>OZ025293.1:415048045-416297545 GCA_964019185.1 Maratus speculifer | reverse complement strand
GTAAGAGAGATCTATACTTTTTAAAAACTTACTTGTATTCACATCTTTCTAAAAAATATCATAGAAAACAAAAATGAGCTAGAGTAAACAAGTTGTTAGATATTAAACTGTTTTGATACTATTATTCTCGATAATATGTATTTTAGTCAACTGATAACAGCAATGTTAGATAATTGAGTTCTGCGATAAGGAGGAAGATGAGTCTGATCAATTAAGCATTGCTCTCAATTGCTCATTGCTCATCACGCATCACGCCTGTGGCCGCAGAACTCTCCTTTATCTACTACTCACGTGATCGAAATAGCTTATAACTCGATAGTTAATTTGATTATCATAAAATGGAAAATTAAGTTCGATTCAAAATCGCTTCCATAGTGAGGCATTCCAATTTTATATCTTTCTGTTAAAAAGTGAATTTGTAAATGTGTGAAAACATTTTGCGCTTGTTGAGCGGAGCAGTTAAGAACACCCTTAAGTGCTTGACTCGTAGGTTTACTATTATGTTTTCCTGCTCCCAGTCCTCAATGTTTTCACACATTTTGGGACAGGAAAACACAATGGTGAACCTATGAGTCAATCAATAAAACCGGGTTTTCACGTGTTTTTCACCAAGCTATGACTTGGCAGACCGATTGCGTTTTAATATACGAATACATCAATATACTAATAAAATAACAAATTGCTCTGTCTGTCTGTGTGCCTGCGATGGCAAGCAAAATCTATCGGACGCAGAAGCCTGAAAATTTAGGTGAATATAGTCCAAGACAGGTCCTGATGCACCTCAGACTCAGATTTTTAATTTTTTAATGGTCAGGGCCCCTGGGCAACTTAATATTTTTATTTACTATATTGTGAATAACTTAATCCCTTTTTTTGATTTTATCATTTTGAGGGACCTTTCTCCACTTAGTTATTCTCGCCTTTTTGCTATTCAGCTTTAACCCTGGACCCTTGGGGCCCATTTCAGGGTCCCTTGAAATTATTGCAATAATAAACTGTTCAAAAATTGCTTCCATTTAATCCCATCATCATTTTTGGGGATTCCAGTTTCTTTAAATATTTTCATTCCTTATAAGACACTGGGGCCCCCTAGGAAATTATAAGGCCCGGCTCTGGGCCCCCTAAACTTTTTGTACGCCAAACATTTTTTAACCCCAAAATTTCTCACCTTCTCAGTGCAAAATTTTAAAGTTGAATCTCTTGCTCTTTATCTAGGGCGAACACCATGATATTTTTATTCGAGCCCTAAAGCCCTTTTTTAAACATTTACTCAATCAAGAAGTGCATTAAAAAAAATATTTTAGTAACGAATAATTCCTACTCTAGCTTAATTTTGACTAATTAAAGATCTAAAGCACTATGTACTAAGGCATTTTTAACATGTTTTCATATTAAGTCCCTGATGTTAACTGTCAGATGGCGCCTCCGGGACCCCGTATTATAGCTCCCTTAAAAATGGTTCAATTCACTGGCCTTTTTTTTTAAATAACTTCTAATGTCCTAAAGCTACTATTATATAAACTACGAAAAAATTTCTCAGACTTTAGTTACCAGTTCAGACTTATTGAATATTACTCACTTTCTTGGTGCCCTTGGTGCAGCTTCTTTTTAAAAAAAATCGAAATTGTTTTCAATTTTATTTAACATAGTTTTAGCGTCCTCCCATTAGTTTAATAATTACAAAAAAAAAAAAGTTATGCCCAACAACATGCGGAATAAATTCCTGGCCTCTTGGGGCTCGGTACAGGTCCATTGAATTTTTTGTAATAATAATTTGATAATAAATTGCTTCCTTTCAATCCTATCTTCGTTTTTAGGATGCTTTATCCATTTAGATATTGTAAAGTTTTGACATTCCATATAAGACACTGTGACCCCCTATAGAATCATAGGGCCTAGCAAAGGACCTCTAAACATTTTGTGAGTCAAACATATTTCACTTCCTAAATTTCTGATTTACTCAGTGCAAAATTTTAAAGTTGAGTCGTGGACTTTTTTTCCAGGACCAACACCCTGAAATTCTTATTCGGATCCTAGGGCCCTTTTTTAAACATTTACCCAATAAACTGGTGCACTTTTATAAAATATCATTCTAACGAATAATTAATACTCTATGATTAATTTTAACTAATTAATGATCTAAAGCGCTATATACTAAAACATTTTAACATATTTTCATGTTAGGTCTTTGATTTTAACTGCGTTATTTGGTTCTTCCGGAACCCCTTACTATAGCTCCCTTAAAAATGGTTCGATTCACTACCTTTTTTTTTTCTTTTTACAACTTCCTAGGTCCTCCAGCTATTACATGGATGACAAAATAAATTCTCAGACTTCTGCGTTTGAGGAAGCATTCTTTAAGTGGGATTTAAAGGTGTATTCGAAAAAATGACTTTCCACCTTTAACAGCTCGAAATATTTCGGTACATTTTTTGACTTATTTTTAAAAGTAGAAATATGAAACTTGCTGGGGTGATTTTTGAAGTGATGCATAAGATGCCGTGTGATGTAATTTTTAACTTAAGGGTGTATTCGAAAAAATACTTTTCCACCTATACAATTTCAAACGCATTTTTTAAAGTAGAAACATGAAACTCGCTGCGGGGATTTTTGAAGAGAAGTATAAGGTGCCGTGTGGTGTCATTTTGCGCTTAATTACTTAGAATTTGATTTAGAAACAATTGCCTTCTCAGTAGTTTTTTCCGTTCCCAGATCTCCCGCATAGGAAAATTCAGATCAAAAGGTCAACTTTGACTGCATTTTTTTGTAATATTTTCTGCATTTATCAAAAAACTGACAGACACGGTACCTTATAAAGTTTCTAAATAAAATAATCTGCTAGTTTGATGCGTTTGGGAGCAAAAGTGAATTAAAAAATGAATAGGAAAATAAGCAGTTTGAATCGAGATACACACTTAATTAATTAGTATTTGATTTATAAACAATTATTTTCTCAGTTCGATCATGTTTTCGTTCCCAGATCTCCAGGTACGGAAATTTCTGTTCAAATTGGCAACTTCGACAGTATTTTTGCAATATTTTGTACATTTACCAAAATATCGACAAATACAGCACATAATGTAGTTTCTAAATAAGAGATTTTGAATATTTGGTGCATTTGAGAGCAAAAATGAATTTAAAAATAAATTTGAAAATAAATGGTTTTGATCGGAATACACCCTTAAGGGTGTTCTTAACTGATCCGCTCAACAAGCGAAAAACGTTTTGACACATTTACAAATTCATGTTTTAACAGAAAGATATAAAATTTTAATGCCTGACTATGGAAGCGATTTCGAATTGAACTTATTTTTCCATTTTATGATAATTAAATTACTTATCGAGTTATAAGCTATTTCGATGACGCAATCACCCGTTTTTCGCCTCCTTTTCTGCTTTCGTCGGGAAATATGCTCAAAAGTGTCAACTTTAAAGGCTTGTTATAAAAAAACTATTGTGTTTTTTAAAAAACAGAAGAATGAGTGCAATTAGACAGTTTCTGAATAACAACACCTGCTATTTTCATGCATTTCCGAACAAAAATAAATTAATGCATGTGTCACAAAGTTGCCCTTTTTGATTTAAGAACACTCTGTAAAAATGAAATACCAAAACAGAACAACTACAAATTGAGCTTGTAACCAATTTAGGTTAAAAAGATAATAAAATAACCAAAATGGGTAAAATCATATCCAAATCAGATCTTTCGGCAAAAATCATTCCAAAATAGGCAAAAAATGTGACCCAAATGTCCCCTGGCAAACGTCAACCTAAATTGGAGCGGCCGATGTTCCATTTTTTTGTATTCAAGAAATGGCAACAAGTGACTGCGCCATCTTGGATCGGATCTTCGTTGAATGGGATGTTGTTTACTTCCGTGCCGCGTGAATAATCTTTTGCTGTTTTTTCTTAAGGTCTTGTTGTTCGTGCTGTAATTAACTGAGAACAACTGGATTTATTTAAGTATGTATTTTTCTGTTTTTTACTTAATGTAATCTTAACCAATTTAAGTAATCACTTTATAAATGTTTTTTCATGCTTACTTTTCGAAGTTGATGTCCAAAATTATGTTTCGCGATCACTAACGAGAAAACGCATTTTAAGTTCGCTGCAATATTCTTGATTGTCTGAACACTTAAACTCTTTTAATTCATTTATTAGTATATGTTTATTAGTATGTATGTAGTATAATGGCATACGAAGCGTAAACATATTTTAAACGATTTCCGACTTCCGATGCTGAAAAATGTATTGTTTTGATAGGTATATATGTAGTTTGATTTTGTAAAATTAGTTATTAATAGTAAATTCTTAATTTATCAATTTTTTCTGCTTTATATCATATAGAAAATTTCTAAATGTGTAATTAAACAACTGCGTGATCACAATATAGCCGTGCAGAACTTTTGCTTTTAACTTTGTGGATGCAGTAGTGTTTGTTGATTTAAATTAGCTTGGTTTTAATCATGATCAACTAGCTTTGGCATGTTCCTAAAACACCCGAGACACTTGATTTTGGCGATTTTTTAACACGCGCCAAGCACTTACGAGCGCCAACCGAGTTTTCAGCAACCTACAGATTCCACCCAATCACAACGCGCGTTTTTCAACAGACGATTCGACAGCACAATTCTAAGGTCTATTCCGTTTCTTTGAGAATTTGTATACGAAACTATTTACTTTTTTATATCCCATTTAATTTTTTGTAACTTTATACATTTTTCGATGTCTTTTTTTTGCTAATTCTAGGAATTTAACTCTCCACTATTGCATATCTAAAAATGTTTCAATTGTTTTTATAAATTTCGCTATGAATTTTTGTATTTTTATGAAGTAACTATTTCGAATTTTAAATATTTTCCAATTCAGAATTTACGAATTTTACAAAAATTCCTGTCCCGATTTTTTAAAATTTATCCAATTTTACTCGGAAATTATATTTTTACAAAATATATCGCTCAGGATATTTAATTAACGCAAGTTTTTCACTCAATTTTTTTCTTTTCGGATTTGTTTTTATTTCTACAAAGTTTATAATAATTAATTTTACAAATTTTTGGATTTTTAAAAATTGCCACTCCAAATTTTTCAAATTCTACAAAAATTCCTGTCCAGATCTTTCGAATTTTAAATATTTTCCACTTCAGAATTTACGAATTTTACAAAAATTCCTGCCCTGATTTTTTAAGATTTATCCAATTTTACTCGGAAATTTTATATTTTTACAAAATATATCGCTCAGAATATTTAATTAACGCAAATTTTTCACTCAATTTTTTTCTTTTCGGATTTTTTTTTATTTCTACAAAGTTATAATAACTAATTTTACAAATTTTTCGATTTTTAAAAATTGTCACTCCAAATTTTTCAAATTCTACAATTCCTGTCCAGATTTTTCGAATTTATCCAATTTTACTTGGAATTTTTATATTTTATATTTTTATAAACTATATTTTTATGAACTATATATTTTTATAAACTATATATTTTATAAAACTTTATATTTTTATAAACTATATCGCTCCAAATATTTCAATGCACGCAAATTTTTCGATGTGAATTTAATTTAATTTTCTTTTCGGATTTTTTTACTACAAAAAAGTTTACGATTTACAGTTTTACAAATTTTCTCTCCAAAAATTTTTAAACTATTTTTTATATTTTCACTCCATTTTTCGAATTTTAAAAATTTTCACTCCACATTTTTTGAATTTCATAAACATTACTATCCCGATTTTTCGAATTTATACTATTTTACTCTGAAACATCACATTTTTACAAACTATATCGCTCCGAATATTTCAATTTTTTCACTCTTGATTTTTAATTTTTCATTTCTGATTGATTTTTTTCCGATTCTCCGATCAGTGGACCCACGAAATTCGTTGTCCAGGAATCACTAAAATGCACGAAATTCGTCAACGCCGCAGTCACTAACGTATGTATGAGCGCTTCGCGCCCATTAAAACTAAAAAAAAATCAGTGGATCCGCGAAACTCGCTGTGCAGGAATCGCTAAAATGCACGAAACTCGTCAACGCCGCAGTCACTAACGTGTGTATGAGCGCTTCGCGCCCATTAAAACTAAAAAAAACATCAGTGGATCCACGAAATTCGCTGTGCATGAATCACTAAAATACACGAAACTCGTCAACGCCGCAGTCACTAACGTGTGTATGAGCGCTTCGCGCCCATTAAAACTAAAAAAAAACATCAGTGGATCCGCGAAACTCGCTGTGCAGGAATCACTAAAATGCACGAAACTCGTCAACGCCGCAGTCACTAACCTGTGTATGAGCGCTTCGCGCCCATTAAAACTAAAAAAAACATCAGTGGATCCACGAAACTCGCTGTGCAGGAATCACTAAAATGCTCGAAACTCGTCAACGCCGCAGTCACTAACGTGTGTATGAGCGCTTCGCGCCCATTAAAACTAAAAAAAAACATCAGTGGATCCACGAAACTCGCTGTGCAGGAATCACTAAAATGCACGAAACTCGTCAACGCCGCAGTCACTAACATGTGTATGAGCGCTTCGCGCCCATTAAAACTAAAAAAAACATCAGTGGATCCACGAAACTCGCTGTGCAGGAATCACTAAAATGCACGAAACTCGTCAACGCCGCAGTCACTCACGTGTGTATGAGCGCTTCGCGCCCATTAAAACTAAAAAAAACATCAGTGGATCCACGAAACTCGCTGTGCAGGAATCACTAAAATGCACGAAACTCGTCAACGCCGCAGTCACTAACCTGTGTATGAGCGCTTCGCGCCCATTAAAACTAAAAAAAACATCAGTGGATCCACGAAACTCGCTGTGCAGGAATCACTAAAATGCTCGAAACTCGTCAACGCCGCAGTCACTAACGTGTGTATGAGCGCTTCGCGCCCATTAAAACTAAAAAAAACATCAGTGGATCCACGAAACTCGCTGTGCAGGAATCACTAAAATGCACGAAACTCGTCAACGCCGCAGTCACTAACGTCTGTATGAGCGCTTCGCGCCCATTAAAACTAAAAAAAACATCAGTGGATCCACGAAACTCGCTGTGCAGGAATCACTAAAATGCACGAAACTCGTCAACGCCGCAGTCACTAACGTGTGTATGAGCGCTTCGCGCCCATTAAAACTAAAAAAAACATCAGTGGATCCACGGAACTCGCTGTGCAGGAATCACTAAAATGCACGAAACTCGTCAACGCCGCAGTCACTAACATGTGTATGAGCGCTTCGCGCCCATTAAAACTAAAAAAAAACATCAGTGGATCCACGAAACTCGCTGTGCAGGAATCACTAAAATGCACGAAACTCGTCAACGCCGCAGTCACTAACGTGTGTATGAGCGCTTCGTGCCCATTAAAACTAAAAAAAAAATCAGTGGATCCACGAAACTCGCTGTGCAGGAATGACTAAAATGCACGAAACTCGTCAACGCTGCAGTCACTAACGTGTGTATGAGCGCTTCGCGCCCATTAAAACTAAAAAAAACATCAGTGGATCCACGAAACTCGCTGTGCAGGAATCACTAAAATGCACGAAACTCGTCAACGCCGCAGTCACTAACGAGTGTATGAGCGCTTCGCGCCCATTAAAACTAAAAAAAAATCAGTGGATCCGCGAAACTCGCTGTGCAGGAATCGCTAAAATGCACGAAACTCGTCAACGCCGCAGTCACTAACGTGTGTATGAGCGCTTCGTGCCCATTAAAACTAAAAAAAAATCAGTGGATCCACGAAACTCGCTGTGCAGGAATGACTAAAATGCACGAAACTCGTCAACGCTGCAGTCACTAACGTGTGTATGAGCGCTTCGCGCCCATTAAAACTAAAAAAAACATCAGTGGATCCACGAAACTCGCTGTGCAGGAATCACTAAAATGCACGAAACTCGTCAACGCCGCAGTCACTAACGAGTGTATGAGCGCTTCGCGCCCATTAAAACTAAAAAAAAATCAGTGGATCCGCGAAACTCGCTGTGCAGGAATCGCTAAAATGCACGAAACTCGTCAACGCCGCAGTCACTAACGTGTGTATGAGCGCTTCGCGCCCATTAAAACTAAAAAAAACATCAGTGGATCCACGAAATTCGCTGTGCATGAATCACTAAAATACACGAAACTCGTCAACGCCGCAGTCACTAACGTGTGTATGAGCGCTTCGCGCCCATTAAAACTAAAAAAAAACATCAGTGGATCCGCGAAACTCGCTGTGCAGGAATCACTAAAATGCACGAAACTCGTCAACGCCGCAGTCACTAACGAGTGTATGAGCGCTTCGCGCCCATTAAAACTAAAAAAAATCAGTGGATCCACGAAACTCGCTGTGCAGGAATCGCTAAAATGCACGAAACTCGTCAACGCCGCAGTCACTAACGTGTGTATGAGCGCTTCGCGCCCATTAAAACTAAAAAAAAACATCAGTGGATCCACGAAACTCGCTGTGCAGGAATCGCTAAAATGCACGAAACTCGTCAACGCCGCAGTCACTAACGAGTGTATGAGCGCTTCGCGCCCATTAAAACTAAAAAAAACATCAGTGGATCCACGAAACTCGCTGTGCAGGAATCGCTAAAATGCACGAAACTCGTCAACGCCGCAGTCACTAACGTGTGTATGAGCACTTCGCGCCCATTAAAACTAAAAAAAACATCAGTGGATCCGCGAAACTCGCTGTGCAGGAATCACTAAAATGCACGAAACTCGTCAACGCCGCAGTCACTAACGAGTGTATGAGCGCTTCGCGCCCATTAAAACTAAAAAAAAACATCAGTGGATCCACGAAACTCGCTGTGCAGGAATCGCTAAAATGCACGAAACTCGTCAACGCCGCAGTCGCTAACGTATGTATGAGCGCTTCGCGCCCATTAAAACTAAAAAAACATCAGTGGATCCACGAAACTCGCTGTGCAGGAATCGCTAAAATGCACGAAACTCGTCAACGCCGCAGTCACTAACGTATGTATGAGCGCTTCGCGCCCATTAAAACTAAAAAAAAATCAGCGGATCCGCGAAACTCGCTGTGCAGGAATCGCTAAGATGCACGAAACTCGTCAACGCCGCAGTCACTAACGAGTGTATGAGCGCTTCGCGCCCATTAAAACTAGAAAAACATCAGTGGATCCACGAAATTCGCTGTGCAAGAATCACTAAAATGCACGAAACTCGTCAACGCCGCAGTCACTAACGTGTGTATGAGCGCTTCGCGCCCATTAAAACTAAAAAAAACATCAGTGGATCCGCGAAACTCGCTGTGCACGAATCACTAAATTGCACGAAACTCGTCAACGCCGCAGTCACTAACGAGTGTATGAGCGCTTCGCGCCCATTAAAACTAAAAAAACATCAGTGGATCCACGAAACTCGCTGTGCAGGAATCGCTAAAATGCACGAAACTCGTCAACGCCGCAGTCACTAACGTGTGTATGAGCGCTTCGCGCCCATTAAAACTAAAAAAACATCAGTGGATCCACGAAACTCGCTGTGCAGGAATCGCTAAAATGCACGAAACTCGTCAACGCCGCAGTCACTAACGTGTGTATGAGCGCTTCGCGCCCATTAAAACTAAAAAAAACATCAATGGATCCACGAAACTCGCCGTGCAGGAATCACTAAAATGCACGAAACTTGTCAACGCCGCAGTCACTAACGTGTGTATGAGCGCTTCGCGCCCATTAAAACAAAACAAAAAAATCGCTAAATTCACGAATCTCGCTGTGTTAGAATCCCTAAAATGCAAAAAACTCTTCAAACCTGCGTTAACTAACGACACTATTACCTTAAAATTCTCTGGAAGCTCAAAAGTCGTATTGAAGAAATTTCTAAAATTAGCAAAATTGCGGTTATTAATTCAGATATCCAACTATTAAAATCTTTCTAAATTTGTACGAAAATACGAGATAAAATTTCGAAATATTTTTTATGTATTTATGGTACATAAATATTGCGCGAATTTTTGAGTAAAAAAGAAAGTTTATCTGATATAGGAATTCGCTTTCAGTAACATTAGCACGTCATCTCAATTTTTTAAATGAAATTGACAAATCATAAATCATTGAATATTTATTTCGAGAAAAGCGATCCTCAATATATTCGTCTGCCGTACCGCATATTTTTTTCCCAAATGTATGGTATTATTTATTAAAATAAGCACCATCTTTAAAATAACACGAAAAAAAGGCAGGGAAAATATAGTCATACATATGTAATGCAATCTCCTCTTTTAATTTAAACAATAATAGACTGATGTGACAATGGTATTTCATAAAAGCCAATCAAACGAAAAATAAGAAACCATCCAATCCGGTTAAACCGATCAGAATTCCTGAACTAACAACTGTGGGCGTGGAAAGAATTCAGAAAACGATCCGGTAACAAGAAAAAGCCATTTATCGCCTCGCCAAATTCAACGACGCCAAGTGTCTCGGGTGTATTAGGATCATGCCGTCAACTGATAAGCTGCTAAACTTATTTTTCTGTACTAGTAGTTTTAACAAAACATAAAATTAACATCTTTCTTGTATGCTCTTATTGTCTTATTTGATATTTGTACATGTTCTAGTATTAGTTACTTGTTTATTTTAGCAAAACTGTGCTTGCTACACTATTTTAAACACTAAATTCTGCTAATTTTTTATTTATTTTTTAATTGGCTGCATAAAATTTGTTAAATTTCTCAATCCGCGTCTTAAAATTTGTGAATTTTCTCTATTGCTTTTTAAATTTTGACTTTTCTCTATTGGCTTTTTAAAATTTGTGACTTTTCTCTATCGGCTTTTTAAAATTTGTGAATTTTCTCTACCAGCTTTTTAAAATTTGTGAATTTTCTCTATTGGCTTTCGAAAATTTGTGAATTTTCTCGATCGATTTTTTTCAAGTTTGTGAATTTTCTCAATCGGCTTTTTCAAATTTGTGGATTTTCTGAACCAGCTTCATAAAATTCAGAAATTTCCTTAGTCAGCTTCATAAAATTTGTGAATTTTCTCAATCGGCTTCATAAAATTCAGGAATTTTTTCTATCGTCTTTTTAAAACTTGTTAATATTTACAGTTGTCTCTAAAAATTGCAGATTTTGTTGATGAGGTTCAGCAAAATTGTGAATTTCATCAATCAGCCTCGAATAATCGCAAATTTTGTCAATTGGTTTCACAAAAATCTCAAACTTGGTCAGTCAAGAATGGAAAAATTTTAAATTTCATTAATTGGGTGCAGAAAAAGCAGAAATTTCATTGATCAGTAATCAGGGCTTGAAATTCAATTTTCCAGAGGAGGGGAGACTCCCTCCCAACATTTATAAATGGAGGGGAGTTTAGCTGTTTGGGAGGGAGAAAAAAAATCTTTAAAACCTACTGTTATTTTATGCGCTATTTAAAGAATTATACAGATACAGACATGACAAAATACCACTCAAGCAATTTTTATCAACAACTCAAAATAATTATGCAAAATGTGTTTTTTATTTGAAAAAAAAAAAAAAAATCAAGATTTTATGTAGTCTATTTAGTTTTCAAAGGCATAAATTCCCTTCCTGTACTAATTACTTTTGTTTCAGAGCTAATAAACTCTGTTTTTGGTTCAGTTTGATTTTAGGTTAAATGTAGATTGCTGAAAGTTGGGTTCGGTTTAATCTAATTTTTCAAAAGCTAGTTCAGTATATATTATTTCTGATTAAAAATTATAACTATAGCAATAAACAGATATGTTTGTGTATGTGTTGTTTTCCAGATGGATGAATTTTCTGATGAAATTGACATCTTTTTTATGATTCTGTGATAAAATTTGCATTTTTTAACATCATTTTGACTACATTCGCATTTATTTGCACTTGCAGCCCTCTGACAAAATTCACAAATTTTTTTTTTTGCGATACTTCAATGAAATTTGCATTTTTTTAGCAGCCTTTTGACTAAATTAGCGTTTATTTACAATCTTTGACGAAATTCTCAATTTTTTTTCCCGCGATGTGTTGTTCAATTTTGCATGCTTTCCACGATTTTGTGACAATCGGTATTTATTAAGCAATCTGTTGACGAATTTTGCATTCATTAAGTGATCCAAATTCGATTCTGTACTGTATTTTCCAAAAATCATAGATTTTCGGTTCTGGGGGGAAAAAAAGTCATAAATTCAGAAATTTAGACAAAAAACAACCCATGAATTTCGACAAATCATCGCCCAAAAAAATACATTTTGCTAATCGTTCGCATAAAAATCGTAAATATCGTAAGAGGTTTGTGGGCAAAGTGGAAACTTTGTTAGATAATTGTGACTCAAATTTATGCAACTCAAATTTCGTGAAAGAAAAACACAAATTTCATCAAAGAATTGGAAAAAAAAACCCCAAGTTTTGGGTACGGATCAAAGAAAAAAGAAAATATCGTCAAAAAACCTGCGAGAAAAAAAAAGGTCTCAAATTTCTTCAAAGGATCGCAAAAAAAAAAATAAATTAAAAAAAAAAAAAAGTCATAAATTTTGTTAAAAATATGATTGCAAAAAACAAACCCACAATTTTCATCAGGTATCAGGGAAAATGCGATTTTTGTCAAAGGTTTACGGAAAAGATGCAATTTCTGTTCAAGGATCACAAAAAAGACGCGATTTCCGTCAAAGGATAGCAAAAAAAGATGCAAATTTCATCAAAAGATCGTATAAAATACTTGGAATTCATCGTAAAATTGCAGATTTCGGCTGAAAACCGTAAAAAAATTTGCAAATTTTGTCTAAAAGCCGTAGAAAAATCACAAATTTAGGCTGAAAATTGTAGTAAATTGCAAGTTCCGGTTTAAAATGGTAGAAAAATCACAAATTTTGTCGAAAGATCAAGGGGGGGGGGGACTAATTTCGTCATATGGTCAAGGAAAAAACACGAGTTACGTGTGTATGTGCTCACTCAGTGGAGGGGGGGGGGGGGGTCAAAATATTTTCAGTCTTGGCAAAATTTTAAACTTGCACCCATGATTCCTCCATTTTTTAAAAAGAAATTTGTGTTTTATCAAGATCTTTTAAGAAAAATCAGTTTCCCCCCCCCCCCCCTCGATTCTTTGAGAAAATTGGTGGTTTTATTCGTGACAATCTAACAAAATTTTCTGCGAACAATTGATGAAATTGATTGTAAAAATATGCAATTCAGCTCGTTTCAAAAGCTATGAAAAATTGGTAATTAGCCCGGAAATTCGGACATAACTATCCAAATTTTGGGGTTGATAAATGATGTTTCATAACTTTTGGAATTGAATGCGTTATTTTTTTTGAAAAATTTGAAACGGAATTATTCTGTTCTTGTGCCGGTAAATCACACGAAACTTGTCAATTGATCGCGGGAAAAAAAATGCTGAAATTGATGATTATTTGCTGAAAATTTCAAAGATTTTTCACAGCTAAAAACTCTCAAAATATGTCATTCAGTCGCACAAAATTAGCCAAAAAAAAGTGAGAGTTAATTATAGTTTCAAATGCAAAAATTTTGTAAAATTCATGATTTTTTTGGGGGGGCAGGAGTCTCCCACCTACAATACTTTTTAAGGCAAGATTTCAATATTTCGGGTGCGCATCCTGCCCTGAAATTCAAGCCCTGGGTAATGGAAGAATCTTAATCATCTGCTTATTCATTGCTAAAGTTTACATATCTTTCAGCGCCGGCCACTTATGTTTGTTTTTTAGCACTTTTAATAAAGCTAAATTAACTCCTGAATAAAGTGAAGGAATATTATTATTTGAAAATAATCTTTGCTATAATTGTTATTCTTACAAACATAAAAACTGCAGATATATCCTTACCAACTGAATTGGATATTTTGTCTGGGTAAACAATTTTAAATTAAAAGGGCAACTTCCTACTCCCCTCTCAAACCATATTTTTTATCAGATTATATGTCAATAGATCACCTCTTCGAAATCCCTCCACGTTAATGATGTGACTCTCGACTACCTAGATATATTTGTAAGTGGCCCTTGTCTTGAAAAGATTGTGCACCCCTACTCATGGGTGCAAGTTTTTCCGTCCTGAGACAGAATTCCGTCTTTTAAAAATTCCCGAGGACGGAAAAATCTCAGAGGGGGGAAGCAGATCGCGAAAAACACACGCTTTTCGTCAAAAGATCACAGGAAAAAAAACATTATTTTCATCAAAGGATTGCATGAAAAAACATGATTTTCGTAAAATGATTGCGGAAAAAAGTGCTATTTCTATCAAAGGATTGCAAAAAAAGACTCATTTACAGTCAAAAGCTTGCGGTAATAAACACGATTCCTGTCGAAGGATCGCAAAGAACACGCTCTTTCTGTCGAAAGATCGTGAAAAACACTCTAATACCATCAAAGAATTGCGAATAAAGGCGCGATTTTCATTGAAAGCTTGTGAAGAAATGCGGTTTCTGTTAAGATTGTGGAAACGATGTCATCTCAGTCAAAGAATGCGAAATAGATGCAATCTCTGTTGAAGGATCGCAAAAAAGATGAGTTTTCAGTCAAAATGTTGCAGAAAAAAATGCAATTCCTGTCGAAGAATCGTGAAAAAGATGCTATTTCCAGTCAAAGAATACTAAATAGATGCAAGTTTTGTCAAAGGATCACAATAAAGATGTGAATTTAATCAAAGGATCGTGGAAAAAACGTGAATTTAATCAAAGAATCGTGGAAAAAATGTGAATTTAATCAAAGAATCGGGAAAAAACGCGAATTTTGCCAAAGGATCGAGTAAAAGACGCAATTTACGTCAAAAAAATCCACGATTTTCATAAAATGAATGCAGGAAAAACACGATTTTTGTCACAGGATCGCGAAAATTTTGCCAAAGGATCGCGAAAAGACGCGATTTCTGTTCAAGGATTGCGAAAAAGACGCGATTTCTGTTCAAGGATCTCGAAAAAGATGCAATTTCTGTAAAAGGATTGCGAAAAAGACGCTATTTCCGTCGAATAATCATAAAAAAGACTCTATTCACGATAAAAGAATACAAAATATGTACAATTTTTTTCAAAGGATTGCAATAAAGATGTGAATTTAATCGAAGGCTCGTGAAAAAGACGCAAATTTTGTCAAAAGATCGAGAAAAAATCGCGATTTCAGTGAAATGATCGTTAAAAAAACCCACGATTTTCATCAAATGATAGCAGGAAAACACTATTTTTGTCAAAGGATCGCGAAAAAGACACAAATTTCGGCTGAAAACTAGAAAAATCGCAAATTTCGACTAAAAACCGTAGAAAATCGCAAAATTTGTCTATAAACCGTAGAAAAATCGCAACTTTCGGCTAAAAATAGTAGAAAAATCGCAAGTTTCGGTTTAAAATCTCAGACAAATGACAAATATTGGCAAAATATCGTAATAAAGTTGCAAATTTTGTCAAAAGATCGGAGAAAAAAGTAACTTCGTCATATGGTCTTGGAAAGAACACGAGTTATGTGCATATGTGCTCATGCATTGTTGGGGGGGGGGGGGAGGGTCAAAATATTTTCAGTCTTGGCAAAATTTCAAACTTGCACCCATGAAAAAGGGCAACTTCCTACTCCCCTCTCAAACCATATTTTTTATCAGATTATATGTCAATAGATCACCTCTTCGAAATCCCTCCACGTTAATGATGTGACTCTCGACTACCTAGATATATTTGTAAGTGGCCCTTGTCTTGAAAAGATTGTGCACCCTTACTGTAGAATGTTTATTTCGGATTATTGTTATTATTTTTTAATGGATTGTGATTTCTGAAAGGAAACAATACTGCCAAAATTCAATATGTGATTTCTACTTGTGATTCTTTCAGAAAATGAATGCTAATCTAAGAGGTGTTAAGTGATGCAACTACTTAGAAAAAGGTTGCAATTGTTCATCATGGGAGTATGGAGAGAAGTAATGGAGCTCAGAGCAGCTATTGTATCTGTCCGCACACAAAGCATCAAAAGATAGGTAATTATATGCTTTACATGTTTCAGTTGCATACTTTTATTTACACCAGTATTTACAAACAACAAAATTTTATGACATATTTTTATAACATTTTAAATAAATTTACCAAGAAGATTGTTTTGGAAAAGATAAGTGTTATTTATTTATTTTAGATTTTTTTTTTTAGATGAGAGTTCAACCCAACTAATAACGTTAACTTTTTTATACTACAGTAGATTCTCTCAAATTCACAAATCACAATCCTAAAATTTGCACATAATTTACAGATGTAAACAATGAAACTTTCAGTTAAAAAATTAGGGGCAAAATTTGACTTTTTTATTTTTATATCATTTCTATATATATTTCATTGTGTCCTTTTCATTAATATTACTGAAATTATGCTTTTTCATCAAGGAAAAATGAATGTTTTTCTGAAAAAATTCAAGATATTGTTTATACCACCCATAATCATATAATCTTTTTGCCAAATGTATTCATGGTCATTTCCGTTAAAACTTGTTATGTTTGTCACACAGCTAAAAATTGATACTCTTGTTGGCCACCATTGTTTGTTTTCTTTTTTCACTGTTGTTTGTTTTCGTGTTGTTGGTTTTCTTAAGAGTCCCCATTTATCAGTAAAATTTTATGTTTTCCCACGAACAGTCAACGCATTTTGCGATTTTTTTACTAAATTTTGTGATTTTCTTACAACCAAATGATAAATTATGCAATATTTTTGAAATTTTTTTTCTTCATTGTCTGACAACTTTCCTCATTTTTTTCTCCCAGCCAATAAAATTTCACACTTTTTCTGTGTGATTGATTGGGGAATTTTGTGATTTTCCCTTGAACAGAGTTGTATAATATAGATGCACGCCGTGCGCAGAAAATTTTATGAAGTTTGCAGAAAACTTTAAGAAAGAAACAATTTTTTTTTTTTTTTTTTTTTTTAAGTACCAAAAAATAAAAATATGCTCTCAATTTTATGAGCAAATTATTCACTGTTAACATGAATGTCTTCAAAAAACATCAAAAAATTGTGAATTTTAATAAAAAATTGCATAAAAAACATGCATCTCAACTAGAAATTTTGTAAAAAAAAAAAAAAAAAACATTTCGACAAAATATTGTGCGAAACACGGGAATTTTGTCCAAAGGCTGAGTAAAAATGCAAATTTTGTCCAAAGACTGCATAAAAATGCAAATTACATGCATGAATCGCATAAAAAATGCGAACTACATCCATGAATCGCTCAAAAAACATGAATTGCGTCCATGAATCGTGTAAAAAACGTGAATTATGTCCACAAAATGCAAATTAAGTCCATGAATTGCATAAAAAGCAAGAATTATGTTCATAAATTGTATAAAAAACACATATGTCTATGAATTGTGCAGTAAAATGTAAATTATGTTCATAAATCACTCAAAAAACATGAATTTCATCGGCAGAAAGCTGAAGTGCAAATTACATCTGTAAATTGCATAAAAATAGAGAATTGCGTTCATAAATCGCATAATAAATGCAAATTGCATAAAAAACGTGAATTGCGTTCATGAATCGCTCAAAAAACAAAAATTATGTCCAAGAATACAGCAAAAAAAATGCGAATAACATTCATAAATTGCAAAAACATATGAATTACATCCAAGAATCATGTAAAAAAACGAATTACGTTCATAAATCACTTAAAAATGCAAATTATGTCAATAAATTGATCAAAAAACACTAATTTCGTCGGCAGAAAGCACAAAAACGCAAACTACATCGATGAATCACATAAAAATAGCAAATTACGTCTATAAATCACGTAAAACGTGAATTACATCCATAAATCGCTCTAAAAATGCAAATTACATTCATAAATCGCATAAAAAATGCGAATCATGACCATGAATTGTGCAAAAAATGTGAATTACACCCAACATTAAATTAATTTGTAGAAAGTTTTTGACCCAATATTATGTGCGCAGAAAGTTTTTGGTTTTATACAAGTTTGCCCCTGAATGATAAATGATTTTTGTGATTTTACTCAGATCAAATAATGAATTTTGCAATTTTTTCCTGCCATATATTGACAGTAATCTTTTCGATAGATTTATTAATTTCATGCAACTGATCGACAAATTCTTACCATGGGTAATTCAATAATTTCGCTTTTTTTCCCCTTCAGATGATCTATGAATGAAGTTAACTTTTTATTAGTTATGACAAATTTTTCAGTTTCATGATCTTTTTTTTTTCTACCTATTGGTATATTTTTTTAGCTTGCAATGAGTTGGCAAGGATTTTTTCTCCATGCCTGCTCATCTACTAAAAAAAAAAAAATCTGATATACTTTGACAACCTTTATTTATTTTAACTGCGATTGACTGATGAATTATTTTGCAAAATTTACTTTCTACTTTATTGGAAAATTTTGTGACCTTTTTCTGTTGTCCAATGAAAAAAAAAAAAAAAAATTCCACAACACAACTGATGTATAGTTTTCACATTTTTCCACCAATGCACTGGCCTTTTTTGCCGAATTTTGTAACATTTTCATTCTGTTGATCCATTGACAAAATTTCACGTTTTTTACTTGCGAATGATTTTTTTTTTTTTTTTTTTTGACCTGTCATTTGATATTTCATCAAGAAGCTCTTTGATCACTATTTACAGGAGTGGGAAATTTTTCCAAATTCTTACCAGCCAACGATTTATTTCACCAGCCCGTAAGATGCAACGCACACGCAGTTAAAGATAGTTGTGACAAAATCGCACGCAATTACTGGCAAAATTACTATTTCTACAATGTGACATTTCTTTTTTCTATAATATTAAGAAATATACATAACAGAGGTAAGATTAATATTAGATAGAACTTAGTACCATATTTACACTGTAATAATGTGGAAAGTTAAAGTATCCAGATTAAAAAAGCGTTTCTGATAATGTGCCTATTGCCCACAGTTTTTCAAAAACTAAGAATGCACTCGCCTTGTGAGATAATCCACTCACCATTGGCGAGCAAAATTAATATTATGAGACTTTCATACTATGCTGCTCCAATACCTCCTTCATTTATCCCCCAAGGATCTGGTCATCGATTCATTCAATTCGAGATTTTTTGTTTAAGATTTTGCAGCTATTTTCAGAATTTTTGTATTTATATATGTATATTCTTTTTACAAAAAAAAAAAAAAAAAAAAAAAAAAAAAAAGTGAATACACATGAACATTAACAATATTGAAAAAATAACCAAAACAAATCTATATTATAAAGGCCAAATGTATCTGTGCGTAACACATACGTCATTTTGCACATGGCAAATGACGTCAAAATGCGTCATGGCAATACGTCATTTTGCACATGACGACAAATATCATTTCTTTAAGAGTTAGACGTACCAATATAAAATGTGTTTTTTACTATAACTAATTTTGTAGGTTTATTATAAGTCAATGAAACAGTTCCTTCTTAACAGCGTGTGATATGGTGACAACGTTAAGGGGCCAGCGTGCCAGCACGGTATGTGGGGTGATGTCCAATAGCCAGTCACACGCTGGCACGAGAAAATCTTTCACCGATTTTTTGTTATAAAAAGTAAATCTGCTTCTGGGAAAAAACCCACTTCTAAAATGCAGCATTATCTAGCATCAAATCTTTACGTAAGCGGCAGAGAACATGTTAAACATTTTCTTTCATCAAAATTTTGGCTAATTCTACCTTGTAATAAATAACTTAGAAAAGGTCACTAGGTACCTCTCTTTACCACTTAACATACAAATTAATACTTTATAGAGATCTAGTGTTTAAAAATACTTAATCACCTATTGCTGTGTTTTTTATTTCAAAAGTGCATAATTTTTTGTATGTACTAAAAGTATATTCTTAATTCTTAAAACGTTTAAGTGATATATTTGCTCTTTTTATTTCTCTATTAGAAATTTTTTTTTTTTTTTTTTTTTTTTTTGGTCTAGTAATTACTACAAAAAAAAATTATTATTATTACAGGATAATAATGCTGTGAATGATGTTCTCACCAGAATATATTCTCTTCAACTACTTGTAATTATTCAGGATGTGAAGAAAGACAATGTGCTATTTCTTTTGAAGACATGCTAGTGTTTTCTCAAAAATGTCTGATTATATAACAATAACTGCTAGCATGTATTGTGATTTTAACAGGACAGAATCCAAGGCCTTGCCTTATTAATCAGTACTTTGGTTCTAAAAAATGAAATGCTATTAGCACCAATTTCAGAATGTAATGTGGTCTATTAAAGAAATAGTTTTGTAAAAAATAAATGTATTTTTTAGTATGTGTGTTTTATTTTTTCTGTCTGAAAAATTTAATGATTAATTCATGTATATTCATGCACCATACTGTGAATTTGGTTCACATCATCACCTTTAACAGTATTTTCTGAAATATTGCCTTCCTCTTACTAAAAAAATGAAAAATGTTCCTTGTTTACATAATTTCTAAAAAAGAACTCAAGTAATTTCAGAGTTTCTTGTAGGTTTAAAAAAAAAAAAAAAGCAGGCCACTGTGGATGAGGAAGGGCACTTTTTATTTTCTTTATTCTTAAGGTTTTTTTTTTTTTTTTAAAGATTTATTCTTGTGATTTTTAAAGCCTCGAGACAATAATGAGTAAATTTTAATTATGCAAGCAAATTTTTTAATGACTTCCTTTTTTTTTTTTTTTTTTGGCTGAGAGGCAAATATGCTAATTTTTTTTCATGTGGGGCAAGACGGGTGCTAATTTGTTGAATGAGGGATAAGAAGATACTATTTCAGGGTTTCCAGCATCATGGTAAGTCATGAAAATCTCAAGATATATAGGAAAAGTCAGGGAATTTACAAATATTTTCTAAAAAGTCATGGAAAAAACTGAAAAATGACGCGAAAGTCTCTGGAAAAGAATCACAAAATTCATCAAACAATCGCAAAGGAAAAAACTAGAAATTTGAGGAATAATTGCAAAGAAAAAAAAAAACAGTTATGACAAAGGATTATTAAAATAAGTACCAAATTTCATTGTATTCCCGTTTGGTTAAAGACATTTTTGAAATTCGGTCATGGAAAATCAGGGAATTTGGCCCGTCATGTTTTGCTGGGAACCCTGTATTTTGTAACAAAGGGCAGGTGGTATGCAGCACCTTCCAAAAACTACCATGGAGGAGCTGCAATTTCTTGTGTTTCTGAACAAAAATGAATTAAAAAGTGTCGAAGTAAGATCTTTTGGATATGATTTCAGTATTAATGTGGTATTATGTAAGTTCTCATGTAATACAATGCAATTTAGTTCATGTTTTGAAAAGTTAATTCACATCTTCAAAATAAATCTGTTTCTATTGCTCTGTTTATTTATTTTCAGTTTATATTTAATTTTATATTTAACTTTATTTTCAATTTATATTTAAATGTTCATATAATAATTAAAATATTTGAAATTAAACAACTAAACAAGTCTTTTTTTTTTTTTTTTTCAAAAATGAGTTTTTCTAATTGTTAATTTTAATGATTTAATAGTTATTTTACTTTAAAATGTGTAATTTTTTTAAATAAAAAAATGTTATAAAATTAAATTTTTGATTTGTTTTTCTAATAAATCTGAAATTTTTGATAATTTAATTGTATGTTATAAATTTTAAAGCTTCGTAAAAATATTTGGCATTTACATTAAAATATATGTACTAAAGGTTTTTCTTACTTAGACATGCAGGAAAAAATATTTTCCTTTAAGATTATAAAAAAATTTGCATTTTTGTATAAAATAATCAGAATTTTTAATATTTTGTGGATTTCTTTTTAAAATAGAGCAAAAAATGACCCAAATTGGTTTGCAAGATATTTGGATGCTGCAATGTTCCAAATCAGAAGAAAAGAAAATAGAACAAAAAGTGACCTAAATTGGGTTGTAAGATTTTTGGGCATAGCATTGACCCAAATTGGGTTGTAAGATTTTTGGGTATAGAAGTGACCCAAATTGGGTTGTAAGATTTTTGGGTATAGCAGTGACCCAAATTGGGTTGTAAGATTTTTGGGTATAGCATTGACCCAAATTGGGTTGTAAGATTTTTGGGTATAGCAATGTTCCAAATTGGGAATGTATCTGTTACCCAAAATGGGTAAAAAAAAGTGTCCATTTTGGGTTTATTGCAATACCCAAATTGGAGCTGTGTTGCCCAAGATGAGTTAAAATTTTACCCATTTTGGGTAAACAGTGAATTCCAATTTAGGTTTTGCAATAGGTCCTAAGTGGACATTTTTTTTACCCATTTTGGGTCACAATCAAACATTTTCAATTTGGAACATTGCTGGACCCAAAAATCTTACAACCCAATTTGGGTCATTTTTTGTTCTATTTTAGAAATTTTTTTTTACAGTGCACCCTTAAGGGCAATGGGATTTGGTTAAAAACACTTAGATGACGATTCAACTCCTTTCTGTACTGTGAAATTTTCTCTTAGATTTAAGCAACTAACATTCTCAAATATTATTGGTGCATTCTTTCTTTGGATATTATAGGCTTGATAGTTATTTCCAGTGCATGTTACTTTAGTTGTGGGGACCCAGATCCCAAGTTCGTTGGAAACGCTACGGATATTAGTAAGGTCCCCGAATGGTTTTCAAAAGTTATAAAATCATACAAACTTGAGTGTTGTTTGAGGGTATTATAACGGGCCCCGGACAACGCCGAGCGGGTCAGCTAGTTTTAAGCTAATTCTGGAATTTCGGCTGTGAACTCGATGAGTGATTGTCTGTGTTGCCGCTTCCCGGTGTTTCACTTACTGAGTAAGGGGACACAGTGAAATCGTAGTAGGGCAGCCAGGTCCCAATTAAAGCATTTTGGGGCCCCAAGCACAAAGGGACTATTTAAATCATAAGTCGTTACTTACTTTGGGACAGTAATTCGTTATGTAAATTTTGCAAAACTGATATTTTAAATCTATTTTTGCTTTTTAGAGATTATAGTCAATATTTTGTACTGTTGGAGTTGGGTAAAAGACTAAAATATATTTATCTAAATGTGTATTTATATATTCGTGTTCGTATTCTATGTAATTGTTAAACTTTAATTTTTTGTGACAGCATAGGATGGAAGCTCTCAAATATACTCGGCTGGGTTCTATTTTGTTTTGATCGGATCTTCCAATTAAAACATTAAATCAATCACCCCAAACACTATTGTATGTAATTTTCAATTTAAGCATAAAACTCGTCCCTCCTTCACCTGTATGTATTACTACTGTGTGTAATTTTCAAGTTAAGGATAAAACTTGCCCCCCCCCCCCCCCCCATTTTTCTGTTCAAAGTAAAATTCACTCAAACTCGAAGCTTTACCTAGAATTTGAAGTCGAAATGTTCAAACACAGTAGATTTAAGGCTGTTCTTAAATTAAAAGGGGCAACTTTAAGACATAAGTTTTAATTTATTTTTGTTCGGAAATGCAGGAAAGTAACAGGTGTTGTTCAGAAACTCTAATCGCACTCATTTTCAATATGGGGTGTAAAAGATGGTTATCACGGGATCGAAATCGTTTATAATTCAATTGGTAATTTACTGATAAAAAAGGTTCAGTTAGAATCCAAATCGCTTCCATTGTCATGTTTCGCAATTTAAATATTTTCGTTAAAAAAATGAATTTTTAACTGTTTCAAAACGTTTTGCACTTGTTGAGCAGAACAATTGAGAACAGCCTTAAAACTTAAGCAATGTACATAATATATGTGCGACGCAGCACTTTAAAATTTTACTTATTGCTCTCGAACTTTAAATATGGGTCTTAAAAATAACGATAAAAATTTTTTAATTACGTTATACTATTGATTAATAATATATGCATACATATTAATCAATAGCATAACGCCACTCAAAATTGGATAGCACTATTTTTGAGACCAATATTTGATTTATTAGAGCCATAAGTAAGGTGTTGCATTGCAAAATCTTAGACTTTTAAGGTTTTTGTACTTGTGACATTACATTTTTTGTGGTTTAAGTTGAAAAAAATTAAAATTTGAAGACCACTGCAGATTTTACAATCATGTATTTCACTCAATTCTAAGTCTTCCACACACCTTCCCCCGCAAATAAGTTGGGATAAGTACATGCAAATAAGTACCCATTAAGTACTATTAAGTACCCATTAGTACCACAACAAATTAAGTAACGTTTTAATTGAAATAGTTTTGTAAATAACAGGCTTTAGCAAGATGTAATAAAAAATGAATATTTTCATTTGTTTTGTTTAATATAGATACAAAAAAGTGTTTAATTTTACCATTTAAAAATTTTACTCTCTAACGAATAATAAGCATAAAATATTACTTCACAGACGTTTTTACTTGAAACATTACGTGCTACGTTCATCGCTCACTAATAAAATTAAATATTGTAATCATTTAAATTACCGCCCACCTCCTAAATTTTCATAACTCTCTCTTTTGTTACCCTAACGTACAAATAAGTTTAAAATTTTTAATTTTATATGCGAAAATCTTTGACCTATTTAATGCTCTTTAATTACAGTTGAAAGATTATCCCGAATTTTCAGCTTCCCTTTTATCTTCATCTCCAGCAAACAAATTATATATATTTTAAGCATCTTTAACCATTTACTTAAAAAAATAATGAGCAACATTCGCTGTTCACTAATAATCATAAATAAGGAATCAACTAAATTACCCTCTAACCCCCCAAATTTACGCTTCTTACCCAAGCATATAGATAATTTTTAAAAAAAAACTTAACCTTCATTTTCATATTTTAAAAAAAAATTCTGCTGTATTTAATGCTCTTTGGTGAGAATAAATTATCAATCTTATAAATTATACCCCTATACTCAAAAATTTCTGCTACCCTCTTTACACACCCACACTTAAAGCATACAGAGATTAAAATTTTGAAAATTCATTATTGCAAAAACATGTACTGATATTAATAAACTGTAATGAACGTTGCACACTAATAATAATATAAAGAAAGAATCATGTAAAATAACCACCTAATTTACTAAAATTACTCTCCATATTGCTAAGAAAACAAGTTGGATATTGAACCAAAAGCGTAGTAAATGAGGTGCGTTCTTAACTATAAGGAAGTTTTTAAAATATTCAGATCTTCGTGTAACAGTATACAGTACTTCGGATACAGTAGAGATTTTTGTGTATCCCTGTAAATACTATCTGCTTTCTATTATACAGGAAGTAAATTGTAGTAAACCTGAGCAGCGTATATCAATTTCATAAAATTGAAATAGTTTCATATTATTAAAACGCGCCCCAAACAATGTTTCCTCTCTATATCATTATGTAATAAAATATTTTTGTTTAGCCCTGTAAATTAATAACAAATAATCTTTGCGTCACAAATTGTATAGAATATATATTTTAGTATATACTTCATAGATGCATATCAATTTTAGAATCTTCGAAAGTGTGAGGCACCATTAAAATGCACTTGAAACTATTTTTTCGCATTGGCTGTAATGTAATGGAATACGTTTGATTGTCTCTGTAATTAAATTATGCATCCGATTTTCATAAAATTTGAAATGACTCGACAAAAATATGCTACAATCATATATTTTAAATTTCAAATGATTCAGTAAAGTAGTTTTTGCTTTGTTATATGCGGACAGACGGACGGGTTGAACGACGACTATAGGTGCTCGTATTTGCATAATTACTTACCTAACTGATAAAACCTCATTGCCAAATATTAGATAAAGTTCTAAGCATTTTGTTTGATGATGAATGGTTGTTCAAATGTTCATAACCCTAGGTACTACATAAAATAATAATAATAAATAAAAAAATAACGGATAACAGATTTTTCAGACTACACATTGAAATCTTCATTGATATTTATAGTCGTCAGCACATTGTAATAGAACAGAGCCCGTCTTCGATCATTTACTATTTCTATCTTTACGCTTACCAGAAAGATCGAAAAGCTATGCACTACGTATCAATTTTATCTTTTCCAACTTCATAAGTTAGCATATATTTTGATATTTGTTGAAGAAAAAACAATAGACTAAAATCTTTTCTATCATAATTATTTCCTTTAGGGCACTTTTTACTTTTCTTTATAAATGAACGTGATACAGGAGAACTTTGCACATTGATTATATCGTGACCAAAGCAATATCTTTAGAGTGCTTTTACTTTTTATTTTACTTTAAAATATTACACCTCATTAAAATGAAACTCATTGACATAAATTACTTTTAGGTATTTAGTTATATAAATTTTCTGATAATAGTGCGAGATTCTGTCCCATAATGGAAAAGAGATTAGATAGTTTCTGAATAACAACATCTGCTAATTTCATGCATTTCCGAACAAAAATAAATTAAAACTTATGTCATAAAACTGCCCGTATTCATTTGGGAACTCTCTTAAGGGTATTTTTAAATAAAAAAGGCAACTTTGTGACTCATGCTTCAATTTATTTTTGCTCGGAAATGCATGAAAATAGCAGGTGTTGTTATTCAGAAACAGTCTAACTGCACACAATTTTCTGTTTTTTTTTTTTTTTTTTTTTTTTTTTTTTTTTTTTTTAACGCAATGGATATTTGATAACAATCCTTCAAAGTTGACGTTTTTGAGCACATTTCCGGACAAAGGCAGAAAAACCGGTCTAAAAGCAGGAGAAAAACAGGTGATCACGTGATCGAAGTGGCATAGAACTGGTAAGGTAATTGAATTACCATAAAATGGAAAATTAGGTTTGATTCGAAATCGCTTCCATAGTCTGGCATTCCTATTTTATTCCTTTCTGTTAAAAAATGAATTTGTAAATGTGTCAAAACGTTCTGCGCTTCTTGAGCGGAGCAGTTGAGAACATCCTTAATCCATTAATGACAGTACCATCTTATACAAGACATAAATAAAACAAAGTTTTATTTTAAACATATTAATAGCAAATAAAGAGAAAAGAGCGATATTACAAACAAAAAAGTTTATTATTATGTGACATATAAGTGCAAATCAGCTACATTTTTGCCATGTGAAAATCTTTACAGCAATTTCTTCGTAGTGGTACTTCACATTTACTACATATGTATAATTGCTACAATATTCAGCACAATTTTATTAATTTTTCTAATTTTTTACAGTTTGAATCAATTAACATTTTTCCTCCTTAAAAATGAATGCTTGTGGGGGAAAAAAATACCTACAATAAAGTTTTAAAAGACACACAAACATATATACAAACAAACTTAATGTTGCGAAACTGAGTCGCATTTAATATATCATTATAACCATAATTTGGTATAATTTATTTTATACATATTAATACCAAATAAAGAGAAAAAGGGATATTACAAAAATATATGTGCATGTATATTTTCATGCGACATATGATAAGTTGCGAAAACGCAACTTTAGTGCAAATCAGCTATATTTTTGCCCTGTGAAAATCTTTGCAACATTTATTGTGTAGCGGTACCTGCATAACATTTACTACATATAGTTATTCTTTCATTGTTACAATATCAGTACGTTGAATTGCTGAATGCAATATAACTTTATATTACATTTTTTATAGTTCATCTATGAAAATAATCTGATATTCAGCACACTATTTCATTAATTTTTCTACACTGCTCAAAACAATTAGGAGAGCACATGGTTTTAACGAAATTACGCAAATAATTACACCGATAAGTAACACAAAATAAATCTTCTATAATTTTAAGCCAAGCAGCAAACAGAAGAAGAAAACTTCTTATGCAAATCAAAGTTCATGACGTCAAAAACCTGAAAAAGAACATAAGAGCAGAAATCGGGATGTTGCAGAAATGTCCGTTTCATTGTCTTAACTGTGAAATTCGATTGTTCAGCTTATTTTATTTTATTTTATTTTATTTTTGAGAAAGGGTCAAGGATGACTTGAAAATGTCTCAACAACGTGATTTACCAGAATCCATGGCATGGCGTATTATAGGCAGACTTGAATCCGGATAAACACAATGAAGTGTCGCGAATACTGTTGGAGAGTCCAGAAGTGTCGTTGCAAGGCTGCGGAATCAATTTAAAGAAATAGGGAATGTTAGACGTCGACCAGGGCAAGGTCACTCACTTGCCACTACAGCAACTGATGACATGTATATTTTGTTAACAGTTTGTCGAAAAAGAACAGACAATTTTTCTCAGCTGCAAAGTAACAGGACGAAGGGTGTCTAGCCAAACAGTACTTCATAATAGGCTTCATCAGGGATGTCTCTATGCACTTAAGCCAATGGTCTGCTTTCCATTTACCTCAAGCCACCGTGAGGCCTGAACATCCAGATTGAACATCCCAACTGAACATCCAGATTAGAAGCAACATGATTGGAGCTAAGTTCTGTTTACAGATGAGTCCCAATTCAGTCTGAAGTGTGATAATCAATGTATTTTGGTATGGATAAAAAGGGAGCACTTGAAATAATCCCACATTCGTGCGTGAAAGTTCACAATTCAATTGAGGTGGTTTGATGGTATGGAATTGAATCAGCATGTGTGGACGTACTGACCTCTATTTCATTCGGAATGGCACTTTGACGGTCCAAAGGTATGCAGACGAGATACTGAAACCTCATGTCACACCACACCGTACGCTGGAGCCATTGGAGACTCTTTTATTTTCCAGTATGAGTATGCCAGACCGCATACAGTTCGTCTTGTGGAGAACATGCTTGAAGCTGAAACATTACAGCAATTATATTGCTATAATATCGTATGTTTCACAGCGTATGAAATAGCCAACGTGCTCTCTTGATCTGAATCCGATCGAGCATGCTTGAGACATGCTTGGACGATGCATGGCTGCGAGACCAAGGTCTCCTTTTACTGTCCGATACTTGGAGATAGCACTTCTTGAAGAGTGAAACAGTATTCTCCAAACTCCTATATCGATAACATCACCGTGTCCATGGGAAACAAGTGTGCAGCAGTCTTAGCTGTTCGAGCAGACCATGCGCCATATTAAAAATCTTGCATAATTTCTAAACAATACTTTATTTATCATTTACATGTAACCAAACTGTTGCATCAAATCATCTTTTTATGTTTTTTCTATCTTATTTAAAGAATTAAGCTTTACACTAAAAAGACGGGAATTTTCACACAACTTTCATAAAAGATATTTAACACCAGAGTTTTTATTTAAAACTGTTTAAGTTATTTCATTAACTCTTTTTCTCATTGTTTCTTTTAAGCATATTTTAAAAAGAAATTTATGGTTCGAATCGAAAAAAAGTTACTTAATAGGGGCCCAATTGGTCCCGTCTTTCTAGTGTTAATTACATTTTTTTGGGTCTTTTTTTTCATTATTGCGCATTGATACGTGTGAACTATCCATTTTGTGCCAATACATGGCTGTCTCGCACGGTTTTCTTGATTTCTTTGCTTCTCCCCTAATTGTTTTGGGCAGTGTAGCTTTTTACAGCTTGAATAAATTAAAATTTTTTCCCCTTAAAATAAAAGTTTGCGGAAAAAATGCAATAAAATTTAACAAAACATGCAAACATAATTAGAAACAAACTTAATGCTGTGAAAACAATTTGCAGTTAATACATCATCATAATCATAATGTGACACAATTCTGCAAAACTTACGCTATTTATTATAATCATGAATATCCTCATTAAAAAAAATAACTTCAATAATATTACGATTAAAATATTTAATATTAAAAACATAAAATGAATACTTTTTTGGAAACAAAATACAATAGATATTTTAATACAACTTCTTCATATGGACTAAATCAGTTAATTTATAACAAACCACATAATTTTTATCCAGATGTTAAAAAAATATGAAAAACATAAAAATATTTATCCTAATTTAAGTTTATCAAATAAAATTTAAAAAACTTCAAGATCCAACAGCGGAAATCATACAGAATAAAGGATGCATTGAAAAAAAAAAAATAATATAGATTTCAATTGGTTTGGCATTAGAAAACATACATTTCATATTAAAAAAGAATATCTAACTTAGTATTCAAAATATTTAAAAAGCCTCAGTAATTCATAACATTTTAATGACATTTATTATGATATTTGTCATTTCAAAGCTTATAAGGTACCTGTGCCTAATATGGACAGTGGACACCCAAAGGAAATTTTTTTTTTCACACCCATGTGCACGTGATATAGGACTCCAAAAATATATGACCATGATCCCTGGACTATTGACTGTCATTATTAAAATTAGCGACCTTGTAATTATTCTGGTTTAATTTAAATGATAAAAACAAAAAATGTTTACAAATGTCCATATAAGGAACCACCAGTCGCTATTATGGACTGGTGGCTCCTTATTGATCTACTGCACAGGGTGTATGGATATGGAAGAACCACTCCTCTATGGAATTTTAGAGGAGAGGGGATAAAAAATAATATATCTTAAAATATTGCAGGGGAGGGGAAGGCACAGTAAATATCTTCAGAACATGCACTTTAGAATGGGGGGGGGGGGTCATTTACGGTTGTGGCTTTTTGGAGGCCGATGCAAAGCACCTCAGTTGCTACAAAATATTATGAAATAATGTAGATGGTTTTGCTTAGCTTTATATTTTTGTGAATCTGAAAATTCACCTGCTGTATTTAAAAAGTGGACATAAAGTGTCCATATTGGGAATCGGAAGTAGTTTTATTAAATCTTGTAATAAATAAATAAAGAAATTTTTTTTAAGCAATATATGTAATAGCAATCGAAAATATGTTTTAAAAGCTTTCTAAAACATTCCACATTTCAATATTTAAATTAATTTTACAATATTTAATAAGAATTTAAACTTGCCTGTATTTACGATGAGTACACAATGAAACAACAAGTTTCTTTCTAAATAGCGAACAGCGCGCTTTTTTGTAGTTTCCTGGCTTAATTATCTTTTCAACTTCACGGACATATAGCGCTATTTCTCTATCAAAATTGTGACTTTTAAAAATATTAGGGGTGTCCATACTGAGAGCACTGTCCATATTGGGTACAAGTACGTTATGCTAAATGCAAATCATCTACTAAACCGAAATACAAAATTAACAATGCTGCACTCATAATTAATTTCTATAATCCAATTTAATTTACAATATGTTATAAACAAGAAAAATAATACATTTACTTTTGAAAATTTTGTTAGTCATAAAACTTATAAATACTATCTTACTTTCTCAAGCAACATTTTTAAGGTATCCGAACACCTTTAAAATGTAATTTTCAATCATAATATTGATTTTTCATTTATGCAATAATATTAAAATCGACTCTTTTAACTGTCGAATTCTGCTTAAATTTTGTCTGTATCTTAATTATAACTAAAGTGGCAGCCATTTAAATTCATAGTTGTTACAGCTTTTGAATTATATTTAAAAGTTATTTTTACAACTTTTTTTTACAAAATGAAGTTTTTAGATTTTTACTACACGCAAAATATCTTTAAACAAAAAAATTATGCATGAAATACCAATCTTTCTACTAAACCGAAATACAAAGTTAACAATACTGCACTCATAATTAATTTCTATAATCCAGTTTGATTTACAATATTTTATAAACAAGAGAAATAATACATTTAATTTGAAAATTTTATTATTCATAAAACTTATAAATACTATCTTACTTTCTCAAGCAACATTTTAAAGGTATCCGAACACCTTTAAAATGTAATTTTCAATCATAATATCGATTTTTCATTTATGCAATAATATTAAAATCGACTCTTTTAACTGCCGAATTCTGCTTAAATATTGTCTGTATCTTAATTATAACTAAAGTTACACAGCTTTGAATTGTATTTAAAAGTTTTTTCTATAGCTTTTTTTTTTAAAATGCATTTTTTTAGATTTTTGCTATACGCAAAATATCGTTAAAAAGTTATGCATAAAATGTCACGAAATTTTCTGTGCTTCTTTTACAAATATCTTTTGAGGAAGTAGACTACACTCATGACAATATATCAAATAGTTTTATATATTTATTCTGGTATAAATGACAAACTTGAGACAAATTTTGAGAAGTTTTCATTACATTAGTAATTTTAACTGCCATATCAACTGAGATAGAGATGCAATTATAATGTGTGTAGTCTAAGTCCTATATAGAAGAAGTGATTCTGTTTATTATGCAATTTACAAAATGTCAATACACTGTTTTATTTTTGAGTTATCACGTTTTGCAAAAATGCCAATTTTTGAAAAAATTTTGGCTTTTTTTTTCTCTTTAAAAAAATTATTTCTTACTGGGTAATTTCTGAAATTTTTAAAAATTCTGACATTTTTTTTCTTTAAAAAAATATTTCTGGGTAGTTGCTGAAATTTTTATTTTTTTTTCAAAGTTTTACGGTAAATTTCATAATAAAAAATGTATAACATGAGAAAATTAAAAAAAAAATCAAACAATCACTTCTGAATGTGTGCAGATACTTTAATTACAATTCTATTGAAAACAGTTAAACTCTTCAAATAACTTCACTTGTGATTGTAATGATTCACAGTATAAAAAATACATAAACACCACACGTTGACACATTATTGGTGATCATAATATCATAGAGTAATATAATTAAAAGAAAGAAAACTAATGCATTATGGTACTACCGTAATTTCGGGTGTATAAGCCGCGGATCAAACAATTCTTTTTTGACCCAGAATTTCTTAAGAAACAAATGTAACTACTTAGATCGACGTAAATATTTGTCTTCAATCGCTAAATAAGATTTCTGGGTCCAAAAAGAATTGTTTGATCCGCGGCTTATACACCCGAAATTACGGTAAATTCTGCCTTCCATAAAAAACAATAATTTCACTGTATATTCAAGATTTATATTCATTTATCTAGAAAGTTACTTATTATAAACCTATAAAGTTTTTTAATGAATGGAAATTTAAAATTATAGATAAACTAAACAGTGAAATATTAAAAAATATACAACGTATTAAAAATACAAACATCAAAAGTATCAATAACAACATAAAGAATCCCCAAAAGTAAATTTATAACCACTTTTATAGGTAAATTACAAAGGCATTATGCTATTATTTGCAAAGAATACTATAAACAATTATTCCACAATGCTATTAACACAAGTAATATTGTCAAGAAGACGACATTAAAAATTTAAATTAATAACAGAAAATTATTAAATTATCACACATTTTTGAGACCTATATATAAAAATTTAACCCTTCACTGCACCATGTGCCACATCTGGCACATGCTTAAAAACACTATAATTCTCATTAAGTGCCATAAATTTGGCAATTATGATATCAATCCCTGATCAAGAACAGTCCAAAGAATCAAATAAACTTGTCCATGGCAGATGACTGGATTTGACAAAAATAAATAAATAAATAAATCGAGGAAAAATATTGATCAAGCTAAAAAAGCAAAATCTACTTTCATTATTTTTACTGAATACTTAAAAATATCAAAATAAAAATTATTGCAGAGTCTTAAGGGTGTGTTTCGATTCAAACTGCTTATTTTCCGATTTATTTTTAAATTCACCTTTGCTCTCAAATGCATCAAACTGGCAAATTGTTTTATTTAGAAAGTACAGAAGGTGATGTGATTGTCGATTCTTTAATAAATGCATAAAATATTGCAAAATAAGCAATCAAAATCGGCGTTTTGAACCGATTTTTCCGAAGCGGGAGATCTGGAACTGAAAAAAATGTTCATACGGAGAAGGTAATTGTTTATAAATCAAATTCTAATGAACTGAGCGTAAAATGACATCACACGGCACCTTAAACGTCTCTTCAAAAATCACTTTAGCAAGTTTCATGTTTCTACTTTTTTAAATGTGTCTGAAATTGTATCAGAAAATTTCGAGCTGTTGAAGGTGGAAAACCGTTTTTTCGAATACACCCTTAAGCTGATAAAATTAATTAATTTAACCCGCGAGAACTCGCTGCCTGAGAATTTCTCTCACGGTTGTACGTTTTTCAAGATCCTTTTTTAAACCATTTTTCATTTTAATTAAAATTTTTAAATGTTTTTTCGATTATCTTACTTCTTTTGTGATTAAAAGTACTAAACTAAACAAAAAAAAGTTGATATTAAGCGAACGTAGTGTGAGAGAAATTCTCACTAACGAGTTCTCCCGGGTTAAGCTCCTTTAGTTGTAAAATATAGAAATACAACATTTTAAAACTCCAACTGTATATATAAGGTACAGGCCATAAAATATCGAATTTTTAGTTAAAAATTTGAAATTTAATTTATTTTACTATATTTTCCATTATTAGACCGACATATAGATTTCAAATATTTTTTTTCATAAAAATAAAAAAATTGTTGCAGTGAAGTGTTAAATTATCCATAATCTATTATTCCATTTTTTTTTTTTTTTTTTTTTTTTTTTTTTTTTTATCATTGCAAAGTTTTTTTAGAAATTCGATAAAATTCCGTACTGTAGCTATTGGTTTTAATATGCGTATAATAATTCTGTTAGTAATTTATTGCTAATTATTCTTACTCAGATATACACTATAACAATTAAAAATGACGATGAACACTGCTTGTAAAACCGTTTTCAGTTAATTAATAAATTACAAAGTATTAACATTTCTGAATACTTAAAAATCTTTGATTTTAATGATTTATTTAATAATATTAGGCATAAAAAATTAACATAAAAATTTGTGCTTATTTTTTTTTACAGAATACTAAATTCAATTAAATTTGAAAGATTATATATCTGTTATATTCTTTAAAACATTATGGAACTTTGCCTTGCATCACAATTATATTATTCGTACAATGACATTTTTTTTATAAACAATGTAAAGGAATACTTCAATGTGGTACAGTTTTAAGTATATTTTCAGATGTTTATATTTATTACTGTGAAAAGAATTCAATTGGGCAATAACAACGATCATGTTTACTAACGTTATATTTATGATATTAGTATTTTTATTTCAATCTAATATCTCATCGTTGCCTACTAAATAACCAAAGCAACTTACATTATCCATAAGATGATATGATTAAATAACAGAATAAACATTCTTGACTAAAAAATAATGCTTATTAATAAGCATAAAATAATGTTGTACATATAAGATAAAATATGTGATTTTCTTTTTTAATGCAAATATTTTTACAAGTTATAATGAAAACTTACATAAATATGTGTGTGCAATAATATTATATTAAATTATCTACACAGAATAAAATATTTATGCTCATACATGAATAAAAATAAAAATATTAAATTTTTATTAGTAATCAAGATAAAATATATGATTATCCTAAATGCATCGTAAACTCATTTATTAATTCATTTAAATAATTTGGTGCTTATACACACACAAATATATATATAGATTTGAGAAATCCGGTATCGAGGTTTGCATATTTTTGGGGGTTATTAAATTTATTGTTTTAATGAGGCATCATTTATATCATAATAGGATTTATATATAAATATTTAAAAATAATGTGATATGTAAATCTCATTAAAAAAATTACTTATGACACTTAGTTTATAGTTTAAAATTATGTAGTTTAATTATAAATATTATGCAATTATAGCAGATAATTATTTGGAACAAATGCTTATAAATTAATCAAAAAACAAATCTAGATTTCTTTTTGTATTTTAAGTAGTTTTAATCATAAAAATGTAGAAAATTTATTATTAATAAATATAAAGTAATAGTATATATTTTAATATTTGTCTCCTACCTTTAACTGCAAATGAATTTGACATTCATTCTGTTATGGTGATTGATGTATTTGCAAGTTATGAAAAGTTCTGAGTACAGTTCGTTTTTCTTCTCCTCTAAATTCGTTTTTATTTATTTTTTCTCATGTCTCTTTATCCATTATGAGTTCTGATGCATTATATTGACAATTACAGGCTATATTCTTCTCTTTTAGCTGTCTATTATATGAAATAATGTATTTTTAGAAATACATGGAAATCTTGCCAATAAAAGATAAATGCTACATGCTGCTTTGCTTGCTATCTTTTTTTTCCCCCTTCATTAAAATTTTTCTATTACATTTTGTTCCATTTGTAATTATTTTATTTTTATTTCAAATTTATATGCTATCATCAATGTATTAAAATGTTTAGAATTTTCAATATTTTGAAATTTCTCAGTTAGTTCGATTTGCCAATTAACTTAATTTTAATACATGTTTTAGAATAAAGATTAATGTATAATATCACTACATTTCAGTTTCATTTAGGATTTTGGTTGACATTGTTACATGAACTTATAAGATAAATTTTGATTCAAAGGTATTTTATGTATATATATACATGCACACATTTTTCTAAATTCATTATGAAAAATTGTAGCATTACTGGCGCTAAAAGCAGCTCATAAATATAAGCCATAAATTATATTTCATATATAAAAATGCAAATATATATATATATATATGTACATGTATGTATGCAAATATAAACCATAAATTATATTTCATATATAAAAATGTAAATATAACGTGCAACAATTTAAACTTTTTTAAAAAAGGGGGTGGGGTTAGACTTGTCTATCCCCCCCCCCCCCCCCCTCTGATGAAGAACAGACCGCCTTTTTTGAATGTATCTTGTTTTCGTTTATTGAATTTTTTCATAGTTAATTGCTTAATATATAGATATGAACTCTTTTCCTTGAATTGCTATATTTGCTTTCTTTATGAAATATGCATTCACACACATATATATATAGATAGATAGATTGATAAACAAACACACATAACACAGAGAAATAGAAAAATTCAGGATATGTTAACAAAGCGATTCAAAGGGAATACTATTTTTTATCCATTCTAGAGTTAATATATGAAAAAAAATAGTTAAATAATACAAAAATGGGAAGAATTAATTTCAATGCATTTTATGTACAAATTGATAGCACAGTACAAATATTTAAGAAAAAAGCATATATTTTAGTACATTTATGTTACTAAGTAATGAAGTTATGTTTCAATGAAATAAGTATAATTATGCATAAAAAATAAATATTTAGTAATTTATCTAACCGCCTTCTTTCTAATATATAGGACAACATCTTTTAATTTTTCACTTTTATACGAATCTCAAGGTATTTTTGATTTTTAACAGGATTCGTATAAGACTATAGAGGGTAATGAATAAAACACAAAATATATTGAAGTAAATTACTAAATAATTGAGAATAAGTTATATATTTAAGCATATTCATAACTTAAAAAAATACGAAAACATCATTTAAAAATAAAGGGAATAATAAAAGTATAAAACAAACACTGGTCGAATGAAATAATTTAAATAATCAGTGCATTTACATATACTTATATATACGTTGCAATTAAGGAATTGAACAAAATGGAATAAAATGAATTAAGGTATCAGGCATTTTGATAGCACAGTACAAATATTTAAGAAAAAAGCATATATTTTAGTACATTTATGTTACTAAGTAATGAAGTTATGTTTCAATGAAATAAGTATAATTATGCATAAAAAATAGATATTTAGTAATTTATCTAACCGCCTTCTTTCTAATATATAGGACAACATCTTTTAATTTTTCACTTTTATACGAATCTCAAGGTATTTTTGATTTTTAACAGGATTCGTATAAGACTATAGAGGGTAATGAATAAAACACAAAATATATTGAAGTAAATTACTAAATAATTGAGAATAAGTTATATATTTAAGCATATTCATAACTTAAAAAAATACGAAAACATCATTTAAAAATAAAGGGAATAATAAAAGTATAAAACAAACACTGGTCGAATGAAATAATTTAAATAATCAGTGCATTTACATATACTTATATATACGTTGCAATTAAGGAATTGAACAAAATGGAATAAAATGAATTAAGGTATCAGGCATTTTGATAGCACAGTACAAATATTTAAGAAAAAAGCATATATTTTAGTACATTTATGTTACTAAGTAATGAAGTTATGTTTCAATGAAATAAGTATAATTATGCATAAAAAATAAATATTTAGTAATTTATCTAACCGCCTTCTTTCTAATATATAGGACAACATCTTTTAATTTTTCACTTTTATACGAATCTCAAGGTATTTTTGATTTTTAACAGGATTCGTATAAGACTATAGAGGGTAATGAATAAAACACAAAATATATTGAAGTAAATTACTAAATAATTGAGAATAAGTTATATATTTAAGCATATTCATAACTTAAAAAAAATACGAAAACATCATTTAAAAATAAAGGGAATAATAAAAGTATAAAACAAACACTGGTCGAATGAAATAATTTAAATAATCAATGCATTTACATATACTTATATATACGTTGCAATTAAGGAATTGAACAAAATGGAATAAAATGAATTAAGGTATCAGGCATTTATAAATACATTGCTCTCCAAAAATCATGGTACAAGATATTTTTCAAAACTCATCAGTAAAATAAAGACAGTAACAGTAAAATCCATAGTGCATATATGAATGATGGTATATGATGACGTTAAAATAATCTTATGCAAAAAACTTTGGTCCACTACTGCTACTTTCGAAAAAAAAAAAAAAAAAAACATGTGCACAATTGTTTGTTTTCAATTGCTTTTGGCAATTTCGTTGACAATACTAAGTTCATCAATGTCTAAGAGAAGTCTTTTATCCACTTCATTAAATTGGCGGCCGACCAGATGGATGGAAATGAGATTATCACTAGCCGATGGTGCTAGACGGCTCAAGGTGTCCGCAGAGTGATCCAACGACTGAGCAATCAGTTTATATTAGACGATTCTTTTAAAAGACGAGTTTTTTTTAAAGAAAGAAAATCTATCCCACTTGTAAGAAAATTGGCTTTCTAGGATTAGGCACTATAGGCCCAGGCATTTTGAAAAATTTTTGCCATTCTGGCCACTCTATCACTATTTGGAATAACAGACCCTGGGAATGTAAGGATTTTGTTGAGAAATTTAATCTTCCGATTGTCGACACTCCTGCAGCTGTCATTAATGCTGCAGACATAATTTTATCAATTTTTGCTGATGAAGATGATACTAAGCAAATTGTCTTCATGTTGGAACCTGAAAACTGGAAAGGAAAAACATAGGTTCAGATGACAAATATGGATCCAGAATGCTCAGGACGTATTAGTTATACCATTCATATGAATGGGGGTCGTTATCTCGAAGCTCCATTAATAGGATCAAGGATTGATGCCAATGAAGGAACTTTTTATTATAGCTGCTGGTGATGAGTCGGTGTATCAAGACTGCAATAGTTGCTTCGAAGCAATATCTGAAAAACAAATGTTTATAAGCAGTGAAGTAGGAGCAGCTCTAAAACTAAGTCTTGTCCACAATATGCTTGTAGGCACTATGTACTCTAGTGTAGCAGAAGCATTGGCTCTGGTAAAGGAATTAAGACTTCAAGGAATAATTTTTCTTGATATTCTTAAAGGTGTTGTTATAAACAGTGAAACTGATATTTAGTTACTTTTTAATAATTAATGGCAGAACTATTTCATCAAAATAATATTTATTTGTATCTCGTTTTAAAATACTTTTACAATTTTACATTGCCTATCGTATCTCCAAGCAGTTGAAAATTAAAGCGTGTTTCAATCTGTGTGTTAAAAAAAAATAAAAAAAAAAGTAAATAGATGAAAATTAAAAAGGACACATTCTGCATTTATTATTGGCAGAATAATCATAAGCAAATAACTATTATCTTCTACATTTGGAATTTGAGAGAGATTGAGTAGTGTTTTCTATAAATAGCATAATTTCTAAAAAATATTTAACATAGTTCTTTTAATTTCAACAACTATTTTAATTTTAAATATGTGATAAAAGAAAATTTTAAATTTCAAAATTCGACGTTATTGCATAACTTAAAAATGAAGGGATGCATAGATTTTATTTTAAATTACTAAAAGACAGAAACAACACAGACATTTTAATAGCGTGATATTTCTATTTCTAATTGATTTATTTAACCGATTGATAAGCAATCAAAATTTCTTTAAAGTTTGATCATCATGAAGATATTTTAATTTTTTTTAATGTTCTGTTTTAGAAATTGTGAACAAGGTGTAAAAAACATACGAGTTTTCTTTTCTCCCTCTTTTTTTAAATCTATATAGTCAACATACTTAGTCTACATAGAAAATATAACAAACTTTAAAATTTTCAATATGAACCTAAGTTTGAAAACATATTTGGGCTTTTCAGTTTCGAACTCCTAACATTAAATTTGTTTTTAATAGTCGCGAAATAGATTGCAATGCAAAAAATTTTCTAAGCGTAACTCAATAGCTTTTTGATGGCACTTTTTAAAAATAACTTTTTAAAATATTATAATACGTCCTCATCCGATTCTATTCTCGCGGAATCTGTAGAATCTGATAATTTCAAATATATTTTATCTTCTTCACAGCTGAAAGTGTCGTGTTTTTATTTTTATTATTTTTTTTTTTCGCGTTTATTTTAGACTTTTGCTCGGTTTTAAATTTGTTTATTAAATTTATCTCTTCCTGAGATAAAATCCTGTAAAGTTTTTCAATATTTCTTGAAATAAATATGCATCGTTAGGAATTATTATATTATTATAATTACAATATTTACATTAGTTAAAATTAAAAATATATATATAAATTTTTATAATTATAAATATAAAAGTTATTTAATTATTTTGAAAATAATTATATTTAGTTAAAATACTTAAAAGCAAAGATTGGATTATATATGTGCATTAAATATCTGTATAATGAAAAAGAAATGCAACGGACGTATTGCAAAACATTCAGATAGTTAACTGAACAAAAATATTCGATTACTAAATTAAATTAAAATTTCATTTACTATTTATAATTGAAAATTTTGATGCACCTCGCAATGAAGGAACTCGTTGAATTATTTCCCAAGAACAAACTCTATGTTGCAATCTATGATGAAGTTTTGGAAATATTTAATTGGCCATCTCTCCCCAATGGACATTTGTACAGAATTTACCTCATATTTCATAAATTAAAAAAAGAAACTACATTTTAACAGTTAAAATGAAGGCAGCAACAGTAAAATCAATTGAAAAGTTCACACACACACACACACACACACACACACACACACACAAAAAAAAAAAAAAAAAAAAAAAAATCCCTACATTTTAACCGTGAAAATATTAAATATGTGTTTCTAGAATTCTTGATTTAACCAATCGATGCAAATGAGATCTCATAACGATAACAATGATGCCTGTGTTTTTGATATTCTGCGCATATGCTGTGTATCAATTCTCTCCACAGACGGATTTTTTCTTCCGTGAATTAAAGACAATCCTGCATCAGTTTCACGACAAACTACTTATGCAAGTGGGTGGCAAGTGGGCATGGAGGGGAACTTGTTTTGAGATTAGCTGCGTACTGTCACGTCAAATTTGTCATGACAAGATAACATAAAATGAAAATCAACTTTCTGCTAATGTGCATGTAATCTGGGATAGGTAAATAAATACAAAATATTATTATTAATAATAGGAGGGAGAATTGTAGCATTTCACTTAATACTAGAATTGATCTCATAGAAAGAAAGAAAAAAAACATCACTTTTGCAAGACTATAAATTTTCTACAACTAATTATTGTTATAATTGATTACAACAGTGTCAAAGCAAATATGTGTTTTTAGAGCAGTTATATAATTTTTTGTTATTGATGTAGCATAAGGTGAATAGATTGTATGAGCGAGTGTATCACATCTCAAGTTTTTTACAATGTAGAATTTTAATGTTTATTCTGAGCAATGATATACGCACAAACATACATAAACAAATGAAAAAAAAAAAAAATAAAAAAATGAAACAAGGAATTTTTTTTTACTGCTAACATACAATAGCTGAATCGTTATTGCTCCGTTAAAATTTATGTATCCTTAAAAACGGCACTCACATCTAATTCCCCATTATTGTGCTGTTTGCTGCGTTTGTAAATTTCGTTTGCTGCAGCAGATATTGGGGTGGGCTGGTTCAATTTGCTTGCAACACCTAGACCAAACTCAAGCTCTTTCTGAGCCTGCTTTAGAGATGTGATGCATTCGTAGTCTTCTCTTATCATGGCCAATGCTTTCTCTTCGATCTTTTCGGTCTTTATAACACCCTGTTTAAGAATATCGAGAAATATTGCACAATCAAAACCTAATCCTTTCACTACACTCAATGCTTCTGCTACACTAGCTAATAATGTTGCTCCTAGCATATTATGTACACAAGTTAGTTTGTATGCTGCTCCTGGTGTATCTCCCACAAATATATGCATTGAGCACATTGCACTGAAGCAACTTTCGCTTTCCGCGTATAAAGACTTATTGCCGGCTGCCATAACAGTGAGTGTTCCATTATTCGCATCAACCCTTGATCCAATACAGGGTGCTTCAAGGTATCGGCAGCCATGCTCCTCTATGGTATAACGCCACAAACCGGCGTTATCTGGACTCATCGACGTCATAATTATGTAACCTTTGTTTTCTACTTTATTTTTTAATCCATCTAAACTCATATGGATTGGCACCATGGCCTGATTTATCTCATTATAACAACATATAATGATGTCAGCAGCTTCACTGACTTTACCCGGAGTGTCGAAAACCTCCCAATTATACGTCGTAAATTCAATGCACTCCCGGACTGTATCCTCCAGAATAGCTATTGAATGACCACTTAAATAAAGATTTTTAGCCAGTCCGTGGCTAATCTCTCCTGATCCTAAAAAGCCAATTTTCAGCTTTGTGGCCTCTACTTTCTTTTTTGAAAATTCTCCCTAAAATTAAAGAGAAAAAATACGACATAAAAAACAAATAATTACATTCTCTTTTGAGATTGCATACATTAAAATGTAATTTCGCACTATTAAAAATTTCAAGAAATCATGCTAAAAACAACTTAAAAAGCATTTAAATAATGAAATAGTGTACGAATTTCTTTCAGAAATTTAAATGGAAAATCTTGATGGCAAGAGAAAAATATTAATGTACCTATTTTGAAACCACACAATATTAATAGAGCCATACCCAAGTGCATAGTATTTACTCGGTACTCGATCTACTCAGCTAAATTTGATGATAACCACAACCGAGTATTTGTACGAACTTCATTTTTAAGCACATTTGAAGACAATTATATTTATAATTGATCTGTAGAAAGTTATTCGAATGTAAATGTATAATATATGGTTATGTTCATAAAAACTATTTAGTTAATTAAAAATATATTCCATCCTCGCATATTCTTCATTTGTAAGTCAAATTTCTTGTATTTAAAATTTTTATCTCTCATTGAAATGTTGTCTTCTCACCATGTCGGAATGTTAAGAGATTTTATTTTTTCATCACTTTCCAACACAGTTGAAAAGTTTTTATGGTTTCGGTTTGTCTGGCCGTTTGTCCGCGCTCTAACTCGGATTGCCATGACATTTTTGGACATTATTGCTGTTTACCCTTGCACGAACCCTATTGCAATGAAGCTTTTAGCACAATTAATTTATTTACAAGGACAGTCAAAAGTTTTCGCTACATTACGGCCTATGAGAAAAAATCCTTACAAATGAATTTTAAAGATGTTGAATCCTGTCAAATATATTCAAATTTCTATGCACTTACGAAAGGCACTAAAATATGTCTTCTGTAAAATATGCGAAAAAAAGAATAGTTGCTATTAATTTACAGGGCTAAAGAAAAGAATTCATTTACACAATGGTGAAAGAAGGAATTGTTTGCTAATATTATGTTATATTAAGCTAATATATTTTAATTATTTTAAACTACTTCATGCATCTTGTAATTTGTATATGTCACTGAGGCTTAATATAAGTTATTTCAAGCATAATACGAAGTTCATGGCATTTACAGGGACACACAAAAAATTTCAAATAGTATATTCGATCCGAAGTACGGTATATTGTCGACGATAGCTAATGGATGGATGACGTGAATTTTTATCTATGATATGCACTTTTAAGTTTCACTAAATTTATACATATATATGGTGTGTATAAATGCTATAGTTGGTATTCAGGACAACACAGAATAGTTCGTAAAGGTTAATGTAATTTACTTAAAGGTGGTTTTAGAAAAAGCTATGAATTTTTAAATATGAATTTATGAATATTAATGCTGAAATTCATTCAGTTTACTAATAAATGTTTGTAAAATATTGATAAAATGATATACAAAGTCACGCAAAGAATTGGATACATGGTCGCCTATGAATGATAATTTTCGGAACTGTGATTCAAATAGTTTTAAGAATGTTTTAGTTTGAACTAAATTCTTGCGTATAATAAAGGCACCAGGTAAACTACAGGGCTGAACAAGAGTATTCAACTATGTTTCCATCTATTGGTATAAATTGCTAAAGAGAAATTTTAACCTGTTATGCATTTTCTTGCTAAACTAAATTTCCCCTCTATATAGTATGCATATCAGCCGACAAATCAAATACAGGGTTGTTCAAAAGTATTTACATGCATATTTTACTATAGCCAGTAACACCTTGTTTCCCTAAATAACGAAGTTTTTTTAAAGGTTTCAGGATGAGTTGGAAAGTGTTTCATGATCTATGCTAAATACATGATTTTTCTTACTTGTTTGACACAATAATTTGGATATGGTTGTTGGACATTTGGCAAGATGATTTAATAAATTGGTAAATAGAATGCAATTTTATATAAATAGATGTAATATAAGTAACAATCTATGTATAAACATTATATATATCAGGATTCCAGAAGCCAAGGGGTATAAGTGACAGAAATGAAAAAACTGATATACATACACAGTTTATTTGGAAAAAAGGCTATTTTTTTTTTTGAGCTAAAGGAATATACACTCTCAAAAAAACTTCCGTCTTTTCACAGAAAAAGTACTGGCAGCACTGCTGCCAGAAATTGTCTGTATATTGACGATTTTCCGTTTATTTTTTTCTCCGTCAAAAGAGGAAAAGTATCCGTCACTTGAAAAAAGTTTGGAAAAAATCAACGCGGAAGAGGTGGGGATCGAACTCACGAACCCAGGTTTACAAGGCCAACGCTCATCCACAGAGCCACGATTGCTCATGAAGATTTTGCTTTAAAATAGAAGTATTCATTTCATATGGGTGTGGTTTGGTGTATTTCGTTAAAAAGCTTTTAATTTTGCAGTTAATCTCAGAAAGATTTCATCTTTAATGAAACTGTGGCTGGGTTTTTTTTACGTTTAGTATTAATATAGTATAAAAATGTGAATTTTAAATATATTACGTAGATTGTTAGAGAAAAAACATGGATGATTTATTTTTATTCGATAAAATTTTTTTAATAATATAATTTTTTTTTTTTTTTTTTTTTTTTTTTTTTTTTTTTTTTTTTGCATTTTACTTTTTAATTAAAATATATTTTAAATGTCTTCACTTAAAGTATATTTTATATGCGAATATTTATCATAGAAATAACTTAGTATATTGAACTTTATTCAACTTATCCAACTTTGAATAACAGATTGTGAGAATTTTTGAACGAATAAAGAAAGTAATTGTTATTTATTTTTAAATTCGAAAACATTTTTGTCTTATAAAACTAAATTAGACATTTTAATCGATAGAATATTTTTGTTTTTCATTTTAAAAATAAATTCGAATTTATTACTAACAGACCCAATGCGCATGCGTGCTAGATATAAACGGAATCATTTCCTCATTTTTCGACTTTCGGAATGAACTCACAGAACAAATACGTTTTCTGGGAGAACAGAAATTATTTGTGAAAAAATAACAATAACTTAGTGTATATTGACGAATTTTTCTGACAGTGTATACATACACACAGCTTTTGGGAAAGTTGAAAGATTTTCTTGCTTGCTTTTTTCCCTCAGTTTAGAATAAATTCTTTATATACTAATTGGGTGTTCTTAAATCCAATAGGACAAATTTGTGAAATAAGTTATTATTTTTTTCGTTTGGAAATGCATGAAACTAGCGTGTGTTGTTAGTCAGATACTAAATAGTACTTATTTTTCCTCTCTCTCTTTTCTCTTTTTTGTTTTTTTTTTTTTTTTTTTTTTTAATTTAAACGCAATTGATATTTCAGGACAAGACGTTAAATTCGACAATTTGAACCGCATTTTCCGACGAAAGCAGAAAAAACACTCAACGAAGCACGTAAAATGAATGACCATGTGATCAAAATCGCTTATAACTCAGTAGGTAATTTAATTATCATAGAATTAAAAATTCAGTTCGATTCGAAAGCGTTATTTCCACTGTCAGACTTTCCATTTTTATATCTTTCCGTTAAAAAAAATGAATTCGAAATGTGTCAAAACGTTTTGAAGTTTTTGAGTAGAGCAATTGAGAACAGCCTCTATAAGATATTTAACATATTGTTGTTACTTACGATTTTACTTGGACCGGGCTGATCACCTTCATTTGAAGCTTTCCTTTTTCTTTCCAGATTGCTTTGTGACGATGAAGATTTTGAAGCCTGAAATAACAATAATTATAAATAACAATTTAGTTCGGTTAGCACACTATTTTATCTACCGAAATGATTTTTAGGTAGTAAAGAAAAGTACAAAAATTTAATTTCTTTAATAAAACCAATTTTTTAATTATACTGAAATTCCAATTAATGATGAGATAAGTTACTGTAATATAATAAGATCATAAAATTAAAGAAATGATCAAGTTCTTTCGAAGAACTTAGTCTGTGATCATCAGGTGGAAAGTACATGTACTTGTACATAAAATAATAATAATAATAATAATAATAATAATAAAAAGAAAAAAAGAAAGACTGGAATGCTCGTCTTTTAAAAGTCCGGATCATTTTGCAGCAAGAAATTTGATCTTGCTTTCAAATTAGAAGCACGCATTTTCAAATTAAAATGCTAGAGGCAATCGGTGTGACAAGTTTGTCTTTGTAAATATCTACTACTTGAACTTTCAAATCGTAACCTTCGCTTTATTTAATGACAAGGACGTCGTGATTAAGTAAAGCAAATCTTAATAGAAGAAATAATAAATACTTTCACACACACACACAAAATCTGCAAATTTGCTAGACTGGTGGCTGGTAATTATAAAAAAAAAATATTGTTGCTATTGAAGATCTTAGCTCAAAGTAGAGGTGCGCATGGACCCGGGGCAAGCCGGCAGAATTAGAATAATTTTTTCAACAGGCCAGAGTAGCCCAAAAAAAAAAAAAAAAAAAAAAAAAAAAAAAAAAAAAAAAAATTGAACGGGCCATACGGGCCGATGAAAAAATTTAGCGGGCCTACCGGTCGGTATAAACATTTACGCAGAAACGATAACACATGAATTATTTTCAATGAATATGGCTTTAACGAAAATAACATGTAGAAATGTACATCACGAGCCGATACTTAGTTTTACAACATCAATGCAGAAATGTAACTTCTACAGTGTAAAGATCGGCATCGGATAGTTATACATTGTGTGTAACCCGGGCTTAATATTTTTTTAGCAGACTCGTGCTGGGCCGAGATCAGGCTTGCATTCTTTTTCTAAATACAGTCGAGCCGAGCCGGAACTACTTAATTGTTCTCTAGAAGTTTAGGGAACACAACATGATTTGTAAAATTATTAATAGCGATAAAGAACTTATGTTAACGTAATTTTTGGATATATACTTCTTAGTGATCATTAAATTCACTTCTCAACAACGCGAAAGTATGACACATTTTCCGACAAATTTTTAACTGCAAAAGTATAAAATTGACAACCCTAATTATTGAAGGGATTTGGAATCGAATAGCGTTTTTAATTTTGGTAAATAAAATATTTGTATAATCTTGTTGCGATATAAGATATTCTTGTCAAATGGTAGCAAATTTTTGTGACTTCCCATGCTTCCGCTTCCAGAAATTCTATTCAAAACGACAACTTTGACAGTATTTTCTTGTATCAAAAAAGAGATAAATCCATTCGATTTATTGGTTTTTGAATAAAAACACTTTGCTAATCTAATGCGTTTTCGAAAAAAAAAATTAATTCAGAAATGTATCAGAAAGTTGCTCCTTTGGATTTGAGAATGAATTTGGATTTGGAATCTTTTATAAAATGATACTGAGATATTTCCATAAATCGGTTTTTACTATACAGCTTTAAAAATTACGATGCTTTAGCTTTTTTTTTCTCTTATTCTAAGCTATATTAATTTTTTAATAAATCTTTATTTGAATGTTGAAAGTTTAAGAATCTAAGTAGTCATTAATATTGCTAATGTGTATTTCCTATAAAATGTACTCTAAAATCATCCCATAGACCCTTTAATAGAATCTTAATTATATGATAAAAATCTGAATTTTTAAAAAACAGTAGAAATTGTGACGGGCCGGGCCTAGAAATGTAAAAATATGAATGGGCCGGACCCGAGCCTGGAAATTCCGGCCCGTGCAGATCTCTAGTTCCGACATCCATTACCGCAGATGAAATTTACTACCAGTATCCAGGGCTCGCACCGTTCCTAAAATTTTCACACGTTGCTACCAGTAATTTTAAATCAAAAATCTTTATGGAAGTTCCTTTTAACTTCTACAATAGAATTATACATTAAATGTAGAAAAATGAATTTGTAAATGTGTCAAAACGTTTTGCGCTTGTTGAGCAGAGCAGTTAAGAACACCCTTAAGTCCGAAGTCGTCCACAAGAAGCCACAACTCACTTGAGATGACGCAGTCATCGTAGTAGGAAATCACCGAGTTGAGATTTGCTGCAATGCTAGACATATTGAAAAGCTATTTGAACATTTTTTCATATTATGAACCTTTCTTCTCTTGGAGTTCAATTTTTAAGAAAGTGTGCAGGGGGAGGACGGAGGCTTGAGAGATGAGGCGGTGATTTTTTTAAAAATCGTTGTTATTTTCACAATAAATGTTATTTTACATGTGTTTTTTTATGTAGCCCTCCGATAAATACTATTTATTAATAAAAAATTTAAAGGGGGGGGGGCTGCGTGGTTTACGGGTGTATTCTGGGAAGAAACAGAAAAGTCACGGGTGAGGTGTAAGTTTCAAACTTATTTTGGACACGTCTTGTGATATATCATCGGAAAGTTTTCGGACTACTCTTTCATATTATGAACCTTTCTTCTCCATTCCCCAATTTCCCCCCTTGCAGTGGAACTTTTCAAATTTTTTTGAAATCGTAGCGTTTTTATCATTTTAGATCGGATTTTTTTATGGAGACCTCCGATCCATAATTTATAATCTATGAAAATTTCAAAGAGTAGGAGGGAAGGGTGTATTCCAGGTGGCACAATAGTTGGAATTCTTTGCGGGCACTTTTCTATGTTTTACTGACACTCCTCTCGTGATATATTATTAGAAAGCTTTTTGAGTGCTATTTTATTTTATATACCTCCCGCGCACCTCCCCCCAATTTGCCCAGGCGGGAAACTTTTTTAAATTTAACCGACACCGATCTTCTGGTATATTGTTGGAAAATTCTATGACCATTTATTCATATTGTGCACTTTCATTGCTCCTCCACCACTTTCCGTTAAAAAATAAACTTATAAATATGTCAAGACATTTTGAGGTTGTTGAGAAGAACCATTGTGAACAGTCTTATAATAAGAGGTATTAACATAATGTTATTTCTTACATCTTTATTCGTACCGGGCTGATCAACTTTTGCAACTTGTGATGGAGTGGTCGTTGAAATCTGAAATAAAACAAAAATAACAGTTTAGTTCTGTTAGCACATTGTTTTTTAGCACATCATTTTACCGAAATGCTTCTTTAGTTAGTAAGAAAAAAAATTCTTCTATAAAAACAATTTTTTAATTATGCTGAAATTCCAATTAAAGATTAAATAAGCTAGTTTGACATGCTAAGATAATAAAATTACAAAATTAACGCAAAAATGAGCAAGTTCTTTTGAAGAACTTAATCTGTGTTCATCAGTTGGAAATAAGAACATTTACTTCTATACTCTGAAAAAAAAAAAAAAAAAAAAAAAAAAAAAGAAAGAAAGACTGAAATGTTCGTTTCTTAAAAGTCTGTCTTTCATGCTGCAAGAGTCTTGATCTTGCTTTTCAAATTAGAAGCACGTATTTATAGTATTATTATTATTTTTTTAACACAATCAAACTGATTGGTAAAGTTATCATACGAATTGATTATTTCCAGCTGAGCGAAAAATTGCCCAGGCCGGGAATCGAACCCGGATACTTGGCTTACAAGGCCAATGCTTTATCTGTTAAGCTATCTGGGCGATATGTATCTGTATCGCCCAGATAGCTTAACCCTTTCAGGGGCGGTGTTTGCAGTCTGCAAACACATAATATTACTGTTCCAATTTCAAACTGGCACCAGTATAATTTTAGTACAATTTCGATTTTATAATATTCGCGAAAAACAGCTCTTGATTGTTTTCAAATAAATCTGTTCTTAAATTGTAGTGTGAATCAATTATTTGAACATTTTTGGAGCAGAAATACCTTGCCCCTGAAAGGGTTAACAGGTAAAACATTGGCCTTGTAAGCCAAGTATCCGGGTTCGATTCCCGGCTTGGGCAATTTTTCGTTCAGCTGTAAATAATCAATTCGTATGATAACTTTACCAATCAGTTTGATTGTGTTAAAAAAAAAAAATAATAGTATATCTACGTATCCATCGTTATATGGAGTTCCATTACCTGCGGTTTATTTTGCGAGCTGTTTCAAATGACAGACCAGATTTTACGACCAATAAGGTTATCTGAGCGAAAGATCCCAACCGGCTATCGCCCAGATAGCTTAACAGGTAAAGCATTGGCCTTGTAAGCCAAGTATCCGGGTTCGATTCCCGGCCTGGGCAATTTTTCGCTCAGCTGGAAATAATCAATACGTATTTATAGTGCTTGATGAATTAAGGATAAATTCTTGGAAGATTTTGTGCTTTTATCTAATTTTATGGTGTTTTAAAGAAGATCGTTTTTAACTTATTTTAAAATTAATTTCTGGAAGAATTCAAATGTTACAGGGAAGCGGTGTCACATGTTAATCATTGTAAATATCAACTTGAACTTTCAAATGGTAATCTTCGTTTTATTTAATGAAAAGCACGTCGGGATTAAATAAAGCCATTTTTTGTAGAAAAAAATAGTAAATACCTCCAGTAAAAAAAAAATTCAGCAAACTCGCTATACACTGATGGTTGTTAATTATTTAAAAAAAATATTGTAGCTATCGAAGATCAGAGCTCCATTACCGCATGTGAAAATTAATACCAGTATTTATATTAACCACTAAACTAAATATTTTTGAAAAAAAAAAACTTTCAAAAAATGTCTATATTTTTTCCTGTCTTTTACAGAATTTTTAATATTTTATCGCCGGTTTTTCAAAACAGAAATTTTTGCTTAATTGAATCAGAAAATGCTGGGATTAAATAATGTAAAACTTAATGATGAGAGTAATAAATCACGATACGATTATGGGTGAGCGTACGTGGTACAGGCAAATCACATTTGGAAGTGCGAGTGGGGGGATGACCTCGAGATGTGTATAATATAAGAATTGGGTTAAGGACCAGGCACATAGCACTAACTTCTTGCGGTCAGGCGTCGCTATTTTTGATCTTTCGTGTCGGTGCTTTGATGTATAAATTGCTTTTTCAGTGAACTTTTCTGAACTTCAAGAGAGAAATCGAACTCGAAATCAGTTGACAGCTTTACGACTGAAGATGGGGGGAGATAAACTTTCCTTTCCTTTGTCAGTTCGGTAGGGTCAGTCCCTCAAAAATCATTTAAAGAGGTTTCACCTTTGTTTCGTACGAAAACAAAGATAGACTTATTGCTCTTTTAGTGCAATAAAAAGTAGTGCTGTTCGCTCGCAGCCTTACAGGCCTTTCCAATAATATGTAACATGAGAGATCTCGGCGAAAATTAGAAAGATGCCCTGCGTAGAGAACAAGGTATGGGGAAGATATGTCATCGGAAAGTTTTCGGACTACTCTTTCAAATTATAAACCTTTCTTCTCCATTCTTTAATTTGGCCCCCTGTAGAGGCACTTTTCAAACATTTTTGAAATCGTAGCATTTTTATTATTTTAGAATGGATATTTTTACGGAGACCCCCGATATGTAATTTATAATCTATGAAAATTTCATAGAGTAGGAGGGCAGGGTTTATTCTGGGAGGCGCATTAGTTGGAATTCTATGCAGGCACTTTTCTATCTTTTGCTGACCTCCTCCCGTCATATATTATTAGAAAGCTTCGTGACTGCTATTTTATTTTATATACATACCGCGCACCTTCCCCCAATTTGCCTACAAGGGGAAACTTTTCTACATTTAAGGGTGTATTTCGATTCAAATTGCTTATTTTCCGATTTATTTTTGACTTCATTATTGCTCTCAAATACACGAAACTTTCCATATCTCTTATTTGGAAAGTGCACAAGGTGCCGTAATTGTCGATTCTTTGATAAATACAGAAAATATTGCAAAAAAAGCAATCAAAAACGGCATTTTGAACCGATTTTTCCGAAGCGAGAGACCTGTGAACGAAAAAAAGGGTCATACTGAGAAGATAATTGTTTATAAATCAAATTCTAATGAATTGCGCGTACAAATACATCACACGGCACCTTGTACATCTCTTCAAAGCTGCCCTCAACAAGTTTCATGATTCTACTTTTAAAAATGTGTCTGAAATTGTATCGGAAAATTTCGAGCTGTTGAACTTGAGGTATATTGTTGGTAAATTCCGTGATTCATATTATGAATTTCCATTGCTCCTCCTCCACTTACTGTTAAAAAATAAATTTATAAAGGTGTCAAAACGTTATAGGTTGTAGAGTAGAGCAATTGTGAACAGTCTTAGTAAGAGGTTAAATATTTTTTTAATATTTACCTTTATATTTGTAATGGGCTGATCTCCTTTTGCAGGCGGTAATGGAAGAATCTGAGAAATCTCAAATCTCAGATCAAGTTTGGAAATCTGAAATAAAACAAAAATAACCGTTTAGCTCTGTTAGCACATTATTTTTTAGCACATTGTTTTACCGAAATTTTTCCTTAGTTAATAAGAAAAAAAAATCGTTAATAAAGCCAATTTTTTAATTATGCTGAAATTCCAATTAAAGATTAAATAAGCTAGTTTGCATGATAAGATCGTAAACTTGCAGAAATGAGCAAGTTCTTTCGAAGAACTTAATGTGTGGACTATGCTCATGAGTCGGAAATAAGAACACGAACTTTTACTCTGAAAACTAGTTCGATGTGCCAATCCCCAAACTTTCTTCTATCTCATATGTACATTTAACATTTCAAAAAATAGTTACACATGTTAATATTTTAATATTATTAATTCAATACTATTCCAACTTTGATTTTCATATTCAATTTTCGCTTTAGTCAATTAATCGGAGTAAATAGAGTTAATGTGCATCCAGATATTTATTAAAATCGATAGTTTTCCCTTATTCTGTTATCATCAGCTGTTTGCAAACAGCCGGTTCAGCAGGACGCGAGATGGACACCGAATGACAATAGAACGAAAGAGAATCAAGAAAATGTTACAAAAAACGCTACGCTATCACAATGCTCTTTTCCCATGGATTATTTCCAAATTCAAGGAAGATCTGTCGGTCATAGCCAAAAACATACATAAAAAATTTGGTTTAATTGTGTACATACATTTTTCGATCTTACAATAATGAAAATAGTATGGAAATCGCTTTTACGGAGCCTCCTTCCGGAAGATTTATTTCAGTTTCAAGGAGGACCTGCTTGCCAGGCCAAAAAATAATCATACACAAAAAGTTTTGTTTAGTTCTATATGTATAACTTCATACACTTTTTGATGGTAAAATAATGAAAATGTTACAGACATTGTGATTATAGCGCCCTCTGCCGGCGGATTTTTTTTCAAAATCAGGGAGGGCCTGCTGCCCAAACACTTACACAAAAAATTTGGTTCAATTCTATGCATAACTTCATACACTTTTCGGCGGCACAATATTGAAAGTGACACAAAAATCGCTATCGCAGTGCCTCCTTCCGCCGGATTTATTTCAAATTTAAGGAGCATAAACTAGCCACAACCAAACACCTACACAAAAAATTTGGTTCAATTATATGCATAACTATATACTAATTAAGGTGGTACAATACTGAAAATGGCATCGCTATTGCAGCCATTTTTCAAATCCAGCAGATTTTTTTTGAAATTCAAGGAGGACCAAATAGCCATATCCATACAATTACACAAAAAATTTGGTTCAATTCTATGCATATAACTTCATACATTTTTAAATGGTACAGTATTGAAAATGGAACAAAAAATCGCTATTGCAGCATCCCCTTCAGGCGGAATATTTCAAAATTGAAAGAGGACCTGCTTGCTATGGCCAAAAACATTCACAAAAAATTTGGTTCAATTCTATGCATATCTTCATACACTTTTTGATGGTAGAATGGCAACATACGGACCCACACAAAAACACATGGACAGACAGATATTTTGTAAAAACATGTTTTTTGGTATCTCTGACCCCTAATACGTGTAAATCCGTCAAAAACCTTCAGTGCCGAAATGAGAATCATCGAGGAGCCGCGTCATCGGAAAAGGAATTCATCGGGGAGTCACAAATAACTCGATATGCAGCAGTCATCGAAGTAGAAAATCATCGAAAGAAGAAATCATTAAGCCTTAAGTCGTCACAAGAAGCCGGAAGTTACTCGAGATGCCGCAGTCATCTTAGTAGGAAATCATCGAGGTCAGATTTTCTGCAATGCTAGACATATTGGAAAGCTATTCGACCATTCTTTTATTTTCATATTATGATTCTTTCTTCTCTTGAGAATCTTTTGAACTTTTAGACTCTTCTGAGAGTGGGCAGTGGGAATGCGGAGTCTTGAGGAATGAGGGACCGATTTTTTTTTTATTTTTTTTAAATCGTTGTTATTCTCATAGTAATTGTTATTTTGCATTTTGTTTACTTTGATGGAGCCTCTCGATAAATATTATTTATTCTGGGTGTATTCTGGGAAGATAAAGAAAACCCACGTGTGAGGAGTAAGTTTCAAACTTATTTTTGACCCGTCATGTAGTACATCATGGGAAAGCTTTCGGACTACTATTTTATATTACGAAGCTTTTTTTCCTTCTCCAATTTGACCCCCTTGTAGAGGCAATTTTTAAACTTTTTTTTGAAATCTTAGCGTTTTTATCATTTTATATCGGATTTTTTAACGGAGTCCTCCCATATATATTTTATACTCTATAAAAATTTCAATTAGTGGAAAGGCAGGGTGTATTCCGGGAGGTGCAATTGTTGGAATTCTGTGGGATGGGGATACTTTTCTGTATTTTGCTGAACTCATCTCGTGATATATAATTAAAAATCTCTGTGACTGCTGTTTTATTTTATATGCCTCCCGTGCTCCTCCCTCCACCCAATTTGCCCACACGGGGGACACTTTTCAAAATTTAACCGACAACAGTCATGCGATACATTGTTGGAAAGTTCTATGACCATTTATTGATATTATGCACTCTCATTGCTCCTTCACCAATTTCTGTTGAAATATAAATTTGTAAATGTGTCAAAACTTTTTGAAGTTGTTGAGTAGAGCAATTGTGAGCAGCCTTAAAAGGAGGTTTAATATATAGATATTGCTTACAATTTCAACTGCAGTGCGCTGGTCGCCTTCACTGAAAGATTTTCCCTTTGAAACAGGTGATGCTGATGGTTTTGAAGCCTGAAATAAAACAAAAATAACAGTTTAGCTTTGTTAGCATATTATTTTCTATACCAAAACAATTCTTTAGTTAGTAAGAAAAATAAAACATATAATTTCTTTAATAAAACTATTTTTTTAAGTATGTTTAAATTCCAATTAAAGATTAAGAGTGTTCTCAACTGCTCCGCTCAACAAGTGCAAAACGCTTCGACACATTTACAAATTCATTTTTTAACAGAAAGGTATAAAATTGGAATTCTTGACTGTGGAAGCGATTTCGAATCGAACTTAATTTTCCATTTTATGATAATTAAATTACCTATCCAGTTATAAGTTATTTCGATCACGTGATCACCCGTTTTTCTCCTGCTTTTCGACCGGTTTTTCTGCTTTCGTTGGGAAATGTACTCAAAAACGTCAACTTTCGAAGGCTTGTTATGAAAGATCTATTACTTTTTTTTTTTTTTAAACAGAAAATTGAGTGCAATCATAAAGTTTCTGAATAACAACACCTGCTAATTTCATGCATTTCCGAACAAAAATAAATTAAAGCATATGTCACAATTTTTTTTTTTTTAAGAACACCCTTAAATAAGTTAGATTGATATGATTACATCATAAAATTACAGAAATGAGCAAGCTCTTTCGGAGGACTTAGTTCGTGCTCATCAGGTGGAAAGAACACGTACTTTTACTCTGAAAGAAAGAAAGGCCAAAATGTTCGTTTTCTAAAATTTTTACTATTTTGCTGCATGAAACTTGCTATCAAATTAGAAGGACGTGTTCATTGCGCTTCATGAAGTAGGGCTAAGTTCTTTTGGAAGACCTTATGCATTTCTTTAATTTTATGGTGTTTTAAAGAAAATCTTTTTAAATTTATTCTGAAATTAATTTCTAGAAGAATTCAAATGTTAATGGCTAACGGTGTGACAAGTCAGTTATTGTAAGTATCTACTTGAACTTTGAAATTGTAATCCTCGCTTTATTTAATGACAACCACGCCGTGGTTAAATAAAGTAAATCTTTATTTAAAATATGGCAAATATTTGAAGTAATATATATATATATATATATATATATATATATATATATATATATCCGCAATCTGGCTACACTGCTGGCTGGTAATTATTAAAAATTATTGTTGCTATCGACAATCGGAACTCCATTACCGTAGATGAAATTTATTACCAGTATCTATATTAACCACTGAACTGATCAAAATTTTTGAAAATGCTTAGAAGTAATGCCTATTTCTTTCATGTCTTTTATAGAATTTTTAATCTTTTATTAATATTTTTTAAAACAGATCTTTTTTTGCTTTATTGAATTAGAAAAATGCTGGAATTAAATAATGCAAATTTTAAAGTACGAATTTATTGGTGATAATAATAAATCACTATTGGAATATGGATGGAGGTACGTGGCACGGGCAATTCATGATTGCAAGGCGGGGACGGAGAAGTGAAATAGAGAAGTAAACTTGAGAAAGTGGTCTTAAACCTCTCCGAAAATATGTGCGTCGGGGACATATTATAGGGAAGGGATACTGGGGGTGCATAACACGTATGAATAATCACAGATCTTTCCAACAATATGCCGCATGAAGTTTCTCGTCTAAATTTATAAAAGTGTTGCACCGTGGGGGGCAATGCGTGTTGGAGTGCAGCGGGAGGTGCATAAGATGAATAAGTGGTCACAGCCCATTCCAACAATATGTCACATAAGCAGTGTGGCTAAATTTTGAAAACTGCCCCCCCCCCCCAAATGGGCGAAATGGGGGAAGTATACCAGGGGTGCATAGGGTCAGTAAATTGTCAAAGGCTGGACTATTACGTTCTGCTTTTCTAAATTTCATAGATTATAAATATTATTTACTGGAGGGCTCTGTAAAAACATTCGATCTAAAATGATGAAAACGCAACAAGGTTCGAAAACTTCCCCCCACCGTGGTAACCAAATTCGGAAGCGTGAAGAAGAAATTATAATAATATGAAAGAGTAATCCGAAACCTTTACGGTGATATACCATCTGATGGGTTTTTAAAAAATTGAAAATTTCCTCCTACCCGCACCCTTGTGGGTCTACGCTTTCGTTTCCAAATTCATGCAGGTCGCACTTTATTTTTTTAATATTTGATAAATGATGTTTACGGGAGGGCTCGACCGAAAGACCACACTTAAAATAATATATATTGTAGAAATCGCTAATATTTAAAAATTTATTCATCACCTCTCCATGTTCTTCGTTGAAATTTTTTTAATAAATAATATTTATAGTAGGGTTTTCCATATGTGACAGTTTGGTTGGGCGAAAATACCAGAAACTTTGAAAATGATAGCTTTATTTCACAACTTTTAGTAATGTTCTCATACCACTTTCTGAATCTCGTTCCTCGACAAACCTTCATAAATCTTTCTCGAAAAACCTTCTCACATCCCTTCTCTCCCAAAAAGAGAATCATCGAGAAACCGCATCATCGAAAAAGGAATTCATCTCGAAGCCACAAGTCACTCGAGATGCCGCAGTCACCGTAGTAGGAAATATTCGAGATGAGATTCGCTGTAATGCGAGACATATCGGAAAGCTATTGACCATTCTTTCATTTTATGAATATTTCTTCTCCTGGATGTTGAATTTTAAACGACTGGGCAGGGGGAGGGAGGAGACTGAAGGAATGAGGGAGGGAATTTTTTTTTTTTAATCGTTGTTATTTCCACAATAAATGCTATTTTACATGCGGTTTTTTGATGGAGCCCTCCTATAAATATTATTTATTAAATGTAAAAATTTTAAAGTGGGGGCTGAATGATTTCCGGGAGTATTCTAGGAAGATAAAGTAAGCGCACGGGTGAGCAGTTAGTTTCAAACTTATTTTGGATCCGTCATGTGTTAAAGTTTTCGGAATAGTATTTCATATTATGAACCTTTCTTCTGTCTTCTCCAATTTGGACTTCTCCAAAAAAGACATCACAAGGCACCTTATATGTCTCTTCAAAAATCACCTCAGCAAGTTTCATGTTTCTACTTTTAAAAATGTGTTTGAAATTGTATCGGAAAATTTCGAGCTGTTGAAGGTGGGAAAGTGTTTTTTCGAATACACCCTTAAACTAAATAGCTGACTCGGGTACTTGTCTTATTGGATCGCCACTCTGCCGGCTAAAATTCCGTCATGTAAGTTAATAGTGCCTGGTGTATGCAAAATCCGTCGTGTATGCAAACTACTCCAAGTTACCTGTGAATTATACCTCTGGGGGTGGTTTGCCAGGTGAAGTTCTCGTCATCTGATCAAGTTTCTAAATTACGAGATCAACTTGAGTAGCCATTTGCAGTACAAACAACAGGATGAAATGTTATTTAATCAGGAGAACAAAGTATGCTCAAACAAGAAGCAAGTACTGCAGATATAATGACGTGCGAAGCGAATACATCAGGTTTATTGACGCTACGTGGCAATCAGGTTTTCACCCGCCCCAATACCAGGTATCTAACCCGTTAAGCTAAGGTAACTCGGCAGGTAGGGATCAGGTCATCAGTTAGAAAGATAGAAAGCTATTATAAACAAAATAAACAAACAAACGTTTCACCGTTGTTATTCAAAAGAACAAATTCCAAATTTAGAAACAAATGATCAACTCTGAGTGATTCATTAATAATAATAATAATAATATCCAATTACGCTTTTAGAATATTTTAAAAGCGTATTAAAGCCTTTAAATATATTTTTAAAACTTTCATTTACATTTATATGCAGTAAGTTTACAGCATTTAAAAAAATAATTCTCTCAAGTCAACTTTTTTTTTTTTTTTTTTTTTTTTTTGCGATTATGCTTTGTGGGCTGACTTCAACTATTGTTTGGTTTTCTTCGAACCTTGCGAAAATACGGGTTAGGTTCCCTTAGAAAGACCCCCACGAAAGGCACTCACTCCCCCGTGGTCCTATATCCCTAGCGTAGATAATCGGACGACAAAAATAAACCAATCAACTATTGTTGTAGTGCCATCTATCGTCATCAATATAAATATAGAAATTCTTCCATTGAAATTAAAGTGAAAAAAATAATAGTTGCAGGATGTAATTAATTAACTAAGGATCTTTTTTTTTTTTTTTTTTTTTTTTTTTTTTTTTTTTTTTTACGTTTCCGTTATATAATTTTTAAATACCATTCAACTGATATAAAATAAAAGGAATATTTTTATTATGATTTCTTTGATATCATTTAAATTTACTTTTATTAATTTTTTAAGATGTTAACATTTATCCGCTTAATTTTTTTAATTTTCTTTTCTATTACAAATAAAATATTTTATTCTAAAGGTATAATAGATTATCATGACTGCATTAATAAGGCTGAAAATTATTTCTCCACATTCTATTATTAAATTATAATTTTGCATACTTTTCAAAGTTATTATATTCAAAAATTTCTATGCTAAAAATCGAAATTTTATCTTACATGATTGTATATTTCTTACATTTCAATGACATTTGAAAAGAAATATAAATTTCGTTGACAATGCAAGAACATTTCAATTGGATATAAGGTAAACTTTTAAATATTGGTGCAATTAAATTAAAATTTTATGAAAGAAATAATAATAACAATTTTGATTTTCTTTAATGCTGAGTGAATTTTTAAAGTTACATAACTGAAGTTTTTAAAAACTGATTTTGATCTATATCAATGCCTTTTGCATATTTTTTTTATAAGAAACTACAATTTTACCAAAAAGTTCTTTTGTTTATACTAACTTCTGCTAAATGGCACCAAATCCATATTTAAAAGCAAGGCATAATGCTTCATTAATCGATGAACTAGGATTTGAAAAAAAAAATCAATATTTAATTTTAATATTTTGTGAAATCTTCAGAAATTGTGGTTTACTTTTCTAATTATTATTATTTGTTGTGATAAATGCTAATGTTTGTTTTGCCCTGTTGTTGAACTATTTCAGTAAAAAAATCTTATCATTTGCATTGCTATTTTTAAAACATGCTTTTCTACAATACAAACTCCTCAATAATAAAATCTTCATTCTGTTTGTTTGTATGAAGTCTTATGAAATTGAAACGGTGGTCAAGATTCCGCCATTTTTGACGGGGCTTATATACTTACTATATATAAAATATAAGTTAACACATATAGTATAATATAAAAAAATATATAAAAATACACATAAAAAATTATAAATAATGTAATATAAAATAAATATAATAAAAAATATATATATTGAACATAAAATATATAAATATGATTATAATAAATGTATTATTTAAATAATATATTTATATAATAGTGAAATTATTATATATAATCATTATATATTATATTAATATAATAATTATTAAATTTATTATATTATTATTGATTTACTATATTTCTTCGTCTTCTTCTTCTTCTTCTTCTTATTATTATTATTATTATTTATTTATATTTATTTAATTTATATTTAATTTATATTTAATTTTATACTTAATTTTATTTATTTATGCATTTATTTTTAATTCTTGTTGATGAAACTAATTTTTAATATTTAACTTTATTTATTTTATATAAAATGTATTAAATATATAACTATATTATCATAAATATTTTATTTAAATATCATATTTATATAATATTTAAATTATTATATATATTTATTATATTTTAATTTATTATATTTATTCTTCTTCTTTTCCTTTTTATTATTATTTATTTATTATATTTATTAAATTTTTAATTTTACACTTAGTGTTATTTATTTATACATTTATTTTTTATTCGTGTTAATTAAACTAATTTTTAATTAACTTTATTTATTTCTACAAATATTTTTATTAATTTTCTATTAGTTAATAAAATATATTGACATTTTAAAAATCAATTCTTCTTAAAGAAACTAAGTTTAATACTTAATATCAGCTAAGGGTTATATTTAATAATTAAAATGAAATACATATTTTAATGCAATAATAACATTTTGGCTTTTGACTTTCCTATTATTTATTCTACTAATATCTGAAGACACTAAAGCCACTGATCAGAACATAAAAATTACACTGTTTGCTACCATTTTAATTTTTAGCACTTATTTATCGCCAAGTTCAATATTTATCAATTGCTTGTCACTTTTTCCCGGTCCCTGTTTTACCTTCTCACTTTTTTCTGGTCCACTTTTTTTTTTTTTTTTTTTTTTTTTTTTTTTTTTTTTTTACAGTCAAGAAAAAAAATTCTTTTTATATATTTATTTCTATAAGAGATATAATATTATTGTTAATACTTTTTTTTTTTTTCTTACGGAGTGGTTCGGCAGCCTTTCCCAGTTTTTACTTTTCCTTGGATGGCAAAGGCCTTGAAGCCAGAAATTAAAAAAGCAGTAACTGTTTATCTCGGCTATCATACTATTTTACATACCGAAATGTTTCTTTTATTAATAAAGATAGATAGAAAATGTAATATGTTAAATAAAACCAATTTCTTAAGTATGCTGAAAATCGAAATAACGATGAAATATTCATTTATTTCAATAAAAGATAAGATTATTGCTAATATTTACAATTTTGTTTTCTTACGGAGCGGTTCGGAATCGGTTTGAAAATCGAAATAGCGATGAAATATATATTTATTTCAATAACAGATAAGATTATTTTTAATACTTACAATTTTTTTCTTACGGAGCGGTTTGGCAACCAACTCTTTTTTCCCGGATGTCGTTGGCGCAGGCTTCGAAATCTAAAATTATAAAAGCAACAACTGTTTAGCTCGGCTAACATATTATTTTATATACGGAATGTTTCTTTAATTAGTAAAGAAAGATAGAAAGTGTAGTATCTTAAATAAAATCCATTTCTTAACTGTGCTGAAAATCGAAATAACGATAAAATCTATATTTATTACAATAACAGATAAGATTATTATTAATAATTACCTTTTTTTTCTTACGGAGCGGTTCGGCAGCCTCTTTTTCCGATGTTGTTTCCAAACGCCTGGAAACCTGAAATTATAAAAGCAATAACTGTTTAACTCGGCTAACATATTATTTTATATACGGAATGTTTCTTTAATTAGTAAAGAAAGATAGAAAGTGTAGTATCTTAAATAAAATCCATTTCTTAACTGTGCTGAAAATCGAAATAACGATAAAATCTATATTTATTACAATAACAGATAAGATTATTATTAATAATTACCTTTTTTTTCTTACGGAGCGGTTCGGCAGCCTCTTTTTCCGATGTTGTTTCCAAACGCCTGGAAACCTGAAATTAATAAAATCAATAACTGTTTAACTCGGCTAACATATTATTTTATATACGGAATGTTTCTTTAATTAGTAAAGAAAGATAGAAAGTGTAGTATCTTAAATAAAATCCATTTCTTAACTGTGCTGAAAATCGAAATAACGATAAAATCTAAATTTATTACAATAACAGATAAGATTATTATTAATAATTACCTTTTTTTTCTTACGGAGCGGTTCGGCAGCCTCTTTTTCCGATGTTGTTTCCAACCGCCTGGAAACCTGAAATTATAAAAGCAATAACTGTTTAACTCGGCTAACATATTATTTTATAAACGGAATGTTTCTTTAATTAGTAAAGAAAGATTGAAAATGTAATATCTTAAATAAAAGCAATTTCTTAATTATTCTGAAATTTGAAATAACATCGAAATAAGCTCGGATCATAAAATTACGAAAATGAGCTAATTCTTTCGATTGTACTTATAAGTACTACTAGCTTATATAGTACTTATAAGTCCCTAGTATACTAGGGAACGTTCTCAGGTGTAAGCTGTGGAAATAGACGAATGTGGCATCAAAATAAAGATCGCGTTTTGTACATTAAAAAGTGCAATGGAACTACCTGACCGATTAAAACTGTTTTCGAGATATCAGCGCTTGAAGTGTGAATGAATAAATAAATATATTGACAGGCAGGTATACAAATTGTTCGCAAATTGAAAGTTTCTTTGGAATTTTTTAATCCTCCTGTCTGTACCTTTTCCCGAACTACGAGCAAAATCCTTTACATCTACACATTGCCGGTTAATTCCCTCTTTTAGACCGGCTCTTCGCATTCTAGGACGTTTTCGTGTACGTCTGCACTCGGAGAGTTTTTCCATATGGTTTTGTTATTTTCACTACCTTGTTTTATGCAAATTTTTTGGCATATGTGTGGCGCGACGTAATGAATAAACTGTAGGTAAATTTAGCGTGCAAATCAGAAAGCTTTTCTTAGGCTAGCAATTATGTTTGATGCATAATAGCTCTCTTATTCTTATGGGAATGGGTGATTTTTCACACTTCAAGCGCTGATATTTTAAAAGCGGTTGGATTCGGACGGGTAGTTCCATTACACCTTCTAAAGTACATGACGAGATCTTTCATTTGATACCACACTCGTCCAAATCCAGAACTTACACATGGAAATGTTCCCTACTTACTCTGTATTCATCTTCATCAGGTGGAAAGGACGCGTGCTTCTACTCTGAAACAGAAGAAAGATTGAAGCGCTCTTGCTTTAAAAATCTGGCTTTGTTGCTGCAAAAAGTCTTGCTTCTGCTTTCAATTAGAAGCACGTGCTTATTGCGTTTTATGAAATAAGGCTGAGTTCTTTCGGAAGACCTTGTGCCGATATAATTTTCTGGTGTTTTTAAGAAATCTCTTTTTTTTTTTTTATCTTATTCTGAAATAACTTTCTGGAAAAATTACAATGTTAGTGGCCAGCGATGTGACAAGTTAGATCTACTTTAATTTTCAAATAGTAATTTTCGGTTTATCCAATGGCAAGTATGGCGTGATTAAATAACGCAAATTTTTATAGAGAAAAATGGTGCACATTTTGAGTAAAAAATGTATCAGCAATCTGGCAGCACTGGTGCCTGGTAATTAATCAAAAAGAGTATTGCTGCTATCAACGATCAGAGTTCCATGATCGTAGGTGCAGATTCTTAAGAGTATATTTTCAAAAGAAAAAAAAAGAGAGAGAGAGTTTGTTTATGAAAGAGAGAGATGCTATCAAAATCGATCGCATTCATAGGTCTGAAAATTTGAATGAGGATTTCCAAAATAAGTTCTAATGCTCCTTAGCAGAGATGTAGTGGAAGGCATACGGGGGGGTATACCTTCTGGAATTTTTAAAGGAACACCGTATACCTTCTGTTTCTCAAGAAAGCTATAGTTTAGACACTCTAGTGTATACCCTCTGCTTCGAGCGTATATTCTGTGTTATTTTTACGACTACACTCCTGCTCCTTAGGTTCAGATTTTTTTTATTATTTTCATAAAAAATACAGGTAATAATTTAAATGAAGAATTAAAAGGCCTTATTTTATTACAAAGTTTCGTTCTCTCGAACCCCGTACCATGGCGGAGAAGCAGAGAGAAAATGTCTTTTTCTGTCATTTTTCAAAACGCACTTCGACTAAAACGTTCAAAAATTGAAATTATATTCTTACATTTCTTGTTTTTATTTTCGAGCATCACATTCTAAATCAAATAATACTATTGATTTTTTTAAACATTTTTACGAAAAACTTCGATTTCGCGGTGTTTTTCAGAATATTGCCGAAACCGGCGTCCAAATGAATTTTTAAGATAAAGAATGTCGGAATATATCCAATTAAACGGGTAACTTTTTTATTAACGACGAAGGAAGCTGTTTCGAAAAATGCAGTTCTTACAAAAACAGAAATAAAAGTAATTCAACGCAATTCTTTTTGCACGTTCATGCAACGTTTTACACTGTCAGAAATAAAACTTTCAATTTTGATGATTCAACAACTCTTGAGATGTATTTCGTCGTTTTTGATAACAATTTCGTATCAAAATCACGTGATTTTTAACAAAACGTAAATTCTCAAACATTTGGCGAAATTTCTTCTTCACTCACGGCTAGATTCGCGGCTCTTGTCTCTACCGGCAAAGACACTCGCGAGCTAATATTATTCCTATGAGAGGGTTATTTTCTTACATCTCGTTTGCATTGCGGCCTTCTTAATTTTTTTTTTCCTTTGGATAGCTGAAGTCCCTCTCAACATTGCTCCTTTTTTACTTTTTTTTTATTTTGGCTTTTTTACAGGGCTTATTTACAGAATTTAATAAAATTACGTGTGTTTATTCATAGTCATTGAGGAAAAAGATAGATGGAGGTGCAGTCGGCTAAAAATGACCTAAAATCGGCTTGTAATATTACCAACAACATCGCTGAAATTTAAATGTCGTCATTAGGCCCAAACAAAACTATCACTTGGAACAAGGATAGTTTTTCGATAGTTTTTTGAGATCAGCCGTGCATTTTTTTCTCTAAATGAAAATGATCTGCTTATATTTAAGCATTCTAATGCAGAATTTCATGGTATTAGGAATTAAAAATTGTATTATTAAAAGTTATCTTCTTTTTTGCCAAAGGACTTGGTTGTGTTTGGGCTTAATATAGCGAATTTTAGGGTTACATTTTTGACTTAAGGAAATATTGCTATTCGAAAATAGTGGTAGCAATTAGAATAAAAAAAATTCTCCTTATTGGCAATACTCTGGTTAATGCCCCCCCCCTTTTTATATTAAAATGAATCCATAAAAAAGTAATTATATCTGAAGTCATAAATGTACAAATTATAAATTTTTAACATTTCTAAAACAACGTCTAATTTTATACGCATATATAGTTATCTAACATTTTTAAAACAATTTATAATTTTATTGGTTTTTATACTTAACATAATTAATATGGACATATTAAGCTGACTTCTAATTTTACGAGCATTGTTCATTCTTTCACAGTATAATCCATTAACAGTTGTATTATTAAGATCCTTTTTTTACGATCTGGTCATTTATTTGTTACAATGTGAAATTTCGGTTGATTTATATTTTACGTTCTAAATATTTTTTACAGACACTGTCCATAATCTCTGCTACCGGCGTTTGTCCGTAATTTTAGTTGGATTTTTCTTCTTTTTTTACAATGTATATGCTGCAATTTTTTTAGGATTTCCGCTACAACTCTATCTCAAGAATGAATTCACGGATTTCCATCAAACTCCAGATTCGATTAGTCCTTGACATGTGTTGATGTTGTTTAAACTTTGTTGTAAATAGCGCCGGAAATGGCGCTGCACTGATAATTTTTCATTAAACTTAGACAGTAGTATATTAAAAATGACAAGAATTGAAAATTTATTTTTTTAAGTAAGATATTTTTTGCGCAATTTAGTCTATCGAATTGGTTGACTGCTTTAGAACTTGTATGAAATTAAAAAAAATTATTAACAACATGTTTACATACCTGATCCTGAGCCAGATCCTTTGACTCGATCGTATCCAGGAGGTGCTGCAGCACCTCCTGCACCTGCTCATTCACCTTATCCTGCGCCTGCTCTCTCGCCTGGTCCTGCGGCTGCTCTTTCACCCGCTCCTATAACGATTTATTGTGTCCATACATAATCATATATATAGCATTTTCTTATTTAAATATTTAGTTTCCATCAATTCATTATATCCTGATTTACTTAGTATAGATATTCTATAACATAAATAGTGCGACATGAGTTTTATATTACTTTTTACTCTCTACTGCATTTGTTACTATTTCAGTAACAACTCTATCTCAACAACTAATGTGCGGATTTCCAAAAAACTTCAGATTCAGTTAACCCTTCACAAGACTTGGTTTCTTTTATATTTTTGTGTCAATCGCTCAGCTGGCGGCGCTGGTATGCTGAACTTTGTAGGATTTACACAATTTTAAAGATAGTCATATTTTAAGAATTAATGCACGGTATTTGATATCTTTAGAATAATCATGCTGGGTATAGATTGCCATTTAATTTTGGAACTATGGTAAAAAATTCCGAATGTTAACATGCATGAGATAGAAGAAAGTTTTGGGATAGCTACATCCGACTAGTTTCATATTGCATCCAGAAAAAGTAATTGATTAAAACGACAAAATATGTTTTGTCTACAAAATATGTTATATTTTGGTTGTTTTAAGAGAATATTTTATTTAAAGTAAAAAAATCGGTTTTATTGCTCAGACAAAAAAATAGTGATAACACTCATATAAAATTTTAACATAATTTCGTCAATTTTGTTTGAGTCTTTCTAAAGTCTTGTATTTTCAATTTGCAATTCCAACAAAAATTTGTTGTTTTTCAAAATTAAAATTAGTGTGCAGTAGCTATAATTCTCTCACTTAATTTTGTTTGACTAGGTATAAAGGATTGACATAATTTTTGGATAGTAAAAACTTTTCAAACTGAGATGAGTTAATGATATTATTATGCATTTCGGATAAAAATTGTGGACAAAAAAATTGCAAAAAAAAAAAAAAAAAAAAAAAAAAAAATGTTTATTTAAACAAAATTTCCATTGACCCATATTTAAAGGAAAAGATTCGTTGGACCAAACAAATTTTTGTTGATTCAACAAAACTTTCTTTCTGGATGTGTCTTTAAAATTATATTATTCTATTACACCCGCCAAAGAAAACGCGCATTCTGATGTTTAAGGTTGAGGGATTTATCATGATTGCGGCATACTAACGTCATATTTTTTTATTATATTTTTAATCTTTTATTGACGAGAATGTACAAAGCCCCATTATTGTGATTGCCCTATCATTTCATTTTATTTTACCTGGAAAACTCACATGTTAAAACGGGCAAAGCCGGATAATTTTGCTAGTATTTACTAAACAAGAATGTTCTTAATAAGAATATCGTTTGCTTATTGCATGCAAAATGGATGACATACCTGTTCGCTTTCATCAAAAGGATGTTAATAGTTATTATTTCGTTGCAAAAGCGTAAAACGTTTTGCACTTTCTGATTTTCGCTTTTTCTCGTTATTGAAAAGAAACGCATAGGAGAAAATCAATAATTATTTGGAATAAGAATATTCTTTTTAGGTTTTGATAACCCAAAGAGGTAATTTATTTTCAGCATCCTATAAATTTAAAGCTTTTATTAATAAGAATTTAACATTTTATCCAATCATGGGCCACCTCCATATGCACCTTGCCCGTAACTTGCGTCTACTCCTGATCCAGATCCCATAACGATATATTTTGTTTATACTTTGTCAAATACACTTCAAACGCTTGAAACACTTTTGCAACACAAACTGAACATAAAAAGTCCTTTCGGCAGTACCGAGAGGAAGAGGTAGCTTTCATATATTTTATTTATTTATTTTAAATTAAGTTATATTATTTAAACATACGAAGCTCAATTTAATGGAACTAAATTATATAAGATTGAATACTAGTTTTTGTCAATTCTGAATATTAATTGGACTTTTTAGAAATTAGTCATCTTTTATTCAAGCTAATTTTATTTTAAGCGATTTATAGGGCCGTCAAATTCCACACTATCATGAAATGTATGTGATTTTAAGGGTGTATTCGAAAAAGTTATTTTTCACATTCAACAGCTCCAAATTTTCAGATACATTTTTGGACATATTTTTAAAAGTAGAAGAATGAAACTTGCTAAGGGGATTTTTGAAGTCACGTACAAGGTGCCGTGTGATGTAATTTTTCGCTGATTTAATTAGAATTTGATTTATAAGCAATTATTTTCTCAGCGTGACCCTTTTTTTTCGTTCGCAGACCTCCCGCTTCCGAAAATTTGGTCCAAAACGCTGTTTTTGACAGCATTTTTTGCAACATTTTCTGCATTTATCAAGGAATTGATAATCACGGCACCTTGTATAGTTTCTAAATAAGAGAATTCGAAAGTTTGGTGCATTTGAGAGCAAAAATGAATCTAAAAATAAATCTGAAAAAAGGCAGTTGGGATCGGAATACACCCTTAAAACAACATGATGGATAAAACAAATCAATGAGCTTGGTCGAAATCCTTAATTCATGTGCACACTCACATCGAAATCGATTAATATATACGAGTGCTGTCGCGGGAATATTGATTAAAAAAATGTCACCCACAAGGCCAAAAATACTCCTCAGTTTATTATTAAGATCAAACACTTTAGAAAGAACATTTTTTCAATTTCTAATATTTTATTTCTACATCATTATACATTTAAAAGTTTTTTGACAAACTTAAATAGTCGCCATTTTGAAACAAGAAAGCGAATGAAGTTGGTCAGTGAACTCCGTCAAGACATTGGTATGTACTATGTACATACAGAGTTATACCCAAATCAGTTTATAAATATGCGTATTATCGCATGACAAATTTCAGATCCTTTCAACAAGTCACCCACAATGGAAATTGAAAGAGCTATAACTCAGCAATTTTTTAAGATACAAGCAAAACAAAACATGCTCTTGAATCTTTATATCAAGGTCAAATGCATAAAAGAAAAACCTCTTTCAATTTCTCACTTTTTGTACTAAATTTTAAAATTTATTTTTTTTAAATTTAAATGGCCACCATTTTGAAGCAAGATGGCGGATGGAACTGGCTAACGAACTCGGTCTAGGACTCATCATGTACTATGTACACACCAAGTTACATCCAAATCGATTAATAAATTCGCGTGTTATTACGTGACAAAAATCAGATCATTTCAAAATGTCAGCCATACTAGAAATTCAAAGTGCTATAACTCAGTCATTTTTTAAAATATAGACAAAATAAAAAGTGTTCTGGAATCGTTATTTTAAGTTCTAACTTATAAAAGAAAAATATTTTTCAACTTTTAATTTTTTCGAATTTAATTTTAAATTTTAAATTAAAAAAAATTAAATGGCCCCATTTTGAAACAAGATGGCGGATGATGCTGGCCAACGAACTTGGTCGAGACATTTGTATGCACTATGTACATACCACGTTTCATTCAAATCGGTACATAAATACGATAGTTACAGCATGACAAAAATCAGGTATTCATATATATATATATGTATATTACAAATTTTAAATTTTTTTCGCCAAAACTAACCTTTATACTATTTTAATTTTCTTATAATAATATTCCGTACTTACTTAAATTATTAAATTAAAATCTTGTTTCTAGATCTAATCTGTTAATCTTTATGCAGACGATATAAATTCTTAATTTACCTTAAAAAACATTATTCCAGTATGAGTAAATTTAAAAAGATGGCTCTAAATTAAAAATATTCTTAATTAAACTTTATTTCTTAATATTCCAAATAAAACTCATTTCTTCTATGTTTTTATCAACCCTTTTTAAGAAAGTCTTATTAAATTTATTCCAAAACTATACCTTTCAAAAAATATCATTATTTTATTTTATCTCTTTATTTATTTTCCCTCCGTCAACCTTTGATAATGTGCATTGCATATCAATAAATTCATTTCTCTTAAACTTAATCATCTATAAAAATCGTCTGCCTAAGGAATTCTGAGTCGATTATAAATTGGTTAAATAATATTTTTTTTAAATAAAATTATCGTCTGTGGAAAATAGTCTCGTAGCTGGTCAAGAATTCTGTTTACATAAAAGAATGATGGTTTAAGGTTAGAGAATGTTCTGGAATTTTCTTTTTAGATTTAAAAGAGGAAGCTCGAGAGGTGGTAAGAGAGATGAGAAGAAGGATTCTTGTGTGCGCTTTTGCATGAGTACGGCTTGATGTAGTAAAGGATGGAATATTTTTTGGATGTTTCGGTAAAATATCGTCTGCAACAGGAGCTTTTCCCTACATTATAGCTACCGTTTAATAAAATGAACTTGCAGCAGCCAAGGAGTGTTTATTTTGACCTTCTACATTCATTTATTTAGTTTTTTTCTCGCTGGCCATGACTTCTGTGCGGCGAAAGGAAAACCTGGCGATGATGTTTCTGCCCCCCTAACTTTAAATCGTCATATATATATATATATACACTATATGGCCATTGATTATTGGACACTTGCGATTTTAGACATTTTACTAAATATCTAGAAAAATACATGAGGAATCATCTCGAAACTCTTAGTGTATAAATATAATAGTATATGTCATACATCTCCGTGAAGATTTTTTACCGAAACTCCATAAGGGACCGTCAACAAATTAAAAAAGAATGAATATCTTTTGAATAACCCTGTCAAAACTAATGTAGCAAAAGCGCTCAAACTCTAGATTATGATTGAATGCCTTATTGTAATACACTGTGTTCATTTCTATGCAAATAGCATGCATACTCGCAGAGTAATTAAGGTTTTTATAAAAATGGTCCCAAATTTTTCCAAGTTTTTCCCTTATAATTTTCAGAGTTCTTAATATAAAATAATATTTTTTTCAGAAAATATGACAAACAACATTGCACACAGTACCCTGTAATCAGAATTAAAAAATAATAAAAATTGTATGAAAGATGAGTAGGTTTACTAAATAATTTTTTACTGCGCATGCGTCAAAGATATCAAAATTTCATTTGCATATTATGTTAGCTAAATGCATAGAGCAACTTTTGTAAAAGTCTCAAAATCATAGCTTGAAAATTCTGAAAGTAATCGTCTATAGAAAAAGGACAAAATCCGTTGTTTCCAAAATGAAGCAAAAAAAAGAGGGATTTTATCCAAATGCAGTAGTACATCCCATATTGTGTATTCTATATTGACACTAATCAATGAATATATGGATACAACCCCTCTTGTTTTTGCTTCATTTTGAGAATAACGGATTTTCGACTTATTCAATTGACGATTATTGTCAGAATTTTCAAGTTATGATTTTGTGACTTTCACAAAAGTTGCTCTATACATTTAGCTAGCATAATATGCAAATGAAATTTTGATATCGTTGACGCATGCGCAGTAAAAAATTTTTTCGTAAACCAACTCATTTTTTATACAATTTTCATTATTTTTTAATTCTGATTACAAAGTACTGTGTGCAATGTTGTTTGTCATATTTTCTGAAAAAAATAATATTTTATATTAAGAACTCTGAAAATTATAAGGAAAAAACTTGGAAAAATTTGGGATCATTTTTATAAAAACCTTAATTACTCTGCGAGTATGCATGCTATTTGTATAAAAATGAACAAGGCTTATTACAATAAGGCATTCAATCACAATCTAGAGTTTGAGCGCTTTTGCTACATTAGTTTTGACAGGGTTATTCAAAAGATATTCATTCTTTTTTAATTTGTTGACGGTCCCCTTTGGAGTTTCTTGAAAAAATCTTCACGGAGGTGTATGACTTATACTATTATATTTATACACTAAGAGTTTCAAGATGATTCCTCATGTATTTTTCTAGATATTTAGTAAAATGTCTAAAATCGCAAGTGTCCCATAATCAATGGCAATATAGTGTATAAATAGAGATTCATTGATAAAATAAGCATATCATAGCCTTTGACTCCTCTTGACTAATAACAAGTATAAATGTGAAAAACGAAAAGCTATAATAAGTATTTTGGGTGAGAACTCTTTCATTCGAAACAATTTTCAACCATATCAAAGTAAAAAAAACTATGTAGAAATTTACGGCAGAGCCGGGCTGTGATTAAAATTTTTTTTCCAGGCCGGGCCGAAGTTTTTCCCCATGGATCGGTTCCGGACCAGACCTAGATATTTTTCGAGCCATGCAGACCTCTAGTGCAGACTATTAGCATGTTTTGAAAGCAGGTTTAGTGTTAAATCTGTACTCAGCTTTTTTATGTCCAAATGAGAGGCACTGTCTTAAATCGACATTTAATACCGGGCAATTTGTGGATGACTTGCTTTCGAAATGAGTCAAAAACTGTTCGTTTAGAGGCATGGTTATGTGATGTAAGTCACGAATTTTGGAGAATTATGGATTTTAATACCTCTGTGAGATTTTTAGGTATGGAGATGATTTTTTTTTTTTTTTTTTTTTTTTTTTTTTTTTTTTTTTTTAATTCGATTCAGAAATGAATAAGGAATAATTTCCTAACTGCGAATTTCGCTCTACGGGGGTCGTATAAAAATTTAATTTTCGTATTTTTTCAAATAGACTCCCCATGGAGTTGTAACATATCTCATCAAATTTTGCACTATTTTTACGAAACTTTGTAATTGGAAGTATGTGCCTAACGGCAATATTTAAGGAGGCAGCCTATATTATGACTTACCCTGCACATATATATATAATAGGACTGGGCGATGTAGAGATTTCTTATATCGATTTATCATCTATGTAACATCGCGATTTAGTGCTACATCGCGATTTAACACTAATTTTACCCGTTATAATATGAAACCTATTATTTAATTTTTAGTACCAAATACGGGCTTTATGCCCCCCCCCCTCTTGTATTAATTTAGCATTTAATTGTTCAAATAACTAAAAAGAGGTATATTTTACACACACACACAAATCTCTTTTTTTTTTTTTTTTTTTTTTTTTTTTTTTTTTTTTTAGTTAGTTAGTGACCTATTTTAATATTTTTTTTTTTATAAATTCATCCTTTAAGGGTGTATTCGATAAAACGCTTTCCCACCTTCAACACCTCGAAATTTTCCGATACAATTTCAGACATATTTTTAAAAGTAGAAACATAAAACTTTCTGAGGGGATTTTTGAAGAGACATACAAGGTGCCATATGATGTTATTTTACGCTTCATTGATTAGAATTTTATTTATGAACAATTATCTTCTTAGTATGACCCTTTTTTTCGTTCCCAAATCTCCAGCTTCGGAAAAATCTGTTCAAAATGCAGTTTTTGATTGCTTTTTTGCAATATTTTCTGCATTTATCAAAGAATCGACAGTTATGGCACCTTGTGTAGTTTCTAAATAAGAGAATCTGTGAGTTTAATGAGTTTCAGAGCAAAAATGAATTAAAAAATAAATCGGAAACTAAGCAGTTTGAATCGAAATACACCCTTAAGAAATAAAACTTTAAAAAAAAAAGCGATTTTTTTCATTATGTCTGACTTTTTTTGAACGCTACAATCTAAATTACTTAAGGAGTAGGGGAGCCAGGGGGGGGGGGGGCATCTTCCCCTAACAAACTCAAATAGCATTTCATTGCTAACATACATGCATACACTTGTTTTTCAGACACTGAGTTAAAAAATTATTAAAGTAAGACAGAAGCAGATTCAATGATAAATTTAGCTGTTCATTTACCTTCAGAAGAAAGTAGTGTATAAAGGAGGGTGGGGGAGATATGAGAAAAAGAGTGCAATTTTGTTTCTTTTTAACTTTTAGATTATAATAAAATGCGTTCTAATTAATTACATAGTAATTAATTAAAACTAAAGTATTCTAATATTACTCAAACATATGAAAATTTATTTTTCATCAAAATAATGCATAAAAATATAAACTAAAAAGGGATTAGTTTAGATTTCCTTAAGACTTTTTATTTTTCTCTGATATAAATAGTGAATCAGTTATAAATCAGTGTTGGGCAGAATCTAATAACAAAGTAATTAAATTACAGATTAAAATACATTATAATCTCCTCGCAGTGAATTAACAGCGAAGAATTACAAAGTAATTTCATATACGCTTTCGAAATACATAATTTGATTATCGTGTAATGGAATTACAATTCAATTCTCATTTTATCATTTAAAATGTAATTAGATTAATTTGTATTTAGATTACAAGACGATTCAGATTACATTCTTAATTATATAATTAAATTAACTTTTAATGCATTACAAAATGATTCAGACTGAATTTTTAATTTTATAATGCAATTAACCTGTATTTGGTTACAAGAAAATTCCAATTACATTTTTAATTGTTTGTTCTACTGAACGTGTAACTCATTATACACAATTCTAATTACACCTATAAAAATATAATTTAGAATAAATCCGAATGTGTTACAAATTAATGTCAATTACGTTTGTCCAGAATACAATTTGGTAAACGTGTAATTTATTACAATTGTAATTCTTTTGGATAGATTGACATAAAAGTTATTTGTAATTCATTGGAAGTTAATACCAGTTATGTTTCTACGAATGTAAATAAATTTATAAATAAATAATTATATGTTAGTAAATATTAATTTATAATATAATTATAACGTAATAAAATCTTTTAAAATGCAATTGTATATTTACAAATTAGCTAGTTATTTTTAAGTAACTTTCTAAAATGATTTTTTTAAATGTAGACGAAAAACGCACTGAACAGAGTTGAGGTCTGCACGGGCCGAATTTCAGGCTCGGGCCGGGCCCGGCCCGACCCAAGGGAAAGAAAGTTCGGCCCAGCTCGGCCGGAATGGAAAAATATTGGCGCAATCCTTCCCATTATAAAAGTTAAAATATCAGACCGAGCCCGGCGTAGCCCGTTATAATAGTTAAAAACTCGACCCGAGTCCGGTCTGGTCCAGTCCGGTCTGGTCCTTTACAGCACCAATCGTGTGACACATCATTTGAAAGGTCTGCAACTGATTATTCATATTATGGATGTTTTGTGTGTCACCCCCTAGCCTGCCCCCAGGGGGGCACATTTTTAATATCTTTACAACACCAGTCGTGTGACACATCATTGGAAAGGTATGCAACTGCTTATTCATATTATGGATGTCTTGTGTGTCACCCCCGCCACTTTGCCCACCAGGGGGCACATTTTTAATTTCTTTTACAGCACCTGTCGTGTGACACATCATTTGAAAGGTCTGCAACTGCTTATTCATATTATGGATGTCTTGTGTGTCACCCCCCCCCCACTCTGCCCCCCAGGTGGGGCGCATTTTTAATTTCTTTACAACACCAGTCGTGTGACACATCATTTGAAAGGTCTGCAACTGCTTATTCATATTATGGATGTCTTGTGTGTCACCCCCCCCACTCTGCCCCCCAGGTGGGGCGCATTTTTAATTTCTTTACAACACCAGTCGTGTGACACATCATTTGAAAGGTCTGCAACTGCTTAATCATATTATGGATGTCTTGTGTGTCACCCTCCAGGGGGGGTATATTTTTAATTTCTTTACAACACCAGTCGTGTGACACATCATTTGAAATGTCTGCAACTGCTTATTCATATTATGCATGTCTTGTGTGTCACCCCCCAGGGGGGGCACATTTAAGCTATTGCATAGCTTTTATCGCGGGCTTTGAGCGCGGCGATCGAATCTAGAAATTCCGTAACGAGAAAAACCTAACACTCCGGCTAACGCCGTTTCAGTTCGGCAGACTTCGGCACTTCGGCAGACTTTGACAGACTTCTGCAGACTTCTCATTTATTCAATAAAAGAAAAAAAAATTGTTTTCTTATCGGTCATCACGCTCAAAAAGTGTAACTTGAATTAATATCAAAGAAAAAGAAAAAACTTGGATTAATATCAAAGACACAAAAAAACTGCATAAATAAAAAATATATAAATAATTATAATTGCATAAGTTGATAAAAAAATGCTATGTAATAGATTTACCGCGGCAGTCCCCGAGTGCCACACGTATTTTTTTTTATTTTTTTTTTTTAGTTTTCAATTTAAAAGAAGATTCGTCATAAACAGGTTCTTTTTACACGAGTTTAATTCTACTTTAAAAAGCCTAGAAATCTGCGATTCTTTAAAAAGAATAATTTTCAATGTTTAGTCGTAGAGTAATTGCGATTTAAAAGTACAGTATGTTTTGCAAAAATTTTTGGATCAAAACAAATCTTACTGATTTTTCAAGAGACTTGGTCACATCGAAAAAATGATTTTTATACGGGATGATTCAACCGGAACTGTATATTTTGATCTCTGAAGACAAGGAAGAATGAAATGAGTCCCGGCATCGTACGGAAAAAATGTGTCAGGTCTGCCCGGCCAGATCGTTTAGGGAAAAATTAAGGCCCGAGCCCGGCCTGGAATGAATAGTGATTAGGACCGGCCCGACCTGAATCTTCAGAAAAAATTTAAGCTTTGACCCGGTCCGAATGCCGCTGATGAAAATCGGGCCGAGGCACTGTGCAATAGTAGATCTCATCTATTGGATCTCAGAGTCTGATACACCGATTTTAATCTGCTCGTTGTTGCGCATGCATTGTCATTTTCAAAGTTCGTATGGTAGCTTTTATAGCTAGAAAAATAAAAAAAAGACGTGTGGCACTCGGGGACTGCCGCGGTAAAGCTATTGCATAGCATTTTTTATCAACTTATGCAATCATAATTATTTATTTACTTTTTATTTATGCAGTTTTTTTTGTCTTTGATGTTAATTCAAGTTATACTTTTTGAGCATGATGACCGATAACAAAACTTTTTTTTCTTTTATTGAATAAATGAGAAATTAATATCGTTTAAAATATTTTTATTATCTTACAATACATGTAGGTTAATCAGGAATTTTTATCATTGAAACTATACGTTTATGGTAGCTGAAATAAAAAACATAAGTTTGAGACTTGATATTCTCAAAATATCTGAAAAATACCGCTTTAATGTCTGCCGAAGTCTACCGAAGGATACCGTGCCGAAGACTGCCAAACTGAAGCGACATTAGCCGGAGTGTAAGTTTTTTCCTCGTTATGGAATTTCTAAATTCTTTCGCCGCGCTCAAACCCCGCGATAAAAGCTATGCAATACCTTAATAAATTACCAAACAAAATTTGGCCGCACTACGAAAATTAGATCGCGAGTTAAAAGCATTATAAATTTTCCGATCCTCACCGTGGGGGTTTAATGTCACCAAAAATTAACATTGTCTCATTAAAAATTACCAAACGAAATTTGGCCGCGCTACGAAAATTAGATCGCGAGTTATAAGCATTTTAAATTTTGCGACCTTCACCGTGGGGGGGTGGGGGTTTCCTGTCACCAAAAGTAACACTGTCTCATAATAAATTATCAAACAAAATTTGGCCGCGCTACGAAAATTAGATCACGAGTTATAAGCATTTTACATTTTTCGACCCTCACCATGGGGGATCTCCTATCACCAAAAATTAACACTGTCTCATAATAAATTACCAAACAAAATTTGGCAGTGCTACGAAAATTGATCGCGAGTTATAAACATTTTAAATTTTTCGACCCTCACCGTGGGGGGTCTCCTGTCACCAAAAAATAACACTCTCTCATAATAAACTACCGAACAAAATATGGCCGCGCTACGAAAGTTAGATCACGAGTTATAAGCATTTTAACTTTTTCGACCCTCACCGTGGGGGGTCTCCTGTCACCAAAATTTAACACTGTTTCATAATAAATCATTAAACAAAATTTGGCTGCGCTGCGAAAATTGATCGCGATTTATAAGCATTTTAAATTTTCCGACCCTCACCGTGGGGGGTCTCCTGTCACCAAAAGTAACACTGTCTCATAATAAATTACCAAACTAAATTTGGCCGCGCTACGAATATTAGATCACGAGTTATAAGCATTTTATCTTTTTCGACCCTCACCGTGGGGAGGGGTCTCCTGTCACCCAAATTTAACACTGTTTCATAATAAATCATTAAACAAAATTTGGCTGCGCTGCGAAAATTGATCGCGAGTTATAAGCATTTTAAATTTTTCAACCCTCACCGTGGGGGGTCTCCAGTCACCAAAAATTAACACTCTCTCATAATAAATTACCAAACAAAATTTGATACGAAAATTAGATCGCGAGTTATAAGTATTTTAAATTTTTCGACCCTCACCGTGGGGTGTCTCCTGTCACCAAAAGTAACACTTTCTCATAATAAATTACCAAACAAAATTTGGCCGCGCTACGAAAATTAGATCGCGAGTTATAAGCATTTTAAATTTTTCGACCCTCACTGTGGGGGGTCTCCTGTCACCAAAAATTAACACTTTCTCATAATAAATTACCGAACAAAATATGGCCGCGCTACGAAAATTAGATCGCGAGTTAAAAGCATTATAAATTTTCCGATCCTCACCGTGGGGGTCTAATGTCACCAAAAATTAACATTGTCTCATTAAAAATTACCAAACAAAATTTGGCCGCGCTACGAAAATTAGATCGCGAGTTATAAGCATTTTAAATTTTGCGACCTTCACCGTAGGGGGGGGGGGGGTCACCTGTCACCAAAAGTAACAGTGTCTCTTAATAAATTACCAAACAAAATTTGGCTGCGCTACGAAAATTGATCGCGAGTTATAAGCATTTTAAATTTTTCGATCCTCACCGTGGGGGGGGGGGTCTCCTGTCACCAAAAATTAACACTCTCTCATAATAAATTACCAAACAAAATTTGGCCGCGATACGAAAGTTAGATCGCGAGTTATAAGCTTTTTAAATTTTTCGACCCTCACCGTGGAGGGTCTCCTGTTACCATAAATTAACACTGTCTCATAATAAATTACCAAACAAAATTTGGCTGCGCTACGAAAATTAGATCGCGAGTTATAAGCATTTTAAATTTTTCGACCCTCACCGTGGGGGGGGGTCTCTTGTCACCAAAAATTAACACTGTCTCATAATAAATTGCCAAACAAAATTTGGCCGCGCTACGAAAATTAGATCGCGAGTTATAAGCATTTTAAATTTTTTGATCCTCACCATTGGGCGGGTCTCCAATCACCAAAAGCTACATTATCCTACCTTGTTTTATCTTAAGACGATTTTTTTCTATACACATTCTATCAGGAATTTTTATCATTGAAACTATAGATTTATGGTAACAAATAAGAAACTTAAGTTTGAGATTTGATATCCTCTAAATATCTGAAAAATACCGCGTCAATGTCTGCCGAAGTCTACCGAAGGATACCATGCAGAAGTCTGTCGAGCTGTAACGATGTTAGCCGAGTGTTAGGTTTTTTCGTTACCGATGTGTTAGGATTTTTCGCGTTACGGAATTTTTGGATTCGGTCACCGCGCTCAAAGCCCGTGATAAAAGCTATGCAATAGCTTAAAAACGTGTAATGTTTAACGTATTATGAAATGTAAAAAAAAAATATTTATTGCTCTCGAAGACCCACCGAAATTTCACCTTTTTTATGAATTTTTGCAACTGGAAGTATGGGTCTGGGGGCAATATTTAAGGAGATAGCCTATTGTTTCGATATTTATGACTCATCCTGTATGTAGTAATGCAAAAGCTAAAACGAAAAGCTATAATAAATATTTTTGGTCAGAACTCTTGTCCGTGAAACAATTTTTAACTACACTGAAGTAAAAAACTATGTAGAAATCCACGGCTGAGACGGGCTATGATTTAAACTTTTTTCCCGTTGGTCCGGATTATGATTTTAACATTTTTTTCATGCCGGGCAGAACATTTTTCCCCATGGGTCGGTTTGGGACTGGACCTAGATATTTCGATCCCTGCAGACCTCCAGTGCTAACGATCAACATATTTTGAAAACAAGTTTTGATTTAATTCAATGCGCTGCTTTATTATGTCCAAATAAGAGGCGCGGTCTTAAATCGACATTTAAAAAGGACAATTTGTGGACAATAGCTCATTTGCTTTGAAAATGGGTCAAAAACTCTTCGTTTACAGGCATGGTAATGTGGTGTAAGTCACGAATTTTGGGGAAATTTGGATTTTAATATCTCTGTCAAGTTTTCAGATACGGAGATGATTTTTTTTTTTTTTTTTTTTTTTTTTTGTTCAATTTAGGAATGGATAAGGAATAATTTTGTAATTGGATATTTCGCTCTACGGGGCCGTATAAAAATTTAATTTTCGTATTTTTTCAAATAGACCCCCCCTCCCTTGGAGTTGCAACTTATCTTATCAGAAATTTCACCTTTTTTATTAATTTTTCTAGTTGGAAGTATGGGTCTAGAGGCAATATTTAAGGAGATAGCCTATTGTTTCGATATTTATGACTCACCCTGTATATATATATTTAAGTCTTGAAAGAAATTAGTATTTTAGTCACAACGTGTCGTCACTAAGTAGTTGCGTTTTAATCACAGATGTCAGGAGATCACCGTGACTTCTCGTGATGTTTTTGAGATCATGTTTGTTACATGAGTATAGATTAACCAAATACTAGTAGAAAAAAAATAAGAATTTTCTCTCATGTCTTCGCTTTAGTTTTTTATTCCTTTTATAAAAAAAAGCACGTGATCCTAATTTAGCTGAAATTAGGGAGTTGGGCAAATAGTATCTTAACCAAAAAAAGAAATAAAAAGAATTCTGCCCAGAACGGATGACATCGAGCTCACAGGATATTCACACTAATTTTATATTACAGCTTTTTCTTTCAAAGAATAATGCCCCTCGAAATACAAGTTAAGGGGTTATTATCTCCCACTCCCTCATCCCCCATTTTCATACGTAAACTTTAAACAATCAGGGATCTGTCTTATCAGAATGAAACAATATCCAAAATTCGAAGCAAATTGGATAATTCTGCATAAAAACTCAATTTATCTAATTTAAATAGAGAGTAATCCTCCCCTTTATATTTAACAATTAAACCCCGAAAACTATTTAATAATTCACCTTACCAAAACGAACCTACCTCTTAAATTTGAAGCAAATTGGATAGTTCTGTATAAAAACCCATTTATTTAATTTAAGGGAGTTGGTGTTAATCGCCCGTTCCTCATTTATACTTAACAAAGAACCGTCAAAACTAATCAAATTTGCACCTTATCAGAATGAACCTGTGTCCAAAAATTGGAGCAAATTGGAAATTCTGCATGAAAAATCCACTTACTTAAATTAAGAGGGGTTATCCCCTCAATTCTCCTCTTATACTTAATAAAAAAAAAAAATAAATAAATAAATAAAAAAAAAAAATCTAATCTTGAAAGTGCTCTATCAGAAGAATCCTATATCGAAAATTTGGATGAAATCTGATAATTCTGCATGAAAAACACATTTATGTAGATTAAGTAAGGATGATTAGTCTCTCCCCCCCCCCCTTATACTTATCCAATGAACTCTCAAAACCAATCAGGGAATCCCCTTATTATTAGAATAAACATATATCCAAAATTTGAAGCAAATTGAATATTTTTATCACGAGCTCTTGCGTTATGTGTGTACATACGTACGTACAAATACGCAGATCTTTCGAGCACATTAGCTCTCAACTATTGTTAGCCCGTAAGCCAAAAATATATATTTTTTAAAATGCTGTTTTAGTGCTACATTATGCAACGGATTTGCCGAAATAAAATCTACACCCCTGAATTATAATACAGTCCTCCCCCCCCCCCCTTCGCGTGCCCTTTTTAACATCTACACACTTTCATATTTACGCACTTTCTATCATGTGTAAGTCTTCAGTTCGTGTAAATCCAGATTTTTTTTTTCTTTTACATTTGAACATCTGTCTGTGTTTATTAACCTATAACATCTTATAGATTTATTTTATAAAATAAATACACATAAAAACAGGTAATATTTTGTACAAAATGTGCAATTTTTCTAACAAGTGCGTGATATTGAAAATTTACACTTTTATTTGTGTATGTTTAAATTACAGTAACACATCAATTCGGGTAAATTCAGGCATTTTTCTATATTTACACACTTGTATGAGCTTTTCAAACAAAATATTGATAACAAAATACCACACTTAGTTTCAAAAGCTAAAAATGCATAAAAAAGGTAAAATTTTCACAGAAAAAAAGTAAATTTTTTGATAAATGTGTCATTTTATGCCACTGGTCGAATTTTCTCGAATATGTAACCGAACCAAATGGTCTTCTTGTGCCCGAAAGTAGTAAAATACAAAATTTTGTCAAAATCTTTAAAGCCGTTTTTAAGATAAATATTATACATACACACATACACAATTTTTGCTCATATTGTAGTATATGATTTAACACACACACAATATTTGCTCGTATTATAGTATAAGATTATCTAGTTAATAGAGCATTTGAAATTAAAAAATTTTAAATACTGCCCAAACATGTGAATAAAAAAGAAATTGTTCAATTAAACTGATGACATTGAGCTCAAAGGCTATTCATACTAATTTTATATAACAGCCTAACATTTTCAAGGGTTACTGCCATTCGAAAAACAAATCAAAGAAGACAATAGCTTCCGTCATTTCCTCTTTTTACTCTTAATTATTGAATCCCTTAAACTAGTGAGGGATCATAAAAAAATCTATATCCAAAATTCAGAGCAAATCGGATAATTCTTCATAAAAACCCATTAAAATAATTTAAGGGGGTAATTGCCCATAACCCCTTAATTAAAGAACCCTACAGCTAATTAGGGAAGCTGGCCCCCGACGACTAGTTTATATCTTATAAGTAATTACCATGCTAAATTTCATGCTTGTAGTCCTTTCAGTAAAATAAAAATGGCATTTTTTAAACTTTTTTGGTCCTGCACCTTCTTTGAATTTGTGGCATCAATATAAGATATAGCCTATGTTTGATTCCGAACGAACACCGTGATTTTGGTACCATTACTTTTGAAATTGGTTCAGTAGTTCCAGATTTTCCACCTTTACAAATATTGGAATTATCCGTAACAACCAATCAACCAAACAACACAAAACTTTTAACCAAGAAACAAATCAAAAACAAATTAACCAATCAACCAACAAACCGACAAACCAGCCAACCATCCACCCAACAAACAAACCAAGCACGCACGCATCCCCACTTTAAAATTTCGAATTTTAAAGGAAATGCTAGAAATCATTTACATCTTATAAGTAATTAGAATGCTAAATTTTATGCATATAGTCCCTTCAGGTACACAAAAATTGCACTTATAAAGCGCTTTTTGCTCTTGCACCCCCTTTGGATTTATGGTATCGACAAATGATACAGCCTATCTTTGATTCCGAAAGAACACCAAATTTTCGTACTATTACTTTTGAAATCGGTTCGTTAGTTCCAGACATCATCCCTTACAAACATTGGAATTATCCGCACCAACCAACCAACACCAACCGCCTAAACAACAAACAAATTAACCAAACAACCAACAAACCAACTAGCCATCCAACCATCCAACTAAGAAATAAACCAAGCACGCACGCATCCCCCCTTTAAAATTTCGAATTTTTAAGGAAATGCTAGATATCATTTACATCTTATGAGTAATTACAATGCTAAATTTCATGTATAGCCCCTTTCAGCGACACAAAAACCGCATTTTTAGAACGCTTTTTGCTTTACACCCCCTTTGAATTTAATATATGACATAAGATACAGCCTATGTTTGATTCCGAACGAACACAATAATTTCACAACACAATTCAACAACACAAAAATCGCCTTTTTAGAACGCTTTTTGCTCCTGCACCCTATTTGAATTTGTGGTATCGACATAAGATACAGCCTATGTTTGATTCCGAAGGAACACTTTACCATTACTTTTGAAATCGGCTCGGTAGTTCCATAGATTATCCCTTACAAACATTGGAATTATCCGTAAGAACCAACTAACCAACCAACGTCAACCTTCTAACCAACAAACAAATTAACCAATCAACCAACAAAAAACCAACCAACCAACCAACAAACCAACCATACAACTAACAAACAAACCAAGTTCGCACGCATCCCCCACTTTAAAATTTCGACTTTTTAAGGAAATGGTAGATATAATTTACATCTTATAAGTAATTAGAATGCTAAATTTCATGCACATAGTCCCTTCAACAACACAAAAATCGTATTTTTAGAACGCTTTTTGCTCCTGCACCCCCTTTGAATTTGTGGTACCGACATAAGATACAGCCTATGTTTGATTCCGAACGAACACTATAATTCTGGTACCATTACTTTTGAAATCGGTTCGGCAGTTCCTGAGATTATCCCTTACAAACATTGGAATAATCCGTAACAACCAACCAACCAACAAACAAACACCAACCTTCTAACCAACAAATTAACCTATCAACCAACAAACCAACACCAACCTTCTAACCAACAAACTAATTAATCAACCAACAAACCATCCAACCATCCAATTAACAAACAAACCAAGCACTCACGCATCCCCCCCATTTAAAATTTCGAATTTTTAAGGAAATGCTAGATATCATTTACATCTTATTTCATGCATCAAGTCCCTTCAGCAACACAAAAATCGCATTTTTAGAACGCTTATTGCTCCTGCACCCCCTTTGAATTAAGATATCGATATAAGATACAGCCTATGTTTGATTCCGAACAAACACCATAATTTTGGTACCATTACTTTTGAAATCGGTTCAGTAGTTCCGGAGATTATCCCTTACAAAAAAAATCTTTCTCTTTATAATGCAGGTATAGATTATAATATGATGGGCTTCTATAGAAAATCAAGATACCCCCTATCCCTTAAAGCGATTGCTTTTACTATACAAAATTTGTCTAGTTCGACAATTTATATTCGAGTTCACGAATTTTGGGTTATTAAGACCTTTTATTTGTTCTATACTAAGATTTACCGGCCTTCGGTAACCCTCCCCCCCCCCTTCATACATTTTGCTTTTATCATATAAAGTATGAGTGTCTTACAACAAATAAAGTCTTAGATACAAGCTTTTAAGTTACCAGCTCTTTATATTTATGATTCACTAAAATATTCGGGAGTGCGGGGAGGGCAGAGTTTCAGTAAAAAATTAGTGGGTTATCCAGTTTAAAATTATCATCTATAAAATTAAAATAATCACTGTAATATTTAACACCAGATATCATCCTCATAATAATATCATTGTAACTCAGATTTCTTAGTTATCATTAAAAGAATATAATCATTAATAAGTCTCAAGTACAAATGGAATAAAATCTAATTAGAAAATTTACTGTATCCATTGCATGTTAATTGTAACTAAAATTTCTAGTTACCATTAAAACAACGTAACGGTAATAATAATCATAAATACCATCTAAAATCAAATATATAATCTAAAATACCATTCTCATTAAAAATATTTGTAATTAAAATTTCACAGTTACAACATTACCGCACCGCAATGAAAATCGTAACCTTCTGGATTACAGTTACAACAATATCTTAATGAAAAAATTACTATTGGAATTATCCGTAATTGTAATTATCATTAAGAATACAATGTTAATTGAATTTGAAATTCAGAATACAATTACGCATAATCGTTATTATAATTTTCTCAATTATAATTACAATTGTATATTAGTAATTATAGCTTTTATAGTTATGATTACAATGTTAATTGAATTTCAAAGTCAGATTATAATTGCATTTAATCGTAATTAGAATTATTTCCCATTATAATTACAATTATATAAAGATAATCATAACATTTATAGTTACGATTACAATTCTAATTTCATTTCAAATTCAAATTATAAATACATGTAACTAAAATTGCAATTCCTTGCGTGCCGTTACATTGTAATTAAGTTACAAAGTATTTACATTACGAATTTGCCCAACTCTGTTATAAATAAAACACAATAAAATGTTATTTGGATTTTAATAACAATTACTTAATAAATATGTTTTCAATGCACTACACGCATCACATTCAATTGGCATCTATACTGGCGAGTGTATTTCGCATTATTAAACAGTATATCTTGGGAAAAAATAATCAAAGTGCTAAGTGTGCAACAGAAATTGAATATTGAAGATACTGAAATGTCCTTGAAATCCATTTGCATCCAATGTGGGAAGAAAAAAAAAAAAAAAAAAAAAAAAAAAAAAGATAATAAATTATTTGAAATGCATGTGTAATCAAAGTTGATGAATATATTTTCCAGAATAAAGCTATATTTCATAAAAAAAAAAAAAATCAAACTGAATATACTAAAAGCACATGGCAAAAAACCCCGCGATATTGAAAATACAAACAAGTCATTGAAATCTGCATGCATCCAATAGAAAAAAACAATTAACCAGCTCCCTAATTAGACGTAATCAATCTACAGGTGCATATTTCGATGAAAAAAAAGGTCTTTCACTTGGCAATCAACAATAGATTTTTTTTAAATCGTCAATTGGCGAGTGATAATAAGAGTGGCGATCTATGACCAATAAATTACTTGAAATGCATATGGAATCAAGGTTGATGCAATATATTTTGCAAAATAAAACTGTATTTCTTGAAAAAAAATATCCAACTGAAATCGATAAAAGAATAGAAAACGAAATATTGAAAATACAGCCATGTCATTGATATCTGTTTGCATCCAATAGGAAAAAGAAATAACCACTTTTGTAATTAGATGTAATTAATGAAGAGATGCATATTTCCATGAAAAAAAACTGCATTTCACTTGGCGATTGAAAATAGATTTTTAAATCGCCACTTGGCGAGTGACTAGGTTGGCGATCGATAGCCAACAAAAATTACTTGAAATGCATGTGGAATCAAAGCTGATGAATATATATATTTTTGCAAAATGAAACTGCATTTCTTGAAAAAATAATCCAACTGAACGCAGTAAAAGAACTCTGCAAAAAACCGAAATATTGAAAATACAGCTATGTCATTGAAATCTGTTTGCATCCAGTAGGAAAAAGGAGAAAACACTTTTCTAGTTAGATGTAATCAATGTGGAAGTGCATATTTCCATGAAAAAAAAAACTGCATTTATTTTGACGACTGAAAATAGATTTTTTAATTGACACTTGGTGAATGACGACTGCGGTGGCGATTTATTGCCAATAAATTGCCTGAAATGAGTGTGAAATCAAAGCTGATGAATAAATATACTTTGGAAAATAAAACTGCATTTTTCGAAAAAATAATCTGAAGGAAATACACTAAAAGAACATGGAAAAGAACTGAAATATTGAAAATGTAGCTAAGTCCTTGAAATTTGTTTGCATCCTGTAGGGAAAAAAATAATCACTATTGTAATCAGGTGTAATCAATGTAGTGATGCTTATTTCCATTGAAAAAAAAAACTGCATTTCACTTGGCGAATGACGACAAGGGTGGCAATCGAAGGAAATAATTTTTTAATTGCCACTTTTACATTTTTAATAACCACATGGCAAGTGACCGCTGCTAATTTTAAATCAAATCCTACTAAATCAATTTAATACCAGCTTGCAATGTTTTACTTAAATAATCTTTTTCTTAAATCGCTTTTTTCTTAAATCGAAAATATTGAGGCTTGTGATGTGTGTTTAAATCGGATCCTGCTAAATCGATTTAACACCAACTTGCTCTTGTCTTGCTAAATCATCTTTTTTTTACATCGCCTTTTACCTAAATCGGAATGCATTGAGGCTTGCAAAGTTTACTTAAATCACTAAATTCGATTTAACACTAGTTAGATATATGCAAGCACTACATACACCAGAGTAGATAGTTCAATTTTCTGATGTTAGCTTTGAATCATTATTTTAAATCGATTTAAAACCAATGGCTAAATCACGATTTAAGACTGACTAAATCGCAGTGTAAGGCAATAGCTAAATCGCGATTTCCGATGTAGCGATTTAAGAAACTGACTAAATCGCGATTTCCGATGTAAGCTTTAAATCGATTTAAGAGATAAATCGATGGCCCAAGCCTAATATATATATATATATATACTATTTTTTTACTATTATTTACGAAAATTTACTATTTCGTGTAAATTATAAATAATAATTTTGATACCAAGTATTCAAATGTATTTATCTTTAAACTAATAAAAATGGACAAACTATGTGTCAAAATATCTTTTCACTGTAACAAAAAATAACAATAATAAAGCAAAAATTCTCAAATGAAAATGTAAAAATTGTCTGCTGATCACCACATGACATACATACATATATATATATATATACATATATATATATATATATATATATCAACACTTTGTAATAACTTATGTTGATAAATCTCCAAATAATTATGCAATTATTTGTAAATCTTATTATCATCAACTGCTTGCATCTAGTATATCTAATAATAACACATTCCAAAAAATTAATGATAACTTACTTGCCAATAATCGTAAAATTAAAGGATTCTATAAATTATTAGACATTAACCCTACAAACTTTAAATATCCTTATCTAGTCCTTATACCCAAATTTCATAAGCATCCTGTTAAATTCAGCACTGTTACAATTGGTTGCAATACATATAATAATGCTGCTAACAAACTTCTATTAGTCATTCTTAATCAAATATATAACATTACAAAAAAAAAGTGATAATACACATTGCATAAAAAATAGTTATGAACTGGTCCATATTATGAAAAATCTTAAATGTATAAAAAATATCACTACTTATGATTTTAAAGATTTATTTAATAATATCAATTTATCGGATTTACATAATATCATTAATGAGCTTTTTAAAAAATATCAACACGAATTCGATATATTACATAATATCGATTCTGATTATTTTCATACCTTAACCAATTTCATTATCTATAATAATTTTATCATGCATGATAACAATATATATATTCAAAATGTTGGTATACCACAAGGTGGTAGTACATCTAGTGTATTATCTGACTTATATTACTATGAACGTCATTATTTAAATAATAAAATACATTTATATAGATGATGTAATATTAATTGATACTGATAACACCTGTACATCTCAATTCCCCGTTGATTATCCTTCTAATCTAGAACTTTCAAAAAACCTAGTTTTTAATAATACAATCAATTTCTTAGATATTAAAATTATGTTAAAAGAGAACAAATTTATCACTGATATTTATGACAAAAGGAAAGAATTTAATTTTAAAGTCAATACCTTTACTAATTTTAAATCTTGTCTTCATAATTCTGTATATCGTAATATAATACTTAACCATTTATATAGAATAAAATGTCTATGTTCTTCCCATTTAATTAATACTAATATTAAAAAGCTTGTTTATGATGCTATAAATAATGGTTATCCTAAAAAATTCATATATTCTTTAATTTATAATTAGTGATTACATGATCTTATAATTAGCTATTACATGATCTTATAATTAATTCTTTGCGTAAAAAATGTATAAAAAATTATAAAACATAAAAATAATAATAAAAAATTAAAAATGTTATAAAAGTAATAAAAAAAATATATAAATAGGTCGGTTGGGCGGGTAGATGTTAGAGTACAGAGGAGGGTGGTGTTGTCTGGATAAAAACGCAAAGGTTAATAAAAAAAAAGAGAGAGAGAGAGAGAGTGGGTTATTTATTTTTACATTATTTTAACATAATTTTTAAATAGTTTAATTGACACCAATATATGGATATTTGTCTATTTTTATCTATAGTTAAATAGTTACATTTTAATTATCAAATTAGTTTTAATGTTATTGATATAATTTTTGGTATTATTATTATTAATATTATTATTATTTTTATTTATTTATTTATTTATTTTTATTTTTTAATAATTATTTATTTTTTATATTTTATTTTTTTATATATTTTTTTCATTTTTATTAATTAATTAATTAATTTATTTTTTTTTATTTTTATTTTATTTTATTATTTTTTTAATTTTTATTATCCTATATTAAGATAATGAGTTTATACTATGTAAAGTCACAATAAATGTTACTGATTAAAGTAACAAAATGGTATTTTAAGTTATAAGTTAATATGAATGTTATAACCTAATTCTAATTTTAATTATTTTATTAATTTAATTTTATGTATATATCGATCATTAATTATTTTCTCCGGTTTAATTATATTTCCATTCAGCTTTATTTTTTTTGTTCGTTATGGATAAATCATAGCAAGTTTTTTTTTTTGTTTCTTCTTTTTCAAATCATTTTTTTCGCCATTTGGCGCGCATGACATTCTAATTTAAAAAAAGAGCAACCCTGCTGTTCCTGCTAAGATCCGTTCTTGAATTACTAACAAACTGGTTTTTCTACGTGATACTGTTTTAGCTCGTATAGTAAACTATTGCTTCCTGCTTTTATAATTTATTAACAATTTTATAGCACTGTCCTCTACATTAATGGGGATAACCAGATAAGTTTCTTCCTTTTTTCCTCAATATCTTGTTTTCATACTTTTTATCGAAATTGCATATGAATGTCATGTTTATCATTTCCACGTGCATAAATAGGGTTAATTTGAACTCTTGTTACTGACACTATTTGCTGCACGCTATTGTTTTAATATATGTATATTTTCATTTTTCCAACTATTTATTTCTATGTTCCTTGTTTACTAATATGGTTTTTGTGTGCTGGTAGCCCAAATTACGTATTATTTTGCTATTTCTGGCTAATACGTGGATGAAACCGCACACTTCATTTGTAGTTCCAGAGCAATTGGGGCCTGACGATTCTGCTCTGTGGACTACAAAATTCCTTTGCATTCATTTTATTTTATTTATTTATTTATTCAGATATACTCGTTTCACTATTTTTTTTTTTTTAATAATTCAATTCTATTTAAATTCTTCGTTTTGGTTTATTGTTTTATTGATAAAATTTATTGGTGAATTATGTCTACTTTTAATGGTATTATATATATATATATCGGTATTTTTAAAAAAATCATCAGGTGGTCTTTCATAATAAATAAAAATATACATATTGATATCTTTTATTTCCGTTTGAAGTACTAGGTAAGAAGTTATGCTCTGTATAGGAAATTTTTCCGTATGAATATTCCGTTCTGAATATTTTTAAGATATATGTCACCCAATAAATTGCGTAGTTACTAATTTAAATGCTAATGTCAGTAATAATAAACATTTTTGTATTTCGTCATATTTAAAAGCCTTTAAAACAAGCCAAATATTAAAAATATATACCAACAGAAACGTTTATTTAAAAATTTATAGAAGACTAGAAGTTTTCATGAAAAAACATAAACGCAATTGTATACATTTTTAGGAAAATATTAAAAAAACTTGCCGGATTTGGCAATCTCAAAACTTTCTTCAATCTCTTTTAGATAATTATGACTCACCCTGTATATATCTGTGGCTTCCGGTTAAAAGAGTACTTTCATCTGCCATAATAACTAAAATATGAAAATCGAATACTCGCCGTCACAGGGCGACTATAAATTTTCATTTAAAAATTGAAAAAAACAGTAATAATCGGGTAAGTGCATAAAATAACGGTAATAACCAGATAAGATTTGTACTTATTTCTTTAAATCGTCTATAATTCTGTGGCTTCCAGTAATAACCAGGTAAGGCACATTTTTAATATTTTTAGAAATTAACGTTTAAAGTTTTCAAAAATGTTTTCTTATCATTACTTTTATAAAATAGATTTTATTTATTTATTTTCTTTTCTTTACAGATATATTTTATCAGGATGCTTTCATCTTTGGAACCGGTTTGGAAAGCGAAGGCGCCCTCATCAAAAATATCTGCAATCCAAATCGGAAAAGTTAAAAACGGCCTGTACTGTACAGATCGGTTTCAGCTAACCAGTGCAAAAAGAATCCTTTAAAAATATTGAAATGCAACCGAGCTATCTTTCTAAATTTCTTCCATAGGATTAGCATTAGCGAACGGGTCTTTTCATTTGAGTAAAGTAGCCTCTTAATGTATGGGATTGAAACTGTTAGTAAAATGATCTGCTAATACGACACGTTTGCGAACAAAAATGAATTAAAAATGAATAAGAAATGGGAATAGTTTTTCCTGTGCATTTTAATGTTGTTACATTATTTTAGTTACAGTGTATGAAATATAGCAATTCCAGATTTTTTACAGAGACACTGAAAAATATTTCGTTACAAAGAACAGAATGGTGAAATAGTTTTTTTAGTGCATTTTATTGATGTCACACTATTTCAAATATAATGAAATTCACATGCTTCTCTCATAAAAAAAGCTTTTTTTTTTGTAGAGTATATTGATTAAATAGCCATTATAGTTCGTTTATTGGGATGCCAAAAGGAATTCCGATAAAGAATTGTGATGTATGCGAAAAAATGTTTCATAGGGTATTTTAACGATGTTACTCTATTTCAAACATAACGCACATGTAAGATGCAATTTTTTTTTTCTTTTGTGAAGTATTGATTAAGTAGCCATTACGGATCGTCCATAGGAATGCCAAAAAGAATTCCTATAAAGAATTATGATATTTCCAAAAAATCATTTTTAGGGGAGTTTAATGATGTTACAATTTTTCAATCATAATGCAATTTACAAGCCTCACTTGTATCGGAAGCAATATATATTTTGTAGAGTATTGATTAAGTAGCTAATACAGTTCGTTTATAAGGACGTCAAAAATAATTCCGATATACAATTATGATGAATTTCAAACATAATGAAATTTATATGCCTTACTCGTGTGGGAAGCAATACTTTTTTGTAGAGTTTTGATTAAGTAGCCATTATTTCGTTTACAGGGACGCCAAAAGGAATTCCGGTAAAGAATTATGATATATGCGAAAAAATCTTTAATATGATATTTTAATGATGTTACACTATTTCACACATAATGCACATGTGGGATGCAAATTTTTGTATAGAGTATTGATTAAGTAGACATTATAGTTTGTTTATAGAAACGCCAAAATAATTCCAATAAAAAATTATGATATATTTCAAACATAATGAAATTTATATGCCTTATTCATTTGGGAAACAATGCGTTTTTGTAGAATATTGATTATGTAGTCAATATAGTTCACGCAAAAAGAATCCCGATAAAGAATTATGATACATGCAAACAAATCTTTCATAGTGTGTTTTAATGATGTTACACTATTTTTAATATAATGCACATGTGGGATGCAAAATTTTCGTAGAATACTGAATAAGTAGCCATTTTAAAGTTCGTTTATAAGAACGCCAAAAAGAATTCCAATAAGTAATTATGATATATGCCAAAAAAACCTTTTATAGAGTATTTTAATGAGATTACTCTATTTCAAACATACTGCAATTTACAAGCCTGACTCATGTGGCAAGCAATATGCATTTTGCAGACTATTGATTAAGTAGAGATTTTAGTTCGTTTATAGCGATTCCAAAAAGAATTCCGATAAACAATTATGATGTATTTCAAACATAATGAAATATATATGCCTCACTCATGTGGGAAGCAATACTATTTTGTAGAGTATTGATTAAGTAGCCTTTATAAATCGTTTATAGGGACCCAAAAAAGTATTTCGATAAGGAATTGTGATATATGTGAAAAATACTTTTACAGGGTATTTTTATGATCTTTCACAACTTCGAACATAATAAAGTCTTTATGCATTTCTAATATGCTCTACAGACATTGTAGAACACAGACATTGTAACATGTTTTCTACAGATTATTGACAAGGTGGAATTTGTCATTTATGTACAAATTATTTGGTTGTTGGATTAATTATGAGCCATTATTGTTTGATGTGCATTTCCCGCTGTGATAAGCTTTTAAAATATATTTGTAAAGCAAGTGTATAGTATAGATCACATGCAAGGTTGCATGAAAGATTAAATAGATTACTGGTTGTGGATACCCATTGCTTAAATAAAATTTTACATCTTTTTTAATTATCGAGTATATCAAAATAGCATGCAACTATTCTTTCCTGTCACATGTGCATCTCAGTTCCATCTACCGGGGCCGTCGCGCGCATCTAAATTGTAGCCTTATTCCACAGTTCGGATCTTGGCCAAGGCTTCCCGGCCAGTTCGCGATTTGGTCGGCCAAAACCCGAAATACGCTATTCATTTCAAGTATTTCGGGTTTTGGCCAGGAAGCTTGGCCAGTTCTGGTATTGGCCGGCCAGTTCTAGAATTGGCCAGGCTCCGGGTTTTAGACGTAACATACACACCATATAACCTGCAGACATTTAGTAAAACTTAAAAACGCATATCAAATTGAAAATGCATTTCATCCATCCATCAGCTATCATCGATAATATACACTACTTCAGATAAGAATATAAGATTTGAAATATTTTGTGTGTCCTTGTAAATGCTATGCACTTCATATTATGCGTTAAATATTGAGTCTCAGCGGCGTATATCAATTTTATAATACTTGAAATCGTTTAACGTAATTAAAATGTACTAGATAATACCCGTCAAGATTTGACGATAAATAACTTGAATGTTTCATCAGAAAAATTCTTGAATTTTTAATTAGTTGCTTTTAAATTTGTCTATTCAAATTGTGATGAATTACTATATTTCATATTTTTTTTTTTTTTTTAGTAAGACGATAGATGGTCTAATCTATTCGATGAAGTAAAATAGTTTTAAGTTTATAGTTTACAACTAATTATGTTTGTATTTTATCAGAAAGTTAACTAAAAATACTATGTAAGGTATTTATTTTTAATTACTATGTCCTATTTTCTTTCTGCCCTCCCCCCTCTCAAGTAACAATATTTACACGACCATTCAAAGCTGCCATGACTTTTATTTTTATCTGTCTCATTCTCTAAAATCCTAAATTTGAAATTTGATGCAGCTAATTATTTATAATATATTTTTTTATTACTTGAATTTTCTTGTACGTTTTTATACATCTTTTCAAATATTAAATCATGGGTATCAATGTAATTTATTTTTTAGCTGTTATGGGTGATTCTCAAAATAGGGGACGATTTCAAAAATGAAATCTTAAAAAAATTACTGTTAGCAAAATTTCTGAAAAAAAATAGGTGTTGTTAATATAGTATTAGGTATACTTTCCATGTAGTCAGCAGAGCTAAATATTTAAAAATTAACTTTAAAAAAAAAAATTATTATTTTTTGAGCCATGCTAATGACAAAACAAATTGCATCGAATAAATATGTTATGAAATTTTTATTTTCTTCCTGTTTAAATATATTTTTTCTATATTTATTAGCCTTCCTTTTCAGCAAATGGTTTCCATTTTTACATACATACATATAAGGAGAATAAAAACATTACCAAAGAGCAAACTTTGTTACATGAGCAACATTCTGACACTAACAATGTAAGAAGCTGTCTTAGAGATTTTCCTACAGATTTAATGCATAATTTAGGGATAATAAATGTAATATCTAAATTTATACGTAAAATTAAACTTTATAAAGGATACAATGTAAGCACTGGTTACATTTATGTACATTAGGAGTCTTTAGCATGGACAGAAAAACCATGCTAATGACACTCATATCTGTCCATGCTAATGACAAATTTTAATTTTAATAAGATTATTAGCCATAATATAATCACAATGCAATAGTCCTTTCTGGGGGTTTTTAAAACACAAAAGTTCTATGCAAATAAATAAAATAAAAATTTTAACTATAAAATAAACATGATAATTATTATCCATTCTAATGACATACAATTGATGTACGCCCTTATATTCAACTTCTATTCTTAAAATACAATACATGCTTCTATTTTCTGGATGGGATAAAATGGCTACTTGTTGCCATGCAGAAACTTTATATTTTCAAACTATTGTCATATGTGAAAATGAAATTTTGATTAATAACCAGCTGTTTTAGTATGACCTTGTTTTGAAAATCGAATATGGAGGACAAACATTAATTCTTTTTTTATGTACTATAATTTTATTTTTAAAAATAAATTTATTGGATAAATCCTCTCCTTGATTAATATAAAGAAAGAATAATATTTGTTTATTTTATAAACATGATATTAACTCTTGAAAAATGCTCGTATGCACAAGGCACAGCTGCTGTGGACATCCATGCTAATGACATTTTGAATCTTTATTCTGTTATTTTAAGGTGTTTTTAACTAAAAAGTGAGTAATTCTTGAGTGCAAATAATGAATAATATTAAGAAAAACATATCTAAATATAAAAACATGACAGAAAACCTCTATTTTTTTTGTATGCCGAAAGACATAAATTGTCCCCTATTTTGAGAATCACCCTTATACTAATATTTTTATTTCTTTCCCTTTTTTTTTTTTTTTTTTTTTAAATGAATGACAATTTCTTTTTTCTTACAGACATTTATATTCTTGATAATGGTAAAAAAAATGTAACGAAAATTGTAGATCAGTTCAATTTTTGTAATTGATAATTGCATGTAAAATATTTTGGGTTAAGTATTTTAAATATAAAATAATTATTTATTTCCAGATATTGTTCAGTGTTAAATTTTGTTCAATTAGAAAACATTCAAATAATAATAAAAATCCTAAGACTTTTCTTTCTAATAAAATATGTTATTACTGAAATGAATTATCGACAAAAATTCTACACAAATCATTTTGCCGGGTTTGGATTCGAACCTGCATCTTCTACAAAAACTCAAAGCTTAAAACTGCGGCGTTACCCCATTACGCTACCAGGAACACACTGAGTAGTCTTCTATAATGGAAAAGTTCGAGAATCAGTTGACGCATGTGCAATTGTCTAGAATTTGAATTTTACAGAAACTGTTTTGTGTTTTAATGTTTATGATAACTTTTTTTTTCTTTTGATATATTGATACCAGCTACAACTTAAAATGCTAACATATCCAATCTGCGTGTGTAACGGTAATTTATAAGAAGGATTACCAGTCGTAACTTTTAGCTTCAGATCATTCAGTTTATTTTCGATGTGTAGTACACCTTCCGAAATAAGCCATATTTTTGAATTGTTAATAACACTGAAAGAGACAAATAATAACTTTGTGATAAAAAGAAGAGCTTGTATGTTTACAATAAGATCGAATAAATTATATTTGAGATGCAAACGCATTTAAAACTAAACTTCTAGCTGTGAAGTGAAAGTTCAACTGAGCGAGGATCTCTACACGCATGTGCAGTGCGTCACTCCAAAGGCAGACTTGTACTTATGTACTACGCATGCGCATACCGCATACGTGAAATTTTAATTGAAAATTGTGGCTAATTAATAAAATGGTTAAACAAACAAATGTACGATAACAAATCTGTGGCCAAATACCTTTTGTTTAAAAAAAGAATGGTGTGATTTGATGCAGTAGTTTGCTCTCACGGACTGTCGAAAGGAAATGCTTAGCGTTTTAAATATATAGATCACAAACAACCCCCTCCTTTATTATTGTGTAACGGAATTTTTTTTGAGTAGCCCTGTAAATGAATAGTAACTATTCTTTTCACTGCATATTTTACAGAATGCATATTTTAGTGCACTTTGCGAATCCATGTAAATTTGAGTATGTTTGACAGGGTGTAACCTTTAAAATTCATCTGAAATGATTTTTTCACATGGCCGTAATGTATCGGAAAACTTTTGACTATCCCTGTAAATAAACTAATCATAGTAGAAACTTCATTTTCAGTAGAGTTCGTGCTAAAGTAAACATCAATAACATATAAACATTTCATAGCAATCCGAGTATATTTGCGAAAGTCAGAGCGTAGCCAGATGGCCATCCGGCCAGACGACCGGACAAACCGAATGCATAAGCACTTTTCAACTTTGTTGGAAAGTGTTAAAAATGAAGGAAATTCAACAAACTCTCAAATTAAATAGTTTTCAAAAAATAACAATAAACTTGAATGTCAAACACATACACAAAATATTATTGAAATATGCCATGGAGAATAAGTAAAAAAAAAAAAATGAAACCTCTATCTAATTTAGCTGAACCTTAGCATTTATCGAACAAGCAAGTTAAAATATGAACAGGAAGAAAAATCACTTTAAAGTTCCATTTGTATGAGTCATTGCACTTGATCTATTAACAAAATTTACAATATCTCGCTATATAATTATCGTATAAATAAAAATTAGGTGTCAAAATATTCACAATTAAAGAAACTTTCAGTTCATATATGTATTTTTTTAAATCAATATTTTCACCAATTTCAAGGTATTGCGTCCTCTTTATTGTTTGTTATAATAAAATATGCAAAACATGTTAAATTAATTAATTCTTCACATTTTACATTTTACAAAATAAAAAAAATCTTTTCTTAATAATAAATTTTATTCATTTACCTTCTTATATAAATAAGCAAAAACTGTTAATCCGCTAATTCTAAACAGTTTCATTTGTTAGTGAAACAACGTACCACGCTGCTCTTTACAACACTGTAAAAAGAGTGAAATTTGGAAGATATTAGCTAATTGAAATATTTTTTCTATTTGGAGGATTTTTTTTTTTTTTTTTTTTTTTTTCCGCGACCCTTATATATAATTCTCAGATTTATTCCATGTTTTATATATTTTGTAACTTCTGACGGTTTTATTTGCTTTCATACATTAACGGAGTATTTTATTGTACTATAGCATCTATTTCATTAGTGATTATCATTTATTAATATAGTGTTTCGTAGACTCAAACATCCTCCTCAAAAAATGAAAGAAAGAGAATTAGAAAATATACGTGAGGGAGACATGTTATACGAAAGGTAAGACAAATGAATATTTTCAGTATTTTTATGCGAAGCTTCTAATGGGGGAATCAAATGCCTCTCTTAAGGGTGGTCTGAACTAGAGATGGGCAATATCGTTCCTTTTAAGGAACCGTTCCAGCCGGAACCGTTCACCAAAAGGAACGAGTTCTTTGGACTCGTTCCTATTAGAATCGTTCAGAAAAAAAGGAACGAGTTCTTTTGACTCGTTCTTTTTGGAATCGTTCCGAAAAAAGGAACGATTCCGACAAAGGAACGATTTTGAGAAAAAGGAACAATTTTAAGAAAAAAGGAACGAATCCGTAAAAAAAGGAACGATTCCGACAAAGGAACGGTTTTGAGAAAAAGGAACGAATTCGAAAAAAAAGGACGATTTCAAAAAAAAAGGAACGATTCCGACAAAGGAACGATTTTGAGAAAAAGGAACGAATTCGAGAAAAAAGGAACGAATCCGATAAAAATGGAACAAATCCGCGAAAAAAAGGAACGACTTCGAGATAAAAAGGAAGGAATCCGGTAAAATAGGATGGATTTTTTAAAAAAAGGTTCCAAGGGAAAAAAACGCGTCCGAAACTATTTTACGAAAAAAGGGAACGAATCCGGAAACAGGGATAACAGATCTCGGAGCGACATGCAATCCCTAATATTTATTATTTATAACTAACTTAATTTCTTACGTATTCATTTTTTTTTCATATCATTTCTTATCGTTTGCTTTAATTTTTAAATATTTTGGACAGTTCATTTTGTTTTTATGAGTTCATTTTATTCATCTGTGTGCGCTATTAATTAGCATAGTTATTTCTAATCCCCATAATATAAGTATTCCCTGACTTTATGATTTATTGTATTAAGCATAATTCCTCTTGAAATTTTGCATTTGGTTGACCTTTCATTTATCACTATAGTTTATCCATGAAATTTTACTGTAGCTTTGGTTTTGGTCATCAGGCTGTTGCGGCGGTCTATTAGATTTTCAATGTAATCATTGCTTTCCCCTCCAAAATCTGTCGTCAAATGACCCTCTATTTATTTTATTATTTTTGCGTAGGAAATTTCTTTATTGATCTAATATTTGATATCGGGGTCTATGATTTGTTTCCTCTTCAAAATTCACCCTAACGTAATCTTTAACTTATATATCGGCCTTCGTAACCGGCCGTTTTCCAAGTTGGTCCATTTCAGTACGATTCCTCAGGAATTGGGAATTTCGGAGTCTGCCCATTTCGAGAAAATTCCTAGAAGTCCATCTATTTAGGAATTAAGGGTGTATTTGAAAAAAATATTTTTCCACATTCAACAGCTCGAAAATATCCGATAGAGTTTCAGACACATTTTTAACCCTTCCCGGCACACTGTGCCCGGTCTGGGATACCTAATTTTAATTCCAAACTTGCAAACGGCACCAATAACATTTTAGTAAAATTTTGCTTTTGCAACAAAGGTTTAAATTAAGGAATTCAAAATATCTAAAAAAAATCGTTTGTCAATTCCGGTGTCAGTCAACATTTTCTTATTTTACTAACAGATTTTGCCCGTGCCGGAAAGGGTTAAAGGTAGATACGTGAAACTTGCTGCGGTGATTTTTAAAGAGATGTATAAGAAGCCGCGTGATTTCTTTTTTCTTCGCTCAATTCGTTAGAATTTGATTTATAAACAATTATTTTCTCAGTATGACCATTTTTTTTCGTTCGCAGATCTCCCTCTTCAGGAAATTCAGTTCAAAACGCCAACTTTGACAACAGTTTTTTTGCAATTGTAAGGGAAAAAAAAAAAAAAAAAAAAAAAAAAAAAGGACAAGGACAGCGCATTGTGTACTTTCTAAGAAAGAGAATTGCCAGTTTGAAACGTTTGAGAGCAAAAATGAATTTAAGAATAAATCAGACAATAAGCAGTTTGGATTGGAATACACCCTTAACCCCTTCGTGACGGGAGTATTTTATGAAATTTTTAATGTATTGTCATCTTTTTTTAAAAACAGAAATTTGTGCCTTATGAAATCGAGAAAATGCTCCGATTAAATAAAGCTACTTTTGCAGTAAAATTTTACTGGTGGAAATAAACAAGGATTCTTAGGCTTTTTTGTGGCAAGTATACGTGTCGCTCGTCCTCAAGGGTTAAGGCTAAATATGAATAGAATCTTTTACATAATCAAATTCAATATTTATCGATTTGGAGAGACATAATTGGTTAAATGGAATGCATATGACAGCCTTAGTATGTATATAACAGTGTGCTTCCTAACTGAATCATCAATGCGGAGTCGAAACCGAAATGCCTACACCTAAAATTATAAAATTTTAGCTGTTACTACCTACTATAATATAAAAATCCATTAAAGAAATAGTTTCTGAAATTCAAAGCTTAGTGAGCTGAAAATGGGATTGTAAGTTTCTGAAAAAGGATACAAATGAAAATCCAGGATATTTAAATTTAGAAATTGCACATAATTAAAACTGTGGTTTTATGTAGTAAGAAAGGAAATTATAACTATTTAGTTCAATAACGTAACTAATTTTCTTCAATTATATATTTTAAGACAAATAAGTTTTGAAATACATAAAATAAGTAAAAAAATAAAAACTACAAAATACAATGTTGTTCAAAAGAATTTTATTTCAAAAATAGGAGCACACAAAATTTGCTGATTTAGTGAAATCATAAAATGATACTTTGCAATAAGAGCAAGGCTAAAATGGTAGTACAACAAACAATTCAACATTATTTTTTTATAGTAAAGAAATTTAACATATATAATATATAGCTGTCATGAATAGTAAATTACTTCTAAAATTTTCATTTATTGACGGTAATTAAAATATTTTAGAAACAACCAAATTTCTTTAGTAATTTTTGCTTATGAAGTTAGGTTACATAAGCTAAAACATTTAACAACGTTTAAACACGTAAATATGTACAGTATCATGACATGAAAAAAAAAAAAAAAAAATCCCACAATGGCCGTTTCGAGGATTGTGTGGATCCCCTTCCTCAGTGCGTAAAAAATAAGATAAAATAAAAGATTAAAATGGATTCAAAGAGCACCTCGGTTATAGCCCCGAGTAAAACTGTGAAAACCCCTGGTATAATCCCGAAAAACTCAGGACTATAACAGATGTTAGGGGGCTACTTCAGTCAAATGGGTTCACTCAAAGGAAGGTCAAATGGACCCGTTTGCTAATGCTAATCCTATGCAAGAAATTTATAAAGATATCTCAGCTGTATTTTAATATTTTTATTTTATTTTTTATTTTTTTGCATTGGATAGCTGAGATCGATCTGTATTCAAGTCGTTGTTTGCTTTTTCGATTATATTTACAGATTTTTTTTATGCGGGACTTTCATTTTCAGAACCGGTTTAGAAAGGGAAAGCACCCTTATAAAAATATCTGCAATCAAAATTGAAAAAATAAAAAACGGCCTGCATTTTGATCCATCTCAGCTATCCAATGAAAAAAAAATCATTTAAAAATATTGAAATGCAACCGAGTTATCTTTATAAATTTTTTCCATAGGATTAGCATTAGTAAGCGGGTCTTTTCATTTGACAGAAGTAGCCACTTAACGGGGCTAAAAAACATCGTTCTATTTTAATCCTTTAATTTTTTTTTTCATACTAAAAATGGAGTTCCAAGAATCCTCTAAATGGACGTATGTGATTTTTGTATCATGGTATTGTACTTATTTATGCGTTTAAACGTTGCTAAAAATTTTAGCTTGTGTATTGAAATTCACACAAAGTGATTGTTTTATGTGCTTGTTACGCTAAGGTTTTATCTGAGAAATTTGCTATAACCGAAATATTTTTCAAATAACTAGAAATGATCCAAAAAAATTTTGGAAACTTAAACATTTAATAATTTTAATGTTATACAATCATTTTCTGCTCTAATGATTTTGTTAATACATAATAAGTATTATTGAGACATGTGGAGAAAAAATAAGAATGTTAGGAATTATAATACGCAAAAATAAAAATATATGCTAAATTAGCAGACATTTGTAATAATAGAATTTTAATGCAATAGTGGGAAAAAAACCTAAATTAAAGTAGTTTAAAACACAAAAATAATACAAAATGCAACTACAATAATTTTTTCCCGAAATGTTTTAGAATATGTCAGGGCTTAATTTGCGCCGGAGCTCAGGTACGTCTCTGTTTTTAAAAAATATTTAAGTATTGGTTGGAATTCACCAGATCTCATAAATGTAGGGCTCCGGAGCCCAGTTCAATAGAGCTTTTTTTGTATCATGGATACTGCCCATTTTTTAACTCTGCACATTTCACTTTCTTTTCTGTCATTCTCATTTGCAAGTGGATCTAACTGTCATGTATTATTATTCTGATAGAAAGAAATCGAGCAGTGTTTCCTCTTTTTTTTTAATAAAAGCATCGAATTTTTCCGATAGCGGTGTCAATTTTTTTATTTTGTTTTTTAGTTTTTGAACTCGTTACAAAAGATTGATAAGCGGAAGGAATCGATTATAGTTTAAGATATGCACCTTTTAAAGAAAATTGAAAAATGTTCCATTCTACAGCATATAAATATTAATTTCAGTGAATTTCAAGCATTTTTTATAAAAATGCATAGCTATGTGACTAATTTTTTTTTTTTTTTTTTTTTTTTTTTTTTGTGTGTGTGTGTGTGTTAATGCTATTTCTGAATCATAAATCTTACCATATTTAATACCAGAATTCTGCGATTAATTACATTAAAATTAGAAAATACTTCTATCGGAAGAAGTAATAAGTAAAAAGTGGAATAGTTGACAAATAAATATATGCTGATAAATATATTTAAAATTTTTATTTTGCTAAAAAAAAAAAATGCTTTTGCAAATAATATATGAAATCTAAATATGCAGATTGGAGTCAATATGGGGAGGGGGGAACGCTACAATTGTTAGTATTGCAGATTATTAGGATTCCGGTAATTTTTACTTTCTCATCATATGTGGTATATGGTAAGTCTTGCAATGGTTTTGAAAATCGAAAAAAGAAATTGACGGATAGTGAAGATTACGAAAAACATAATTTTAGAAAAAAAACATGCCGTCTGTCTGTAAATCTTTCGTACAAATTGAGATAGAGACTTAAATTTGCTATGTACTTAATATGAAGTAACCTCGATTATCCGGAAGTGTTTCTATCGGACTCTCGAAATATTCGTTCAGATGACAGATATTATTGAGATATTCGTAATCATATTTTCCAAATTCTACGATTTTTTACGACCCTGTATTTCATTGAAATTTCAATTCAAAGATTTATTTTAATTGGAAATGAAGCACTTAATCCAATGCAGTAAATTGTTAGTATAATTGTTTATTTAATCCGTCTGTCTGTGCGCATGTCTGTCCGTCTGTCTGTAAATACTCTATCTCTCGAACAAATTGAGATAGATACTTAAAATTTTGTGTGTATTTAATATGTAGTAATGAGAAGAAGAATATTGAATATCAGTAAACTCCATTATCCGGAACTATTTTTTAGGACTCTTAAAATATTCGTTCTGATGAAAATTTATAGAAATTTTCGAATTTTTTTATCTTAAAGAGTGGGTGAAAAATACAACGAAAAACATAAATTTTGTATAAAGATTAAAGTCACTCGGATAATTATTTGCCGGAATAATTGTATTAATATTTTCCACATTCTTCGATTTTTCATGATCATTCATTTCATTCAAATTTCAATTCAAAGGCATATTTTAATTGAAAATGAGACACTTAAACCAACGCAGTAAACTGTTAGTTAACATAACTATAATTTTTGGAGTTATTAGGATGCTTCTTTTACGCAATTCGGTATTATCCCGTCGATCAGAAAACTATTTCCAAACTGTAAGATTAAATGCCAATAATGACTTCATAAATGTCACATTCACTTAACATTAAACACGTTACATGTGTTTGTTACGCCATCAAGTGATTTTTAATTTCATATTTTATGTGTGGTACTATTAATCTTTTACTAATTTATTTGTTATTTCGTTATTTAAAGTAAAAATTATGCTAATTTGCATAATTTAATAATAGTTTGTCGATTATATGTCGAAATGGGTCGACGAGATAAACAATTATAGTATCCGTAATTCCGTAATGGAGCATTACGAAGCATTGGAAAAATTAAATATACTTTAAATTTTATTTTGGAATTGTGATGCACTTGAAAAACATACATAAACGTTTTATAACTTTAAACATGCTTATAGTAAAGAAAAAAAAACTGAGGAAAGTTATTTTTTAATTGAAGTGGATTGTGGCATTTAAATGGAGAGTGGTGTAATAAAATCACTTTAAACTGTATTTATAATACTCGAATCTTTATAAAAACTTAATCAGAATGCACTAGCGATAATAAAGCACAATTAAAACAAGAAATTATAAAATCGAAATTTTCGTTTTTTTCGCCGAATAAAGAGCCGGCGGAATCGTTTTAAATTCTCTAACGGACCGGGCTGGCAGATTTAGAATAGTTTTTTCAACGGGCCGGGCCGACAAACAACATAAACGGGCCGGGCCGGCAAAAAAATTGAACGGCCCAGACGGGCCGGGCCGATTAAAAAACGGGCCTATCTATTTTCGGGCCTATCGGCCCGTTCTGAAGATTTGAGCTGGAACGATAAAATATGAGCTATTTTATATGGTTTTAACGAGAATAAGTATAAATGTACGTCACGAGCCATACTAGTTTGACAGCATCAATATAAAAATGTACAATGTAGAGATCAGCATCGGAGAATTACATTGTGTGCAACTCGTTTTAATATTTTTTTAGCTGACTCATGCCGGTCCGAGATCAAGCTCGCATTATTTTTCTACATATAGACTGGCCGGACCGGAATTACACTTAATTGTTCTCAAGATCTGTAGGGCAGAAAACATGATTTGTAAAATTATTAACAGCGATAAAGAACTTATGTTAGCTTTACCTTCGGATATATACTTCTTGATGGTTTTTAAATTAATTTCTGATTAATTTTAAATTGTAAAAGTATAAAAGTGATAAGCTTAATTATTGAAGGGATTTGGAATCGAATAGCGTTTTTTATTTTTGGTAAATATGACCTTTGTATGACCTTTTTGTATGACCTTTTGAGTCTGACTTGTATGACCTTTTTGAGATGTAATAGTTTCTCAAATGATTGCAGGTTTTTCTCCCTTCCCATGCTATCGCTTCCGGAAATTCTATTCAAATCGCAGTGACATATGATTATGACAGTATTTTATTTACTTGTAGTATTCTTAAATTGCTTGTATCAAAAAATAGATAACGCCCCTCGATTATATAGTTTTTAATAAAGATATCTGCTAATCTTATGCATTTCGGAGAAAAAAGTGAATTTAGAAATGTATCAGAAAGAAGTTTCTTAGAATTTAAGAATGAATTGGGATTTAAAACCTTTAATAAAATGATATAGAAATATTTTTATAAATTTTCTTTTATCAAACATCTTAACGACGTTTTTAGCTTTCTTTCTTTTTTCTTTTATTCTAAGCCGTATTAAATTTTTAATGAATCTTTATTCGAATGTTGATAGCCTAAGAGTCTAAGTAATCATTAATGTTGTTAATGTGTATTTCCTGTAAAATGTATTGTAAAATCATTCCATAGATATGTATGCAGTATTCTTTAAAAAAATCTTAATTATATGATAAAAATCTAATTTTTTTTTTTTTTTTTTTTTTTTTTTTTTTTTTTAGAAATTGTAGAAATTGTAATGGGCCAAAACGGGCCGGGCCTATTTTCACTGATTTCTGTACGGGCCGGGCCGGGCCGGGCCTAAAATATAAAAATTTAAACGGCCCAGGCCGTTTAAAAGCTCAGGTCCGTTGTAAAGCCGTACTTTTCAGGTCCGTACTTTTGAGCTTTACAACGGACCGGGCCGAAATAAATTACCTACGGGCCTGAAAATTCCGGCCCGTGCAGACCTCTAGATATAATGCACAGTTGTAGTTTATTAAACGTTAATCCCCTCCTACAACTATAATTTCTTTTCTTTTTCTTTCGTTTTTCTTCGTCTCCCTTCCCCCCCCGATTTTTTTTCATGCACATTTGAAGGCTATTTGGGCAATACACTTTGCTTTAATAAATCAAAATATATCTTATTTTAAAATAAAATCGGTCCTTTTTGGAATGGTTTCATTTCGGAACGAGTCCGATCAATCGTTCCTTTTCGGAATGGTTTCATTTCGGAACTAGTCCGAGGAATCGTTCCTTTTCGGAACGAGTGCGAGGAATCGTCCCTTTTTGGAATGATTTCATTTCGGAACTAGTCCGAGGAATCGTTCCTTTTCGGAATGGTTTCATTTCGGAACTAGTCCGAGGAATCATTCCTTTTCGGAACGAGTCCGATCAATCGTTCCTTTTCGGAAGGGTTTCATTTCAGAACTAGTCCGAAAAATCGTTCCTTTTCGGAACGAGTGCGAGGAATCGTTCATTTTCGGAATGGTTTCATTTCAGAACTAGTCCGAGGAACCTTTTCGGAACTAGTCTGAGGAACCGTTCCTTTTCGGAACAAGTCCGAGGAACCGTTCCATTTCGGAATCGTTCCGAAAAGGAACGAATCCTTTTTACAGACAGGAACCGTTCGTTCAATTCCACCACCGGAACCGTTCCTTTGGAATCGTTCCTCAACAAATGACACATCTCTAGTCTGAACTGCTCCACTCAACAAGCGCAAAACGTTTTGACACATTAACAAATTCACTTTTCGACGGAAAGATATAAAATTGGAATGTCTGACAATGGAAGCGATTTTGAATCGAACTTAATTTTCCATTTTATGAAAGTTAAATTACCTATCCAGTTCTAAGCTATTTCGATCACGTGATCACCCGTTTTTCTACCGCTTTTTCTGCTTTTGTCGGGAAATGTGCTAAAAAACGTCAACTTTGAAGGCTTGTTATAAAAAATCTACCGTGTAAAAAAAAAAAAAAAAAAAAAAAAAAAAAAAAAAAAAAAAACAGAAAATTGAGTACAATTAGGCAGTTTCTGAATAACAACACCTGCTATTTTCATGCATTTCCGAACAAAAATAAATTAAAGCATGTGTCACAAAGTGGCCCTTTTTGATTTAAGAACACCCTTAATTCACGACATTGTCATTCTGACATGTCACCCTTTTTCATTCAGTGCGTGTAATTTAATGTAATTTGACTATTAAAGTTTTGCCTAACTTCTATGAATTGCAATATATGAGCCCATAATTTTACTGCATATTTAAATTTCGCATGCCGAAAACATGGGGAAAAAATCACCAATTCCAAATGATAAGTTAGTGAGATTAAAAATTATTCATAAATAAACCATTAAATGTTAAGTGTGTATTCGAAAAAATGATTTTCCACCTTCAACAGGTCGAAACTTTCCAATACAATTTCAGACACATTTTTAAAAGTAGAAACATGAAACTTGCTGAGAGGATTTTTGAAGTGATGTACAAGGTGCCGTGTGATGTAATTTTTTGCTGAATTAATTAGAATTTGATTTATAAACAATTATTTTCTCAGCGTGGCCCTTTTTTCGTTCGCAGATCTCCTACTTCGGAAAATTTGGGCCAACACGCTGTTTTTAACAGCCTTTTTTTTTTTTTTTTGCCACATTTTCTACATTTATCAAAAAATCGACAATCACGGCACCTTGTGTAATTTCTAAATAAGAGATTTTGAAAGTTTGGTACATTTGAGAGCAAAAATGAATTTAAAAATAAATCTGAAAAAAAAGGCAGTTTTGATCGGAATACACTTTAATCGGAATTAAAGAAAAGTCTAATGTATCGACATAGCTCAAACGAAGCAATTTTTTTCATAGCTTTTTATAAGTGATACTTTTTAAAGGTCCAAATTTAGCATGCATTATATCTAAAATTAAAATCAATAATACTTTGAAATGTATTGTCTAATTTTATAGAGCATGGACACAACAGGAAAGAATAAGCTCAATCCCCCCCCCCCCCGTTCTGAAATATGTAGGAATAGGGTCTATTCATCTTATACTATAAAGCGGGCAAAAATTGTGTGTGTAAATTTTATCTCAAAAACGGCTTTAACGATTTTCGCAAAAATTTGGATTTACCATTTTCGGGCACGAGAAGACCATTGGGCTAGGTCACATGTTCGAGAAAATTCTACTATTGGGTCATTTTGGGTCATAATGGCTTGATCCTGACGGATCAAGCTATTTATTGGGCTGGTTATTTATTTATTTATTATTATTATTAAAACAATTGGGCTGGGCCACATGTTCGAAATATTTCGATTAGTGAGTCATTCTTGGGTCATTATGGGTCAAGCCATTTTTATCTAAAAAACGGCTCAAACGAGTTTGACCAAATTTTATATTTTATGGTTTTGGATTACAAGAAGACCATTGGGTTAGGTAACATGTTCGAGAAAATTCGGTTAGTGGGTCATTTTTGGGGTCATTGTGGGTCATGCTATTTTTATCTAGAGATTTTCTCACGCAATTTTGACTAAAAATTGCATTTTATCGTTTTCGGGCACAAAAAAATCATTAGAATAGGTTACATGTTCGAGAAAATTTGATTAATTTGTCATTTTGGGTCATAAAGGGTCCGGGTCAAGTTATTTATATTTAAAGTACGGCAGGAGCAATTTTAACGAAATTTTGTATGTAACAGTTTTTTGACACGAGAAAACTAATGGGCTAGGTCACATGTTCGAGAGATTTCGATTATAAGGGGCATTTGTGGGTCATGATGGGTCGGGTCATAATATATCATAATAAAGCTGTATCTAAAGAACGGGTGGATCTTTTAACAAAATTTTGTATACAACATTTTTGGCAAGAGAAAACTATTGGCTAGGTCACATGTTCGAGAAATTCAGATTGGTCATTTTGGGTCATAAAGGGTCTGGGTCAAGCTATTTATATTTAAAGAACGGCAGGATCGATTTTAACGAAATTTTGAATGTAAAAGTTTTTAGACACGATAAAACTAATGGGATAAGTCACATATTCGAGAGATTTCGATTATAAGCATAATTTTTGGGTCATGATGGGTCATAGTGGGTCACGATCAAGCTATATCTAAAGAACAGGTGGATCAATTTTAAGGAAATTTTATATATAAAATTTTTTTGGCACCAGAAAACTATTGGGCTCAGTCGCGTGTTCGAGAAATTTCGGTTAGTGGGTCAATTTTTGGGTCATTTTGGGTTAAACGTTATATAAAAAACGGCTCTAATGACATTAACGAAGATTTGTACTCTATCGTTTTGGATTTCAAGAAGATTATTGTGTAAAGTCATGTGTTAGACAGAATTCAATTAGTGGGTCCTTGTGGATCATGCTAATTTTAAGTAGACAATGTCTCGCGCAATTTTGAATTAATTTGGAATTGTATCGTTTTCGGGCACGAGAAAATCATTGGGTTGGGTCAGATGTTCGAGAAAATTTAATTAATGGGTAATTTTGGATCATAATGGGTTAAAATCAAGCTAATTACATCTAAAAAAAATCCCTGTCGGCTTGGTCTATAGGCGGAGGTAGATTTCGAAGAGTTTTCATTTGAACAACAAAAAATAAAATATTATTAGTGATAAACCCAGTTTAACTATTATATTTGGCCGCTTTTGAAAAAAAAATTATTTCATTTTTCTGTAAGAACTGATTTTATCAAAATCATCTTAAACGAAATTCGGCTCAAATGCCCATTTTGAAAACATATTTTGAAATATATTCTGACTTTATTAAAAAATCGACCAATACGCACGTTATATAATTCCTAAATAACAAAAAAAAAAGGCCAATTAAATGCGTTTGAGAGCAAAATTGAATTTAAAAATGAGTCATAAAATAATCAATTTGTTATTTGAATACATCCACAATTTAATCATGATCGCTTTGGGATTTTTTTTTTTTTTTTTTTTTTTTTTTTTTTTTTTGTCGGAGTGCCCACTTTGACAGCTCTTTTAAAAAATATATTTAGTCTTTATCAAAAAATTGATGAATACGTACATTATATAGTTTCTAAATAACAAAAAACTGTCAATTGAATGCGTTTGAGAGTAAAATTGGATTTAAAAATAAGTCATAAAATAACCAATTTGTTATTTCATCAAGATCGCTTTGGGAAATTTTGTGCGAAGTGCCCACTTTGACAGCATTTTTAAAATGTACATTTAGCCTTTATATAAAAAAAACTGACCAATAGGGCCCATTACACAGTTCCTAAATAACAAATAACTGTCAGTTGAAAGCGTTTGAGAGCAAAATTGAATTTAAAAATGCGTCATAAAATAACCAGTTTGTTATTTGAATACATCATCAATTCTTTTATCACGATCACTTTGGGATCTTTTTTTTTTTTTTTTTTTTTTTTTTTTTTTTTTTTTTTGCGAAGTGCCCATTTTGCCAGCTTTTTTTAAAAAAAATCCCTGTCGGCTTGGCCTATAGGCGGCGGTAGATTTCGAAGAGTACTCATTTCAACAACAAAAAATAAAATAGGATTAGAGATAAATCCAGTTTAACAGCTTTGTTTGGCTACTTAAAAAAAAAAAAAAAAAAAAAAAAAAAAAAAAAAAAAAAGATGTTCAATTTTCTGTAAGAACAAATTTTATCAGAATCATCTTAATTGAAATTCGCTCATATGCCCATTTTGACAGCATATTTCGAAATACATTCTGACTTTATTAAAAAATCGGTCAATACAGTACAATATACAATTTCTAAATAAGAAAAAACTGTCAACTGAATGCGTTTGAAAGCAAAATTGAATTTAAAAATGAGTCATAAATTAAGCAATTTGTTATATGAATACATCAACAAGTCTTAATTCACGATTGCTACGGGAAATTTTGTGCGAAGTGCCCACTTTGACAGCTTTTTTAAAAAATATATTTTGTTTTTATCAAAACGCTGATCAATACGCCACATTATACAGTTCCTAAATAAGAGAACCTGTCAATTGGATGCATTTGAGAGCGAAAATTGATTTAAGAATGAGTCAGAAAAAAACGCAATTTCTTACATGAATATTTCTTCACTTTTGAAATCACGATCACTATGGGAAATTCTGTTCAAAATACTCATTTTGGCAGCCTTTTTTTAAAAATAAATACTGTCTTTATCAAGAAACTGGCCAATACATCACATTATATAGTTTATAATTAAGAGAACCTGCAATTTGGATGCGTTTAGAATAAAAAAAAATATTTAAAAATGAGTCAGAATATAAGCAGTTTGGATTTGAGGTTTTTTCTTCAACTCCTATTATTGTTTAATTTATTTTTGCAATAAGAGTTGGTCTTATGAAAAACTTGTCAACGTAAAAGTTGTAGATATTATTGAGAAGATGTAAAATAAATTTAATTGGATTTGATAGCTTAAGAATTGACAAAGTTATGGATTTTTTCTTTTTCCAAACCCCCTTTTTATTTTCGTTTTTAATTTTTTTTACCAGTTAGAGTTGGTCCTATCAAAAACTTGCAAATACAAAAGTTTTAGATAATTTTAAGAATAGGGTAACATCCCCAGTAATTGGCACATTAAGAATTTGTCGTTAAACTTACTTAAATTTTCATTACAAAGAAATAAGCTATTTACTTGGAAATATTTTTCAATCAAAGAATGCATATCTGTGCATCTATTTTGCCCACTAAAAGCAAAAAAAAAATGAAAAAGTATTTTTATAAAAATATATTTATAAAAAGTTGCTGAAATCACCAGTAATTGGCACCTAGAGCACCAATGTATGACACCTTGTGATCCAGTAATTGGCATATGTTTATATTTAAAAAAAAAATATATTACATTTTGCATTGGGTTTAATCGCTTTAAATTAATTTACTGTAGATGAAGATGCCATATTTCAGGTTTTTGAGAGTAAGAAATCAGCATATTAATCTCAAATGTGAACACTTTAAAACAATACAATATTCTTACATTAATATCCAGTAATTGTCATGCTGTCCCCAGTAATTGTCATATGAAGTTTTAATGGATTTCAATTACTGATAAAATTTATATTTTCAAATAAAAACAAATAATAAACAAAATTAGTCTATAATTTTTAAAATACTTCCAAAATAAATGGTTTAATCTCAAATTCCTTGCGAATTCCTTGTAATTGGAATAGGTGCCAATTACTCGGAACTAGCAAAATTGAAGCACCATTAATTGGCAACTACCATTAATTCAGAAATCCAAATATTTGTGTCGAAAATACTTTTACAGAATTAAAGTAACCCTTTTTAACTAAACAAAACTGTTGTCAATTAAAATTTAAAATGTATTATAAATCAGATAATAATGAATTGAAAAGCATGCCTTCCTTAAGCCAAAGAACAAGAATTTGCAACAAAATGGCTAATTTGATACAAGCCAGATTTGTTTCTCTTTCCTAGGCTCTATTGTCATCTTGTAAAATAAATCAAAGTTATAATGTTTAACGTAAATGAGCATATAACTGATATATGGTCTTGAATTTTTAAAAGACTGGATATAAATCTTTTTTTAGGACATGTTTGTAAAATGTGCCAACCACTGGTGCATGTCAATTACTGGGGGTGTTACCCTATTTATAAAAAATTTAAATGGATTTGATACCTGGAGAATTGACAAAGTTATGATTTTTTTTCTCCCAAAAACCCTATTTTTTTCGGCCCTTGAGCCTATTTTTAACTTTATCACAAATCTGTCATATAAACTTTCGGCCCATTATTTAGAAGTAATATAAACTTTAAACTGATTCGATATCTATTTTCATTAGGAAGTTATGGAGTTTTTTCTGTTTTCACAAAAACGCCCCCTATTTCGACCCCCTTGGTCCAATTTTGGCCATTAACGAACTTAGACGAGATTTATCCCCTTTGATTTTATGTACCAGATTGGTGGAGATTGGTGAAGAATTACAGAAGTTATCGTGTCCATAAAAAAGTGATATATATATATATATATATATATATATATATATATATACGTATAAACTGGTGCGAATGCAATAGGTAGTATTTCATACGAATGCAATAGGTAGTATTTCATACGAATTCTACCTAAAAATATATTTAGCCTTTATCAAAAAAATTCATGAATACGCATATTATATAGTTTCTAAATAACAAAAAACTGTCAATTAAATGCGTTTGAGAGCCAAATTGGATTTAAAAATGAGTCATAAAATAACCAATTTGTTATTTGAATACATCCTCAATACTTAGATCATGATCGCTTAAGGAAATTTTGTGCAAAGTGCCCATTTTGGTAGCCTTTTTTGAAATATATTCTGCCTTTATCAAAAAACTGGCCAATCCGTTCGACTATATAGTTCCAAAATAAAAGGAACTGTAAATTGGATGCGTTTGAGAAGAAAAATGGATTTAAAATTGACTCAGAAAAAACGCAATTTGTTGTACTTCCTCATTTTTCAATCACTGTTACTTCGGGAAATTCTGTTCAAAATACTCTTTTTGGCAGCCTTTTTTGAAATATATTCTGCCTTTATCAAAACACTGGCCTATACTTCACATTATATAGTTCATAAATAAGAGGATCTGCCATTTGGGAGCATTTAAAATCAAAAATGAATTTAAAAATGAGTCAGAATATAAGCAGTTTGGATTTGAGGTTTTTTCTCCAATTCCTATTTTTGTTTAATTTATTTTTGCTAGAAGAATTGGTCCTATGAAAAGCTTGTTAGTATAAAAGTTGTAGATATTATTGAGAAAATGTAAAATAAATTTAATTATATTTGATTGCTTAAGAATTGAGTAAGTTATGGATTTTTTTCTTTTTTCTGCCCCCTTTTTCTTTTCGTTTTTAATTTTTTTTCATCAGTAAAAGTTGGTGCTATCAAAAACTTGTAAGTACAAAAATTTTAGATAATGTTGAGTACATTTATAAAAAAATTAGTTGGATTTGATATCTTAAGAATGGACGAAGTTATGGTTTTTTTTCTCCCAAAAACCCTGTTTTTTTCGCCCCTTGAGCCAATTTGAATTTTTACCAAAAATCTGTCATGCATAAACTTTTAGCCCATTTTTGAGAAGTAATATCATCATATATATTAAAACAGTAGGCTACTTCTTTAAGAGCAAAAATTCAGGCATTTGTTAATACTCTAACTCGAAGGGTTAATAAGTTAAACTTATTAACCCTTCGAGTTAGAGGAAAGTCGAAGCAAGTCTAGTTATCTCAGTGGTTTAAGGCATGAATTTATAGCTCTGAGCTTTTGTAGAAGACTAGGGTTCGATCCCAGCGCGCGCAAAATAATTCATTTTTTAACAATGATACATTTTACTAGGAGGGAAAGATATATTATTTTTATTCTTTTGTTATTATTATTATTATTTTGATGCTTTATAATTAAATATAATTTAACACTCAACAATTTTTTTTATAAAGCAACAATATTTTTAAAATATTATTTTAAATTGAAAACATAGTAATTATTAGATATAAACATTGTCAATTTCCAGTTCAGGGCTTTAGAGATACATTTCTAAGAATAAAATTATTGAATATCTTTACAAATTGTAATCTTAAAAAAAAAAAAAACACTCACAAAGAAAAATTGTTTAAATGTAAAAGTTTAACATCTAGCAATATTTAAAAAAATGTGTTCTAAGTTTCTAAAAAATGTAAATATTTAAACATTATTTTGTCGGTAGGTAATAGCAGCAATTTTTTTACTTTCCTGTCATGTGCATGGAAGCTTAGAAAAAGTAATCCATTTGTAAACTGTAATATACGTGAATTATATAAATAAATGTTATACATCATTTAGACCATATATTAAATAATTTTCTAAAAAAAATCCTCGAGTGCTGTTTTGAAGTAATGTCTCAATCTTTAAATTGTTAAGTCTGTTAAAATATTTTAGAAATAGTTTAACAATTTTAAATTAAAATATTTAAGCTAAAGAATTTTTCATTCAATTTAAACTAATCTATAATTTTTGTTATATTTTTTATGAGCATTACAAGGAAGATTTATGTTTGTGTACATATAAGGAAAAGTATTAAATATTTTCCGGGAAAAAAATAAAATAAAGGAGAGAAAACATTGAGAAAGAAAAATAGTCATGTAACAATTATAATTGAACTATTTTGTGATACTCATGGTTTAATAATTAAATAATGTATGAAACGTTATGAAAAATTCAAATATATTATAAATAGTTACTTGGTAGCATGGAATTTTAATTTTCGGGATTTAAAATGAGACTGAGAAAAATAAAATTAATAAAAATTTTCAAATATGGATTTCAAAATTTAGAAAATACTGAACATTATTATTATTTCAAAACGCTGAGAAAATTCACCAAAATAAAAATCAGTTCAATTAATTTTAGGTATCCTTCTGCTAAAAAGCAAGCGCTGTTAAAATTCTTTCAGATGATTACGTGAGTAGGTTAAACTGACAGAACCATGAAACGCTTTGAAGCTGTTGCAATCACATAGATAACATTCAAATAAATCAACTTTTCAAAGCTTTATTTACAGGTAGGGGGAACTGGGGCACATTGATACTTGGGGCACATTGATACACCCCCTGTACAGCACACAGGGTCATTACAGGAAGTTTCACAACAGCTCCAAAAGGTGATACTAGTAAAATTAACTACATACGGAAAGTTTTGGAAAGATTCAATAGTTTGATGAAATGGGATGGGTGATTAATTGTTTTTGTAGGTCAAAAGTAAGTTTGAGTTGTACAATTAAAATGGTATTATACAACTGTTCCAGTATTTTCAACCGAAAAGAATACCCTCCCTGGCAAGTAAAGCTACTCTTTATCAGTTCCTCATTCAATATTGTTAGATAAATTATGGAGTGTTGGATTTGCGACTCATTTATTCAAAATGGTTATATGAGGCACATTGATACAGTCTTTGTTGGGGCACATTGATACAACCTAAATCTTTCTCTAGTTCATTTTTTCATTACCTTTTTTTTTTTTTTTTTTTTTTTTTTTTACCATACACTCCTTAATTCAGCCATTTTTTGTCAAAAATTTCTACTATTAGTTTTTATTAAAGTGAAATAGCTCTAATTTCTTTATATAGAACATTTTATAGTATTTTTGCAAACAGAAGACGTACAAACTTACATAATACCTAGTGCTAGGATAATTAACAAAAGAAATGGACGGCAGCCTGGCAAATCTCAAATTTATATCGATTCTCCAGAGAAAAACGTATTATCGACATGAGAAATGTTAAGTAAGAGAAACAAGCTTCAGAACAGTACAGGATAATTATATTATAAACATAATTTTTAATATAATTATCTTTTTTCTGTTTGTAAACCGATTTATAAACAGAAAATCTGGTAATTCTTTCACCTTTCCTAAGAAAGAAGATAATTCTGGGGTTAAAATGCCAGATATGACGAAGTTACCACAGCCAACAAACAGACAAGGAACAGCCAGAACATCAGGTCATTATACATTTCATTTTGATTCCTTTAATATCGCTTACAGATAAATTGTGTGCGATTTTAATGTCTATAAATATATATAAAATGGTTTGCTAACTATTTTTCTATGAAAAATATGCAATGGTGTTATTTTGTCTCCATTTTTCCCAGACGTGTCAAAGTGTATCAACCTGCCCAGGGGATGGGATACATTGATACAAATTACTTTTTTTTTATTTTTTTAAATTACATGCAAAAATAATATATAAAACAACGATTGTACATTTTTATAACACAATATACAGGTTTTGCTGACATCACATAGAAAAATAACTTGAAATTTCTGCTTTCTAGACACCAAATTTTCTTTTTGAAAAAAAGCTGTATCAATGTCCCCCAGTTCCCCCTAACTAATTAAGAAAATCATACATTATTCTATAATCTTTTAACATGATTATCGTCAAATCTTGACGAGTACCATCTAGTATATATTAAAACAGTTGGCTACTTCTTTAAGATCAACGCAAAGTGGTCTTTGCGCATGCGCGAAGTTGAACTTATTAGCCCTTTCAGTTAGAGGAAAAGCGAAGCAAGTCTGGTTAGCTCAGTGATTTAAGGGTGTATTCGAAAAAACGCTTTTCCACCTTCAACAGCTCGAAATTTTCCGATACAATTTCAGACACATTTTTAAAAGTAGAAACATGAAACTTGCTGAAGGGATTCTTGAAGGAACGTATGAGGTGCCGGTGCCGTGTGATGTCTTTTTACGCTCAGTTCATGAGAATTTGAATTATAAATAATTATCTCCCCTATCTTAATCCGCCATTTTCGTCCCCAGATCTTCCGCTTGGGAAAAATCGGTTCGAAATGCCGTTTTTGATTGCTTTTTTTGAAATATTTTCTGCATTTATCAAAGAATCGGCAAACACGACACCTTGTGTACTTTTCAAATACGAGGTTTTGAAAATTTGGTGCATTTGAGAGCAAAAATGAATTAAAAAATAAATCGGAAAATATGCAGTTTGAATCGAAATACACCCTTAAGGCATGGATTTATAGCTCTGAGCTTTTGTCGAGGACTAGGGGTCGATCCCAACGTTCGCAAAATATATCTTTATTTATTTATTTATTTTTTTAATAATGATACATTTACTACGAGGGGAAGTTACATGATTTTTATTTTTTTTGTTATTATTATTATTTTGATGCTTTATAATTAAATAAAATTTAGCACTCAACAATGATTTTTTAAGTAACAATTTTATTTTTAAAATATTTCAAGTTATTAAAACATAGTAATTGTTAGATATAAACAGCCAATTTCCAATTCAGAGCTTTAGAGATACATTTGTAAGAATAAAATTATTGAAAATCTTTACAAATTGCATTCTTAAAAAAAATAATAATAATAAATAAAAAATTGTAAAAATGTTGTAGAATTTAATTCTAGCAATATTTAAAAAAATGTATTCTAATTTTGTAAATATGTAAATATTTAAACATTACTTAGTAGCAGCAATTTTCCACTTTCCTGTCAAGTGCGTGGAAGCTTAGAAAAAGTTATCCATTTGTAAACTGTAATGTACGTGAATTATAGAGATAAATAAATGTTATGCATCATCTAGACCATATATTAATTGATTTTTAATCTAAACTAAATCTAAAAATCTAGACTAAATCCCCGAGTGCCGTTATCAAGTAATACCTGAATCTTTAAAATTGTTAAGTATGCTAAAATATTTAAAAAATTGTTTAACAATTTTAACTTAAAATATGTAAGCTAAAGTATTTTTCATTTAAGGGTGTTCTTAACTGCTCAGCTCAACAAGCGCAAAACGTTTTGATACATTTACAAATTCATTTTTTAACAGAAAGATATAAAATTGCAATGCTTGACTATGGAAGCGATTTCGAATCGAACTTATTTTTCCATTTTATGATAATTAAATTACCTATCCAATTCTAAGCTATTTCGATCAATTGATTACCCGTTTTCCTCCTGCTTTTCGACCTGTTTTTCTGCTTTCGTCGGGAAATTGGCTAAAATGGTCAACTTCGAAGGCTTATTATTATAAATCTCTTGTGTTAACAGAAAATTGAGTGCAATTAGGCAGTTTCTGAATAATAACACCTGCTGTTTTCATGCATTTCCGAACAAAAATAAGTTAAAGCATGTGTCACAAAATTGCCCTTTTTGATTTAAGAATACCCTTAATTATTTTTTAAATAAATATAAAACTAATCTACAATTTTTGTTATATTTCGTATGAGCATTACAAGGTAGATTATGTTTGCGTGCAGATAAGGAAAAGTATTAATTATTTTCCGGGGAAAAAAATAAAATAAGAAGAGAAAACAGGGGAAAGAAAAATAGTCATGTAAGACTTAAAATTGAACTATTTGTGATACTCGTGGTTTTATAATTAAATAATGTATGAACTTTGTGAAAAATTCAAATAATTCAAATATATTATAAATAGTTACTTGGTAGCATGAAATTTTAAGTTTCTGGATTTAAAACGAGACTGATAAAAATAAAATCAATAAAAACTTTTCAACATAAATGTAAAAATTAGAAAATACTTAACATTGTTTTGTTTTTTTTTCAAAACACTGGGAAAATTCACCAAAATAAATATCAATATAATTAATTTTAGTTATCCTTCTACTAAAAAAGCAAGCGCTTCTTAAAATTCTGCTTAAAATTCTTTAGATGATTACTTAAGTAGGTTAGACTGACAGAACCATGAATCGCTTTTAATCTGCTGGAATCACATAGATAACATTCAAATAAATCAAGTTTTCAAAACTTTATTTACAGGCTCTAATTAATCTTTTAACATGTTTGTCGTCAAATCTTGACGGCTACCATCTAGTACCTTGTATTATAAATTCGATGTAAATTCGATTAGTGGGTCATTTTGGGTCATAATGGGTCAGGGTCATTCTAACTATATGTAACAACGACACAATCAATTTTATCTAAATTTTGTAAAGGAACTTTTTTTTTTTTTTTTTTTTTTTTTGCCACGAGAAGACTATTGGGCTGAATCGCATATTTAAAAAAAAATTATATTAGTGGATCATTTCGGCTTCAATGAGGTATGCTGTCAAGCTAATTTTGCCTAAGAAATGGCTTAAACGATTTTGATTCAATTTTATATTCTACTGTTTTTGATTACCTGAAGACAATTGAGCTAAGTCACGTTTGATCAAATTTAATTAATGGGTCATTTAGGGAAATACGGATCAGGATCACGAGAATATGGCAACAGCCAATAAGTTGGCAACTATTGACAAAATATTGGCGGCATTTGGCTGAAAAATCGACTATTAAGATTACGAAAGCCAAAACACGTATTTGGCGCCAAATGAAAGAATGTCGCCAAATTTGGCTTTATCTGGCAAAAAAATTGCCTTTCAGGATGTGAAGAAATTTTTATACATTCTTAATAGAATTCGAAATGCACGGTTAAACCAATCAGAGTCGAGGTAAAAAAGTGATTTGGATCAATGTCCTTATGTTGTACATTTTAAAATAATGTAAAAATGTGCATACAAATATAATTGTCTTATTGATTGTTTTTGTAAATAAAACTATTATAAACAATATGTTTTATAACTAATAAACTTTTCTACCAAAAATTGAACCGACTTCAAAAACTACTGCAAAGTTAAAAATAATTTTTTTACATAATAATAGTAATAAGAAATTAAATTAAGAATGTAGTATTTACCATGCGCATTATTACATTTATGTACATTAAGGGTGTATTTCGATTCAAACTGCTTATTTTCCGACTAGAAGACAGCCCGTCAAAATGACGTGTTTGCATTTTTAAAGGGATGATAACAAAAATACAACTGTGGTCAATCAGCCACTGGCTTAAACAATTTTTAAAAATACAGCAGTTAAACATGGGGAAAAAAATCTATAAAAAAAGAAAATTTTAACAAAAATTTGCATTTAAAACTATAATAAAACTGTGTGGTGGATGGGGGGATTGTTGTGAACAAATCGTAAATACAGGTGTATTGGTGTATTTTTTGCCGTCCGATTATCTACACTAGGGATATAGGACGAGGGGGAGTGCCCTTCGTGGGGGTCTTTCTAAGGGAACCTAACCCGTATTTACGCAAGGTTCGAAGAAAACCACGAAAACTCCGAACGGTGAGGCCGACAGCCGCGATTGGGTTCGAACCCAGCACCTGCCGTCTACCAGTTGAGAGGTCCGTACCTCTCGGCCACTGGTGGGGCAATCGTAAATACATAAATTTTAAAAGAATAAAGTAAGGCAAAAAAATCAATTATGTTATCAAATATTATGAAACTACAGCCAAAATATATAGAAAAATACTGAAAGAAAATAATAAAAATATCTAAAATGGATAAAAAAATTTCCTATTTTGGTCCATTTTTTAGCTAATGCTTAAAAGAAAACACTATGATCGAAAACAATGTCAACAATAAAGAGTAAACAATGAACGTGTTTGGGAGATACAGGCGCTTCGCGCGCGAACTCAGGAGTTTTTACCGAGTACTATTCCGCTGTAAGATCCACTCCAAGTATTCTGTATCCTGAGCGCGCGCGCTCAGCGCGCATAGATCCCGAACGCACCTGATCATTCCTGAGTCGTGATGTTACAAAGGAGTCATTCTAAAGATTCAATCACGGAATTTGTCATTCTTGAATGGCAACAGTATTGATTTGCTTACATTGTTTGTTGGGTTTGTTTTTTCCGTAATTGCTGGTTGTTTTATTTAGAACTTAAACATTATAATTAAATAGTTTTTGTAGGTTTTAGAGAAAATGAGTAATGAATAAATCTTTCACATATATATCTTCATAAGTTGAAGAGTTAGAATATTTGTGAACAGCTCGGAATAGTTAAGCCTAACGTGGACGCAGTTGCAATAGGTTTATTTTTCTCGTGGATGGGTTGTCCCATCGTCATACACGGAGGAGTTTTATATATATAATTTATTTTTGACTTCATTATTGCTCTCAAATACACAAAACTTTCAATATCTCTTATTTGGAAAGTACACAAGGTGCCGTAATTGTCGATTCTTTGATAAATGCAGAAAATATTGCAAAAAAGCAATCAAAAACGGCATTTTGAACAGATTTTTCCGAAGCGGGAGACCTGTGAACGAAAAAAAGGGTCATACTGAAAAGACAATTGTTTATAAATCAAATTCTAATGAATTACGCGTAAAAATATATCACACGGCACCTTGTACATCTCTTCGAAAATACCCTCAACAAGTTTCATGATTCTACTTTTAAAAATATGTCTGAAATTGTATCGGAAAATTTCGAGCTGTTGAAGGTGGAAAAGCGTTTTTTCGAATACATCCTTAATTTGATTTTTTAGAGTCGGTGCCAGCCAAGCCAAGTTACATGTAATTTTCCAATAGACACACATCCAATAATCTACGAGTTTTTTTACGATTTTATATTTAGTTAAAAAATTTAACTTTATTCTTTTACGATTTGCATTGGATAAGTAATTTTAATTTAGAATTTGGCGTGGCTGGCACCGACTCCAAAAAATCAAATTAATATACATAAATGTAATAATACGCATGGTAAATACTACACTCTTAATTTAATTTCTTATTACTATTATGTAAAAAAAATTACTTTTCACTTTGCAGTAGTTTTTGAAGTCGGTTCAATTTTTGGTAGAAAAGTTTATTTTTCTCCTTTTAGTTTAAAGTTAACGATTTTTTGAAGTCGGTTAATAAAAATTATAATACGGAAAAAAATATTGCAAATTATACACGCACGTCAGGAGGGGAACCAAACCCACTCTTTCTTTAGAGAACCAAAGCTTAAATCTGGTGCCTTTGACCGATCGGCCATCCTGATTAAACTTCATTCGGAAAGCTTATTCAACGTCCATATTACTTCGAATTTGCGAGAAATCATTAATTTTATTAGTTTTTGTCTAATTAAGAAGAAAATACTGAATCAATTTCGATGAAACGGAAGTGGTACCAATTCGAGTGTAACCTCTTTTATTTAACAAGCAAAAAAAAAAAATTAATCGGTTGGGTAGTTTCGGAGTAATCAGTGAACATACATACAAAAACAAAAATACATACGCGTCGAATTGATAATCTCATACTCCTTTTTTAAAGTCAGTTAATAAAAATTATAATATGGAAAAAATTATTGTAAACTATACACGTATGTCAGGAGTGGGATTCGAACCCATGCTGACTTTCGGGAACCAGAACTTATATTTGACGATTTAGACCTCTTGGTCATCCCGACCATCAATTCGACGAGCTTATTCAACTGCCATGTTACTTTGTGAGAAATCATTAATTTTATCAGTTTTTGCCTAGTAACTAAAAAAGTACTGAACTAATTTCGATGAAATCGAAGTGGTACCAATTCGACAATAACCGCTTTCATTTAACACAAATACTAGTTTAATTGGTTGGATAGTTTTGATATAATCGGTGAACATACATAAAAAAAATACATACGCGTCGAATTGGTGATAACGCCCTCTCCTTTTTTTAAGTCGGTTAAAAAAAATTGTAATTGGGAAAAAAATTCTGTATATTATACACGTATATCAGGAGTGTGGTTCGAACCCACGCTCTCTTTCGAGAACCAGAACTTAAATCTGGCGCCTTTAACAGCTCGGCCATTCTGTCTGCACGCCATTCTGCGAATTTATTCAACACTTTTAACAAGCGAAAAATAAATAATTTTATTAGTTTTTGCCTAATTACTAAAAAAGTACTGAACCAATTTCGATGAATCGAAAGTGGTACCAATTCGAGAGCATCCTTTTTCATTTAAAAGAAAAATAACAGAAATCGGTTAAACAGTTTCGGAGTAATCGGTGAACATACATATATATATATATATATATATATATATATATATATATATATATATATATATATATATATACGCGTTGAATTGATAACCTCCTTTTTTTCTGTAGCCGATTAATAATAAAAATTGTAATACGGAAAAATATTGTAAATTATACATGGATGCAAACTATGTCAGTATTGGGGTTCGAACCCACACTCTCTTTCAAGAAACAGAGCTTAAATCTGCTGCCTTTAACCGCTCCGCCAAATTCTGTTTGCGCACCATTCAGCGACTTTATTAAACAGTTTTAATTCTCGAAAAATCTCTAATTTTATTAATTTTTGCCAAATTGTTAAAAAGTACAGAACCAATTTCGATGAAACGGAAGTAGTACTAATTCGAAAGCATTTTCTTTCATTTAAAACAAAAATAACAGAAATCGGTTGCATAGTTTTGGAGTAATCGGTGAACATACATAAAAAAAAATACATATGCATCGAATTGATAACCTCCTCTCCTTTTTGGAAGTCGGTTAATAATACAGAGAGACTGATAAAGTGAAAATCGCGTTGAACACAAAGTTAATTTTGACCGAGCAAAGCTCGGTCACTTATGCTAGTATGTTATTATTTCAAATAAAGGCATTTTAGGTAATAATCTAGAAGATTCACCCCTGCTGTCTCTTAAGGGTGTTCTCAACAAACGCAAAATGTTTTGTCACATTTAAAAATTTATTTTTTAATAGAAATATATATAACTGGAATGCCTGACTATGGAAGCGATTTCGAGTCGTTAATTATTTTTTCCATTTTATGATAATTAAATTACGTTCTAAAACTTCTTACGTTAAATTACGTTACCAGTTCTAAGCTATTTCGATCACGTGATCACCCGTTTACCCTGCTTTTCGACCTGTTTTTCTGCTTTCGTTGTGAAATGTGCTCAAAAATGTCAACTTTGAAGGCTTGTGATGAAAGATCTATTATGTTTATAAAAAAGCAGAAAATTTAGTGTAATTAGACAGTTTCTGAATAACAATACCTGCTATTTTCATGCCTTTCAGAATAAAAATAAATTAACGCATGTGTCATAAAGTTGCCCTTTTTGATTTAAGAACACCCTTAAGAAAAAAAGAAAACTATCAGCAAGCTTCCGATTTTTACTCTTTTATAATTTAATGACATTTCAGAAAAATCACCTGTTTGATTCAATTAGAATAAAAAACAGTATTTTATATTTAAGTTCTTTCAGTAATCTTTTATATTGTATTATTTCATTTCATTTATTTATTTATTTTTAAATTTAAGAGGAGGAGGTCTTTCCCTGCATTCTCTTTAAATAAACGAATTTCCCAGAATGCAAAAATTGGTCTTAACTTACAAGACTCACGCATTCCTGACAAATTCTAGAGTATTGTTGACAGGTAATACATTAGGATTAATACTCATCTTACACTGATATAAAAATCTGTAATTTATTCGGCATATTTGCCATTACTTTACGTTTGAATGTACTACTATTAAAGTCTAAGCTGTAGATGTCCATATAATTTTTCCCAGAGAAGGGTTCATTTCAAAAATTGCTTTTCAAATTCTTTCATGGTGGTAAAAACGGCAGCAGTAATAAAAATCACACCAAAGTCCATGTTTTTATCTAGTTTCTGAAATAAATGATAATAATACAGGACCTTACTATCGCAAAGGCAAACAGAAGTGGTGTCCCGGATCCTCCCTTATAAAAGACGCCCTCAAAGCTAAAATACATGTATTTATCTTTAAATAAGTGTGAATTATGGCTACAAACACCTAATTGTGGACTCACAACGGAATCTTTTCCCAAGGGCCAAACAAAGGTTTTTTTGGGCTGTCTAAGAATAAATGACATTGCATGCACAGAAGGAGAGAATTGCGCTTTTTTTATTTCCGTTGTGGTCGTTCTTATCCAAGCATGTAATCGGTAATGCAAAATAACAGGTTTTCTTGCAAAATAAGCAACCCCAGGCATTCATAACCCCTTTAATTCTCGCTACCGTTAATATCAGGGTGAGGTATCGTTCGTGTAATTTCACGCGCCCGTCATATTTGCGGGCTGGAGATTTAATTGATGGGAAAAACTTCTGAAACCAGAAAAATTTAACTGGCATTTCGATCTGAAAGCTTTGAATTCTAGCTGTCTGGTGTAGTTTTTGGCGTGGTTTGTGACGTTGGACTTTGTATGCAGGTGTCGAAATATGTCACACTTAAAAAATAGACTCGTAAACAAATTTTACTGTACTCAAATTGTTCAATTACTGTACTCAAATTGTTGGCTTTTCTACAAATATGAATTTATTCTATGACTTTTTTTCACCTTAAAAAGACTAATTGCTTGTTTATATAATATTTATATTTATTCAATTTCTGTAATAAAAAAGGGTACTTTTTGAGGGTTTTTTTAAATGTTAAGCGATTTTTAAGGGGCTTAAATCGATAAAATTAGAGATAAGTTTTCCCCAATGAGCAACAAAGCCTCATTTTTGGAAATCCGCCGAAGCTTTTAAATATTTTTATGGCATATCCATTTCATTTTCGCAGCTAATATTAAGATTAATTTCGTAATGAAAAGTTTACCTTGTTAGTATTTTAGTTTTGACTAATAGTGTTTCTTTTTATTGCACTTTTTATCACATTCCTCAATGCAAATACAAGATATCATACAGCCATATAAAAAAAGCAAAATGTAAATTCATGTATTGATAAAAAAAAAAGTTACATTTAAAAGTTTTTAACAATTTTACTGGTTTTTTTTTTTCTGTTCTAAGCATCACTATTACGATTGTGTAATTTTTTAAAAAATATCCAATTCTTCTATATATCCGTGATTAATTCTCATTTCCTTATGCAAGCTGTATTACGTTGTCACGAATAAGGAAGATATTGTTTGTTAAAAAAATATGATTAACACAAGGACAAGGCAGAGCCACACTCGAAGTCTGTTTTTTTTTTTCTTTCGCGGATCGCAAACATATTTTCTACATTAGGACGTGGGACAGAACTAGAGTCCTGCATTGGGTCGGTTAACTGCTTTTACCCACACCCGACCCACGGTTCAGGTCGTGCCGGTTTGTCCCTATAATTAATCGCTGCTGGTCATGTTCGGGTGAGGCTGATTTCTACCTTTTTGCTGCGATTCGGGTTGCCTTTCATTGTTTCGGGATAGATTTCGATTCTTTCGTGTCAGTTTCGGGTTGACCTGATTTTTCAAAAGAATATCCAAAATATTTTTCCAGGTTATCTGTATGCAATAACACCTCCTGACTGGACACCCCGAAAAGCAGACACCTTTACTTAGCGAACACTTTTTCAATTTCTCAATTCTATATTTGTACGCTTATTTCTCCGAATAAAGGAGAGGAGACCAACATGCACACATGTAATATGTGTATGTGTGCATAAACTGTCAGAATACGAAACGTGTGCTTTTGTATGTATCAAAATAAATAAGTATTATATTCCGAGAAAAGAATAAACTTTTCTACCAAAAATTGAACCGACTTCAAAAACTACTGCAAAGTGATTTTTTTTTATTTTATTTTATTTTATTTTATTTTTTTACGTAATAGTAATAAGAAATTAAATAAAGATCGTAGTATTTACCATACGTAATAGTAACAAGAAATTAAATAAAGATCGTAGTATTTACCATACGTAATAGTAATAAGAAATTAAATAAAGATCGTAGTATTTACCATACGTATTATTGTATTTATGTACATTAATTTTATTTTTTGGAGTCGGTGCCAAGCCAAGTTACATGTATTTTTCCAATAGACACGCCCAACTCCAAAAAATCAAATTAATGTACATAATTGTAATAATAAGCATGGTAAATACTACGAACTTAATTTAATTTCTTATTACTATTATGTAAAAAAAAAATTTTTTTTTTTCACTTTGCAGTAGTTTTTTGAAATCGGTTCAATTTTTGGTAGAAAAGTTTATTTTTCTCTTTTTAGTTAAAAGTTAACGATTGTTGCATTATTTTTTGATCGAAATTGCTGACTTTCTCGAATGAAAATTATTAACCTTATAAAATGTATATATCTCTAAAATACATAAGCGTTAAATTGATAATCTTCTACTTTTTGAAGTCAGTTTAAAAAAAAATACATACGCGTCGAATTGATAACCTCCTCCTTTTTTTTTTTCAAGTCGATTAATAAAATTGTTATAAATTACACACGTATACCAGGAGTGGGGTTCGAACACAAGCTTTTTTCGAGAACCACAGCTTATGCCTGGCGCCCCAGACCGCTCGGCCATCCTGATTGCACTCCATCCGGCGAGCTTATTCAACGTCCATATTACTTTTAATTTGTGAGAAATCACCAATTTTATTTGTTTTTACCTAATTACTAAAAAAGTACTGAACCAATTTCGATGAAATGGAAGTGGTATCAATTCGAGAGTAACCTCTTTCATTTAACCTAAAAACCAAATTAATCGGTTGGATAGTTTCGGAGTAATCGGTGAACTTGCATACATAAAATACATACGCGTCGAATTGAGAACTTTTTTGAAGGTTCCTCCTGCTTTTTTGAAGTCGATTAATAAAAATTATAATACTGAAAAAAATATTGTAAATTACACACGCATGTCAGAAGTGGGGTTCGAACACACGTTCTCTGCCAAGTACCAGAGCTTAAATCTGGCGCCTTAAACCACTTCGCCATCCAGACTGCATTCCTTTCGGCGAGCTTATTCGAACTCCGTGTTACTTTTAATTGTGCGAGAAATCACTAATAATATTTTTTGTCTTAATTACTAAACAAGTACAGAACCAATTTCGATGAAATGGAAGTGGTACCAATTCGAGAGTAACCTCTTTCAATTAAAACAAAAACCAAATTAATAGGTTGGATGGTTTCGGAGTAATTAGTGAACATACATAAAAAAATAATACATACGCGTCGAATTGATAACCTCTTCGTTTCTTGAAGTCAGTTAATAATTATTAGTATTTAATTTGTAAAATATATGTATAAATATTATAATACGAAAATAAGAATTGTACACACTTATGTCAAGTGTGGGGTTCGAACCCACGATTTCTTTCGAGAACCAGAGTTTAAATGAGGCGCCTTAGACCGCTCGGCCATTCTGATAGCGTTCTGTTCGGTGAACTTATTCAATGTCCATGTTACTTTTAATTTGCGAGAAATCACTAATTTTATTAGTTTTTACCTAATTACTAAAAAAGTACTTAAGGGTGTTCTTAACTGATCCGCTCAACAAGCGAAAAACGTTTTGACACATTTACAAATTCATTTTTTAACAGAAAGTTATAAAATTTTAATGCCTGACTATGAAAGCGATTTCGAATTGAACTTATTTTTCCATTTTATGATAATTAAATTACTTATCGAGTTATAAGCTATTTCGATGACGCAATCACCCGTTTTTCTCCTCCTTTTCGACCGGTTTTTCTGCTTTCGTCGGGAAATATGCTCAAAAGTGTCAACTTTGAAGGCTTGTTATGAAAAATCTATTGTGTTTTTTAAAAAACAAAAGAATGAGTGCAATTAGACAGTTTCTGAATAACAACACCTGCTATTTTCATGAATTTTCGAACAAAAATAAATTAATGCATGTGTCACAAAGTTGCCCTTTATGATTTAAGAACACCCTTAACCAAATTCGATGAAATGGAAATGATACCAATTCGAGAGTAACCTCTTTCATTTAACACAAATACTAGTTTAATCGGCTGGATATTTTCGGTGCAATCGGTGACCATACATAAAAAAAAATACATACGCGCCGAATTGATGACAACCTCCTCTCCTTTTTTAGGTGGATTTCGTATGAAATACTACCTATTGCGTTCGCACCAGTGTTGGAATTTCTGAAAATTTTTTGCAGATCTACGTCAATCATGACTCCTAGACCCCAAAACTACCATCAGTAAAAAAGTTTATATATATATAATATATATATATATATATATATATATATATATATATATATATATATATAACTCTCTTATGGACACGTTAACTTCTATAGTTTTGCTCCAATCTCTTCCAAGCTGATACATAAAATCAAGGGGTATAAAATCTCAGTTAAGTTCGTTAATGGGTAAAATCGGTCCAAGGGGGTGAAAATGGGAAAGTTTTTTGTGAAAATTGAAAAAACACCATAACTTCTTAATTAAAATAGATATCGAATCGGTTTAAAGTTTATATTACTTCTTAAATATGGACCAAAAATTTACGCGTGACAGAGTTTTGATAAATTTAGAAGTGGGCTCAAGGGGCGAAAAAAACAGGGTTTTTGGGAGAAAAAAAAAATCATAACTTCGCCAATTCTCAAGATATTAAGTCCAACTAAATTTTTTATAAATGTTTTCAAAATTATCTAAAACTTTTGTATTTACAAGTTTTTGATAGGACCAACTTTTACCGATGGAAAAAAAAGTAAAAACGAAACGAAAAAAGGGGGGGGGGAGAAAAAAAATCCATAACTCCATTAATTTTTAAGCCATCAAATGTAATTAAATTTATTTTACATCTTCTCAATAATATCTACAACTTTTATATTGACAAGTTTTTCATAGGACCAATTCGTAAAGCAAAAATAAAATAAACAAAAATAGGAGTAGGAGAAAAAAACCTTAAATACAAACTGCTTATATTCTGACTCATTTTTACATTCAATTTTGATTTTAAACGCATCCAAATATTAGATCCTCTTATTTAGAAACTGTATAAAGTGACGCATTGGTCAGTTTTTTGATAAAGACACAATATATTTCAAAAAAGGCTACCAAAAAGGGTATTTTGAACAGAATTTCCCGAAGTCATCGTGACTGAAAATTTAAAGAGTTATTCAAATAAGAAATTGCGGTTTTTTTTACTCGTTTTTTAACCAAATTTTGCTCTCAAATTTATCCAATTTATAGATCCACTTATTTAGGAACTATATAATGTGACGCATTGCCCAGTTTTTTGATAAAGACAGAATACATTTCAAAAAAGCTTGCCAAAAAGGGTATTTCAAACAGAATTTCCCGAAGTAATCGTGATTGCAAATTTGAGGAAGTATTCAAATAACAAATTATATTTTTTCTGACTCGTTTTTAAATCCATTTTCGCTCTCAAACTCATCCAATTTTCAGATCCTCTTATTTAGGAACTACATAAAGTGACGCATTGGCCAGTTTTTTGATAACGATAGAATATATTTTTTAAAATGCTGTCTAAGTGCGGGCATTTCGGACAATATTTTCCAAAGCGTTCATAATTAAAGAATTCAGGATGTATTCAAATAACAAATCGGTTATTTTATGACTCATTTTTAAATTCAATTTAAAAAATTTTTTAAATTCAATTTAAAAATAAAATTTTTTTTAATTCAACTTAAAAATTAAAATTTTTTAAATTCAATTTAATTTTAAATTTTTCTCTCAAACGCATTCAATTGAGAGTTTTTTGTTATTTAGGAACTATATAATGTGTGTTTTGTTTGATTTTTTTAATAAATTCAGAATTTCAAAATATGTTGTCAAAATATATTTTAAAATATGTTATCAAAATGGACATTTGAGCTGAATTTCGTTTAAGATGATTCTGATAAACCAGTTCTTGCAGAAAAAGGAAATTAAGAATTTTTCATAAGCGGTCAAATGAAGTTATTAAACTGGGTTTATCTTTAATCATACTTTATTTTTTGTTGTTGAAATGAGCACTCTTCGAAATCTACCTCTGCCTATTGGCCAAGCCGACAGGGAATTTTTTAAGTTAGTTAAAAAAAATTATAATACGGGAAAAAAAACACTGTATATTATTCACGTATGCCCGGAGTGCGGTTCGAACCTACGCTCGCTTTCGAGAACCAGAGATTAAATGAAGTACCTTAGACCACTAGCTCCACCAGTGGCCAAGAGGTTCAAACCTCTCAACTGGTAGACGGCAGGTGCTGGGTTCGAAGTTCGAACCCAATCGCGGCTGTCGGCCTAACCGTTCGGAGTTTTCGTAATTTTCTTCGAACCTTGCGTAAATACGGGTTAGGTTCCCTTAGAAAGACCCCCACGAAGGGCACTCACCCCCTGGTCCTATATCCCTAGCGTAGATAATCGGACGGCAAAAATAAACCAAACCTTAGACCACTCGGCTTTCCTGACTACAATCTATTCGGTGAACTTATTCAACGTGACGTTACTTTTCGCAAGTCTATTATTTTAGTATTCTTTCACTGATAAAGTATTGAGTTGATAAAAGATGCTTTGTGCTAATACTTTGTGCTAACGGTTAAATATAAAATATTCTTAATAGCATAATTAGTATTTAATTTGTAAAATACATATGTAAAAATTATAACACGTCAGGCATACGTAATGTATGTCAGGAGTGGTGTTCGAACACACTCTCTCTTTCGAGAACCAGAGCTTAAATCAGGCGCTTTAGACCGCTCGGCCATCCTAACTGCACTCCAGTTATCAAAGTTATTCAATGTATACATGTTACTATTAATTTGCGAGAAATCACTAATTTTATTAGTTTTTGCCTATTTACTAAAAAAATACTGAACCAATTTCTATGAAACGGAAGTGGTACCAATTCGATAGCAAGTTCTTTCACTTAATACTAAAACCAAATTAATCGGTTAGATAGTTTCGGAATAATGGGTGAACATACATAAAAAAAAAACACATATGCTTCGAATTGATAACCTCCTCTCCTTTTTTGAAGTCTGTTAATAATACGGCAAAGATTACTGTAAATTTTACACGTATGTCAGGAGTGCGGTTCGAACACATGATCTCTTTCGAGAACCAGAGTTTAAATCTGGCGCTTTAGCCCACTCAGCTATCCTGTCGGCACTCCATTCAGCGAAGTTATTCAACATTTTTAATTAGCGAAAAATCACTAATTTTATTAGTTTTTGCCTAATTACTAAAAAAGTACTGAACCAATTTCGATGAAACGGAAGTGGTACCAATTCGAAAGCATCCTTTTTCATTTAAAACAAAAATAACAGAAATCGGTTGCTTAGTTTCGGAGTAATCGGTGAACATACATTGAAAGAAAAAAAAAATACATACGCTTCGAATTGATAACCTCCTCTCCTTTTTTGAAGTCGGTTAAAAATGATTTCTCGTTCACGCGTTGCATTTATGAATACGGTATGAAAGAAATTTAAGGTCATACGTCTGCAATCCATGAAATACATTAATAATCATATGGATAATTTCATGCATTAATAATTATTAATATAGATATATTGAAGTTTAAAATGAAATATTAAGTTATCTAAAGTTAGTTAGACTTTTGAAACTCTATAAAAAATGAGGAGATTTAAAATAATGCTTCAATAATTAATTAAGGGTGTAAATTTCGAGCTGTTGAAGGTGGAAAAGTATTTTTTCGAATACACCCTTAAATAAGATTAAATTTCTGGAGTTTTGTTAATCAATTGTACATTATCACTGATATAAATATAAAAAGAAAGTAGTAAGGATAAAAGTTAAGATATCCGGGTTTAGGCCCAATTTTATTTCATTAGGTTCAAATCACACCGGACTGGACCAACACCCCCTATAGTCAAGGCCTCCGCAGTGAATTCCAGAAATACAAATGTGGCTGCCCCTGTAGTCCGAAAATTCCCAGTAACTCCCCCTTTACCGGTGACCTTCATTCTTCATTCACATTAAGGGTGTTCTTAAATCAAAAAGGGCAACTTTATGGCATAGCTTTAAATTTATTTTTGTCCGGAAATCCATGAAAATAGCAGGTGTTGTTATTCAGAAACTGTCTAATTGCACTCATTTTTCTGTTTTCTAAAAAAAAGATACATCTTTCATAACAAGCCTTGAAAGTTGGCGTTTTTGAACACGTTTCCCGACGAAAGCAGAAAAACCTTTCGAAAAACGGGTGATCGATTGATCGAAATAGCTTATAACTCGATAGGTAATTTAATTATCATAAAATGGAAAAACAAGTTCGATTCGAAATCGCTTCCATAGTCAGGCATTCCAGTTTTATATCTTTCCGTTAAAAAATGAGTTTGTAAATATGGCAAAACGTTTTCCGCTTGTTGAGCGGAGCAGTTGAGAACACCCTTAAGGGTGTATTCGAAAAAATGATTTTCCACCTTCAACAGCTCGAAACTTTCCGATACAATTTCAGACACATTTTTAAAAGTAGAAACATGAAATTTGCTGAGAGGATTTTTGAAGTGACGTACAAGGTGCCGTGTGATGTAATTTTTCGCTGAATTAATTAGAATTTGATTTATAAACAATTATTTTCTCAGCGTGACCCTTTTTTTCGTTCGCAGATCTCCCACTTCGGAAAATTTGAACCAACACGCCGTTTTTAACAGCATTTTTTTGCAACATTTTTTACATTTATCAAAAAATTGACAATCACGGCACCTTGTGTAGTTTCTAAATAAGAGATTTTGAAAGTTTGGTACATTTGAGAGCAAAAATGAATTTAAAAATAAGTCTGAAAAAAGGCAGTTTTGATCGGTATACACCCTTAATAGCCAGTCAGTGCATTAGGGCTAGTATTTCATGCCTCGCGTCTCGCCATTTTCCATTTCGGGTGTTTAATTTGGATATTTTAAAGACTAAAAGTAAGTGTTATCTCTGTTTCCTTATATCATTGCTTTAACTAGGCTTTAAAGATAATTTCTGTTAAATATAAATTTGTAAGATTAATGATTTCCAATTTAATTTTCAAGCCACATATGTATTGCGTCAGTGGCTTTCAAAAAATTTATTTGTGTATTGAATTAGTATTTTGTTTAAAATAATGTAATAAAAATAATTCTTTTTGCTTCTTGACTGATGTTTTATCCTGTTGGTTTTAGTTTTCAGTATTTCCTCACAGGATTTTGTTATTTATGCATAGTATATATCTTCTATCAGTGGCGCAGCCAAGGGGGTGGTTTTGGGGTTAAAACCCCTCCCAGAGCTAAGAAAGATGGCTATAATTGCCGCGTATATGAATCAAAATGAAACTTAAAATTTAAATATTTTTGCGCATTTCGGAATCCACCGCTTTATTGAATCAGATTTCATTTAATAAAGTGATTCAATTAAATGGCGAAAATCTTACTTAAAATTGTGAAAGTGCATATTACACGAATCAGTTACATAAAAATTGGTTATCATCAATTAAATCAATTAATTGGTTATCAACTAAATCACTTTTCTGACACGCATTATGCTAAAAAATTTATGACTTCCTGCCTCACATATACTTTTTGAGTTTAAGTATTATACAGTGAATATTCTAATTAGTACTGATTCTATTAATCGGTGATTCAGATAACCGGCAATTACCTTTATTAGAAACTCAACCCCCCCCCCTCCCCCTAGAACCGAATTCTGGCTGCGCCACTGTCTTCTATAAGAAAATTTCCGCCTTTTAGCAACTGTTTATTTCTTTGTTTATTAAATATTTTTCTAAACTCCGGTTTATTAATTTGCATCCTAATATACTTAATTATATAATTTTACTCTTTACCAGTTTAAAATTATTTACTAGAGTAATCTGGATATGCTGTTTAAATTAATTCATAAAATATTCCAAAAATTTATTTATTGCTATTGCAGCATTCATGAAGTACATTAATTAGCATTAATTCCTAAATTACATATGGCATTTTGACAATTATCTTTTTTTTCCCTATATGTACTTAATTAAAAGTTATCTTTATGCAAATAGATTTTTTTCTTTAATACTATTAATAGTAATTTAAAAATAATTTATAAATTAATAAAGACCAGATACTTTCTTTAGTAATAATAATTTATTATAACAATAATAATTTAAAAATAACTTATAGATTGATAAGGAATAGATTTTTTTTTAATGGTAATCATATATAATAATAATAGTAATTTTAAAATAATTTATTGATTGATACTGAACATATTTTTTTAAATAATAATAGCAATTTAAAAATAATTCATAGATTGACAATTAACAGTTTTTTCTTTAATAAAAATAGAAATTTAGAATAATAGAAATTTAAAAATAACTGATAGATTGATAAAAAAAAGTTTTTTTTTTTTTTTTTTTTTTTTTTTTTTTTTTTTTTTATGGTAAACGTTTATAATAATAATAGTAATTTTAAAATAATTTATAGATTGATACTAAACACATTTTTTTCTTTACTAATAATAGTAATTTTAAAATAATTTATAGATTGATACTGAACATATTTTTTTTCTTTAATAATAATAATAATTTATAATAATAATAGTAATTTTAAAATAATTAATTATAAATTAATAAGGAACGGATTCTTTGTTTAATATTAATATTTTATTATAGTAATAATAATTTAAAAATAATAGTAATATAGTAAAAATAATATAGTAATAGCAATTTATAAATTGATAAGTTGTTTTACCTTTATTTCCCCAAATGGCACCCGGTGATATTTAATATTAATAGGATTAAACAGAGTCTTACAAGGAAATACTGAGTAAAAAAATAATTAAAACTAGAAAGCAAGCATAATGTACTTTTTTTTTTTTTCTGAAAAACATTTCATATCTTACCTATGTATAACAGAAATGATTATATTATAATGATATTAAGACAATGACATAAGTAAATAAGAGATAACACATAGCATTCTGTCTTTAAATAATTCTCATCAAATAAGAAAAAAGTAAACAAATAAAATACATGGGAGTGAGTGCGAAAAGTGTGTGTGTGTGGGGGGGGGGGGGGTTACATTTGAAATGAAAAAAAAAATCTTCTCACACAACCTATTATTTAGTATTTTTTTTTTCCTATTCTTTTAAGTTAAGTCATCAAATTCCAGTCACCTTAAAGAATTTAGCTTCAGAATTATAAAGCTAATTTAAAATACAAAATTTAATATATTTTTTTAAAAAAAATTGATATACAGTTTTAATTTTAACCCAAGTTTTTTACTGAGTTTTTTTTTTCTTTTCTATTCTTCCTTTCTTTTCTTCAATGCATAAGTTCCTTTGATGCTTTAATAAACATTTTTTTTTAAATCCTTACTTATTTAAAATAGTGTGATATTGATAATGTAAAGGAAATATTCTATTTCTAAATTAAATCACATCTATTTGGAAATCCAAAGCTCAAATCTAATGTAGTTTTGCCTTTTATAAAAATTTGTATTATAAGTCCCTTTTAATATATTTTTAAACAATAACTAACCCTCGTTAGTTAAGTAACTTTCGTTTGTCAAAAGCCCGCCCCGATTCTCTCATTTTTTTTTTTTTTTAAATCGGTAAATTTATTTAACTCTATTGACAAGCCTTTATATTGTTCATGGTTGTGTAATAATGATAATAATAATAATAATAATAATAATAATAATAATAATAATAATAATAATAATAATAATAATTTCATTTGAAAAACCACAATTAAAACAAAAATTTTATTTAAATGAAAACACAGAAAAATAAGATAAAGGGCTTATAACAATGAAAATAATCTGGTTCAAGGAGAATAAATGCAAATCTAATGCAAAATAAAATTGAATAAAATAAGATTTTCTTTTCTTAATATTAATTATTTTTAGCATTTAAATTACAACTTATATTTATCGGAAATGACAATTATTTACTTGATTACACATTTTAAAAAAATCAATACACTTTAGAGAAATCCGATTTTATTCTAATGTTTAATTAAATGAGAAAATAAAGACTTTTGCTAAAAATTTTGAAAATTACAAGAAATGCAACTTTAATGTGTGAACTTGTGTAAATTCATATTATGGAAATGGGAAGTCGGACATCGCGATCGGCCATTTTGAAACGGTGTGAAGGCTTTGACTATAGGGGGTATTGACAGGACTGGGTAGGGCCGGGCTGGACTTTGAAAGTATAATGTCTGGGTTCTTCCTTGCCCGGCCCAAAACTAATGAAAGAAATTTAGCCGGAGCTTATGCTGTCCTCTATCTAATCTGATGTAAATCTCAACCAAGCCAAAAAGAGGCCCTGAATTTAAAATTTCAATAATATTAATTTACATATACATATTTAGATAGAGAAACTTACCTCGTTTAATCTTTCCATTTCCACGTCGGAGTTCGCAACACTTTCAGATTTTCCGGATGGTGCGCTCTAATAAATAAATAAGTAAATTAGTTAATTTGACACATATATCTCTGTGATATTTTAAAATTACATAATTGCTATAAAAATTACCTTTTTTTTCAAAAATTGACCTGTTAGGTAGATTTCGTAAGAAATACTATCTATTGCAATCGCACCAGTTTATATATCTATCTATCTATCTATCTATCTATATATCTCACTTTTTTATGGACACGATAACTTCTATAATTCTTCACCAATCTGCACCAAACTGGTACATAAAATCAAAGGGGTTAAAATCTTGGCTAAGTTCGTTAATGGGCAAAATCGGACCAGGGGGGTCGGAATATGGGGCGTTTTTGTGAAAACCGAAAAAACGCTATAACTTCTTAATTAAAGTAGATATCGAATCGGTTTAAAGTTTATATTACTTCTTAAAAATGGGCCAAAAGTATATGTATGACATATTTTTGATAAATTTAGAAGTGGGCGAAAAAAACAGGGATTTTGAGAGAAAAAAAATTCATAACTTCGTCAATTTTCAAGATATCAAGTCCAACTAAATTTTTTGCAAAGGTTCTTAAAATTATCTAAAACTTTTGTATTTCCAAGTTTTTGATAGGACCAACTTTTACCGATGAAAAAAATTAAAAACGAAAAGAAAAAGGGCGCTGAAAAAAGAGAAAAATCCATAACTCCGCCAATTTTTAAGATATCAAATCTGATTAAATTTATTTTACATCTTCTCAAAAATATCTACAACTTTTATATTGACAAGTTTTTCATAGGACCAATTCGTATAGCAAAAAGAAATTAAACAAAATTAGGAGTTGGAGGAAAAACCTCAAATCCAAACTGCTTATATTCTGACTCATTTTTAAATTCATTTTTGATTTTAAACGCATCCAAATGGTAGATCCTCTTATTTAGAAACTGTATAAAGTGACGCATTGGTCAATTTTCTGATAAAGACAGAATATATTTCAAAAAAGGCTTCCAAAAAGGGTATTTTGAACAGAATTTCCGAAAGTCATCGGGACTGAAAATTGAAGGAAGTATTCAAATAAGAAATTGCGTTTTTTTCTGACTCGTTTTTAAATCAATTTTTGTTCTCAAACGCATCCAATTTACAGATCCTCTTATTTAAGAACTATATAATGTGATGCATTGGTCAGTTTTTTGATAAAGACGGAATATATTTCAAAAAAGGCTTCCAAAAAGGATATTTTGAACAGAATTTTCCGAAGGCATAGTGACTGAAAATTTAAGGAAGTGTTCAAATAAGAAATTGCGTTTTTTCTGGCTCGTTTTTAAATCCATTTTTGCTCTCAAATGCATCCAATTTACAGATCCTCTTATTTCGGAACTATATAATGTGGATGTATTGATCGGTTTTTTGATAAAGACAGAATATATTTTGAAAAAGGCTACCAAAAAAGGTATTTTGAAAAGAATTTCCCGAAGTCTTCGTGATTTGAAAATTTAAGGAAGTTTTCACATAGCAAATTGCGTTTTTTATGACTCGTTTTAAAATCCATTTTCGCTCTCAAACGCATCCAATTTACAGATCCTCTTATTTAGGAACTATATATTGTGATGCATTGGCCAGTTTTTGATAAAGACAGAATATATTTTTAAAAATGCTGTCAAAGTGAATATTTCGCACAATATTTTCCTAAGCAATCATGATTAAAGAATTAAGGATGTATTCAAACAACAAATCGGTTATTTTATGACTCATTTTTAAATTCAAATTTTTTCTCAAATGCATTCAACTGACAATTTTCTGTTATTTAGGAACTGTATAATGTACTGTTTTGGTCGATTTTTTAATAAATTCAGAATCTATTTCAAAATATGTTGTCAAAATGGGCATTTGAGCTGAATTTTTCTTAAGATGATTCTGATAAAACCAGTTTTTGCAGAAAAATGAAATTAAAAATTTTTCATAAACGGCCAAATGAAGTTATTAAACTGGGTTTATTTCTAATCATATATATATATATTTTTTTGTTGAAATGAGCACTCTTCGAAATCTACCTCCGCCTATAGGCCCAGCCGACAGGGATTTTTTTTATATACATTAAGTTTATGAAAATATGATGAAAGTACAGGTATGAAACATGATTATATATAGAGAAGTGAATATTACTAATAGTGAATATGTATAGAGAAGTGTGTAAATATCTAAAATCATCAACTTGTTGTAAGAATTACACATTTTATACGAAATATTACCTGATTTCATATGTATTTAGCTTACGACATTAAATCTAAAGCTGTTATTGGTTGATTAACTCATGAAGTGTATTTAAATGTTGAAAAATACGTGGATTTACGCGAATTGCAGTGTTACACATAATTATAAATGTGTAAATCTTAAAAAACAGTGTCTAAAAATATGTATTAAAATATAAATATCAATAAAAAAAAATCCTTATTATAATTCAAGGCGCACATTTTATTTTAATTATTCCGTTGGATAAATATAGTAATGTTATATATATATAGTAATGTTATATATAAATATAGTAATGTTATATATATAAATATAGTAATGTTATATATATAACACACACACACACACACACAAAAAAAAAAAAAAAAAAAAAAAAAATCTGATTTCTTTTCCCCAATTACACAAAAATTGGAAGCACGTGAACATTAAAATAAAACTGAATTCAAAATTGTCTTTTGAAAGAGATAGCTCATCACTGTGACGTAAATACCACATACTCAATCCACGCTGGTCATGTTTCATCTGTAACCCAAATACCACCCACCGAGCCCTGAATACTAGTCCTGAAAGCTGAGAGAAAAATGGCGGCTTCCGAAGGCGGAATTTTCGTAGCGAGTGCACGGTCTATTACATTTTGGTACCAACAAATTTTTAAAGGTTTTTCGCTTTATTTGACAATGTTAGCAGCTTTGTATACGAGTTTATACACACCAAGTAATACAACATTAAAAAATAGTTTTAAAATATATACCCTACATGAAAACACATTTTTGGCGAACGGATTTTGGCGTCCCCCCCCCCTTCCTCCGCAAAATATATTTACAAAGAGAATTTTACTAGTTTTCTAATAGTCCACTTATTTTAAAATTTTTTAAATTTGAAATATGTAATACCGAACTACATGATCTGCTTTTGTCAAATATTGATTCATTAAAATCTTGAAAACCGAATCGAAAAAAATTCTGCTTCATGCAGCACATTTATGTCTTCATTCTTAGATTCTTCTATGCTTCGGCATACCCCAGACAGGACGATTTTAACAATATCGTACATAGACATGAGAAAAATCAACAAACAAAATCAGTATTTGGTGCCCTTTCGTTCTGCCGCCTGGGGCACATGGCCCCTCTGCCTCCCTTAATTTCGGCCCTGCTTCATATTCAGATCCCATTTGAGGAATTAGTTACGGATTTCTGTCACAAAATTATATAGCTTTTCATATTAATCCGATCAACATATTAAATATTTAAAACAATTTTTAACCCTTTAAGGGTGTGTTCGAAAAAACGCTTTTCCAACCTTCAACAGCTCGAAATTTTCCGATACAATTTCAGACACATTTTTAAAAGTAGAAACATGAAACTTGCTGAGGGGATTTTTGAAGATACGTACAAGGTGCCGTGTGATGTCATTTTATGCTCCATTCATTAGAATTTGATTTATGTACAATCATCTTCTCAGTATGACTTTTTTTTGTTCACAGATCTCCCGCTTGGGGAAAATCTGTTCAAAATGCCGTTTTTGATTGCTTTTTTTGAAATATTTTCTGCATTTATCAAAGAATCGACAGTCACGGCACCTTGTGTACTTCCTAAATAAGACAATTTGAAAGTTTTATGCATATGAGAGCAAAAATGAATTTAAAAATAAATCTGAAAATAAGCAGTTTGAATCGAAATACACCCTTAAGCGTCCTGCAAATTTTTCCATTCATGTTTAACGATTCTTTAAATAGTAGTTATGAAAAACATTGGCATGAGAATTTTTATTTAGTAACCTTACGTATTTGTTTATCTTTTTTACTTAAAAAATTAGATTTAATATCAATTTTATGTTGAATCAGCCTTTAATTCCTAAAGTTACGTGACGGAAAAACCCGGTTAGGTCGCTGGGTACATCTTTCAAACCATGCCGCGAACTTTTTTGAAGGAAAAAAGCGAAGAAAATGCAATAAAATATACGAAATAAATATTGCAACGATGTAGTCAAGCATCAGGAAATCGACGTGGTAACGACTTTATTTTTTGAAACGGAAATATTCAGTGCTCACAAGGAAGGTCTCCATACTGGGCTGGGCATACACAGAATTTTTTGAAAAAATATACGAATTAAATTACTCATGTAGGTTAAATTACTCATCGGTAAAAGTTGATCCTATCAAAAACTTGTAAATACAAAAGTTTTAGATAATGTTGAGTACATTTATAAAAAATTTAGTTGGGTTTGATATCTTGAGAATTGACGAAGTTACGAATTTTTTTTTCTCCCCAAAATCCTGTTTTTTTCGCCCCTTGTGCCCATTTTTAACTTTATCAAAAGTCTTTCATGCATAAACTTTTAACCCATTGTTTAGAAGTAATATAAACTTTAAACTGATTCGATATCTATTTTCATTAAGAAGTTATCACGTTTTTTCTGTTTTCCCAAAAACACTCTTTATATTATTTCCATCCCCTTGGTCCTTGGTCCGTTTTTGCCCATTAACGAACTCGACGGAGATTTTATGCACCTTATTTTATGTAAAAGTTTGAAGAAGATCTGAGCATAATTATGGAAGTTATCGTGTCCAGAAGAAAGTGATATACACCGATAGATAGATAGATAGATAAACTTTTTTACTGATGGTAGTTTTGGGGTCTAAGAGTCGTGATCGGTGTAGATCTGACACATTTTTCAGAAATTCCAACATGGGAGAGAATGCAATAAGTAGTATTTCATACGAATTCTACCTAATAGTAATTATACGCCAACCAATTAATTCATTGCTAAACCAATACTAAAATCAATTAATTTATTGCTACTAATAATAATATTAATTCTTTACTGAAAACATAATATCGTATAAGCGAATCTCTCTATAGCATAAACTTTCCTAAAACCAAAAACAATTTACATATAATCAATAAAATTTAATTTCTAATTATTGGAGATTTTAAAGAGAAATAGGAATGATACATTAAAAATTTGAGTATTATAAATACAAATAGATATGATACATTAAATATGTACATTCTGCTAAAATGAATATCTCGATAAAATAAACGTCTCTTAAAGTGAAAATGAATCATATATTACAAGAAATAAAATAAAACCATTGATTCAGAGATAGTAATGGTAATAATGATTCTTTGCTGAAAACAGTAAAATTTGTATAAACGAGTTTCTCTGTAACGTAAATTTTCCTAAAATGGAAAACAATAAGATATATATATATATATAAAATGACCGATCATCATTGGCCAATAGGCATTATGTGGCAAAAGGTGACCGGCGACTTGCAATTTTAGACTTTTCTTTTAAATATCAAGAACAATACGTGAGGAATTATTCTGAAACCACGGGAGTGCAAACATAATATTACTGGTCATATTACTTAATTATAAGGTACAGGCAGGGGTGTAGGCATAAAAATGACAGAGGGTATACGCTAAAGCCCGAAGCAGAGGGTATACGCTAAAGGCAAAACGTATACCCTAGAGGGTGTATACTACAGCTTCCTTGAGAAACAGAGGGTATACGGTATCCCTTTAAAAATTGCAGACGATATACGGTGTATACACAGTGGCGTAGACAAAGGGAAGGTTTTGGGGTTAAAACCCCTCCCAGAGTTATGAAAGATCGCTATAATTGCGCTTATATGAATAAAAAAAACCTTAATATTTAAACGTTTTAAAGTATTTCGGAATCTGTCGCTTTTTTTAATCAGATTTCAATTGAATGGCAAAAATTCTACTTAAAACTGTGAAAGTACATATTACATGGATTACTTAAGTGAAAATTGGTTATTTAAATTAAATCATTCTTCTGTGGCGTATTACTGCTAAAAGAATGATGATTTCCTTGTACACAGATGCTCTTTCAGTTTAAGTATTGTACAGTGAATATTGTAATTAGTTCTGATTCTATTAACCAGCGATTCAAATAACCGACAAACACCTTTATCAGAAACTCAACCTCCCCACCCCCCTAGAGCCGAATTCTGGCTGCGCAACTGCTATTTTCATCACCCTTATACCCTCCACTACGTCGTCCCTGGGTACAGATGACAGTATGATCGATCGTTTGGCGAAATAGGAGGAAATTCAAAGTCACAAAATTTGAGAAAGAAATAGATTTTTTTTTTTCGAGATTTATGGAACTAAATATTCAAATTCATCTGATGCAAAAAGAATTTTTCAATTCTGATGTTTCTTCGTAGAGGTATAGTCTTTTAAATTTGTAAAAACTGTATATAATCATGCTGTTTGTTTAAATGCTGTTTTCTCGAAATTGAATTTTTTGCGCATTTTTTACTTTTGAAACGTTTTATGTGCATTCTTAATTATCAGATTATTTTACAATTCATTGCATATACATTATATCCTCTATAATCTATACTAATAAAATAATAAAACGCTCTGTCTGTGTGTGTGCGTCTGCGATGGCTAGCAAAATCTACCGCACGTAGAAGTCTGAAATTTTAGGTGAAGATAGTCCAAGACAGGTCCTATACACATGCGACTCAGATTTTAATATTTTAAGGACCAAGGTCCCAGGGCCCCTTAAAAAGCTTTTTGTACTAAATTGTTAATAACTTGACCCCTTTTTATCTAATCTTCTTTGTTTTGAGGGACCTTTCTCTACTAAGCTATTATCGCCTTTTTACTTTTCAGTTATGACCCTGGATCCTTGGGCCCCGTTTCAGAGACCTTTTAAGTTTTTGTGATAATAAATTGTTAATAAATTGCTTCCATTAAATTCAACCTTCATTTTTGGGATACCTGTTCTTTTAGATATTTCCAAGTTTTTACATTCCATACGAGAAACTGGGGAAGCAGGACATTTCAGTCCTGCCATTTCGGTTCCGCTGTTTCGGTTCCGAGACGTTTTGGTCCCTAGACATTTCGGTCCTATGAGACATTTTGGTCCCAATATATTTCGGTGCCTAGCCATTTCCCAATACAGTCCCAAGACATTTCGTTCCCTAGCCTAGAGATCTGCAGGGGCCGGACCTCGGCCCGAAGCCCGAGCCCGGCCCGCCCCGTGGTCCGGGTTCCATTAATGGCATTCGGACCGGTCCGGGCTCGGGCCTTGCTTCTGAAGATTCGAGCCGGGTCGGACGGGCCTAGTTACTAATCTTTTCGGGCCGGACCGGTCCAGGCTCGGGCCTTAATTTTTTTTTTCTTGGAGTATCGGGCCGGGATGAACCTAACTTATTTTTTCCGTACGAAGCCGAGACTGATTTCATTCTTCCTAGTCTTCATGAACCAAAATAATCAGTTCCTGTTGAATCTTCTCGTATGAAAAACCTTTTCTCGACGTGGAAAAGTCTGTTCATAAATCAGTAAAGTTTAGCTTGGTCCAAAATTTTTTGTAAAATAGACATATACTTTTAAGTCGTCATTATTCTACAATTAAACATTAGAATTTATTCTTTTTAAAGAATCGTAGATCACTAGGCTTCTTAAAATAGAATTAAACCCATTAAAAAAAAAAAAAAAATGTTATGACAGAATTTTTGTGTTTAAACTGAAAACTGCAAATTTCTTTTAAACTATTCATTCATGCAAAATGAATACAACAATATGCGGTAAAAAAAAAAAAAAAAAATACATGCAACATTTACATCTGCTAAGAAGGAAAAGTATTTTTTTCTTTTCCAATGTCTTAGAAGATTTTATTTTTACCATATATCATTTTTTAGATTTTTTTTAATGTATTAATAATACTAATGATAACTGAAACATTTAGATACAACAAACAAAGGTTCATTAAAAGCGTAAATATCGCAGCCTATGGCTTTTTTGCATAAATAGAAACTAAAAACACATGAAAGAAAAAAAAAGACTAAGATAAGTTTTTTTGGTCTGAACTCTTCTTTTATAGTAAAAATCAATGTTCTCTAGAAATTCACCCGGACCAGGTTAAGGCCGAATTTTAACTTTTTTCCGGAACGGCCGAGCTCGAGACAAAATTTTAACTTTCGGGTCGGGCCGGGTCGGGCTCGGGCCAAAATTTAACTTTCGGGCCGGGCTCGGGCCTGTAAATTTCGGCCCGTGCAGACCTTTACCGTAGCCATTTCGGTCCCTTCTCCTCCAAGCTGAAATTTTATGCACGTGAAATATGTGACATAATTTTATATGGAACATTATAGAGTAAAAAATATTTTTACGCATTTGTACAAAGGTATATTATTATTATTACTATTATGTTTAATTAATTATTACTTAAGCGTTATGTCTTTGTCTGATTTTTCAAAAAATTTTATTTTTTGGAAATAATGAATAAAACTTTTTGAATAAAAACTTTAAGTGGTAAAAAATTGCTATTTATTAATTGTCAAAATAGTTGGTAATTTTAATATAAAAAAATTAAATTAATATTCCATTAAATATATATATTTTTTAATTTAGTAATGTATCCTTCATTTATTAAATTAATAATATTATTAATATGCATTACGAATTTTACTTTAAATTAAACTCAATATAATCCCTTTTATATGGGATGCATCATAATATTTTTCAGTAGTTATAAATTGAAATTTATCCTTTTCCTGTTTATTTATTGTATATTTAAATTTACCAAAATTTAAAAGTAATTATAAAATTGATAATAAATTTAAAATACAAATTATTAAATTTTTTTTTTCTTTTTTTGAAAAGTGGGAGCGAAAAGGTAATACAAATACATATTTAAAAAAAAAAAGCTTAGTTTTGCCAGTTAAAAATTGAAAATGAAATTATTTGAAATAATAATTACATTATTACATAAAATTAAAAACTAATCCTCTTATTACAAAGAAATAGGCCCAGTTTCAATAAAATTCGATCACAAAAATTGTCTTCATGGGGTGAGATGACTTTTAAAATGCAATCAATAACAATTATTATTATTATTTTTAAAAAAGTGGCGGGCAGTTTTCTGAAAACAAAATTTTTTCATAACACCCCTAATTACGAAATCACTCTTGTTTCCCGAATATTTATAATGGAAAGTAACTTATGAAAATAAATTTAATAGAAGCAAATTTATTATTAAAAGAAATTTATGCACGTGAAATATGTGACATAATTTTATATGGAACATTATAAAGTAAAAAATATTTTTGCGCATTTGTACAAAGGTACATTATTATTATTACTATTATGTTTAATTAATTATTACTTAAACGTTATGTTTTTATCTGATTTTACAAAAAAATTTCTTTTTTGGAAATAATGAATAAAATTTTTTTAATAAAAATTTTAAGTGGTAAAAAATTGCTATGTATTAATTGTCAAAATAGTTGGTAATTTTAATAATCCCTTTTATACAGAATGCATCATAATATTTTTTAGTAGTTATAAATTGAAATTTATCCTTTTCCTGTTTATTTATTGTATATTTAAATTTACCAAAATTTAAAAGTAATTATATAATTGATAATAAATTTAAAATACAAATTATTATTATTTTTTTCTTTTTTTGAAAAGTGGGAGCGAAAAGATAATACAAATACATATTTTTTAAAAAAAACTTAGTTTTGCCAGTTAAAAATTGAAAATGAAATTATTTAATATAATAATTACATTATTAAATAAAATTAAAAAATAATCATCTTATTACAAAGAAATAAGCCCAGTTTCAATAAAATTCGATCACAAAAATTGTCTTCATGGGGTGAGATGACTTTTAAAATGCAATCAATAACAATTATTATTATTATTTTTAAAAAAGTGGCGGGCAGTTTTCTGAAAACTAAATTTTTTCATAACCCCCCTAGTTACGAAATCACTCTTGTTTCCCTAATATTTATAATGGAAAGTAACTTATGAAAATAAATTTAATAGAAGCAAATTTATTATTAAAAGAAATTTATGCACGTGAAATATGTGACATAATTTTATATGGAACATTATAATGTAAAAAATATTTTTGCGCATTTGTACAAAGTACATTATTATTATTACTATTATGTTTAATTAATTATTACTTAAACGTTATGTTTTTATCTGATTTTTCAAAAAATTTTATTTTTTGGAAATAATGAATAAAATTTTTTTAATAAAAACTTTAAGTGGTAAAAAATTGCTATGCATTAATTGTCAAAATAATTGGTAATTTTAATATAAAAAAAATTAATATTCCATTAAATATATATTTTTTTTATTTAGTAATGCATCCTTAATTTATTAAATTAATAATATTATTAATATGCATTACGAATTTTACTTTAAATTAAACTCAATATAATCCCTTTTATATGGAATGCATCATAATATTTTTCAGTAGTTATAAATAGAAATTTATCCTTTTCCTGTTTATTTATTGTATATTTAAATTTACCAAAATTTAAAAGTAATTATATAATTGATAATAAATTTAAAATACAAATTATTAATTTTTTTTTCTTTTTTTGAAAAGTGGGAGCGAAAAGGTAATACAAATACATATTTAAAAAAAAAAAACTTAGTTTTGCCAGTTAAAAATTGAAAATGAAATTATCTGAAATAATAATTACATTATTACATAAAATTAAAAACTAATCCTCTTATTACAAAGAAACAAGCCCAGTTTCAATAAAATTCGATCACAAAAATTGTCTTCATGGGGTGAGATGACTTTTAAAATGCAATCAATAACAATTATTATTATTATTTTTTAAAAAGTGGCGGGCAGTTTTCTGAAAACAAAATTTTTTCATAACACCCCTAATTACGAAATCACTCTTGTTTCCCGAATATTTATAATGGAAAGTAACTTATGAAAATAAATTTAATAGAAGCAAATTTATTATTAAAAGAAATTTATGCACGTGAAATATGTGACATAATTTTATATGGAACATTATAAAGTAAAAAATATTTTTGAGCATTTGTACAAAGGTACATTATTATTATTACTATTATGTTTAATTAATTATTACTTAAACGTTATGTTTTTATCTGATTTTACAAAAAAAATTTCTTTTTTGGAAATAATGAATAAAATTTTTTTAATAAAAACTTTAAGTGGTAAAAAATTGCTATGTATTAATTGTCAAAATAGTTGGTAATTTTAATAATCCCTTTTATACAGAATGCATCATAATATTTTTTAGTAGTTATAAATTGAAATTTATCCTTTTCCTGTTTATTTATTGTATATTTAAATTTACCAAAATTTAAAAGTAATTATATAATTGATAATAAATTTAAAATACAAATTATTATTTTTTTTTCTTTTTTTGAAAAGTGGGAGCGAAAAGATAATACAAATACATATTTAAAAAAAAAAACTTAGTTTTGCCAGTTAAAAATTGAAAATGAAATTATTTAATATAATAATTACATTATTAAATAAAATTAAAAAATAATCATCTTATTACAAAGAAATAGGCCCAGTTTCAATAAAATTCGATCACAAAAATTGTCTTCATGGGGTGAGATGACTTTTAAAATGCAATCAATAACAATTATTATTATTATTTTTAAAAAAGTGGCGGGCAGTTTTCTGAAAACTAAATTTTTTCATAACACCCCTAGTTACGAAATCACTCTTGTTTCCCTAATATTTATAATGGAAAGTAACTTATGAAAATAAATTTAATAGAAGCAAATTTATTATTAAAAGAAATTTATGCACGTGAAATAATTGACATAATTTTATATGGAACATTATAATGTAAAAAATATTTTTGCGCATTTGTACAAAGTACATTATTATTATTACTATTATGTTTAATTAATTATTACTTAAACGTTATGTTTTTATCTGATTTTTCAAAAAATTTTATTTTTTGGAAATAATGAATAAAATTTTTTTAATAAAAACTTTAAGTGGTAAAAAATTGCTATGCATTAATTGTCAAAATAATTGGTAATTTTAATATAAAAAAAATTAATATTCCATTAAATATATATTTTTTTTATTTAGTAATGTATCCTTAATTTATTAAATTAATAATATTATTAATATGCATTACGAATTTTACTTTAAATTAAACTCAATATAATCCCTTTTATATGGGATGCATCATAATATTTTTCAGTAGTTATAAATTGAAATTTATCCTTTTACTGTTTATTTATTGTATATTTAAATTTACCAAAATTTAAAAGTAATTATATAATTGATAATAAATTTAAAATACAAATTATTAATTTTTTTTTCTTTTTTTGAAAAGTGGGAGCGAAAAGGTAATACAAATACATATTTAAAAAAAAAAAAAACTTAGTTTTGCCAGTTAAAAATTGAAAATGAAATTATCTGAAATAATAATTACATTATTACATATAATTGAAAACTAATCCTCTTATTACAAAGAAATAGGCCCAGTTTCAATAAAATTCGATCACAAAAATTGTCTTCATGGGGTGAGATGACTTTTAAAATGCAATCAATAACAATTATTATTATTATTTTTAAAAAAGTGGCGGGCAGTTTTCTGAAAACAAAATTTTTTCATAACACCCCTAATTACGAAATCACTCTTGTTTCCCGAATATTTATAATGGAAAGTAGCTTATGAAAATAAATTTCATAGAAGCAAATTTATTATTAAAAGAAATTTATGCACGTGAAATATGTGACATAATTTTATATGGAACATTATAAAGTAAAAAATATTTTTGAGCATTTGTACAAAGGTACATTATTATTATTACTATTATGTTTAATTAATTATTACTTAAACGTTATGTTTTTATCTGATTTTATAAAAAAAATTTCTTTTTTGGAAATAATGAATAAAATTTTTTTAATAAAAACTTTAAGTGGTAAAAAATTGCTATGTATTAATTGTCAAAAAAGTTGGTAATTTTAATAATCCCTTTTATACAGAATGCATCATAATATTTTTTAGTAGTTATAAATTGAAATTTATCCTTTTCCTGTTTATTTATTGTATATTTAAATTTACCAAAATTTAAAAGTAATTATATAATTGATAATAAATTTAAAATACAAATTATTATTATTTTTTTCTTTTTTTGAAAAGTGGGAGCGAAAAGATAATACAAATACATATTTTTTTTAAAAAACTTAGTTTTGCCAGTTAAAAATTGAAAATGAAATTATTTAATATAATAATTACATTATTAAATAAAATTAAAAAATAATCATCTTATTACAAAGAAATAGGCCCAGTTTCAATAAAATTCGATCACAAAAATTGTCTTCATGGGGTGAGATGACTTTTAAAATGCAATCAATAACAATTATTATTATTATTTTTAAAAAAGTGGCGGGCAGTTTTAAAAAAACAAAATTTTTTCATAACACCCCTAATTACGAAATCACTCTTGTTTCCCGAATATTTATAATGGAAAGTAACTTATGAAAATAAATTTAATAGAAGCAAATTTATTATTAAAAGAAATTTATGCACGTGAAATATGTGACATAATTTTATATGGAACATTATAAAGTAAAAAATATTTTTGAGCATTTGTACAAAGGTACATTATTATTATTACTATTATGTTTAATTAATTATTACTTAAACGTTGTGTTTTTATCTGATTTTACAAAAAAAATTTCTTTTTTGGAAATAATGAATAAAATTTTTTTAATAAAAACTTTAAGTGGTAAAAAATTGCTATGTATTAATTGTCAAAATAGTTGGTAATTTTAATATTCCCTTTTATACAGAATGCATCATAATATTTTTTAGTAGTTATAAATTGAAATTTATCCTTTTCCTGTTTATTTATTGTATATTTAAATTTACCAAAATTTAAAAGTAATTATATAATTGATAATAAATTTAAAATACAAATTATTATTTTTTTTTTTCTGTTTTTGAAAAGTGGGAGCGAAAAGATAATACAAATACATATTTTTTTTTAAAAACTTAGTTTTGCCAGTTAAAAATTGAAAATGAAATTATTTAATATAATAATTACATTATTAAATAAAATTAAAAGTAATCATCTTATTACAAAGAAATAGGCCCAGTTTCAATAAAATTCGATCACAAAAATTGTCTTCATGGGGTGAGATGACTTTTAAAATGCAATCAATAACAATTATTATTATTATTTTTTAAAAAGTGGCGGGCAGTTTTCTGAAAACTAAATTTTTTCATAACACCCCTAGTTACGAAATCACTCTTGTTTCCCTAATATTTATAATGGAAAGTAACTTATGAAAATAAATTTAATAGAAGCAAATTTATTATTAAAAGAAATTTATGCACGTGAAATATGTGACATAATTTTATATGGAACATTATAATGTAAAAAATATTTTTGCGCATTTGTACAAAGTACATTATTATTATTACTATTATGTTTAATTAATTATTACTTAAACGTTATGTTTTTATCTGATTTTTCAAAAAATTTTATTTTTTGGAAATAATGAATAAAATTTTTTTAATAAAAACTTTATGTGGTAAAAAATTGCTATGTATTAATTGTCAAAATAGTTGGTAATTTTAATAATCCCTTTTATACAGAATGCATCATAATATTTTTTAGTAGTTATAAATTGAAATTTATCCTTTTCCTGTTTATTTATTGTATATTTAAATTTACCAAAATTTAAAAGTAATTATATAATTGATAATAAATTTTAAATACAAATTATTATTATTTTTTTATTTTTTTGAAAAGTGGGAGCGAAAAGATAATACAAATACATATTTTAAAAAAAAAACTTAGTTTTGCCAGTTAAAAATTGAAAATGAAATTATTTAATATAATAATTACATTATTACATAAAATTAAAAACTAATCCTCTTATTACAAAGAAATAGGCCCAGTTTCAATAAAATTCGATCACAAAAATTGTCTTCATGGGGTGAGATGACTTTTAAAATGCAATTAATAACAATTATTATTATTATTTTTAAAAAAGTGGCGGGCAGTTTTCTGAAAACTAAATTTTTTCATAACACCCCTAGTTACGAAATCACTCTTGTTTCCCTAATATTTATAATGGAAAGTAACTTATGAAAATAAATTTAATAGAAGCAAATTTATTATTAAAAGAAATTTATGCACGTGAAATATGTGACATAATTTTATATGGAACATTATAATGTAAAAAATATTTTTGCGCATTTGTACAAAGTACATTATTATTATTACTATTATGTTTAATTAATTATTACTTAAACGTTATGTTTTTATCTGATTTTTCAAAAAATTTTATTTTTTGGAAATAATGAATAAAATTTTTTTAATAAAAACTTTAAGTGGTAAAAAATTGCTATGCATTAATTGTCAAAATAATTGGTAATTTTAATATAAAAAAAATTAATATTCCATTAAATATATATTTTTTTTATTTAGTAATGTATCCTTAATTTATTAAATTAATAATATTATTAATATGCATTACGAATTTTACTTTAAATTAAACTCAATATAATCCCTTTTATATGGGATGCATCATAATATTTTTCAGTAGTTATAAATTGAAATTTATCCTTTTCCTGTTTATTTATTGTATATTTAAATTTACCAAAATTTAAAAGTAATTATATAATTGATAATAAATTTAAAATACAAATTATTAATTTTTTTTTTCTTTTTTTGAAAAGTGGGAGCGAAAAGGTAATACAAATACATATTTAAAAAAAAAAAAAAAACTTAGTTTTGCCAGTTAAAAATTGAAAATGAAATTATCTGAAATAATAATTACATTATTACATATAATTGAAAACTAATCCTCTTATTACAAAGAAATAGGCCCAGTTTCAATAAAATTCGATCACAAAAATTGTCTTCATGGGGTGAGATGACTTTTAAAATGCAATCAATAACAATTATTATTATTATTTTTAAAAAAGTGGCGGGCAGTTTTCCGAAAACAAAATTTTTTCATAACACCCCTAATTACGAAATCACTCTTGTTTCCCGAATATTTATAATGGAAAGTAGCTTATGAAAATAAATTTCATAGAAGCAAATTTATTATTAAAAGAAATTTATGCACGTGAAATATGTGACATAATTTTATATGGAACATTATAAAGTAAAAAATATTTTTGAGCATTTGTACAAAGGTACATTATTATTATTACTATTATGTTTAATTAATTATTACTTAAACGTTATGTTTTTATCTGATTTTATAAAAAAAATTTCTTTTTTGGAAATAATGAATAAAATTTTTTTAATAAAAACTTTAAGTGGTAAAAAATTGCTATGTATTAATTGTCAAATAAGTTGGTAATTTTAATAATCCCTTTTATACAGAATGCATCATAATATTTTTTAGTAGTTATAAATTGAAATTTATCCTTTTCCTGTTTATTTATTGTATATTTAAATTTACCAAAATTTAAAAGTAATTATATAATTGATAATAAATTTAAAATACAAATTATTATTATTTTTTTCTTTTTTTGAAAAGTGGGAGCGAAAAGATAATACAAATACATATTTTTTTTTAAAAACTTAGTTTTGCCAGTTAAAAATTGAAAATGAAATTATTTAATATAATAATTACATTATTAAATAAAATTAAAAAATAATCATCTTATTACAAAGAAATAGGCCCAGTTTCAATAAAATTCGATCACAAAAATTGTCTTCATGGGGTGAGATGACTTTTAAAATGCAATCAATAACAATTATTATTATTATTTTTAAAAAAGTGGCGGGCAGTTTTAAAAAAACAAAATTTTTTCATAACACCCCTAATTACGAAATCACTCTTGTTTCCCGAATATTTATAATGGAAAGTAACTTATGAAAATAAATTTAATAGAAGCAAATTTATTATTAAAAGAAATTTATGCACGTGAAATATGTGACATAATTTTATATGGAACATTATAAAGTAAAAAATATTTTTGAGCATTTGTACAAAGGTACATTATTATTATTACTATTATGTTTAATTAATTATTACTTAAACGTTGTGTTTTTATCTGATTTTACAAAAAAAATTTCTTTTTTGGAAATAATGAATAAAATTTTTTTAATAAAAACTTTAAGTGGTAAAAAATTGCTATGTATTAATTGTCAAAATAGTTGGTAATTTTAATATTCCCTTTTATACAGAATGCATCATAATATTTTTTAGTAGTTATAAATTGAAATTTATCCTTTTCCTGTTTATTTATTGTATATTTAAATTTACCAAAATTTAAAAGTAATTATATAATTGATAATAAATTTAAAATACAAATTATTATTTTTTTTTCTGTTTTTGAAAAGTGGGAGCGAAAAGATAATACAAATACATATTTTTTTTAAAAAACTTAGTTTTGCCAGTTAAAAATTGAAAATGAAATTATTTAATATAATAATTACATTATTAAATAAAATTAAAAGTAATCATCTTATTACAAAGAAATAGGCCCAGTTTCAATAAAATTCGATCACAAAAATTGTCTTCATGGGGTGAGATGACTTTTAAAATGCAATCAATAACAATTATTATTATTATTTTTTAAAAAGTGGCGGGCAGTTTTCTGAAAACTAAATTTTTTCATAACACCCCTAGTTACGAAATCACTCTTGTTTCCCTAATATTTATAATGGAAAGTAACTTATGAAAATAAATTTAATAGAAGCAAATTTATTATTAAAAGAAATTTATGCACGTGAAATATGTGACATAATTTTATATGGAACATTATAATGTAAAAAATATTTTTGCGCATTTGTACAAAGTACATTATTATTATTACTATTATGTTTAATTAATTATTACTTAAACGTTATGTTTTTATCTGATTTTTCAAAAAATTTTATTTTTTGGAAATAATGAATAAAATTTTTTTAATAAAAACTTTAAGTGGTAAAAAATTGCTATGTATTAATTGTCAAAATAGTTGGTAATTTTAATAATCCCTTTTATACAGAATGCATCATAATATTTTTTAGTAGTTATAAATTGAAATTTATCCTTTTCCTGTTTATTTATTGTATATTTAAATTTACCAAAATTTAAAAGTAATTATATAATTGATAATAAATTTTAAATACAAATTATTATTATTTTTTTATTTTTTTGAAAAGTGGGAGCGAAAAGATAATACAAATACATATTTAAAAAAAAAAACTTAGTTTTGCCAGTTAAAAATTGAAAATGAAATTATTTAATATAATAATTACATTATTACATAAAATTAAAAACTAATCCTCTTATTACAAAGAAATAGGCCCAGTTTCAATAAAATTCGATCACAAAAATTGTCTTCATGGGGTGAGATGACTTTTAAAATGCAATCAATAACAATTATTATTATTATTTTTAAAAAAGTGACGGGCAGTTTTCTGAAAACAAAATTTTTTCATAACACCCCTAATTACGAAATCACTCTTGTTTCCCGAATATTTATAATGGAAAGTAACTTATGAAAATAAATTTAATAGAAGCAAATTTATTATTAAAAGAAATTTATGCACGTGAAATATGTGACATAATTTTATATGGAACATTATAAAATAAAAAATATTTTTGCGCATTTGTACAAAGGTACATTATTATTATTACTATTATGTTTAATTAATTATTACTTAAACGTTATGTTTTTATCTGATTTTACAAAAAAAATTTCTTTTTTGGAAATAATGAATAAAATTTTTTTAATAAAAACTTTAAGTGGTAAAAAATTGCTATGTATTAATTGTCAAAATAGTTGGTAATTTTAATAATCCCTTTTATACAGAATGCATCATAATATTTTTTAGTAGTTATAAATTGAAATTTATCCTTTTCCTGTTTATTTATTGTATATTTAAATTTACCAAAATTTAAAAGTAATTATATAATTGATAATAAATTTAAAATACAAATTATTATTATTTTTTTCTTTTTTTGAAAAGTGGAAGCGAAAAGATAATACAAATACATATTTTAAAAAAAAACTTAGTTTTGCCAGTTAAAAATTGAAAATGAAATTATTTAATATAATAATTACATTATTACATAAAATTAAAAACTAATCCTCTTATTACAAAGAAATAGGCCCAGTTTCAATAAAATTCGATCACAAAAATTGTCTTCATGGGGTGAGATGACTTTTAAAATGCAATCAATAACAATTATTATTATTATTTTTAAAAAAGTGGCGGGCAGTTTTCTGAAAACAAAATTTTTTCATAACACCCCTAATTACGAAATCACTCTTGTTTCCCGAATATTTATAATGGAAAGTAACTTATGAAAATAAATTTAATAGAAGCAAATTTATTATTAAAAGAAATTTATGCACGTGAAATATGTGACATAATTTTATATGGAACATTATAAAGTAAAAAATATTTTTGAGCATTTGTACAAAGGTACATTATTATTATTACTATTATGTTTAATTAATTATTACTTAAACGTTATGTTTTTATCTGATTTTACAAAAAAAATTTCTTTTTTGGAAAAAATGAATAAAATTTTTTTAATAAAAACTTTAAGTGGTAAAAAATTGCTATGTATTAATTGTCAAAATAGTTGGTAATTTTAATAATCCCTTTTATACAGAATGCATCATAATATTTTTTAGTAGTTATAAATTGAAATTTATCCTTTTCCTGTTTATTTATTGTATATTTAAATTTACCAAAATTTAAAAGTAATTATATAATTGATAATAAATTTAAAATACAAATTATTATTATTTTTTTCTTTTTTTGAAAAGTGGGAGCGAAAAGATAATACAAATACATATTTTTTTTTTAAAACTTAGTTTTGCCAGTTAAAAATTGAAAATGAAATTATTTAATATAATAATTACATTATTAAATAAAATTAAAAGTAATCATCTTATTACAAAGAAATAGGCCCAGTTTCAATAAAATTCGATCACAAAAATTGTCTTCATGGGGTGAGATGACTTTTAAAATGCAATCAATAACAATTATTATTATTATTTTTTAAAAAGTGGCGGGCAGTTTTCTGAAAACTAAATTTTTTCATAACACCCCTAGTTACGAAATCACTCTTGTTTCCCTAATATTTATAATGGAAAGTAACTTATGAAAATAAATTTAATAGAAGCAAATTTATTATTAAAAGAAATTTATGCACGTGAAATATGTGACATAATTTTATATGGAACATTATAATGTAAAAAATATTTTTGCGCATTTGTACAAAGTACATTATTATTATTACTATTATGTTTAATTAATTATTACTTAAACGTTATGTTTTTATCTGATTTTTCAAAAAATTTTATTTTTTGGAAATAATGAATAAAATTTTTTTAATAAAAACAAAATTGCTATGTATTAATTGTCAAAATAGTTGGTAATTTTAATAATCCCTTTTATACAGAATGCATCATAATATTTTTTAGTAGTTATAAATTGAAATTTATCCTTTTCCTGTTTATTTATTGTATATTTAAATTTACCAAAATTTAAAAGTAATTATATAATTGATAATAAATTTAAAATACAAATTATTATTATTTTTTTCTTTTTTTGAAAAGTCGGAGCGAAAAGATAATACAAATACATATTTAAAAAAAAAAACTTAGTTTTGCCAGTTAAAAATTGAAAATGAAATTTTTTAATATAATAATTACATTATTACATAAAATTAAAAACTAATCCTCTTATTACAAAGAAATAGGCCCAGTTTCAATAAAATTCGATCACAAAAATTGTCGTCATGGGGTGAGATGACTTTTAAAATGCAATCAATAACAATTATTATTATTATTTTTAAAAAAGTGGCGGGCAGTTTTCTGAAAACAAAATTTTTTCATAACACCCCTAATTACGAAATCACTCTTGTTTCCCGAATATTTATAATGGAAAGTAACTTATGAAAATAAATTTAATAGAAGCAAATTTATTATTAAAAGAAATTTATGCACGTGAAATATGTGACATAATTTTATATGGAACATTATAAAGTAAAAAATATTTTTGCGCATTTGTACAAAGGTACATTATTATTATTACTATTATGTTTAATTAATTATTACTTAAACGTTATGTTTTTATCTGATTTTACAAAAAAAAATTCTTTTTTGGAAATAATGAATAAAATTTTTTTAATAAAAACTTTAAGTGGTAAAAAATTGCTATGTATTAATTGTCAAAATAGTTGGTAATTTTAATAATCCCTTTTATACAGAATGCATCATAATATTTTTTAGTAGTTATAAATTGAAATTTATCCTTTTCCTGTTTATTTATTGTATATTTAAATTTACCAAAATTTAAAAGTAATTATATAATTGATAATAAATTTAAAATACAAATTATTATTATTTTTTTCTTTTTTTGAAAAGTGGGAGCGAAAAGATAATACAAATACATATTTAAAAAAAAAAACTTAGTTTTGCCAGTTAAAAATTGAAAATGAAATTATTTAATATAATAATTACATTATTAAATAAAATTAAAAAATAATCATCTTATTACAAAGAAATAGGCCCAGTTTCAATAAAATTCGATCACAAAAATTGTCTTCATGGGGTGAGATGACTTTTAAAATGCAATCAATAACAATTATTATTATTATTTTTAAAAAAGTGGCGGGCAGTTTTCTGAAAACTAAATTTTTTCATAACACCCCTATTTACGAAATCACTCTTGTTTCCCTAATATTTATAATGGAAAGTAACTTATGAAAATAAATTTAATAGAAGCAAATTTATTATTAAAAGAAATTTATGCACGTGAAATATGTGACATAATTTTATATGGAACATTATAATGTAAAAAATATTTTTGCGCATTTGTACAAAGTACATTATTATTATTACTATTATGTTTAATTAATTATTACTTAAACGTTATGTTTTTATCTGATTTTTCAAAAAATTTTATTTTTTGGAAATAATGAATAAAATTTTTTTAATAAAATCTTTAAATGGTAAAAAATTGCTATGCATTAATTGTCAAAATAATTGGTAATTTTAATATAAAAAAATTAATATTCCATTAAATATATATTTTTTTTTATTTAGTAATGTATCCTTAATTTATTAAATTAATAATATTATTAATATGCATTACGAATTTTACTTTAAATTAAACTCAAAATAATCCCTTTTATATCGGATGCATCATAAAATTTTTCAGTAGTTATAAATTGAAATTTATCCTTTTCCTGTTTATTTATTGTACATTTAAATTTACCAAAATTTAAAAGTAATTATATAATTGATAATAAATTTAAAATACAAATTATTAATTTTTTTTTCTTTTTTTTGAAAAGTGGGAGCGAAAAGGTAATACAAATACATATTAAAAAAAAAAAAAAAAACTTAGTTTTGCCAGTTAAAAATTGAAAATGAAATTATTTGAAATAATAATTACATTATTACATAAAATTAAAAACTAATCCTCTTATTACAATGAAATAGGCCCAGTTTCAATAAAATTCGATCACAAAAATTGTCTTCATGGGGTGAGATGACTTTTAAAATGCAATCAATAACAATTATTATTATTATTTTTAAAAAAGTGGCGGGCAGTTTTCTGAAAACAAAATTTTTTCATAACACCCCTAATTATGAAATCACTCTTGTTTCCCGAATATTTATAATGGAAAGTAACTTATGAAAATAAATTTAATAGAAGCAAATTTATTATTAAAAGAAATTTATGCACGTGAAATATGTGACATAATTTTATATGGAACATTATAAAGTAAAAAATATTTTTGCGCATTTGTACAAAGGTACATTATTATTATTACTATTATGTTTAATTAATTATTACTTAAACGTTATGTTTTTATCTGATTTTACAAAAAAAATTTCTTTTTTGGAAATAATGAATAAAATTTTTTTAATAAAAACTTTAAGTGGTAAAAAATTGCTATGTATTAATTGTCAAAATAGTTGGTAATTTTAATAATCCCTTTTATACAGAATGCATCATAATATTTTTTAGTAGTTATAAATTGAAATTTATCCTTTTCCTGTTTATTTATTGTATATTTAAATTTACCAAAATTTAAAAGTAATTATATAATTGATAATAAATTTAAAATACAAATTATTATTATTTTTTTCTTTTTTTGAAAAGTGGGAGCGAAAAGATAATACAAATACATATTAAAAAAAAAATCTTAGTTTTGCCAGTTAAAAATTGAAAATGAAATTATTTAATATAATAATTACATTATTAAATAAAATTAAAAAATAATCATCTTATTACAAAGAAATAGGCCCAGTTTCAATAAAATTCGATCACAAAAATTGTCTTCATGGGGTGAGATGACTTTTAAAATGCAATCAATAACAATTATTATTATTATTTTTAAAAAAGTGGCGGGCAGTTTTCTGAAAACTAAATTTTTTCATAACACCCCTAGTTACGAAATCACTCTTGTTTCCCTAATATTTATAATGGAAAGTAACTTATGAAAATAAATTTAATAGAAGCAAATTTATTATTAAAAGAAATTTATGCACGTGAAATATTTGACATAATTTTATATGGAACATTATAATGTAAAAAATATTTTTGCGCATTTGTACAAAGTACATTATTATTATTACTATTATGTTTAATTAATTATTACTTAAACGTTATGTTTTTATCTGATTTTTCAAAAAATTTATTTTTTGGAAATAATGAATAAAATTTTTTTAATAAAAACTTTAAGTGGTAAAAAATTGCTATGCATTAATTGTCAAAATAATTGGTAATTTTAATATAAAAAAAATTAATATTCCATTAAATATATATTTTTTTTATTTAGTAATGTATCCTTAATTTATTAAATTAATAATATTATTAATATGCATTACGAATTTTACTTTAAATTAAACTCAATATAATCCCTTTTATATGGGATGCATCATAATATTTTTCAGTAGTTATAAATTGAAATTTATCCTTTTCCTGTTTATTTATTGTATATTTTAATTTACCAAAATTTAAAAGTAATTATATAATTGATAATAAAACTAAAATACAAATTATTATTATTATTCTCTTTTTTTGAAAAGTGGGAGCGAAAAGGTAATACAAATAAATATAAAAAAAAACAACAACTTAGTTTTGCCAGTTAAAAATTGAAAATGAAATTATTTAATATAATAATTACATTATTATATAAAATTAAAAAATAATCATCTTATTACAAAGAAATAGGCCCAGTTTCAATAAAATTCGATCACAAAAATTGTCTTCATTGGGTGAGATGACTTTTAAAATGCAATCAATAACAATTATTATTATAATTTAAAAAAAAGTGGTGGGCAGTTTTCTGAAAACTAAATTTTTTCATAACACCCCTAGTTACGAAATCACTCTTGTTTCCCGAATATTTATAATGGAAAGTAACTTATGAAAATAAATTTAATAGAAGCAAATTTATTATAAAAAAATTAAATATTTGTACTTTAATATATACATATCTCGTTTTTCACTCTTGTTTTTCTAATATTTATAATGGAAAGTAACTTGTGAAAATAAATATAATAGATGCAAATTTATTTAAAAAAAAAATTCAATATTTGTACTTTAATATATACATGTCTCATTTTTGAATTATTAAAGGAGGGGATCTACAGGGGTGATTTGAGGAAATATGTACGTATAATAGCTTATATGTGTCTAACTGAATTGTTAAAGACTGTTATTGTAAAACTAATTGGAAGAAGAAAAAAATGAAGTAAAGCTATTTTAACTATTTAATTAATAATAATATAAATGTTCTAAAAATGTACGTAAACAACCAAAAAATATTTATGGCAGATTATATTATATATAAAATACTAATACTAATAATAAATAATAAACTTAAAACATATAAATCATTCTGTTAAATAATAATAATAATAATAAAAGAAAAAGAGAATGTCCCCTAAAACAATATCACTTTGTTTAATAAAATACAATTTTCAGCTCGGTCTAATCTCATTATCTCGAGTTATAAAAGTTTTAATTTATCGGACTGTAACATTAAGCTTTTTATAAAATTTGCGGGGAGGACGGGGAGAATTAAAAAAAAAAAAGCATGAATAATGCTTAAGTACAGCATTTGGCAGGTAGAAATTACAATCCGAGTTATAAGGTTGCGGGCAAAGAAATAGCAAGGGAACGAAATGGCCAGGACCGAAATGCCTCGGGACCGAAATGCCTCGGGACCAAAATGACCAGGGATCGAAATGTCTTGGAACCGAAACGGCGGGACCGAAATGTCGTGTACCCGAAACTGGGGACAAGAATAATCATAGGGCCTGGCTCAGGACCCCTTGATCTGTTTGTTCGCCAAACATTTTTTCCTCCCTAAATTTCTCACTTTTTCAGTGCAAAATTTCAAAGTTAAATCTTAGACTCTTCTTTCAGGACCAAAACGAATAATTCATACTCTTATGCTTAATTTTGATTAATTAAAGATCTAAAGTGCTATGTAGTAAAACATTTAAACATGCTTTCATTTTAAGGCCCTGGTTTTTAACTGTGAGTTGCCCCCTACGGGGCCTCCATATTATGTCTCCCTTAAAAATGGTCCGATTTACTAGATTTTTTAGGTGTGTTCGTAATTATGTAAATTCGTAGCACCTATGGTTGTCGTTCAGTCCGTCCGTCCGTCTGTCCGAATATAATAAGGCAAAACTACCCAACCGAATCTTTTGGAATTTAAAATATATAATTATTACACAATTTTGTCGAGTCATTTCAAATTTTATGATTTTCGGATCCATAGATCAATTACAGGGATAATCAAAATTATTCCATTACATTACGGTCAATGGAGAAAAAAGTTTCAAAAGTATTTAAATCGTTTGAAATTTAAAATACATAATTATTACATAATTTGGTCGAATGATTGGTTACTGCTTATCCGACTGAGCTACGACCACATACAATCTTTTTTCAAAGTAAGGTATTTGAGATGTGTATATATACTAGACACCCCCCCCCCCTGTTTCTCAAGAACAAAGGAGCGTTGTGTAAAATCCATTGAACATCAGGCTAAGGGGTCTCTGGCCTACAATATATATTAAAATAATCAAAATCTGTGATAATCAATGTTGACTCTCTCCTTGTTAGAATTCAGCAACTATTATTTTCAAATATTATTGGTGCATTTTTTATTTTTTATTTATTTATTTATTTATTTTTTTGTATTACAGGCTTGAATATTTCTTCCAGTGCATATTACTTTAGTTGTGGGGACCCAGATTCCAGTTCAGAAAGATGAGCGTTGGGAACGCTGTGAATATCAATAAGGTCCAAAGAAACTAGGTTCGTTTAAAAGAGTTTCAAAAGATTTAATATCGTACAAAGTTAAGTGTTGTTTAAGGGTGTTCTTAACTGATCCGCTCAACAAGCGAAAAACGTTTTGACACATTTACAAATTCATTTTTTAACAGAAAGTTATAAAATTTTAATGCCTGACTATGAAAGCGGTTTCGAGTTGAACTTATTTATCCATTTTACGATAATTAAATTACTTATGGAGTTATAAGCTATATCGATGACGCAATCACCCGTTTTTCTATTCCTTTTAGACCGGTTTTTCTGCTTTCGTCGGGAAATAGGCTCAAAAGTGTCAACTTTGAAGGCTTGTTATGAAAAATCTATTGTGTTTTTTAAAAAACAAAAGAATGAGTGCAATTAGACAGTTTCTGAATAACAACACCTCTATTTTCATGCATTTCCGAACAAAAATAAATTAATGCATGTGTCACAAAGTTGCCCTTTTTGATTTAAGAACACCCTCAAGGTTATTATAATTGGCCCCGGGAGGTTCAGCTAGTATTAAATAAAATTTAGCATAAAAATTACATTTCAAGAATATTTTAATGTTAAAATTAAAATAAGCATTAAAAAGTGCACCTTTTTTTTTGGGGGGGGGGGGTCGAGAAGCATAATTATCAAAATATTTTTTTTCTACTTATGTATTCAACGAGCTTTTACAATTCATGTCAACTTCCATTGTATTACAAGGTGTCCACTCTCAACGGTGGCCAATGGCTAATTCCTTAATCGTTAGTTATCGATATATATTCTTTCAATTACAAAAATGTTTTATGGGGTAAAGAAAAATTTTAAAAGTGATTTGAGTGAATAAAAACACTTTTTCAAAAATTACGAAATTTGATTTTTTATACGGTCTTCCGTTCCTATTAGTTATGTTTAGTAAAATTGTCCTGTTACTCTGACAGACAGTCTAAGACAATAAAAGTTTTTCTACGATTAAAATTCACCGAGTAAGCTGTTTAAAGTTGGAGCATATTTTTTGCTGCAAATTAGGGGTCATTCAGAAATTTTGTAGAAATATAATTTCGCCAGAAATGTATATGTAAAAAAAAATTTTCAAAATAAAATTGCAATAGAAATTTTAAATATTTAATCATTCTAAAATGTAATGAAAAATATATAATTCGTAAAAAACATATAAAGAAAAAAACAGAATTTTTGTTAAATAAAATAATGAAATTTCACTTCTATAAACTTTCTATTAAAACTAGCATAGAAAACAATTTTAGAGTTATTTGAAAAAATTCTAAAATTTTAAATTTTGCATGATATGGCTTTCCTGGAAAATTCGTATATGGGTGATTCTCAAAACAGGGGAGAATTTCAGTCCTTCGGCGTACAAAAAAAAAAAAAAAAAAAAAAAAAAAAAAATGACAGGTTTTTTTACATGTTTTTATTTTTAGATATGTTTGTCTTAATATTATTCATCATTTACACTCAAGAATTACTCACTTTTTAGTTAAAAACACCTTAAAATAACAGAATGAATGTTTCTTTTTTTGAAAAGTGGGAGCGAAATGGTAATACAAATATACATTTAAAAAAAAAAAACTTAGTTTTGCCAATTAAAAATTGAAAATGAAATTATTTGAAATAATAATTACATTATTTCATAAAATTAAAAACTAATCATCTTATTACAAAGAAATAGTCCCAGTTTCAATAAAATTCGATCACAAAAATTGTCCTCATGGGGTGAGATGACTTTTAAAATGTAATCAATAACAATTATTATTATTATTTTTAAAAAAGTGGCGGGCAGTTTTCTGAAAACTAAATTTTTTCATAACACCCCTAGTTACGAAATCATTCTTGTTTCCCGAATATTTATAATGGAAAGTAACTTATGAAAATAAATTTAATAGAAGCAAATTTATTATTAAAAGAAATTTATGCACGTGAAATATGTGACATAAATTTATATGGAACATTATAAAGTAAAAAATATTTTTGCGCATTTGTACAAAGGTACATTATTATTATTACTATTATGTTTAATTAATTATTAATTAAACGTTATGTTTTTATCTGATTTTACAAAAAAATTTCTTTTTTGGAAATAATGAATAAAATTTTTTTAATAAAAACATTAAGTGGTAAAAAATTGCTATGTATTAATTGTCAAAATAGTTGGTAATTTTAATAATCCCTTTTATATAGAATGCATCATAATATTTTTTAGTAGTTATAAATTGAAATTTATCCTGTACCCGTTTATTTATTGTATATTTAAATTTACCAAAATTTAAAAGTATTAATAAAATTGATAATAAAACTAAAATAAAAATTATTAATTTTTTTTCTTTTTTTGAAAAGTGGGAGCGAAATGGTAATACAAATAAACTTTAAAAAAAAAAACTTAGTTTTGCCAGATAAAAATTGAAAATGAAATTATTTAAAATAATAATTACATTATTACATAAAATTAAAAAATAATCGTCTTATTACAAAGAAATAGGCCCAGTTTCAATGAAATTCGATCACAAAAATTGTCTTCATGGGGTGAGATGACTTTTAAAATGCAATCAATAACAATTATTATTATTATTTAAAAAAAAGTGGCGGGCAGTTTTCTGAAAACTAAATTTTTTCATAACACCCCTAGTTACGAAATCACTCTTGTTTCCCTAATATTTATAATGGAAAGTAACTTATGAAAATAAATTTAATAGAAGCAAATTTATTATTAAAAAAGTTTATGCACGTGAAATATGTGACATAATTTTATATGGAACATTATAAAATAAAAAATATTTTTACCATTTGTACAAAGGTACATTATTATTATTACTATTATGTTTAATTAATTATTACTTAAACGTTATGTTTTTGTATTATTTTTCAAAAAAATTTATTTTTTGGTAATAATGAATAAAAATTTTTGAATAAAAACTTTAAGTGGTAAAAAATTGCTATTTATTAATTGTCAAAATAGTTGGTAATTTTAATATAAAAAAATTAAATTAATATTCCATCAAATATATATATTTTTTAATTTAGTAATGTATCCTTCATTTATTAAATTAATAATATTATTAATATGCATTACGAATTTTACTTTAAATTAAACCCAATATATAATCCCTTTTATATAGAATGCATCATAATATTTCTCAGTAGTTATAAATTGAAATTTATCCTGTACCTGTTTATTTATTGTATATTTAAATTTACCAAAATTTAAAAGTATTAATATAATTGATAATAAAACTAAAATACAAATTACTAATTTTTTTTTTCTTTTTTTGAAAAGTGGAAGCGAAAATGTAATACAAATAAATATAGAAAAAAAAAAAAAAAAAAAAAAAAAAAAAAAAAACTTAGTTTTGCCTTTTAAAAATTGAAAATGAAATTATTTAATATAATAATTACATTATTAAATAAAATTAAAAAATAATCATCTTATTACAAAGAAATAGGCCCAGTTTCAATAAAATTCGATCACAAAAATTGCCTTCATGGTATGAGATGAATTTAAAATGCAATCAATAACAATTATTTTTATTATTTAAAAAAAAAAGTGGCGGGCAGTTTTCTGAAAACTAAATTTTTTCATAACACCCCTAGTTACGAAATCACTCTTGTTTCCCTAATATTTATAATGGAAAGTAACTTATGAAAATAAATTTAATAGAAGCAAATTTATTATTAAAAGAAATTTATGCACGTGAAATATGTGACATAATTTTATATGGAACATTATAATGTAAAAAATATTTTTGCGCATTTGTACAAAGGTACATTATTATTATTACTATTATGTTTAATTAATTATTACTTAAACGTTATGTTTTTATCTGATTTTTCAAAAAATTATATTTTTTTGAAATAATGAATAAAAATTTTTTAATAAAAACTTTAAGTTGTAAAAAATTGCTATGTATTAATTGTCAAAATAGTTGGTAATTTTAATATAAAAAAATTAATATTCCATTAAATATATATTTTTTTATTTAGTAATGTATCCTTAATTTATTAAATTAATAATATTATTAATATGCATTACGAATTTTACTTTAAATTAAACTCAATATAATCTCTTTTATATGGGATGCATCATAATATTTTTCAGTAGTTATAAATTGAAATTTATCCTTTTCCTGTTTATTTATTGTATATTTAAATTTACCAAAATTTAAAAGTAATTATATAATTGATAATAAATTTAAAATACAAATTAATATTATTTTTTTCTTTTTTTGAAAAGTAGGAGCGAAAAGGTAATACAAATACATATTTTTTTTTTAAAAACTTAGTTTTGCCAGTTAAAAATTGAAAATGAAATTATTTAAAATAATAATTATATTATTACATAAAATTAAAAAATAATCATCTTATTACAAAGAAATAGGCCCAGTTTCAATGAAATTCGATCACAAAAATTGTCTTCATGGGGTGAGATGACTTTTAAAATGCAATCAATAACAATTATTATTATTATTTTAAAAAAAGTGGCGGGCAGTTTTCTGAAAACTAAATTTTTTCATAACACCCCTAGTTACGAAATCACTCTTGTCTCCCTAATATTTATAATGGAAAGTAACTTATGAAAATAAATTTAATAGAAGCAAATATATTATGAAAAAAAAAATTTATGCACGTGAAATATGTGACATAATTTTATATGGAACATTTTAAAGAAAAAAATATTTTTACGCATTTGTACAAAGGTACATTATTATTATTACTATTATGTTTAATTAATTTTTACTTAAACGTTATCTTTTTATCTGATTTTTCAAAAAATTTTATTTTTTTGAAATAATGAATAAAAAATTTTTAATAAAAACTTTAAGTTGTAAAAAATTGCTATGTATTAATTGTCAAAATAGTTGGTAATTTTAATATAAAAAAATTAATATTCCATTAAATATATATTTTTTTTATTTAGTAATGTATCCTTAATTTATTAAATTAATAATATTATTAATATGCATTACGAATTTTACTTTAAATTAAACTCAATATAATCTCTTTTATATGGGATGCATCATAATATTTTTCAGTAGTTATAAATTGAAATTTATCCTTTTCCTGTTTATTTATTGTATATTTAAATTTACCAAAATTTAAAAGTAATTATATAATTGATAATAAATTTAAAATACAAATTATTATTATTATTTTCTTTTTTTGAAAAGTGGGAGCGCAAAGGTAATACAAATAAATATAAAAAAATAACTTAGTTTTGCCAGTTAAAAATTTAAAATGAAATTATTTAATATAATAATTACATTATTACATAAAATTAAAAAATAATCATCTTATTACAAAGAAATAGGCCCAGTTTCAATAAAATTCGATCACAAAAATTGTCTTCATGGAGTGAGATCACTTTTAAAATGCAATCAATAACAATTATTATTATTTTTTTTTTTTTTTAAGTGGCGGGCAGTTTTCTGAAAACTAAATTTTTTCATAACACCCCTAGTTACGAAATCACTCTTATTTCCCTAATATTTATAATGGAAAGTAACTTATGAAAATAAATTTAATAGAAGCAAATTTATTATTAAAAGAAATTTATGCACGTTAAATATGTGACATAATTTTATATGGAACATTATAAAGTAAAAAATATTTTTGCGCTTTTGTACAAAGGTACATTATTATTATTACTATTATGTTTAATTAATTATTACTTAAACGTTATGTTTTTATCTGATTTTACAAAAAAATTTCTTTTTTGGAAATAATGAATAAAATTTTTTTAATAAAAACTTTAAGTGGTAAAAAATTGCTGTGTATTAATTGTCAAAATAGTTGGTAATTTTAATAATCCCTTTTATATAGAATGCATCATAATATTTTTTAGTAGTTATAAATTGAAATTTATCCTGTACCTGTTTATTTATTGTATATTTAAATATACCAAAATTTAAAAGTATTAATATAATTGATTATAAAACTAAAATACAAATTATTATTTTTTTTTCTTTTTTTGAAAAGTGGGAGCGAAATGGTAATACAAATAAACAATTAAAAAAAAAAAAAAAAAAAAAAAACTTAGTTTTGCCAATTAAAAATTGAAAATGAAATTATTTGAAATAATAATTACATTATTACATAAAATTAAAAACTAATCATCTTATTACAAAGAAATAGGCCCAGTTTCAATAAAATTCGATCACAAAAATTGTCTTCATGGGGTGAGATGACTTTTAAAATGCAATCAATAACAATTATTATTATTATTTAAAAAAAAGTGGCGGGCAGTTTTCTGAAAACTAAATTTTTTCATAACACCCCTAGTTACGAAATCACTCTTGTTTCCCTAATATTTATAATGGAAAGTAACTTATGAAAATAAATTTAATAGAAGCAAATTTATTATTAAAAGAAATTTATGCACGTTAAATATGTGACATAATTTTATATGGAACATTATAAAGTAAAAAATATTTTTGCGCTTTTGTACAAAGGTACATTGTTATTATTACTATTATGTTTAATTAATTATTACTTAAACGTTATGTTTTTATCTGATTTTACAAAAAAAATTCTTTTTTGGAAATAATGAATAAAATTTTTTTAATAAAAACTTTAAGTGGTAAAAAATTGCTGTGTATTAATTGTCAAAATAGTTGGTAATTTTAATAATCCCTTTTATATAGAATGCATCATAATATTTTTCAGTAGTTATAAATTGAAATTTATCCTTTTCCTGTTTATTTATTGTAAATTCAAATTTACCAAAATTTAAAAGTAATTATATAATTGATAATAAAACTAAAATACAAATTATTATTATTTTTTCTTTTTTTTGAAAAGTGGGAGCGAAAAGGTAATACAAATAAATATTTTTAAAAAAAAACTTAGTTTTCCCAGTTAAAAATTGAAAATGAAATTATTTAATATAATAATTACATTATTACATAAAGTTAAAAAATAATCATCTTATTACAAAGAAATAGGCCCAGTTTCAATAAAATTCGATCACAAAAATTGTCTTCATTGGGTGAGATTACTTTTAAAATGCAATCAATAACAATTATTATTATAATTTAAAAAAAAGTGGTGGGCAGTTTTCTTAAAGCTAAATTTTTTCATAACACCCCTAGTTACGAAATCACTCTTGTTTCCCTAATATTTATAATGGAAAGTAACTTATGAAAATAAATTTAATAGAAGCAAATTTATTATAAAAAAAATTCAATATTTGTACTTTAATATATACATGTCTCATTTTTGAATTATTAAAGGAGGGGATCTAGAGGGGTGATTTGAGGAAATATGTACGTATAATAGCTTATATGTGTCTAACTGAATTGTTAAAGACTGTTATTGTAAAACTAATTCGAAGAAGAAAAAAATGAAGCAAAGCTATTTTAACTATTTAATTATTAATAATAAAAATGTTCTAAAAATGTACGTAAACAACCAAAAAATATTTATGGCAGTTTATATTATATATAAAATACTAATACTAATAATAAATAATAAACTTAAAATAATCATTCTGTTAAATAATAATAATAATAATAAAAGAAAAAGAGAATGTCCCCTATATCACTTTGTTTAATAAAATAAAATTTTCAGCTCGCTCTAATCTCATTATCTCGAGTTATAAAAATTTTAATTTATCGGACTGTTATATTAAGCTTTTTATAAAATTTGCGGGGAGGACGGGGAGAATTAAAAAAAAAAAAAAAAGCATGAATAATGTTGAAGTACAGCATTTGGCAGGTAGAAATTACATTCCGAGTTATAAGGTTGCGGGCAAAGAAATAGCAAGGGACCGAAATGGCCAGGACCGAAATGCCTCGGGACCAAAATGACCAGGGATCGAAATGTCTTGGAACCGAAACGGCGGGACCGAAATGTCGTGTACCCGAAACTGGGGACAAGAATAATCATAGGGCCTGGCCCAGGACCCCTTGATCTGTTTGTTCGCCAAACATTTTTTCCTCCCTAATTTTCTCACTTTTTCAGTGCAAAATTTCAAAGTTAAATCTTAGACTCTTCTTTCAGGACCAAAACGAATAATTCATACTCTTATGCTTAATTTTGATTAATTAAAGATCTAAAGTGCTATGTAGTAAAACATTTAAACATGCTTTCATTTTAAGGCCCTGGTTTTTAACTGTCAGTTGCCCCCTACGGCGCCTCCATATTATGTCTCCCTTAAAAATGGTCCGATTTACTAGATTTTTTAGGTGTGTTCGTAATTATGTAAATTCGTAGCACCTATGGTTGTCGTTCAGTCCGTCCGTCCGTCTGTCCGAATATATTAAGGCAAAACTACCCAACCGAATCTTTTGGAATTTAAAATATATAATTATTACACAATTTTGGCGAGTCATTTCAAAGTTTATGATTTTCGGATGCATAGATCAATTACAGGGATAATCAAAATTTTTCCATTACATTACGGTCAATGGAGAAAAAAGTTTCAAAAGTATTTAAATCGTTTGAAATTTAAAATACATAATTATTACATAATTTTGTCGGATGATTGTTTACTGCTTATCCGACTGAGCTACGACCACATACAATCTTTCTTTTCAAAGTAAGGTATTTGAGATGTGTATATATACTAGACACCCCCCCCCCCCTGTTTCTCAAGAACAAAGGAGCGTTGTGTAAAATACATTGAACATGAGGCTAAGGGGTCTCTGGCCTACAATATATATTAAAATAATCAAAATCTGTGATAATCAATGTTGACTCTCTCCTTGTTAGAATTCAGCAACTATTATTTTCAAATATTATTGGTGCATTTTTTATTTTTTATTTATTTATTTATTTTTATTTTTATTTTTTTTTTTTTGTATTACAGGCTTGATTATTTCTTCCAGTGCATATTACTTTAGTTGTGGGAACCCAGATTCCAGTTCAGAAAGATGAGCGTTTGGGACGCTGTGAATATCAATAAGGTCCAAAGAAACTAGGTTCATTTAAAAGAGTTTCAAAAGATTTAATATCGTACAAAGTTAAGTGTTGTTTAAGGGTGTTCTTAACTGATCTGCTCAACAAGTGAAAAACGTTTTGACACATTTACAAATTCATTTTTTAACAGAAAGTTATAAAATTTTAATGCCTGACTATGAAAGCGGTTTCGAGTTGAACTTATTTATCCATTTTACGATAATTGAATTACTTATGGAGTTATAAGCTATATCGATGACGCAATCACCCGTTTTTCTCTTCCTTTTCGACCGGTTTTTCTGCTTTCGTCGGGAAATATGCTCAAAAGTGTCAACTTTGAAGGCTTGTTATGAAAAATCTATTGTGTTTTTTAAAAAGCAAAAGAATGAGTGCAATTAGACAGTTTCTGAATAACAACACCTCTATTTTCATGCATTTCCGAACAAAAATAAATTAATGCATGTGTCACAAAGTTGCCCTTTTTGATTTAAGGACACCCTCAAGGTTATTATAATTGGCCCCGGGAGGTTCAGCTAGTATTAAATAAAATTTAGCATAAAAATTACATTTCAAGAATATTTTAATGTTAAAATTAAAATAAGCATTAAAAAGTGCACCTTTTTTTTGGGGGGGGGGGGGGGTCGAGAAGCATAATTATCAAAATATTTTTTTTTTACTTATGTATTCAACGAGCTTTTACAATTCATGTCAACTTCCATTGTATTACAAGGTGTCCACTCTCAACGGTGGCCAATGGCTAATTCCTTAATCGTTAGTTATCGATATATATTTTTTCAATTACAAAAATGTTTTATGGGGTAAAGAAAAATTTTAAAAGTGATTTGAGTGAATAAAAACACTTTTTCAAAAATTACGAAATTTGATTTTTTATACGGTCTTCCGTTCCTATTAGTTATGTTTAGTAAAATTGTCCTGTTACTCTGACAGACAGTCTAAGACAATAAAAGTTTTTCTACGATTAAAATTCACCGAGTAAGCTGTTTAAAGTTGGAGCATATTTTTTGCTGCAAATTAGGGGTCATTCAGAAATTTTGTAGAAATATAATTTCGCCAGAAATGTATATGTAAAAAAAAAATTTCAAAATAAAATTGCAATAGAAATTTTAAATATTTAATCATTCTAAAATGTAATGAAAAATATATAATTTGTAACAAACATATAAAGAAAAAAACAGAATTTTTGTTAAATAAAATAATGAAATTTCACTTCTATAAACTTTCTAATAAAACTAGCATAGAAAACAATTTTATAGTTATTTGAAAAAATTCCAAAATTTTAAATTTTGTATGATATGGCTTTCCTGGAAAATTCGTATATGGGTGATTCTCAAAACAGGGGAGAATTTCAGTCCTTCGGCGTACAAAAAAAAAAAAAAAAAAAAGACAGGTTTTTTGACATGTTTTTATATTTAGATATATTTGTCTTAATATTATTCATCATTTGCACTCAAGAATTACTCACTTTTTAGTTAAAAACACCTTAAAATAACAGAATGAATGTTTCTTTTTTTGAAAAGTGGGAGCGAAATGGTAATACAAATAAACATTTAAAAAAAAAAAAACTTAGTTTTGCCAGTTAAAAATTGAAAATGAAATTATTTGAAATAATAATTACATTATTACATAAAATTAAAAACTGATCATCTTATTACAAAGAAATAGGCCCAGTTTCAATAAAATTCGATCACAAAAATTGTCCTCATGGGGTGAGATGACTTTTAAAATGCAATCAATAACAATTATTATTATTATTTTTTAAAAAGTGGCGGGCAGTTTTCTGAAAACTAAATTTTTTCATAACACCCCTAGTTGCGAAATCACTCTTGTTTCCCGAATATTTATAATGGAAAGTAACTTATGAAAATAAATTTAATAGAAGCAAATTTATTATTAAAAGAAATTTATGCACGTGAAATATGTGACATAAATTTATATGGAACATTATAAAGTAAAAAATATTTTTGCGCATTTGTACAAAGGTACATTATTATTATTACTATTATGTTTAATTAATTATTACTTAAACGTTATGTTTTTATCTGATTTTACAAAAAAATTTCTTTTTTGGAAATAATGAATAAAATTTTTTTAATAAAAACTTTAAGTTTTAAAAAATTGCTATGCATTAATTGTCAAAATAGTTGGTAATTTTAATAATCCCTTTTATATAGAATGCATCATAATATTTTTTAGTAGTTATAAATTGAAATTCATCCTGTACCCGTTTATTTATTGTATATTTAAATTTACCAAAATTTAAAAGTATTAATATAATTGATAATAAAACTAAAATAAAAATTATTCATTTTTTCTTTTTTTGAAAAGTGGGAGTGAAATGGTAATACAAATAAACATTTAAAAAAAAAAAACTTAGTTTTGCCAGTTAAAAATTGAAAATGAAATTATTTAAAATAATAATTACATTATTACATAAAATTAAAAAATAATCGTCTTATTACAAAGAAATAGGCCCAGTTTCAATGAAATTCGATCACAAAAATTGTCTTCATGGGGTGAGATGACTTTTAAAATGCAATATATAACAATTATTATTATTATTTAAAAAAAAGTGGCGGGCAGTTTTCTGAAAACTAAATTTTTTCATAAAACCCCTAGTTACGAAATCACTCTTGTTACCCTAATATTTATAATGGAAAGTAACTTATGAAAATAAATTTAATAGAAGCAAATTTATTATTAAAAAAGTTTATGCACGTGAAATATGTGACATAATTTTATATGGAACATTATAATGTAAAAAATATTTTTGCGCATTTGTACAAAGTACATTATTATTATTACTATTATGTTTAATTATTTATTACTTAAACGTTATGTTTTTATCTGATTTTTCAAAAAATTTTATTTTTTGGAAATAATGAATAAAATTTTTTTAATAAAAACTTTAAGTGGTAAAAAATTGCTATGCATTAATTGTCAAAATAGTTGGTAATTTTAATATAAAAAAATTAATATTCCATTAAATATATATATTTTTTTTTATTTAGTAATGTATCCTTAATTTATTAAATTAATAATATTATTAATATGCATTACGAATTTTACTTTAAATTAAACTCAATATAATCCCTTTTATATGGGATGCGTCATAATATTTTTCAATAGTTACAAATTGAAATTTATCCTTTTCCTGTTTATTTATTGTATATTTAAATTTACCAAAATTTAAAAGTAATTATATAATTGATAATAAATTTAAAATACAAATTATTATTTTTTTTTCTTTTTTTTTTTTGAAAAGTGGGAGCGAAAAGGTAATACAAATACATATTAAAAAAAAAAAATACTTAATTTTGCCAGTTAAAAATTGAAAATGAAATTATTCAAATAATAATTACATTATTACATAAAATTAAAAAATAATCATCTTAATACAAAGAAATAGGCCCAGTTTCAATGAAATTCGATCACAAAAATTGTCTTCATGGGGTGAGATGACTTTTAAAATGCAATCAATAACAATTATTATTATTATTTAAAAAAAAGTGGCGGGCAGTTTTCTGAAAACTAAATTTTTTCATAACACCCCTAGTTACGAAATCACTCTTGTTTTAGTAATATTTATAATGGAAAGTAACTTATGAAAATAAATTTAATAGAAGCAAATTTATTATTAAAAGAAATTTATGCACGTTAAATATGTGACATAATTTTATATGGAACATTATAAAGTAAAAAATATTTTTGCGCATTTGTACAAAGGTACATTATTATTATTACTATTATGTTTAATTAATTATTACTTAAACGTTATGTTTTTATCTGATTTTACAAAAAAAATTCTTTTTTGGAAATAATGAATAAAATTTTTTAAATAAAAACTTTAAGTGGTAAAAAATTGCTATGTATTAATTGTCAAAATAGTTGGCAATTTTAATAATCCCTTTTATATAGAATGCATCATAATATTTTTTAGTAGTTATAAATTGAAATTTATCCTTTTCCTGTTTATTTATTGTACATTTAAATTTACCAAAATTTAAAAGTAATTATATAATTGATAATAAAACTAAAATACAAATTATTAATATTATTTTCTTTTTTTGAAAAGTGGGAGCGAAAAAGTAATACAAATAAATATTCAAAAAAAAGAGACTTAATTTTGCCAGTTAAAAATTGAAAATGAAATTATTTAATATAATAATTACATTATTATATAAAATTAAAAAATAATCATCTTATTACAAAGAAATAGGCCCAGTTTCAATAAAATTCGATCACAAAAATTGTCTTCATTGGGTGAGATGACTTTTAATATGCAATCAATAACAATTATTATTATAATTTTAAAAAAAGTGGTGGGCAGTTTTCTGAAAACTAAATTTTTTCATAACACCCCTAGTTACGAAATCACTCTTGTTTCCCTAATATTTATAATGGAAAGTAACTTATGAAAATAAATTTAATAGAAGCAAATTTATTATTAAAAAATTAAATATTTGTACTTTAATATATACATATCTCGTTTTTCACTCTTGTTTTTCTAATATTTATAATGGAAAGTAACTTGTGAAAATAAATATTATAGATGCAAATTTATTTAAAAAAAAAAAATTTCAATATTTGTACTTTAATATATACATGACTCATTTTTGAATTATTAAAGGAGGGGATCTAGAGGGGTGATTTGAGGAAATATGTACGTATAATAGCTTATATGTGTCTAACTGAATTGTTAAAGACTGTTATTGTAAAACTCATTGGAAGAAGAAAAAAATGAAGTAAAGCTATTTTAACTATTTAATTAATAATAATATAAATGTTCTAAAAATGTACGTAAATAACCAAAAAATATTTATGGCAGTTTATATTATATATAAAATACTAATACTAATAATGAATAATAAACTTAAAATAATCATTCTGTTAAATAATAATAATAATAATAAAAGAAAAAGAGAATGTCCCCTAAAACAATATCACTTTGTTTAATAAAATAAAATTTTCAGCTCGGTCTAATCTCATTATCTCGAGTTATAAAAGTTTTAATTTATCGGACTGTAATATTAAGCTTTTTATAAAATTTGCGGGGAGGACGGGGAGAATTTTAAAAAAAAAGCATGAATAATGCTTAAGTACAGCATTTGGCAGGTAGAAATTACAATCAGAGTTATAAGGTTGCGGGCAAAGAAATAGCAAGGGAACGAAATGGCCAGGACCGAAATGCCTCGGGACCGAAATGCATCGGGACCAAAATGACCAGGGATCGAAATGTCTTGGAACCGAAACGGCGGGACCGAAATGTCGTGTACCCGAAACTGGGGACAAGAATAATCATAGGGCCTGGCCCAGGACCCCTTGATCTGTTTGTTCGCCAAACATTTTTTCCTCCCTAAATTTCTCACTTTTTCAGTGCAAAATTTCAAAGTTAAATCTTAGACTCTTCTTTCAGGACCAAAACGAATAATTCATACTCTTATGCTTAATTTTGATTAATTAAAGATCTAAAGTGCTATGTAGTAAAACATTTAAACATGCTTTCATTTTAAGGCCCTCATTTTTAACTGTCAGTTGCCCCCTACGGGGGCTCCATATTATGTCTCCCTTAAAAATTGTCCGATTTACTAGATTTTTTTAGGTGTGTTCGTAATTATGTAAATTCGTAGCACCTATGGTTGTCGTTCAGTCCGTCCGTCCGTCTGTCCGAATATAATAAGGCAAAACTACCCAACCGAATCTTTTGGAATTTAAAATATATAATTATTACACAATTTTGGCGAGTCATTTCAAATTTTATGATTTTCGGATGCATAGATCAATTACAGGGATAATCAAAATTTTTCCATTACATTACGGTCAATGGAGAAAAAAGTTTCAAAAGTATTTAAATCGTTTGAAATTTAAAATACATAATTATTACATAATTTTGTCGGATGATTGGTTACTGCTTATCCGACTGAGCTACGACCACATACAATCTTGCTTTTCAAAGTAAGGTATTTGAGATGTGTATATATACTAGACACCCCCCCCCCCCCTGTTTCTCAAGAACAAAGGAGCGTTGTGTAAAATACATTGAACATGAGACTAAGGGGTCTCTGACCTACAATATATATTAAAATAATCAAAATCTGTGATAATCAATGTTGACTCTCTCCTTGTTAGAATTCAGCAACTATTATCTATACATATAATAAAACGGTAGGACCCGGTGTGTCTGTACATTGAAGATAATTGACAAAAATGGAGTCAGGGCGATAAAAGAAAACCAATGAAACACAAAAAAATTTTTTTTGAATTTTTTGTCTGTCTGTCTGTTTGTTCGAGGTTATCTTCGTAACTACTGAATGGATTTTTATGCGGTTTTCACTAATGAAGAATGCACACTCCCGGGCAGTGTATAGGCTTTGTTTCATCAAAATCGGACAACAGACAAAAAAGTAACAAAAAGAAACAAAAGAAACTATTAGGTGCGCTGCTCACGTTTTTTAGTACATAACGTTTTTTAGTACATATAAAATCCAATAGATGTCACTGTGCGATTTTAAAACGCGCTATCGTTATGTTTTCGCCAGTCTACTTAAGTATGAGAAAGTTTCAAGCTGGCTGTCGTTCCATGTGGTTTAGTCGGTAGAACGTCAGTGCGCCATACTGATGGCCCGGGTTCGATTCCCAGCATGGAATTTTTTTTCACTATGTTGGCATTAACGCCTATAAGCAATTAAAAGAATTTGAAATATTGTATTCAAGGCGAATTTTCTCTCTGGGAAAATTTCCTTGCATTAATATGTCAGTGTAATTTTTTTTTCGATTTAATTTTTTTTTTTCGAAACTTTGTTTTTCTTAAAAAATTACAGTAAATATTTGATATTTCCCAACGTTTTTTGAATGATCGACTTGCTTTTTTTTTTTTAATGTATGTCTGAACCTTATCTAACTACTTCTTCAAGATTTCTTTAGATAAACCGACCAGCGTAGCGGGCGAAGGCCGCTAGTTTTCAAATATTATTGGTGCATTTTTTATTTTTTATTTATTTATTTATTTTTTTTTTTATTTTTTTTTATTTTTTTTGTATTACAGGCTTGATTATTTCTTCCAGTGCATATTACTTTAGTTGTGGGGACCCAGATTCCAGTTCAGAAAGATGAGCGTTGGGGACGCTGTGAATATCAATAAGGTCCAAAGAAACTAGGTTCATTTAAAAGAGTTTCAAAAGATTTAATATCGTACAAAGGTAAGTGTTGTTTAAGGGTGTTCTTAACTGATCCGCTCAACAAGTGAAAAACGTTTTGACACATTTACAAATTCATTTTTTAACAGAAAGTTATAAAATTTTAATGCCTGACTATGAAAGCGGTTTCGAGTTGAACTTATTTATCCATTTTACAATAATTAAATTACTTATGGAGTTATAAGCTATATCGATGACGCAATCACCCGTTTTTCTCTTCCTTTTCGACCGGTTTTTCTGCTTTCGTCGGGAAATATGCTCAAAAGTGTCAATTTTGAAGGCTTGTTATGAAAAATCTATTGTGTTTATTAAAAAACAAAAGAATGAGTGCAATTAGACAGTTTCTGAATAACAACACCTCTATTTTCCTGCATTTCCGAACAAAAATAAATTAATGCATGTGTCACAAAGTTGCCCTTTTTGGTTTAAGAACACCCTCAAGGTTAAGATAATTGGCCCCGGGAGGTTCAGCTAGTATTAAATAAAATTTAGCATAAAAATTACATTACAAGAATATTTTAATGTTAAAATTAAAATAAGCATTAAAAAGTGCACCTTTTTTTTGGGGGGGGGGGGGGGTCAAGAAACATAATTATCAAAATATTTTTTTTCTACTTATGTATTCAACGAGCTTTTACAATTCATGTCAACTTCCATTGTATTACAAGGTGTCCACTCTCAACGGTGGCCAATGGCTAATTCCTTAATCGTTAGTTATCGATATATATTTTTTCAATTACAAAAATGTTTTATGGGGTAAAGAAAAATTTTAAAAGTGATTTGAGTGAATAAAAACACTTTTTCAAAAATTACGAAATTTGATTTTTTATACGGTCTTCCGTTCCTATTAGTTATGTTTAGTAAAATTGTCCTGTTACTCTGACAGACAGTCTAAGATAATAAAAGTTTTTCTACGATTAAAATTCACCGAGTAAGCTGTTTAAAGTTGGAGCATATTTTTTGCTGCAAATTAGGGGTCATTCAGAAATTTTGTAGAAATATAATTTCGCCAGAAATGTATATGTAAAAAAAAATTTTCAAAATAAAATTGCAATAGAAATTTTAAATATTTAATCATTCTAAAATGTAATGAAAAATATATAATTTGTAACAAACATATAAAGAAGAAAACAGAATTTTTGTTAAATAAAATAATGAAATTTCACTTCTATAAACTTTCTAATAAAACTAGCATAGAAAACAATTTTAGAGTTATTTGAAAAAATTCCAAAATTTTAAATTTTGTATGATATGGCTTTCCTGGAAAATTCGTATATGGGTGATTCTCAAAACAGGGGAGAATTTCAGTCCTTTGGCGTACAAAAAAAAAAAAAAAATGACAGGTTTTTTGACATGTTTTTATATTTAGATATGTTTGTCTTAATATTATTCATCATTTGCACTCAAGAATTACTCACTTTTTAGTTAAAAACACCTTAAAATAACAGAATGAATCTTTCTTTTTTTGAAAAGTGGGAGCGAAATGGTAATACAAATAAACATTTAAAAAAAAAAAAAACTCAGTTTTGCCAATTAAAAATTGAAAATGAAATTATCTGAAATAATAATTACATTATTACATAAAATTAAAAACTAATCATCTTATTACAAAGAAATAGGCCCAGTTTCAATAAAATTCGATCACAAAAATTGTCCTCATGGGGTGAGATGACTTTTAAAATGCAATCAATAACAATTATTATTATTATTTTTAAAAAAGTGGCGGGCAGTTTTCTGAAAACTAAATTTTTTCATAACACCCCTAGTTACGAAATCACTCTTGATTCCCGAATATTTATAATGGAAAGTAACTTATGAAAATAAATTTAATAGAAAGCAAATTTATTATTAAAAGAAATTTATGCACGTGAAATATGTGACATAAATTTATATGGAACATTATAAAGTAAAAAATATTTTTGCGCATTTGTACAACGGTACATTATTATTATTACTATTCTGTTTAATTAATTATTACTTAAACGTTATGTTTTTATCTGATTTTACAAAAAAATTTTTTTTTTGGAAATAATGAATAAAATTTTTTTAATAAAAACTTTAAGTGGTAAAAAATTGCTATGTATTAATTGTCAAAATAGTTGGTAATTTTAATAATCCCTTTTATATAGAATGCATCATAATATTTTTTAGTATTTATAAATTGAAATTTATCCTGTACCCATTTATTTATTGTATATTTAAATTTACCAAAATTTAAAAGTATTAATATAATTGATAATAAAACTAAAATAAAAATTATTAATTTTTTTTCTTTTTTTGAAAAGTGGGAGCGAAATGGTAATACAAATAAACATTTAAAAAAAAAACTTAGTTTTGCCAGTTAAAAATTGAAAATGAAATTATTTAAAATAATAATTACATTATTACATAAAATTAAAAAATAATCGTCTTATTACAAAGAAATAGGCCCAGTTTCAATGAAATTCGATCACAAAAATTGTCTTCATGGGGTGAGTTGACTTTTAAAATGCAATCAATAACAATTACTATTATTATTTAAAAAAAAAGTGGCGGGCAGTTTTCTGAAAACTAAATTTTTTCATAACACCCCTAGTTACGAAATCACTCTTGTTTCCCTAATATTTATAATGGAAAGTAACTTATGAAAATATATTTAATAGAAGCAAATTTATTATTAAAAAAGTTTATGCACGTGAAATATGTGACATAATTTTATATGGAACATTATAAAGTAAAAAATATTTTTACCATTTGTACAAAGGTACATTATTATTATTACTATTATGTTTAATTAATTATTACTTAAGCGTTATGTTTTTGTATTATTTTTCAAAAAAATTTATTTTTTGGTAATAATGAATAAAAATTTTTGAATAAAAACTTTAAGTGGTAAAAAATTGCTATGCATTAATTGTCAAAATAGTTGGTAATTTTAATATAAAAAAAATTAAATTAATATTCCATTAAATATATATATTTTTTAATTTAGTATTGTATCCTTCATTTATTAAATTAATAATATTATTAATATGCATTACGAATTTTACTTTAAATTAAACCCAATATATAATCCCTTTTATATAGAATGCATCATAATATTTTTCAGTAGTTATAAATTGAAATTTATCCTGTACCTGTTTATTTATTGTATATTTAAATTTACCAAAATTTAAAAGTATTAATATAATTGATAATAAAACTAAAATACAAATTACTAATTTTTTTTTCTTTTTTTGAAAAGTGGAAGCGAAAATGTAATACAAATAAATATTTAAAAAAAAAACTTAGTTTTGCCAGTTAAAAATTGAAAATGAAATTATTTAATATAATAATTACATTATTAAATAAAATTAAAAAATAATCATCTTATTACAAAGAAATAGGCCCAGTTTCAATAAAATTCGATCACAAAAATTGTCTTCATGGGGTGAGATGACTTTTAAAATGCAATCAATAACAATAATTATTATTATTTAAAAAAAAAGTGGCAGGCAGTTTTCTGAAAACTAAATTTTTTCATAACACCCAGAGGTGCCCAGAGAGGGGTTTGGTGACGCAACTTGCGTCATACAATTTAGTTTTGGGGGGGGGGAATTTGAGAAAAAAAGTAATTTTTTTAGGGGGGGGGAATTTTTAAATTCTTAATATTCCCTTTTTTACTGTTAAAAAAAATCTAGATTTTTTAAAATCATTTTTAATTTTTTTCAATATTTAATTTCCGGAAATGTTCCTGTGTTTTTTCTTTAAATTCTAGATAAGGGCAATAAGAACTCATTCTGCTATACTCAACTCGCTATTTTTTTTGTAAATCTTGATTCTTTTAACATCACTTTTAGATTTTTTCAACATTGAATTTTCAGAAATGTTCCTGTGTTTTCTTTCTTTAAATTCTAGATAAGGGCAATAAAAACTCACTCCGCTATGTTCAACTCGCTATATTTGAAAGTACAGTAGATTATAAGTAGAATATATTTTACACTTCATATTTTATTTAGGGGGGGGGGGATCAATGTTAAAGTATGAAGTTTTTTTTTTTGGGGGGGGGGGGATTTGCGTCATGGGTTTTGGTGGGGATGGTCACCACTGATAACACCCCTAGTTACGAAATCACACTTGTTTCCCTAATATTTATAATGGAAAGTAACTTATGAAAATAAATTTAATAGAAGCAAATTTATTATTAAAAGAAATTTATGCACGTGAAATATGTGACATAATTTTATATGGAACATTATAAAGTAAAAAATATTTTTGCGCATTTGTACAACGGTACATTATTATTATTACTATTATGTTTAATTAATTATTACTTAAACGTTATGTTTTTATCTGATTTTACAAAAAAATTTTTTTTTTGGAAATAATGAATAAAATTTTTTTAATAAAAACTTTAAGTGGTAAAAAATTGCTACGTATTAATTGTCAAAATAGTTGGTAATTTTAATATAAAAAAATTAATATTCCATTAAATATATATATTTTTTTATTTAGTAATGTATCCTTAATTTATTAAATTAATAATATTATTAATATGCATTACGAATTTTACTTTAAATTAAACTCAATATAATCTCTTTTATATGGGATGCATCATAATATTTTTCAGTAGTTATAAATTGAAATTTATCCTTTTCCTGTTTATTTATTGTATATTTAAATTTACCAAAATTTAAAAGTAATTATATAATTGATAATAAATTTAAAATACAAATTATTATTTTTTTTTCTTTTTTTTGAAAAGTGGGAGCGAAAAGGTAATACAAATACATATTTAAAAAAAAAAAAACTTAGTTTTGCCAGTTAAAAATTGAAAATGAAATTATTTAAAATAATAATTATATTATTACATAAAATTAAAAAATAATAATCTTATTACAAAGAAATAGGCCCAGTTTCAATGAAATTCGATCACAAAAATTGTCTTCATGGGGTGAGATGACTTTTAAAATGCAATCAATAACAATTATTATTATTATTTTAAAAAAAGTGGCGGGCAGTTTTCTGAAAACTAAATTTTTTCATAACACCCCTAGTTACGAAATCATTCTTGTTTCCCTAATATTTATAATGGAAAGTAACTTATGAAAATAAATTTAATAGAAGCAAATATATTATGAAAAAAAAATTTATGCACGTGAAATATGTGACATAATTTTATATGGAACATTATAAAGAAAAAAATATTTTTACGCATTTGTACAAAGGTACATTATTATTATTACTATTATGTTTAATTAATTTTTACTTAAACGTTATGTTTTTATCTGATTTTTCAAAAAAATTTATTTTTTTGAAATAATGAATAAAAATTTTTTTAAAAGTTGTAAAAAATTGCTATGTATTAATTGTCAAAATAGTTGGTAATTTTAATATAAAAAATTAATATTCCATTAAATATATATATTTTTTATTTAGTAATGTATCCTTAATTTATTAAATTAATAATATTATTAATATGCATTACGAATTTTACTTTAAATTAAACTCAATATAATCCCTTTTATATGGGATGCATCATAATATTTTTCAGTAGTTATAAATTGAAATTTATCCTTTTCCTGTTTATTTATTGTATATTTAAATTTACCAAAATTTAAAAGTAATTATATAATTGATAATAAAATTAAAATACAAATTATAATTTTTTTTTCTTTTTTTGAAAAGTGGGAGCGAAAAGGTAATAAAAATACATATTTAAAAAAAAAAAAAAAAAAACTTAGTTTTGCCAGTTAAAAATTGAAAATGAAATTTTTTAAAATAATAATTACATTATTACATAAAATTAAAAAATAATCATCTTATTACAAAGAAATAGGCCCAGTTTCAATAAAATTCGATCACAAAAATTGTCCTCATGGGGTGAGATGACTTTTAAAATGCAATCAATAACAATTATTATTATTATTTTTAAAAAAGTGGCGGACAGTTTTCTGAAAACTAAATTTTTTCGTAACACCCCTAGTTACGAAATCACTCTTGTTTCCCGAATATTTATAATGGAAAGTAACTTATGAAAATAAATTTAATAGAAGCAAATTTATTATTAAAAGAAATTTATGCACGTGAAATATGTAACATAAATTTATATGGAACATTATAAAGTAAAAAATATTTTTGCGCATTTGTACAAAAGTACATTATTATTATTACTATTATGTTTAATTAATTATTACTTAAACGTTATGTTTTTATCTGATTTTACAAAAAAATTTCTTTTTTGGAAATAATGAATAAAATGTTTTTAATAAAAACTTTAAGTGGTATAAAATTGCTATGTATTAATTGTCAAAATAGTTGGTAATTTTAATAATCCCTTTTATATAGAATGCATCATAATATTTTTTAGTAGTTATATAAATTGAAATTTATCCTTTTCCTGTTTATTTATTGTACATTTAAATTTACCAAAATTTAAAAGTAATTATACAATTGATAATAAAACTAAAATACAAATTATTATCATTTTTTCTTTTTTTGAAAAGTGGGAGCGAAAAGGTAATACAAATAAATAAATAAAAAAAAAAAAAAACTTAGTTTTGCCAGTTAAAAATTGAAAATGAAATTATTTAATATAATAATTACATTATTACATAAAATTAAAAAATAATCATCTTATTACAAAGAAATAGGCCCAGGTTCAATAAAATTCGATCACAAAAATTGTCTTCATGGAGTGAGATCACTTTTAAAATGCAATCAATAACAATTATTATTATTATTTTTAAAAAAGTGGCGGGCAGTTTTCTGAAAACTAAATTTTTTCATAACACCCCTAGTTACGAAATCACTCTTGTTTCCCTAATATTTATAATGGAAAGTAACTTATGAAAATAAATTTAATTGAAGCAAATTTATTATTAAAAGAAATTTATGCACGTTAAATATGTGACATAATTTTATGTGGAACATTATAAAGTAAAAAATATTTTTGCGCATTTGTACAAAGGTACATTATTATTATTACTATTATGTTTAATTAATTATTACTTAAACGTTATGTTTTTATCTGATTTTACAAAAAAAATTCTTTTTTGGAAATAATAAATAAAATTTTTTTAATAAAAACTTTAAGTGGTAAAAAATTGCTATGTATTAATTGTCAAAATAGTTGGTAATTTTAATAATCCCTTTTATATAGAATGCATCATAATATTTTTTAGTAGTTATAAATTGAAATTTATCCTTTTCCTGTTTATTTATTGTACATTTAAATTTACCAAAATTTAAAAGTAATTATATAATTGATAATAAAACTAAAATACAAATTATTATTATTTTTTCTTTTTTTGAAAAGTGGGAGCGAAAAGGTAATACAAATAAATATTTAAAAAAAAAACTTAGTTTTGCCAGTTAAAAATTGAAAATGAAATTATTTAATATAATAATTACATTATTACATAAAATTAAAAAATAATCATCTTATTACAAAGAAATTGGCCCAGTTTCAATAAAATTCGATCACAAAAATTGTCTTCATTCGGTGAGATGACTTTTAAAATGCAATCAATAACAATTATTATTATTATTTTTAAAAAAGTGGCGGGCAGTTTTCTGAAAACTAAATTTTTTCATAACACCCCTAGTTACGAAATCACTCTTGTTTCCCTAATATTTATAATGGAAAGTAACTTATGAAAATAAATTTAATAGAAGCAAATTTATTATAAAAAAATTAAATATTTGTACTTTAATATATACATGTCTCGTTTTTCACTCTTGTTTTCCTAATATTTATAATGGAAAGTAACTTGTGAAAATAAATATAATAGATGCAAATTTATTTAAAAAAAAATTCAATATTTGTACTTTAATATATACATGTCTCATTTTTGAATTATTAAAGGAGGGGATCTAGAGGGATTGATTTGAGGAAATATGTACGTATAATAGCTTATATGTGTCTAACTGAATTGTTAAAGACTGTTATTGTAAAACTAATTGGAAGAAGGAAAAAATGAAGTAAAGCTATTTTAACTATTTAATTAATAATAATATAAATGTTCTAAAAATGTACGTAAACAACCAAAAAATATTTATGGCAGTTTATATTATATATAAAATACTAATACTAATAATAAATAATAAACTTAAAATAATCATTCTGTTAAATAATAATAATAATAATAAAAGAAAAAGAGAATGTCCCCTAAAACTATATCACTTTGTTTAATAAAATAAAATTTTCAGCTCGGTCTAATCTCATTATCTCGAGTTATAAAAGTTTTAATTTATCAGACTATAATATTAAGCTTTTTATAAAATTTGCGGGGAGGACGGGGAGAATTTAAAAAAAAAAAAGCATGAATAATGCTGAAGTACAGCATTTGGCAGGTAGAAATTACATTCCGAGTTATAAGGTTGCGGGCAAAGAAATAGCAAGGGACCGAAATGGCCAGGACCGAAATGCCTCGGGACCAAAATGACCAGGGATCGAAATGTCTTGGAACCGAAACGGCGGGACCGAAATGTCGTGTACCCGAAACTGGGGACAAGAATAATCATAGGGCCTGGCCCAGGACCCCTTGATCTGTTTGTTCGCCAAACATTTTTTCCTCCCTAAATTTCTCACTTTTTCAGTGCAAAATTTCAAAGTTAAATCTTAGACTCTTCTTTCAGGACCAAAACGAATAATTCATACTCTTATGCTTAATTTTGATTAATTAAAGATCTAAAGTGCTATGTAGTAAAACATTTAAACATGCTTTCATTTTAAGGCCCTGGTTTTTAACTGTCAGTTGCCCCCTACGGGGCCTCCATATTATTGGTCCGATTTACTAGATTTTTTAGGTGTGTTCGTAATTATGTAAATTCGTAGCACCTATGGTTGTCGTTCAGTCCGTCCGTCCGTCTGTCCGAATATAATAAGGCAAAACTACCCAACCGAATCTTTTGGAATTTAAAATATATAATTATTACACAATTTTGTCGAGTCATTTCAAATTTTATGATTTTCGGATGCATAGATCAATTACAGGGATAATCAAAATTATTCCATTACATTACGGTCAATGGAGAAAAAAGTTTCAAAAGTATTTATATCGTTTGAAATTTAAAATACATAATTATTATATAATTTTGTCGGATGATTGGTTACTGCTTATCCGGCTGAGCTACGACCACATACAATCTTTCTTTTCAAAGTAAGGTATTTGAGATGTGTATATATACTAGACCCCCCCCCCCCCTGTTTCTCAAGAACAAAGGAGCGTTGTGTAAAATCCATTGAACATGAGGCTAAGGGGTCTCTGGCCTACAATATATATTAAAATAATCAAAATCTGTGATAATCAATGTTGACTCTCTCCTTGTTAGAATTCAGCAACTATTATTTTCAAATATTATTGGTGCATTTTTTATTTTTTATTTATTTATTTATTTATTTTTTTGTATTACAGGCTTGATTATTTCTTCCAGTGCATATTACTTTAGTTGTGGGGACCCAGATTCCAGTTCAGAAAGATGAGCGTTGGGGACGCTGTGAATATCAATAAGGTCCAAAGAAACTAGGTTCATTTAAAAGAGTTTCAAAAGATTTAATATCGTACAAAAGTGTTGTTTAAGGGTGTTCTTAACTGATCCGCTCAACAAGTGAAAAACGTTTTGACACATTTACAAATTCATTTTTTAACAGAAAGTTATAAAATTTTAATGCCTGACTATGAAAGCGGTTTCGAGTTGAACTTATTTATCCATTTTACGATAATTAAATTACTTATGGAGTTATAAGCTATATCGATGACGCAATCACCCGTTTTTCTCTTCCTTTTCGACCGGTTTTTCTGCTTTCGTCGGGAAATAGGCTCAAAAGTGTCAATTTTGAAGGCTTGTTATGAAAAATCTATTGTGTTTTTTAAAAAACAAAAGAATGAGTGCAATTAGACAGTTTCTGAATAACAACACCTCTATTTTCATGCATTTTCGAACAAAAATAAATTAATGCATGTGTCACAAAGTTGCCCTTTTTGATTTAAGAACACCCTCAAGGTTATTATAATTGGCCCCGGGAGGGTCAGCTAGTATTAAATAAAATTTAGCATAAAAATTACATTTCAAGAATATTTTAATGTTAAAATTAAAATAAGCATTAAAAAGTGCACCTTTTTTTTTTTGGGGGGGGGGGGGGTCGAGAAGCATAATTATCAAAATATTTTTTTCTACTTATGTATTCAACGAGCTTTTACAATTCATGTCAACTTCCATTGTATTACAAGGTGTCCACTCTCAACGGTGGCCAATGGCTAATTCCTTAATCGTTAGTTATCGATATATATTTTTTCAATTACAAAAATGTTTTATGGGGTAAAGAAAAATTTTAAAAGTGATTTGAGTGAATAAAAACACTTTTTCAAAAATTACGAAATTTGACTTTTTATACGGTCTTCCGTTCCTATTAGTTATGTTTAGTAAAATTGTCCTGTTACTCTGACAGACAGTCTAAGACAATAAAAGTTTTTCTACGATTAAAATTCACCGAGTAAACTGTTTAAAGTTGGAGCATATTTTTTGCTGCAAATTAGGGGTCATTCAGAAATTTTGTAGAAATATAATTTCGCCAGAAATGTATATGTAAAAAAAAAATTTCAAAATAAAATTGCAATAGAAATTTTAAATATTTAATCATTCTAAAATGTAATGAAAAATATATAATTTGTAACAAACATATAAAGAAAAAGACAGAATTTTTGTTAAATAAAATAATGAAATTTCACTTCTATAAACTTTCTAATAAAACTAGCATAGAAAACAATTTTAGAGTTATTTGAAAAAATTCCAAAATTTTAAATTTTGTATGATATGGCTTTCCTGGAAAATTCGTATATGGGTGATTCTCAAAACAGGGGAGAATTTCAGTCCTTCGGCGTACAAAAAAAAAAAAAAAAAATGACAGGTTTTTTGACATGTTTTTATATTTAGATATGTTTGTCTTAATATTATTCATCATTTGCACTCAAGAATTACTCACTTTTTAGTTAAAAACACCTTAAAATAACAGAATGAATGTTCAAAATGTCATTAGCATGGATGTCCACAGCAGCTGTGCCTTGTATATACTAACATTTTTGAAGTGTTAATATCATGTTTATAAAATTAAACAAAAATTATTCTTGGTTTAATTTAATCAAGGAGAGGATTTATCCAATAAATTTCTTTTTAAAAATAAAATTATAGTATATAAAAAATAATTAAAGTTTGTCCTCCATATTCTATTTTCAAAACAAGGTCATAGTATAACAGATGGATATTAATCAAAATTTCATTTTCACATATGACAATAGTTTGAAAATATAAAGTTACTCCATGGCAACAAGTAGCCATTTTATCCCAGCCTGAAAATAGAAGCATGTATTGCATTTTAAGAATAGAAGTTAAATATTAGGCGAGTACATCAATTGTATGTCATTAGAATGGATAATAATTTTCATATTTATTTTATAGTTAAAATTTTTATTTTACTTATTTGCATAGAACTTTTGTGTTTTTTTTAAAAGCCCCAGAAAGGACTATTGCATTGTGTTTATATTATGGCTCATAATCTTATTTAAATTAAAGTTTGTCATTAGCATGTTTTTTTCTGTCCATGCTAAAGACTCCTATGCGCATAAATGTAACCAGTGTTTATATTTTATCCTTTATAAAGTTTAATTTTACATATAAATTTTGGTATTACATTTATTATCCCTAAAATATGCATTAAATCTGTCAGAAAATCAATAAGTCAGCTTCTTTCATTGTTAGTGTCAGAATGTTGCTCATGTAAACAAAGTTTGCTCTTTGATTCACAATGTTGAATTTCTTAAAAATATTCTATAAATATCTTATTTATTATTTTAAAAGGATACATTTCTTTTTATATGGAATTTTAATTTGGTCTTTATTCTTTTTTAAAAAACTAATCTGAATATGGGGGAAAGTATAACAATAGGTAGAGAGAAAAAAAAATCTTAAAAGAGTGAAAAAAGAAGGGAGAAAATTAAAAGAAAATACCGATAAACATCAAAAACATACACATCAGATATATATAAAAGCAAAAGAATTGGTGCAAATAAAAATAGTCAGTGAAGACTCCAAGAAAACACAGATCACAGCAAAAAATCTTAGACACTTAAGGGCGTACAATTATTTGTAAAAACAGGGTTTCATCTTTAAGGAGAATAAAAACAGTTGAAAATGGAAACTATTTGCTGAAGAGGAAGGCTAATAAATATAGGAAAAATATTTAAACAGGAAGAAAATAAAAATTTCTTAATATATTTATTCCATGCAATTTGTTTTGCCATTAGCATGACTCATAAAATACTTATTTTTTTTAAAGTTAATTTTTAAATATTTAGCTCTGCTGACTACATGTAAAGTATACCTAATACTATATTAACAACATCTATTTTTTTTCTTTAGAAATTTTGCTAACCGTAATTTTTTTTAAGATTTCACTTTTCAAAAAGACTCCTATTTTGAGAATCACCCATATTTGATTATAATGAAAATGTCACTTACCATTTTTCTCTGATGTTTTGGCGAACAAGTTCCGCTACAAATTCAACACAACCTTGCTTCAACACAACCTTGCAATTCGCTACAACCTTATTCTGTCGTTCACAAGTGGCGTAATACAGCAAAAGGATTTGGGGATACTGTCTTGGAGAATAAAAACGGGTGTCACGATCCTCCGAGGTGGGGTTGCAGATCTCGGAATATAAAGGAAGATGTTCATATTTTGGTATTATCGCGCTATTGGCGCTTCTTGTATCGCTTGATCTTCAAATTTGCTGCAAAATTCAGAAAGGATTTCATCGATCATAAGGATGAACAATAATTTGAATTTCTCATTATCAGCTATATTACTATATTCGTTTTCACAAATTTCGTCGAAAAAAATGTTAGAATGTTTTTTGGGTAACCGATTTATTTAAAATAAGTTATTATATTAATTAATCATTATTTTCGAAATGTTTTTATATTATATTATAAAAATAACGCTGTTTAACTCTTTACGCAGTAGCAGTAGTTTTAAGTACCAGTATAGAAAATTTTAACCTTTCAGATCTAGCACACTATTAACAGTTCATGTAGTAATGTTAGCATATGTCTAATGTCTGTGCATTTACTGTATGATTTCGATAATATTTACAAGCGTAAACATTGTTTAAGATATTAGTAATAATAATAATAAATATTTACTTACTTCTCTTTGCTCCCTTTGTGATTCTTTTATTTTAAACATGTATTTCGCGCTTTAAATTTAAAATCAAGGTTACTTTCCAGAAAAAATCATATGTAATAAAGCTCAAAAAGATTTAGAAAGATGTAATGCCAGTTAAATCTATTATAATTTAACTGTTATTTAATATTGGTTCTTTATAAAAGATCATAATTTTCTTCTTAAATAAATAAATGAAAATAATAAGCTTCTTACCTGAGCATTCCTTCGATAACGTAGCGGAAAGGTTTCTTAGAAAAACACCATACCTCTTTATGGCTGGAAGAAAATATTGTATAGCTAATTTTGTTATAATATGGTGTGAATAATTTCTTTTTCCAAGACACGCTGACTATCATTTGAAGTTGTTTCGTGAGCTAATTATTTTTTATTGCATACACTAAATATATAAAAACAACAAAATTAAATTGCTTAATTATTACTTGGTTAAGCAATCCTTGGTTATTTAACAAAATGTGGAGCGGAGAGAATGGTGCTGACAAATTTGTTTCCACCTCTTTCAGGCTTCCAGAATACGTCTACATTAAAAATAGTATGCTAAAAAAAAGAGAAAATAACGAAAAATTAAAAAGTTATTGAATCCTTTACCGTTCGAAAAGTCTGTGGGTCACTTTTTTCCTACTGAAAAAGAGTGAATAGGAATACTCGTTGAAAAGTAGCTCCATCTATGAATAGTTTTAAGAATGAAAATCGTACATAGTCTATTTCTACAGATTGCTACACCCTCAGTTACAATTTTCAAATCGCGAGGATGTTAGCAGCAGTCGCGATCTCAGTTTTTCAAACTGAGGTTTGGGCAGAGGCTTTGTAAGCGCGTCTGCCACCATGTCCATAGCAGCACAATACTGCAGAATTAACGTTCGTTTTAATTTCAGGTCTCTTAGGTGTTGGGATTTTACGGTGATGTGCTTCGATCTACCTTGGTGTTTATCTGAGTCCCTAAAGCGTTTGCACAGTATGTTGTCTTCGTAAATAGTCACATTGGATCTGGATTAAGTCCAGGCCTTTGAGTACTTCAAGGAACCATTACAGCTCCTGAAAGCCACTGAATGCTGAGATGAACTCTGCCTCAGTTGAGGATAGGGCCACGCAACCTTGTTTTCTAGACGTCCACGAAACTTTGCAGTTATGCTGTTATCTAACTTAAACACATGTCCACTGGTAGACGTTCTATCACTTTTATCACTGGCCCAGTCACTGTCGCAGTATCCCGTTAGCACCGGAAGTTTACTGCTATCAATCAAAAACTTGAAATCTTTTGTTGTCTTAAAAGTGTTCTCAACTGCTCCGCTCAACAAGCGCAAAACGTTTTGACACATTTGCAAATTCTTTTTTTTAACAGAAATATATAAAATTGGAATGCATGTCTATGAAAGTGATTTCGAATCAAGTTTGGTTTTTCATTATATGATAATTAAATTACCTATCCAGTTCTAAGCTATTTCGATCAAGTGATCACCCTATTTTCTGCTGCTTTTCGGCCGGTTTTTCTGTTTCGTCGGGAAATGTGCTCAAAAACGTCTACTTTGAAGGCTTGTTATGAAAAATCTATTGTGTTTTTTTTTTTTTTTTTTTTTTTTTTTTAACAGGAAACTGGGTGCAATTAGACAGTTTCTGAGTAACAACACCTGCTATTTTCATGCATTTCCGAATAGCATATTTCACAAAGTTGCCCTTTTTGATTTAAGAACACCCTTAAGGCCGCTGTCCCTGCCCGCGAAGACACTCGCGAGCTAATGCTATTCCTATAGGGAGGAGTTTTTCTAATACTCTTTTGCATTTTGACATTTTTAAATATTTTTTTTTTTTTTTTTTTTTTTTTTTTTTTGCATTGGAAGCTGAGGTTCCTCTAAAGATCGCTCCTTAATTACTTTTTCGATTTTGGTCGCAAATATTTTTCATAAAGTTACTTTCACTTTTGGAACCGGTTTTGGATTGAAAGTAATTTTATAGAAAATACCTTCGACCAAAATCGAAAAATTAAAAAAGCAGCGATCTTGAGAGGAACCTCAGCTATCCAATGTTAAAAATAAATAAATATTAATGATAATAATAATAATAATAATAATGTCAAAATGGGAAAGAGTTATTAGAAAAATGCCTCCCAACTTTAATAGCATTAGCTCGCGAGTGTCTTCGCGGGCAGGGAGAGGGGCCTTAAGCAACAAAATTTCTAACTCAAGATCCAATTAATTTATCGGAAAATGGAAAAAAAAGAAAAGAAAAAGAAAAACTGTTGTATTCAAAAATCATTTTTATAATAAAGTCTGCAGATTGTTGTACTTTTATGAATACGTGTCTGAAAGTTTCGTGTTCAGTTGGGGAAAATATTCTTTCGAGAGACAATTTATTAGTTTTCTCTTCTTCGCAAGATATTGCTGGTGGCTGAATTCCGAAGAAAAAAAAGCTACATTTGAACTGACATAAGAGAAATGGGAGGCACTAGTTTTTGAGTATATACTGATAAAATGGGAACGAGAACGGGAATGGATGAGGTTCCTCCAATATAAATAGAACATAAAAGAGATTAAGGTTGGCGCAATCTCTGTTTCATTTTCGCCAAACATAGAAAGAACCATTTCAGAAGTGCTGCCCCACATTTGAATACAATAAAACCCCGATAATTCGGATTAATTGGGACCGGACCGAATGCGGATTATCCGGAGAATTAGAAAAAAATGAAATAAAATAAAACATACTCACAGAAAATCACCTTTATGTTAAATTTATTGAATATTCACAGACAGTAATAATGTTTACTTTGCTTTATTCTTCCAAAAAGATTTCAGAAAAAGTTTTTTTTATTCAGAATACGGCGATGAAACAAGTTAATGTAATGGAAATTAGCCAATCACTTCTCAAACTTGAAAAAAATAATGAAGAAACCGATCCGGATTATCCGGAGATCCTGATTAACGGGGTCCGAATTATCGGGGTTCTACTGTATTTCATTGAAAAACATTGTGTTCAGTAAAATAATTTTATTTTACAGTATAACTCCTTTATAGAGTACTCGATATAAGGGAAAACCAGTTTTAATGAATGAAAATAAATAAATCACAAATCCATTTTTTAACGGAAAGATATAAAATTGGAAAACCTGACTATGGAAGCGATTTAGAATTGAACTGAATTTTCGATTTTGGGAACAATAAATTACTTATTGTGTTATAAAAGATTTCGATCACGTGATAAACGTGTTTTTCACAGTTTTCCCAGTTTGAATGGTTATTCTAGTTTTTCTCAGAAAAAAATCGATTCAAAACGCCCATTTTGACAATTTTTTCTAAAACATCTCTTGTGTTTGAGAAAAAACGGGAAAATCAATGCGATTAGATAGTTTCTGAAAAAGAACACCTGCTAGTTTCATGCATTTCCGAACATAAGTAAATTAAGACTTATGTCATTTATATCAAGCTGCTCTTTTTGATTCACTGAAAAAAAAAAAAAAAAAAAAAAAAAAAAAAAAAAAAAAACGTAAAATTTACGGCAAAAACTGGTGGTAGCAATGTTGTCAGCAGTTTTTGCCGTAAGAATTGCAGTAAAATTGGATGTAGATGTTTTTATTACATCTAATTTTGCTGCAATTTTTAGTTTTTGCTGTACATTTAACGAATTTTTTGACAGTGTTTAAGAACGGCCTTAACGGAAAACTATAAAATTGGAAGTCCTGACTATGGAAACGCTTTCGAATCGGACTGAGTATTCCATTTCATGATAATTAAATTACGTTCCGTGTTATAAACGATTTGGATCACGTGAATCACACGTTTTTCTCGCTTCGTTGACTGTTTTTTCTGCTTTCGTCGGAAAATGTGGTTCAAAATGTCAACATTGATGGCTTGTTCTGAAATATCTATTGCGTTTGCAAAACAGCAGAAAAATAAGTCCGTTTACATAGCTTCTGAACAGCAACACCTCCTAGTGTCATGCATTTCTGAATAAAATAAAATTAAAAATTATGTGACAAAGTTGCCCTTTTTTCAAGAGCACCCTTAAAAAATGAATTTGTAAATGTGCCAAAATGCTTTGCGCTTCTTGAGCAAAAGCTTAAGGGTGTATTCGAAAAAAAGCTTTTCCACCTTCAACAGCTCGAAATTTTCTGATACAATTTCAGACAAATTTTTAAAAGTAGAAACATGAAACTTGCTGAGGGGATTTTTGAAAAGACATATAAGGTGCCGCGTGATGTTATTTTACGCTCAATTCATTAGAATTTGATTTATAAACAATCATCTTCTCAGTATGACCCTTTTTTTTCATTCACAGATCTCTTACTTCGGAAAAATCGGTTCAAAATGCCGTTTTTGATTGCTTTTTTTGCAATATTTTCTGCATTTATCAAAGAAGCGACAATCACGACACCTTGTGAACTTTCTAAATAAGACAATTTGCCAATTTGATGCATTTGAGAGCAAAAATAAATTGGAAAATAAATTGGAAATTAAGCAGTTTGAATCGAAATACACCCTTAAGGAGCAACAGCTTTAAGGAGATCTCAAATTCCCTGATCAACAGCACGAAACTTTCTGGCAGATTTTAAATGTAAAGCAATGAAAATGACAGGCCTAACAACTGAAGCGATTTGTAATCGAAATGAGTTTTCCATTTTTTGTTAAATATATTACCAGTTGCGTTATAAGCAATTGTGGTCACATAACGACCGATTATTCTGCTTTCTCGTCGTATCGCGTCCATAAATTTGGTCACTTTAGAGCACTTTCTTAAAGATCTTTTCCTTTACCAAAAAATAGAAAATATCCTTCAATTACCTACTTTTTGAATAAGAACACCTGTCAATTCCATGCGTTTCCGAACAAAAATGAATTAAGAAATGCGTAGAAAGTAGCTTCTTTGGTTTTGAGTTCAGCTTTAAAATCTTTTTCAAATTCCCTGCGTATATACAACGCGAACTTTCGAACTTATTTTTAGCTATAGTCTATCATTATAACTTAAATAAAAAATATAAGAGCTTTAGAGATTTAAAAAAAAAAAAAAAAAAAGAAAAAAGGAGAAAAGAAAAACATTATTTAAACTTTGTATTAAAATACCGAAAAAGACAACGACCTTTTTGTACCAGGATATAGATTTACAAAACATTAATATTAATAATAATAATAATAAAAACATTAAATAAACTTTTTCTCAAAATACTAAAAAGGAGAATGACCTTTTTCTATCAGGATACAAACACGGATTTCCCACGTTTGGAGAAATTCAGGCAAAATAATATAAACTGCATCCGTTTTCAAAGTTTCAAAATATTAAACTAGAAAATGAAATATTTTAGTTATAACTGCTCTTTTTTATAAAAAAAGCAATCATGAAACTCTTTCTTTATTATTGCTTCTTTTTTGAATTTGCATCATGCAAAAGGAAGTTAAGGGTATTCATTTCAAAAACACGAAAATACTATTAAAAAGAGTAATTGAAATTTGAGTTCATTTGAGTTCAGAAGAAACTGTTATTTTATTCAAACGCGAAATATTAGGCTGCAAAAAGTAAATGAAAAAAATAACTGTTCTGTTGTTTATTTCGCTGTTCCATATTATTACTTTTCGAAAATTACTTCCTTTCTTCGTACAGCTTCAGAGGCGGCACAATAGATCTTCCATTCACTGTTTGAATTTATCAAATAAAAAACAAATTATACATATGAAAAAGCCTAATATATCAACAGAAAATATCCATTCTTGAAGCCTGTTATTATCCTCCTCAGTCTTGATGTTGGCTGGAGGAGACATTAAACTATATCCTTTAAATTAATTTCAAATGCTGTTAAAATTACTTTCAGACTTTTTTCATAAATGCGTTTATATCAAAAGCATTGATTTGTAGAGCGATATACCTTTTAAGTTGTTTTACACTCATTTCAAACCGGGTTTTGCACTATTACATAAAATTGATTTCAGGGCTGAGGAGGTTATATTCAAACGAGAAATATTAAGCCGCAAAAGTAAATAAAAAACAAGTGGGTTAAATGTGATCGCAGAACGCTCATAGAGGATTTCATTTAATATTTCTTTTGAAACAACTTATCCTTTAATTAATAAATCCAAATTTATAATATCAAACTCTTATGTAGATGGTAGCACCGATAAATTTAATTTGAGAATAATTATAAAAAGTTTGGTTTGGTTTATTTTTGTCGCTAGGGATATAGGCCCAGGGAGGGTGCCCTTCGTGGGGGTCTTTCTAAGGGAACCTAACCCGTATTTACGCAAGGTTCGGAGAAAACCACGAAAACTCCGAACGGTTAGGCCGACAGCCGCGACTGGGTTCGAACCCAACACCTGCTGTCTACCAGTTGAGAGGTCAGAACCTATAATTATAAAAAGAAGTTATTTATTTTAATCAAATTAAAAATTTTCAAATGAAATTATTTAAAAAAATCTAAAATTCCAAATTTTGTGAAAGTCCGTGACTAAATAAATGAAATGGATATATAAAAAAAATTTTAAATTTCTAAAAACGAAAAAAATTGTTTAAACGAAATTTAAGATGCTGAATCATTAATAAATCGCAGTAATTTTAAAATAGAAAGAAAACTGAATTTAAAAAAAAATTGAATGTCAGTGATAAAAAAAAGAAGATAAGACATTAAATTGGAAAATAATACAAAATTTCTTTTAATTAAATCCGTCTTAGTATGAAAATTTCAAACACCAACACCGTGGTTCGAGCTAAGAATATTTTGTTTGCCAGGAGAGGCTTTACCTCCAAGCTATGATGTCCACACCGAAATCATTGAAATTAAAATTCTCTTTTAAAATTTAAATCACAAAAAAATGTACGGATGACATTTATAAAACTGATTAAATTAAAATAATAGACTTTTTCGAAATTTTATGATTTGTCGCAAACACAAAATTTTAAGTCTCTGACTTACATAGTTTTTGTGTACGGACTCTGTGACGGACAGACAGAAGACTGAGACATGTAGGGTTTCGTCAGATGAATGAATCCTTAATTATTTGTTATACAGTGTGTCCACTCTCAACGGTGGCCAATGGCTAATTTCTAAACCGTTAGTCATAGACATGTAGTTCCATTTGCAAAAATGTTTTAAAAAAGGGTAAAGAAATATTTTTAAACGATTTGGTTAAAAAAAAATTTATTAAAAAATGCGAAAATTAAATATTTATACGCCCCCCCCCCTGTCCTATAAGTGATATTTAGTAAATTTTTACCACTACTATCACAAGTAAGACAAAAAATGTCCCATTCCTCTGCAATTAAAACTAGAATGGTGACCGGGTAACAGCTATTTAAAGTTGCAGCATCTTTTTTGATGCAAAATAGGGGTCAATCATAAATTTACTGGAAATAAAAATAAGCGTCAGATATAAAATTTAACATTAAAAATTGAGACTAAAATAATTTTTACAATATTTTTTTAAAATTTATCTTGATGGTTACGCATTAAAACAAAATTTACAAAAAAAATTGATTAAATTATAAAAAGTAACAGTCACAATTCGTTATAAAATTATACATATTTAAAATTCTATTAGGTTACTCAACCTAATAGAATTTAGTGTAGTCCTATAAAATAAATAAATAGTCCACACCTAAAACAATATTAATATTACATTGTCATTGGATATAAATAAGTATGCGAAATGAACCTCGATCGGATATTTGGAAGTGAGTTAAAATTTGAATAAAAATTTTGAACTAAGAAAACATACATATGAACGTTATAAGTAAAATAAAAGCTTTGTCAAAATATCACACCCTTTTAAAATAAAACCGTGAAAAGAAACAACTTTATTTCCTTATAAAAGAAAACGTATGTAAAATACAATTGAGGATGTGAATTCCAAATCTCGCCTTATCGCTTTTTTTTTTTTTTTCAGTCTGTACCAATCTGGTCTAATGTAACTCTACAATTTCCAAATTTATAATGAAAACCAATGGACGCATTTAAAGGTTTTTCATGATTTCCCAAAATTTGATTTTCTCGATAAAGAAAATTTGAAACTCAAATCTTCAATTATTTTAACCAATCTTGAAGTTAATTAATTAAAATTAACACTGCCGTAAAACTTATAATGTGAGAGTACCTTCAGTTTAATCGCTTTAAAAACATTTCTTTACTTCATTTCAAACATTTTTCTAATTGGAACTATATGTCTGTGACAAATTGTTTATGAATTAGCCATTGGACAGCTTTAGAAATGGACGACCTTTACAATACTTTAAGCACTTAGGGTACGTTCCCTCAAAGCTTAGTGCAACTCCTTTGTTTTCAGTTACAGAAAAAGTGTTTTAAGTCATGAAATTTAAAATTTCATATATCGGTTGATTTTAATGTTATATGAACGAGATCTTTTTTTGTATTGCTTGCTAGAATAATGGGAAATGTTTACTAAATATCACTCATAGGACCGGAAAAACGTTTAAAATTTTAATTTTCGTATTTTTTTAATCTTTTTTTTAGACTTAAATCGCTTAAAAACAATTCTTTACCTTTTTTTTAAAGCATTTTTTCAATTGAAAGTACATGTCTATGACAAACGGTTTAGAAATTAGCCATTGGCCACCGTTGAATTGAAAGTGGACACACTGTATTGTAAAGTACATATATTATTGCATCGCTTAATCCCTTTTTTTCTGCTTTTTCCCGCTTTTGGGAACTATCTTTATTCAATATCTGAAACCAATACTTTGTGACACACATTTAACCTTTAACTGATCGTTATCGCTCTCACAGAACGCTGTTAATTTATTTTTCAATTTTACAGTTTAGCTTGTAACTTTCAGTTTAAATATAAACACTGCCAAAATTTTCTTTCATTTAGAACTGTATTGCTGCCACCAGAGGCTTTTCAATAGGTGAATATGAATTATAACAGTCCTGTAAAACTTTTTGGTGCAAAAATTCCATCCTATGAGGCAATTGCGCTTTTAACTCATCTTTCGATGGAGCGGTCTCATAGACCACTTTCGATAAACACTGTCAAAGTTGGCGGTTTGAACTGAATTTCCACATGCGAGACAGGATAAAAACGGTCTCGTGACCCATACTAGTTTGTATCTCGATAAGTAAATTTATTGGTCAAAAAATTGAAAACTCGTTTCGATTTATAATCGCTTCAGTACTCAGGGCCGCCAATTTCATATCTTTTGCGTTTAAAACTGAGTCAGAAAATGTATCAGAATGTTTCGCGTTGTCGGGCAGAGGATTTAAGGGTGCTCTTAACTGCTCCGCTCAACAAGCGAAAAACGTTTTGACATCACATTTACAAATTCATTTTTTAACATAAAGATATAAAATTGCAATGCTTGACTATGGAAGCGATTTCGAATCGAACTTATTTTTCCATTTTATGATAATTAAATTACCTATCCAACTCTAAGCTATTTCGATCAATTGATTACCCGTTTTTCTCCTGCTTTCCGACCGGTTTTTCTGCTTTCGTTGGGAAATAGGCTAAAATGGTCAACTTCGAAGGCTTATTATGATAAATCTATTGTGTTAAAAAAAAAAAAAAAAAAAAAAAAAAACAGAAAATTGAGTGCAATTCGGCAGCTTCTGAATAATAACACCTGCTATTTTCATAAATTTCCGAACAAAAATAAATTAAAGCATGTGTCAGAAAGTTGCCCTTTTTGATTTAAGAACACACTTAAGAACCACCTTAACCTCCTCAGACCCGAGGATACACATGTTTACAATATTTTTTCACGTTTATAAATAATGTAAAAAAATAAAAAAAAAATAAAAGAAAGGAAAAGAAAGAAAGAAAAATTAGTTGTTGTTAAGGGTGTTTTTAAATCAAAAAGGGGCAACTTTGTGACATATGCTTTAATTTATTTTTGTTCGGAAATGCCTGAAAATAACAGGTGTTGTCATTCAGAAACTGTCTAATAGCACTCATTTTCTGAGTAAAAAAAAAAAAAAAAAAAAAAAAAAAAAAAAAAAAAAAACAATAGATCTTTTATAGCAAACCTTCAAAGTTGACGTTTTTGAGCACATTTCCCGACGAAAGCAGAAAATCCGGTCGAAAAGCAGGATAAAAACGGGTGATCACGTGATCGAAATAGCTTAGAACTGGATAGGTAATTTAATTATCATGAAATGGAAAATTAAGTTCGATTCGAAATCGCTTTTATAGTAAGGCCTTCCAATTTTATATCTTTCTGTTAAAAATTGAATTTGTAAATGTGTCAAAACGTTTTGCGCTTGTTGAGGGGAGCAGTTGAGAACATTACTTATCGATTTATAAGCTATTTCGATGACGCAATCACCCGTTTTTCTCCTCCTTTTCGACCGGTTTTTCTGCTTTCGTCGGGAAATATGCTCAAAAGTGTCAATTTTGAAGGCTTGTTATGAAAAATCTATTGTGTTTTTAAAAAACAAAAGAATGAGTGCAATTAGACAGCTTTTGAATAACAACACCTGCTATTTTCATGCATTTCCTAACAAAAATAAATTAATGCATGTAGCATGTGTCACAAAGTTGCCCTTTTTGATTTAAGAACACCCTTGATAAATAATGCATGAGTAACAAAAGAAAATTTGGCAATTCTTTAATTTTGCAATACACATTTGTTTTTGAAATAAATCATAAATGCAAAATAATAGGTTTTATTTTTGGCTCAATTCATCGACTGAATTGAGTTGAATCTTTGAATCAATTGATTTGAATCTCTTATCTGGGATCTCTAATTTTATTTTGCTGCTTCTGCCATCTATCGACATGAAATTGAATCATATACTAAGTTAAGAAATCAAATTTCTTGGGCTATATTGATTGCATGTATGCAAATTTTTAAAAGAAGTTGTAAATGCAAAATTTATTTATTTTTTTTTTTTTCTAAACGTATTTAAAAATATACAATACCTTATTGCTATTTTTTTAATCCAAATGTAAGTGTTATGTATATATTTTTTTAATGTATAATGTACACATTTAGTTATTTATTTATTAGAATTAATTTAAAGAAATACCTTTTTCTTTTCTTTTTACTTAAAAAAAAAAAAAAAAAAAAAAAAAAAAACATTTTCTTTATTAAATTATTAAAGAATGATCGATGACTATAAAAATTATTCTGAATTAATTGTACTATTTCTACACATGTGTTTCACATTTTTCAGTAAGATTATGTAAAATTACTGAAAATAGTTATTACTATTATTATTATTATTACTATTACTTTAATGAATATAAATCCTGATTCTTTTTGTAAAAAATAAGTCCTCGATGTTTTTTAAATAAAACTTATTTTTATCTTCATATTTTTAAAATATTGGTAATTAAAAAACTCTCCATTGCACCCTCAAATCATATTTATATTATAATATCATATTTATGAATCATATTTATTATCAATAATCATATTTATAATACGTTTCTTCTATGATTACTCTTAAATTTTTTTATTTATTATATGACATCTTAAGCTAGTAAATATGATTTTTTATTTTTCTTTATCTTTAAGAAAATATGTTACATGCTTTGAATATTTGAAATAATAAAAAAAAATAATTTTTAGTCTATTTATTTAATAAAATTAATTTAAAAACAATTAATACTTTCTTTCTAATTTCATATTTTATTATTTTTTTAATGTCGTCAAGAAAGAACATTTAATAATAATAATTAATATTATTTGTTTACTCATATTTTAAGAATACTATATACTTTTCATTGCTATTTTTTTAATTGATGATTTTTGAAAAAAAAAAGGACGTAAAGTTTAATGTAAAAACTTATCGTAAATATTGTGTTTAGTAATAAAATTCTGAATTTATACTTAATAAAAGATTAAGGGTGATAAAAAATAAATTATATTTCTCGTAAAAATAGTACAATTTATCAAAAACAATTCTTACAGTAGCCGTTCATATGTTTCAATATTTTAATAAAGAAAATAAATGATTTTAATATACAAAGTAACAAGAACAACAAAGAAATACACTATTTATTTAAATAAATTCATATAAATAAACACCTAACTGGTTATTTATCAGAATTTTTATCTCTTGAGATAAATAAATAAAGAATAATAATAATAATAATAATAATAATAAATAAAAGAGTCATACATTTGGATTTAAAAAATTATGGATAGGATATATATTTCAAGAACATTAAAAATAATATAAATTTTAATATTTTATTAATCCACTATTTATCAGACAATATTTCATATTTTAAAACTTTACTATCTATAAAACTTAATAATGGTAAGCCTTTATGTACTTGCAATAATGTGATTTTAAAACATGTATAAAAATCTAAAAATGTAGATCTTTTGCTTTTTTAATATAAATTTTGTATTTACAATTTAATGTACGTCTCGTTTCATTTCATACCGATAGATGGCATTTTTTTACAGAAAGATATAAAATTGGAATGCTTGACTATTAAAGCGATTTCAAATCGAACTTACCTTTCCATTTTATGATAATTAAATTACCTATCCAGTTCTAAGCTATATCGATCACGTGATCACCCGTTTTTCTTTTGCTTTTCGACCGGTTTTTCTGCTATCGTCGGGAAATGTGCACAAAATGTCAACTTTAAAGGCTTGTTATGAAATATTATTGCGTTTTTTAAAAAACAGAAAACTGAGTGCAACTAGACAGTTTCTGAATAACAACACTTGCTAACCTGCTATTTTCTTGCATTTCCGAGCAAAAATAAATTAAAGCATATTTCACAAAGTTGCTCTTTTTGATTTACAAACACCCTTAAAGCTGTCCTGTGCAAAACGTTTTGACACATTTACAAATTCATTTTTTAACAGAAAGATATAAAATTGGAATGCCTGACTATGGAAGCGATTTCGAATAGAACTTATTTTTCCATTTTATGATAATTAAATTACCTATCCAGTTCTAAGCTATTTCGATCACGTGATCACCCGTTTTCCTCCTGCTTTTCGACCGGTTTTTCTGCTTTCATCGGGAAATGTGCTCAAAAGTGTTGAAATGTTGAAATGAATTGTTTTGAAATTGTTATGAAAAATCTATTGTGTTTTTTAAAAAACAGAAAATTGAGTGCAATCAGACAGTTTCTGGATAATAACACGTGCTATTTTCATGCATTTCCGAACAAAAATAAATTGAAGCATGCGTCACAAAGTTGCCCTTTCTGATTTATGAACACCTTTAAGGGTGTTCTTGCTGAGACATTTTTTGAAGAGATGTATGAGTTGCAGTGTGATGTCATTTTGCGCTCAATTCATTAGAATTTGATTTATGAACAATTATTTTCTCAATATGACCCGTTTTTTCGTTTCCAGATCTCCCGCTTCGAAAAAATTGGTTAAGAAAGCCAAATTTGATTGCATTTTTTGCAATATTTCTTGCATTTATCAAAAAATCGAAATCACAGCACTTTATGTACTTTCTAAATAAGAGAATTTGCCAGTTTGATGCATTTGAGAGCAAAAAATAAATCGGAAAATGAGTAATTTGAATCGAAATACTCAATTAAAGATCAAAAACACCCGCCTCGCCACAACAAACACGTCGAAGAGTAACCGCAATTAGTGGTGAGGTCTGCATCGAATGGAAGTTAAATGAAGTAAAACTTATAAAGACCTCTTAAACTTATAAAGAGACAGAACCTCTCTATAATGGGAAATGTTTTTGATCCGTTTTAAAGGAACTAAAGGGTGTATTCGAAAAAACGCTTTTCCAATTTTAGTAGCTCGAAATTTTCCGATATAATTTCAAACACATTTTTAAAAGTAGAAACATGAAATTTGCTGTGGGGATTTTTGAAGGGACGTATAAGGTGCCGTGTGATGTCTTTTTACGCTCCATTCATTAGAATTTGATTTATAAGCAATTAACTTCTCAGGAAGACCCTTTTTTTTTGTTCCCAAATTTCGTACTTCGGAAAAATCGGTTCAATTTGCCGTTTTTGATTGCTTTTTTTTGCAATATTTTGTGCACTTACCAAAGAATCGACTTTCACGGCACCTTGTGCACTTTCTAAATAAGAGAATCTGCGAATTTGATGTGTTTGAGAGCAAAAGTGAATTCAAAAATAAATCGGAAAACAAGCAGTTTGAATGGAAATACACCCTTAAGGAAGGTTTGTAACTTACAAATCTACGGAAAATAAATAAATAAATAAAATAGATACCTTTTTATTTTATTTTATTTTAGTTTTTTTGGTTATTCGTTGTTTGGTTAAGGGTGTTCTTAAATCAAAAAGGGCAACTTTGTGACATATGCTTTAATTACTTTTATTCGGAAATGCATGAAAATAGCAGGTGTTATTCATAAACTGTCTAATTGCACTCAATTTTCTGTTTTTAAAAAAATACAATAAATCTTTCATAACAACCCTTCAAAGTTCACGTTTTTGAGCACATTTCCCGACGAAAGAAGAAAAACCGGTCGAAAAGAAGGACAAAAAAGGGTGATCACGTGATCGAAATAGCTTAGAACTGGATAGGTAATTTAACTATCATAAAATGGAAAAATAAGTTCGATTCGAAATCGCTTCCAATGTCAGACATTCCAATATCATATATTTCCGTTAAAAAATGAATTTGTAAATTTGTCAAAACGTTTTGCGCGCTTGTTGAGCAGAATAGTTGAGAACACCCTTTTTTTTTTTTTTTTTTTTTTTTTTAAGGTTTTTACAGGGTTACTTTTTTCAGTAAATCCTATAAAAAATGATTTGTTTATAACGGAATACAATTTCAAAAATAAATATTTGATCATTCCCAGTGTTTCCGCTTTACTAAAGTTTACTGAATAAGATTTTTTTTTTTTTTTTTTTTTTTTTTTTTTAGAAAGAAAGTATCGCAAGGGACAGGACGAAATGTCTGTATTAAATAGATTTCCGTCTTAGGAGGTATTCTTGGCGTAAGGATTATAGGATATAATGGCATAGAAAGATTCCGTTTTAATAAAATTCACTGTATTATTTCCCAATTTAGAAGTCGTCCTACTGCTTCTTTTGTCTTCCTGTTTTTTGTTTCTTTTTTCTTTTTTTTTTTTTTTCCTTTATAATTATGCCTGGCAACACTATATAAACTGATCGCAGACCTCAAAGATGAGAAAAGCCCAAAGAAATAAGCATTCGGTTGCACAAAAATATATGGACGCAATATTAAACCAGAAATTTATAAACAGAGAGAGAAAATTCTCGACTGTTAAGATATTAAAACGAGAAAGCTCAAACACTTTAAGGGTGTATTTCGATTCAAACTGCTTTTTTTCCGATTTATTTTTTAATTCACTTTTGTTCTCAAATGCACCAAATTTTCAAGTTCTCTTATTTAGAAACTATACAAGGGGCCGTGACTGTCGATTTTTTGATAAATGCAGAAAATATTGCAAAAAAAAAAAAGCATTCAAAAACTACATTTTGAACAGATTTTTCCGAAGCGGGAGATTTGGGAACGAAAAAAAGTGTCATGCTGGGAAGATAATTGTTCATAAATCAAATTCTAATGAATGGAGCGTAAAATGACATCACACAGCACCTCATCATCACTATCACCACTATTTCCCGATGGAATCATAGGTTACGGGGTGGCGGAAAGAGCGACTGAGAAAAAGGAGCAATAAATATTTCCCATCAGTTGGAAATGTTTCTACCGCGATCATGAAAGTTCCTTCCTAACAAATAGTACAGTTGTAAATGTGTCATTCACACTGCTCTTTCAAAATTTCTTTTTGAACGGGGATTTTTTTTTTCACCATCATTAAAACCTGTGTTCGTTATTTTGTGATCTACTAACTTCGCTCCTTTACCCGTGGTTATACATTTCAATGAACTGCGTTTCTTCTTGGGGGTAAAAATGAAAGATTGTTAGAAATTCTGGTGCTTCATGTAATAAATTCTTCCACTGGTACTGAGTGAAGACGAATTATTTATGATACAACTCAATTGCCGGAGAGCAGTCAAAGCCAAAGAAGTTAATGGCCGTACACGAGAGATCGGCTCGGGTCTATTTTCGTTCAAGACTCTCGGGCTGGGCCGGGCCTGGTTGGGCCAGGACCAAACATGTTTCACAAGGCTTGGGCCAGTTCGGACTTAACTTTTTTTAATGTACAGAACTGGGACTTGTTTCATTCGTAGATTTCACGGTCCAAAACTTTCATTTCAATTTTTGACACAGCCCGTATGGAAATCATTCTCTCCGCGTGCCCTGGTCCGTTTAATGGTCAGTAAAATAAGGCTTAATCCAAAAGAATTTTGTCAAAAATGCATACATTTTTAAATCGCCATTATTCTACAATTTGAAAATTATTAATTTTTTATTTTTAAATAATTGTAAATTTCAACGATTACTAAAATATAACTAAGTTAAAATATTGTGAAAAGAGTGAAAAATAGCCTACCTATAAATCTTGTTTTAAACAAAAAGCATGCAAACAAAATCATGCAAAATTAACATAATTATACGCAAAAAAGATATACAATACATTGACACTTGCTAAAAAGGGAATTTGTCTGTAATACATTTACTTATTTATTTATTTATTTTTCTCTTCTTTTCTATGCAATTTCGTCATAGAGGATTTTATTGTATGCCATTTTTCAGATTTTTAACACACTAATTCATGGAATATGGATTAACAATATTAATAATAACTGAAAAATTTCTGTGCAAAAAATAGAAATTCATTAAAAAAATAGATATCGTGGCCTGTGGCACTTTTATAAAAATGAAGGTAATAAATTAGAAAAAAAAAAGTTAAGATAAATATTTTTGGTCAGAACTTCTCATATGGGGCAAATTTTTAACCAAATGGAAATTCAATGTTTTGTAGAAAATTACTCGAGATAGGTTGGACTCGGGCCGAGACTTTAATTTTCTTTTGGGTAGGGTTGGACTGATGCCGAATTTTTAACTTCTTTAATGAGCCGAGCCGGGCAATATTTTTTTGTACGGTTCGGGCCGAGCTTTTAATTTTTGTATCGGGCTGGGCAGAAATTTTATTTCTTTGAGTCGCGCCGGGCCCGGGCCTGAAAATTTCGGCCCGTCAGACCTGTACCGTACACCTAATTTTTTTGACACTCCAAGCACTATTGCAAATAATGATGAAGCTGTGCATTTTCGTTCACCCGCCTCTTCTATCAATTCAAAAGACAGGGAAATTTCAAACTCTTTTTATTATTATTATTACTCTTAAAATACGATTCAAAAGCACACTATATGACTTATAGCATACATTGATCACGCGAATTTTTTTTAAATCTTTTTTGGGGGGGGAATGAGGAATTATCCTGAATATTTTAAGCGTTATGTAGAATATTTCAAAATGCCCCCTTTGCATTTCATATGAAACAAAATTGCCAATATACATACATGTGTGTATATATATGTCTATATGTGTGTGTGTGTGTGTTATACCAATTTGGTTTCTAAGAGTCTTGTTACCGAAATGTGACATATTTATAGCTAACATGTTAATCCCACTACTAAATTTGAAGAGGTTCAGATACCACGGACAGATTTATTTCAGTAAAATCCCATATGCTGCGCAAAATTTCCTTCCCTTTATTTCGAAACCTAATCTCTTCCAGTCTAGCTTGTAAACATTTTAGACAAATTTATTGCCTAACTGTATTTACCACAAAGTTCTTCAACCCCTTACCAGACACCTGCTTACATCGGTGTGGGTAAATCTTAGAAATTCTATCTTTTGGCGACCTCCCACACTGACGAGAGCTTCAAAGCGTCCCCTGTGGTCATATTGCTGCATTCTTATACAGATACAGGGTTCTCGTTGTCGGTCGCCATTGCGTCAAATTGCGACTAAATTCTTCATTTGGCGAGTAAACAAGCAGTTAGATTAGCCAGATTACTAGGGCTCAATTTTCGCTTTTTCTTTCTTTTGTTTTTTTTCCTCTTTTCATACATATGCAAATATACATATTTTTAATATATGTGTAGCGAATAGTTGAAATTAGATTATTAACAATCGTTGTCGCAGTTATAAAAACTTAGGTTATTTTGGAACATATTGAAAAAAAAGGGAGTACATTAAAGGATTAAAGATTTTTGTGTGTGTGTGTGTGTGTGTGCTACACGGCGAATGTATTTTACTAATACTTTTTAGGTAGATTTCGTAAGAAATACTACCTATTGCAATCGCACCAGTTTATCTATCTATCTATCTATCTATCTCACTTTTTTATGGACACGATAACTTCTATAATTCTTCACCAATCTCCACCAAACTGGTACATAAAATCAAAGGAGATAAAATCTTAGCTAAGTTCGTTAATGGGCAAAATCGGACCAAGGGGGTCGGAATAGGGGGCGTTTTTGTGAAAACCAAAAAAACGCCATAACTTCTTAATTAAAGTAGATATCGAATCGGTTTAAAGTTTATATTACTTCTTAAAAATGGGCCAAAAGTATATGCATGACAGATTTTTGATAAATTTAGAAGTGGGCTCAAGGGGCGAAAAAAACAGGGATTTTGAGAGAAAAAAATTCATAACTTCGTCAATTTTCAAGATATCAAGTCCAACTAAATTTTTTGTAAATGTTCTTAAAATTATCTAAAACTTTTGTATTTACAAGTTTTTGATAAGACCAACTTTTACCGATGAAAAAAATTAAAAACGAAAAGAAAAAGGGCGCTGAAAAAAGAGAAAAATCCATAACTCCGTCAATTTTTAAGATATCAAATCTGATTAAATTTATTTTACATCTTCTCAAAAATATCTACAACTTTTATATTGACAAGTTTTTCATAGGACCAATTCGTAAAGCAAAAAAAATTAAGCAAAAATAGGAGTTGGAGAAAAAACCTCAAATCCAAGCTGCTAATATTCTGACTCATTTTTAAATTCATTTTTGATTTTAAACGCATCCAAATGGTAGATCCTCTTATTTAGAAACTGTATAAAGTGACGCATTGGTCAATTTTCTGTTAGAGACAGAATATATTTCAAAAAAGGCTACCAAAAAGGGTATTTTGTACAGAATTTCCGAAAGTCATCGGGACTGAAAATTGAAGGAAGTATTCAAATAAGAAATTGCGTTTTTTTTCTGACTCGTTTTTAAATCCATTTTTGTTCTCAAACGCATCCAATTTACAGATCCTCTTATTTAGGAACTATATAATGTGATGCATTGGTCAGTTTTTTGATAAAGACGGAATATATTTCAAAAAAGGCTACCAAAAAGGATATTTTGAACAGAATTTTCAGAAATCATCGTGACTGAAAATTTAAGGAAGTGTTCAAATAAGAAATTGCGTTTTTTTCTGACTCATTTTTAAATTCATTTTTGCTCTCAAGAAATCGCTATTATAGCGCCTTCTTTCGCCCAAATATTTCAAAATTGAAGGAGGACACACAAAAAATTGGTTTAATTCTATGCATATCTTCATTCACTTTTCGATGGTACAATGGCGACATACGGACGGACACACAAACACACACTCACACAGACGCACACTCATACAGACACACATTTTGTTAAAACATATTTTTTGGAATCTCTGACACCTAAAACATATAAATCCGCCGAAAATCGGAAATAGTAAAAAAAATTGGATTACAATAGTTTATTCTATAGAAGATAAAAGAATGGAATAATTAAATATAATTAAATTAATTCAACAACACATTAAAGCTTTTATTGTTTATATACAGAAGATTACAACAGTTGTTAATGAAAGCTCTCAAAAAAATATAAAGTGAGTTATTAACTTATGACGTAAATTAATACACAAAGTTAAAAAATATATATAAAAGAAAAAAAAAGGAAGAAAGAAAGAAATCACACACATGCACAAACACTCTAATAAATTCAATATTCATTTATTGTTTTTGAATTATATAATTTTTCAGCAGAACCGTAAATAAATAACGAAAAAATCTAATCAATCAATTATTATTATTATTATTATTATTATTATCACCGCTGACAGATCTACTATCATCAATAATTTCACAACAATTTTGCCTATATCCACAAATGCGTTGCATTAGATCTGTCAACAGTGTCATTATATAGTTTCTTGATTTCAGTTAACAAGTAATTGTCGTTTAACGGAAAAGGCGATAAATCTTCATTTTTCTTCTTGGAAAATTCGAAATACTTAGGGAGAGTAATTTGATGAGTCATACATAATATTACCAAAGGAGTTTTATGTATTCTGCTGTTTAATATCTAAGGCTGGCAGATTTGGGGAATTTTCGATTAAAATAATGAACATTATTGTAGATGTAAATGCAAAAGCGTAGCTACAACTGAATAATAGGGGGAGGGGAGGCTTAAGAAAATGTAGCGGAAGCTCATATTTTCCCTCTCTCTCTGACGCAGAAAGATAAATTAGTGCCTATTCATACTGTAGATACTATGTTTCTTGTTAAACTGTTGTACTGACTTCTTCATTTTATGCTAAGAAAAGAATAGGATGGTGAAAAATTCAAGTGTATAACTAGTGCAATATTAAACACAATGTTAACTTCATGTGTGCTTATAGAATGCGCGAGTGTTGAAACACTTATTTTAGTGGCAATTTAGTATTTCTGCAAAACTGTGAAAGGCCCACAAAACTAAATTATATTCTTCAGAATTTTATTTAGATTTTGGAACATAAATTCATTTAGTGATCTTGGAATATTTTCCAGGGGAGGTTCAAAATGTTTTAGGGAGAGCTAGCCCCCCTTAGTCCCTTTCCCCCTCCTTAGCTACAGCCCTTCTGTAGATGTTTTTTTTTATAACTACTAGTTGTTTAGTCTAATTATTACAAAATTGTAGTAGCATTGAGCCTGCGATACACATACATTTGTAAACAGGGTCAGCATAATCCTCTAGTTAACGGGGCAGCTGCCCCCTGTGTCAATTGACCACTAGCACGGGGCGGAGTTTGCAATGTTTCCCACAAGCATCGCGCTATTCTATTGGCTTTTGGTGAACGCTTGTGGGATAAATAGGGAAGCTGATTAGCTATAATCCATCATGACGTTGTTTGACGTCAGAAATGCTTGTGGTCCATTTGGATACCGTTAGTAGCCTTGACTTCCTCTACGTGAGTCACAATAACGCATCCTCTGTATAAAATAATAATATTTCTGCTCTAGATTCTTCGCGGAAAACAGTGAGTATAACTAGCGTTGCAAAGGTTAGAAAAAACCCGGTTTAAACCCGGGAATAAACCGGGTTTTTAGGAATAAACCTGGAAAAAACCCGGGATTTTTTGGAATAATTCGGTGTTTTGGGAATAAACCTGGGAATAAACCTGGTCTATTGGAAATAAACCCGGGAATAAACCGACTTTTTGCAACTCTAAGTATAACTTTATTTCTTACGGCCGAAGTCGATGTAATTGTCGGGAAAAGTATAGATTTGGTAATATTAAAACATACACAGTCAAACACAAAATATATGTGATCACAAAACATTACAGTCGAACCCGGTTAAGACACTCACTGTTAATACGCGATTTTTTTTTTTTTTTTTTCAATGCCATGAACATAGTTTGAAATACTCACGGGAAAAAAAAAATGCACTAAATTAAGATTAACGCAATAAACTAGTATAAATTCCTTAAAATATAAAATGCCTTTTATTATTTTTTAATCCTTGCAAGTAAAATGTCACACACTAGTTCATTTTGTGTCACTTATCGGTTTTCGAAATCGAATTTGTGTGAGTTATTGACCCTGTTTATGGAAGGAATACATTTTTTAATATCACAATGTATAATTTTTGAGAGTTTTTCAACAGTATTTTTTTATTATCTCTGATATCCTTTCAAAAAGAAATATAAGTACATGTTGAATGTAGATTCTGCCATTGCAGAATTCAATTTCGCCTCCGATAAGAAAAAAAAAAAAAAAAAAAAAAATCGACAGAGGTCTTTTAGAAGGACGACGCCGTTTAGAATGCAATGAACTAACTTCATTTTTCTTGTGTTTATCAATGTAATAGCAAACAAAAAGGCGTGAAATACCCAATTGATTAGCAATTTCTCTCTGAGTCATTATAATTGCGGAATAATGAAGAGATGCAATTTGACGTGCTACTTCTTCATTGACTAGATTCCTCAAAAACGGATTTTTTCTTTAGTTTAAACGCTTTTTTATAAACTCTGAGAAAAAGGAAATGCATTTTAACAATAAAACGAGTGAAATTCCGTCGAATTCGACGAATGAAATGTTTAAAAGACCCGATCGATTTGGTTTTTTAAAAAAGCAAAAGTAATTACATTATTGAATCAATATATAATAAATATATTTCCAAACTTAATGTCAAGTTTGCCAGTTACAATTTTGCATGCAAATATTCACACATCTTCAGTTAAAATTGTAATCTGAGTGCCGGCGAAATCCAGAAATTTTATTTTATATGCACTCACAAAAAAATAGTTTTATTAAAGAAAAACTAATTTCATTTTTAACATGACATTATTTTTACTAACTGAAGTCATCTGAAAGTAAAATCTCAATCTCAGCGTCCATAATGAAAAGAAATATTTAAATGTAATATCGTTATGAGTAAAAATGCGATGTTTTAAATAGTGACGTCATTTTCTCTTCAAATGTTTTTTTAAAGTTACTGTTATTAGCAATATGAAAAAGGCATCCGTAATAATATTGTAATTCCCATTTATCTGGTTGCTGAATGACATCATTTTCCTCATTTGAATTTTTTCTTACTTTGCTTTAGACATCAATTTTTATCATAAATTATTTTCTGTTATTTTATTTACATTATTAATATTATTTCTCAGTAAATATTTTTTTTAACCTCAATTAGCTCATAATTATACGCAATCATTTTATTGTGGTTAAATTTTACGAAAACAATTAACTTTTTTCTTTTAAATGCGAGGACATGTTCACTGATGAAATAAAGCTTCAGACTGGTGGAAAGTGATAATGGAAAACAAATTTTTATTATCGAGAGAAAAGCTAAACTAAGTTGCCACCATTTTGAAGAAATATCGTAAAAAGCATTTAAAATTAAAAATAGAATATAAAAATGGAAATAAATTAAAAAATAGCTAAAATGGGCACAACTACAAATAAATAGCTTTCATTAAAAAAAAAATATATATATCAAAATCGGTTGAGTAGAAAATTCAGGGCTGATGACCAAAAAAACAGCCAGGTCATTTAAATATAGAGATTGTACGAATGTCTCGTTTTAACGGCCAGATTATGAAAAAGTGGGCCACAATTTTTGACACGACACATTTTAACTTGTCTGAAAGAAATAGCATCGGGGGCTAATAAAACAGATTTAAATTTTTTTAATAATTATTTGAACAAGGTATTAGTACTTGGTAAATTTCATCGGTCCGGTATTGCAGTATATATTGAACTCCATTGATTGCTTTGTCCTGGCCCAGTTATTATGTCAATATAATGTACTGAAAACACTTATTACCTAATCATCCGCGCAGACCATTTCCGTTAACTCGCGTAAGATTATACTCCACATCCCAAAATAAAATTCTGGATACTCTATTCCTGGAAAAGGGTTTCAGTTTTTTAAAAGCAACGGAAACTCCTACGTCAGGTCAAATTGATTTTGTTTCATGGTCTAGAAAATGGACGTATATACAGGGTGTCCCTTCTCAACGGTGGCCAATGGCTAATTTCTAAACCGTTGGTCATAGACATATAGTTCCAATTGCAAAAATGCTTTAAAAAAGGCAAAGAATTGTTTTTTAAGCGATTTTGGTCAAAAAAATGTTTTACTAAAAAATTACGAAAATTAAATTTTTATACGGTCCCCCGGTCCTATAAGTGATATTTAGTAAAATTTTTTCAACACTCTAGCAAGTAATACAGAACAGGTCCCATTCATGTAACATTAAAATTGACCGAGTTATGAAACTTTAAATTTCATGACTTAAACCACTTTTCTATAGCTGAAAACGACTGAGCTTTAAGGGAACGTACACTAAGTGCTTAAAGTATTATAAAAGGAGTCGATTTCCAACGTTGTTCAAAGGCTACTTCCTAAACTATTTGTCACAGACATATAGTTCCAATTACAAAATGTTTTAAATGAGCGATTTAACTGAAGGCGCTGTCACCGTATAAGTTTTACATTAGTGTTAATTATAATTAATTAACTTCTAGATTGGTTATTAAAATAACTGAAGACATGAATTTCAAAATTCTCTTTATCGAAAAAATCAAATTTTGGGAAATAGCGAAAAAACTTTAAATGCATCTACTGGTTTTCATTATAAATTTTGAGATTGCATTGTTACAATAGTGGAGGTTTGTACAGACTGATAGAGAAATCAAAAAGCGATAAGTCGAGTTTTGAAATTCATATCCTCAATTGTATTTTTACGTATGTTTTATTTTGTAAGCAAATGAAGCTGATTCTTTTCGTGATTTTATAAAAAGGTATGTTATTTTGATAAGCTTTTTATTTTATTCATAGTTTTCGTATGTAAATTTTCCTAGTTCAAAACTTATATTCAAATTTTTAACTCACTTCCAAATATCCGATTGAGGTTCAATTCCCATACTTATTTAAACCCGATGGCAATGTAATATTAATACGATTTTAGGTGCGCTCCATTTATTTATTTTATAAGACTACATCAAATTCTATTAGGTTGAGTAATTTAATAGAGCTTTAAATATGTATCATTTTGTAACGATTTGTGACTGTTGCTTTTCATAGTTTAATTTAACAAAATTTCTGTTATTTTTTTTACTTATATTTTTAGTATAAATTGCATATTTTACTTTAACATGTAAATGTCAATATAAATTCAGAAACAACATTGTAAGAAAATTTTTTACTCTCACTGTTTAAAGTTAAATTTTCTATCTGATGTTTATTTTTATTTCCAGTAAATTTGTGAATGACCCCTATTTTTCAGCAAAAAATATGCTTCAACTTTGAACAGCTATAACTCGGTCAATTTTGATCGCAGAGGAATGGGACTTTTTTTGTCTTACTTGTTAGAGTAGTGGTAAAAATTTTCTAAATATCACTTATAGGACTGGGGGACCGTATAAAAATTTAATTTTCGGAATTTTTTAGTAAAACATTTTTTTGACCTAAATCGCTTAAAAAATAATTCTTTACCTTTTTAAAAGAATTTTTGCAATTGGAACTATATGTCTATGACCAACGGTTCAGAAATTAGCCATTGGCCACCGTTGAGAGGGGACACCCTGTATAGTACCAATTATTATTTTTTTTCCAATATAATAAAAATCTTTATAGCGTCTGTTACGTTAATAATGTGCAATATAGAACCCTTTTCTCCTTTTTTTCTCCATTATCTGTAAAACTGTGTGGGTTTTGGATATACGAAACGGAGTTGCATGAAAAGCTCTCAAAATAAACCTGATAATAAATAAGGGAGAGTGGGGTGGAGTGGGATAGTGGGAAGAATGGGACAATAAGTTTTTCACTTTATGTATGATTCTGAACATTTCACCAATGACATACAAGATGAAGCAATAATAGTCCAATCTTAAGTTGAAAAAAAAAAAAAAAACTTTGATCTGATGTGAACGCCAAACACATAAAATTCCTATTGATTCTTGTTAAAATTTTTAGACATATGTTATATAAGTTATATAAGTTATATAAGTTAAGGTCTGTTGTATTTCTTAAAGTATTTTTTTTTTCCAAAGAGATAAATAATAATATAATAAAAACCATTTTGTATTCTATGAATTGTTCAATGCAAAAAATAATAATATATTAAACCGATATTTTTTCCTTCGATATCATAACCCTTATATATTTATTTATCTAAATTTGCTGGATTAACAATGTAATTTATAGCTAATTGTAATTCTTTATAGCAAACAGTGTTAATGTTAGACTGTCATTAAATCTTAAGTAAGTACAGGGGGGAGATGGCTCTAGCATTTGCTTATTTTTCCTTAGAAGGGGAAGGGAAGGGTACAAAATGACTAAAAATATGCTTACATAATTCTTGAACGGCCCCAATAGAGACTTCGTTAAATGAAAGCTCCATTGTATTTTAAGAAATAGTTAGAGCGGATACATCTACAAAGGAAAAGCTTTCATTCAAAAAATTAATCAGTAAAATCAGCTCCATAGAAAGCTCAGAGCAAATGACTTAATTAAAATGCATTTATAGTATATAGATGACAAAGTTCGTCCCGGAATGATTACATTCATTTTCCTACCTTTGCATTTTCTATAAGTAGATAGCGGATGAATTAATTTCCTTTTATTTTCGATTCGTATTGAAATAATTCGGTTTCGGACCAAGTTTCGGGGGTGGGGGATCCCCCAAAGGATTCGTGTTTGAGCTGGTGTAACCCGACCCATGAGAAAATACCAACTGCCCCAAGACTAACTCCAATTACAAACTCAAAACAGACCAACGACCGTTCCTTACTGCATCGTGACACATTTATGGGATAATGTGAATACCGTACGCATGGGAACATTCCATACTGATCGAGGACCCCCTTCAGCTACCAATTTCTGGAAAAAAAGGCATGAATTTTTTTTGTTGTTGTTTGTTTGTTTATTTTAGAACCAAGTTTTTTTCGCCGTCTCTATGCGGCATTTCGCAGACCACTGCCATAAATTTCTTCAATACCTTCTGACCTGAAGGGTATAATTCTGTCAATAAGTTGGTGGGATTTCTAGCATCCTGAAAAAAAGACCACCCCCGCACAAGGCCACCTCGGTCCGGAATTCCAGGCGAAACACACTCCTACAGAAGTAACTTCCTCCTTATACAGAAGTAACGTTAGTTTGTTTATTTGTACGGGGTAATCCTCTGAGACTACCAGGGATGTAATAGAGGATATGCGGTGTATGAGGGTGCATTTTGAATTTTTTAAGAATCTCCATATTTTCGCCGTTTCTCAAATAAAACTATAAAGCTATATACATCTATAATCTATGAACAACTCCTCGACTTTTAGCGTATATACCCTTTAGTTTTGTTAGGATTACAACACTGGAGACTACCGAATCGAGTTCAAAAGTAATGGTATCAAATTGATCATGACAGTTTTTGTTCGAACGTAGACTAAATTTTATGTTTATACCACTACGCAAAATGGCGATTTATATGATAATGAAGGTAATAGAAGTTTGAAATCTGAAATAATAGACTGTTATTATACTCTAAATGCTTTCTAAGTCCAAGAACGCTTTCTAAGTCATTCGAAATTTAAAAGAGTTAAATGATCGTAAAACGTTCTAAAGAGTTTAAAATTGCGATTTCTATGGAATTCTTAGAGATAAACTGAAATTTATCATAGCTGTTTTTTTTATGTAAAGATCGACCGAAAATTCGGTTTCATTTTCGTTTTCAGACCCAATTCTGAGTTTCATTGCTGAAAATTTGGTTGAACCAAAACGCGACCGAAACTATCTGTTTTCGAAAAATTTCGTTTCTTCCTCCGAAAGTCTCAAGAATAGGGGCTGTGCAACAATCATCAACAATCATCTGTGCAACGTTATCAACTTTTTAGTAATTATGGACCCCCTCCCGCCCATCCGATATCAAACGTTATCATTCCTCGAACACCCCCCCCCCCCCGGTTAATGATATCGTTATCAAGGTTTAAAAATATTTTTATCTTAGAATTTTATTTTCGTTTTGTTTATTTGTTTGGAGTGATATACAAAACTGGTTACATACTTTATAGATTCAAATGAAAAGACGTCAATAAAACATCACATTAAATCCTATAAAACATAAAAGAAATTGTTGTTATTTAAAAGTATTTTATGATAGCTTTTTGTTAGCTAATGCATTCAATAGTAATACTGTATTGTTTCATTTGCCCCGCACGAATGAGGTAAGGGGAGTGATAGAAATTTTTATCAACAAATCAAGAGGGCAACATTTTTTCTCTTCCTCCGTTATTTATTAGTAAACAGAAGCTTCATTACACATTAGATATACTTCACATTGTGTTTCTCGAACAGTGATTGTATATGCATACACATATGAAGAAAAAAAAGAATGTCAAATATTGGGCTATTCCATATTTTAGAATTAAATATTTTTATATTTTAATAATTCTAATACAAATTTTGAATTTTTATATAAATAACTGGTTAAAAAACAATAATATATTGTTTGGAAAAAAAATGTTACGAATAAAAAAGATGGTTGAATCAAAAATGATATCGATATCAAAAGACAAACTCCCCCTCCCCCTAGCGATATCTTACGATATCATTTGCCAGACCCCCCCTCCTCCCCCCTAAAATGATAACGTTATATTTGTCAGCCCCATACTCATCGTTTTCAGCTATATCGGCCCAAAAGAAAATCTTTATTGCTATGAACATTATTGTTTATAATTATCAGTCATGACTCATTCAAGACGTGTGTACAAATTGTATGACTTATATTCATATTCATATATATTGTATGCATTATATGACTAAACTTTTTCACCTGCTCATTAAAACAGCTGCACACTTAACAAAAAAAAGAAAAAAAAAAAAAAAAAAAACTTTATGTTCGAAACTGCTGCAGAGGTGTTTCGAATACATTTTGAGAAAGTTCTAATGTAATAGTATGTGATCATTTACAGAAATCATGATAAAAGATAAATCAAGGTATACATACCTATAATTAAAACATTTATTAGTTAATTGAAATTCGTATGACTGGAAAATCCTTCTATGTCTTAGTAAAATTGACTAAGTTTTATTTTGTAGGAAAATAAGATTGTATGAAAATAAGAGAAATTTTGTATCTAAGCCATAGAGAGGCTATCTTGGGACATAGATATAATTAATTAATAATTATATGTATTTATTCAATACGTATAATTAATTAATAATTCAGCACATATTAAATAAATACGCATAATTAATTAATAATATGTATGCTTATGTATGTATTAATTAAAAAAAATTTGGGGGGTATTTTTGTTTTCATTTTCGGCCGAAAATTAAAAAAAAAATCACCGAAATTCAGTTTCATTTTCAGCTTTAAAAACTTGTTTCGGTCGATCGTTACGTTTATGACGCAAGTACTCGCACTGAATCAATTTCTTTAAAAAGAAATCGTAATTCAAAAGACAGAAATGTATGAAAAGCATTCTAATAACGTTCTAAATTACGATTTCTATGGAATTATTAAAGACGGAAACTTGAAATTTGACAATAAGGCTACTACTTTTATGAAGCTATAATTGTAAGCACAGAACAATTTATTTATTTATTTACTATTCGAAAATTAATAGGTGCAAGATTAGTGCGCTGATTTTCATCTTAAATTTCTGCTTCAGTGAATTAATCGGAGGAAAAACGAGTTAATGTGGATCTTGTTATTTATTTAAATCAATAATTTTGCCTTATTCTGTTACCCTCAGCTGTTTGCAAATAGCCGGCTGTGAGGATATCAAACAGGATGCGAGTTCCCGTCTCTGCACGAGCCGATAGACAACAGAACAAAGGAGAATCGAGAAAACGATACAAAAAAGTGCTATTACAGTGCTTCTCTTCCACGGAATATTTCCAAATTCAAGGAAGATCTGCTGATCATAGCCAGAAACATATAGAAAAAGTTGATACAATTCTGAACGTAACTTTTTACACTTTTCGATGGTACAATATTAAAAATGGCACAAAAATCGCTATTCCATCACTTTCTTCCTGCGTATTTTTTTGAAATTCAAGTATTAGCCATACCCAAACATTTAAAGAAAAATTTTGGTTCAATACTATGCATGACCTGATACAAATTTCGATAGTGCAATATTGAAAATGGCACAAAAATCACTATTGCAACGCCCCCTTCCGGTGAATTTTTTTCAAATTCAGGGAATACATATTAGCTATAGCCAAATACTTACATAGAAAAAATCGTTCAATTCTAATATTTTCATACACATTTCGATGGTACAAGAGCGACACACGGACATACGCGGACAGGCAGACATTTTGAAAAAACGCGTTTTTTGGAATCTCTGACTCCTAAAACGTGTAAATCCGTCAAAAACCTGAAGTCCAAAAAGATTTGATTGCAGTACTTCTATTGAATATAGAAGAAAGTGATAAATGTTCTTAGCTTACCACATCCGTGATACTGAAGTGACTTAGAGACGTGAAATTTGGAATAGGAGTTACTTTTAACACTAGAACCGCGGGAAATTTTACTGTAGATTTAGAAAAATATTTCACATCAGAAATTTTATTCAAGACTATGTAACTTAATTACTTTAATTATGTTTGCGGAACATATACTTAACTATTTTTACAAAGTAATTTCTGCTTCGAATCAGCATTTATTCATTTGGTAGGGTCAAAATGACCCGTCACCGCGGTTCTAGTGTTAAGATACAGTTTCTTGAGAAATTCAAAATTTAAAATACAGATTTTTTTTTTTTTTTTTTTTTTTTTTTTTTTTGCAGTGAATAAAATAAGAAAATATGTTTTGATAGCTAATATTTTATGAATCATTAAATATTCATAAAAAAAATCTGAAAACCGCTTAAAGGGTTAAGCAAAAATGTTTCTTTGATAATTTTAATGCTTTTTAAAAAACAAATAGTTAAATTTGAAATAATTGTGATAGATCGAATATTCAATTTTCTTAAATATTCCCCTTTATTGCAACAGAAAAAAAAAATATGAACAAAGATGAAAGTCTGTATGGTATTGCAGTTTGATTCAGCAATTTTATTTTTGTACATTCTTTTTATATCAGCTATTGAGATGCATTGCCAAAATTTAATAAAGTTTTGTAAAAGATGTAAATGATTTTACACTGCATATCAAAGTTCATAACTGTACAATTGTGTCCCAGTGTGACCTATTTGTTATTATGGCATGAACAGGAACTGCATCTGTCACGCGAAAACACGTGCTTTCTATTGTAAATCCTATGGAAGATTTTTGTTTAAGGCCCCAGTCCTCGCTCTAGGAAACGCTCGCCAGCTAATGCTATTCCTATGGGGAAGCATTTTTCTAATTACTCTATCGTATTTTGACATTTTTGAATAATTTTTTTTGCATTGGATAGCTGAGGTGCATGCCGACAGCGCACCTTTTTTACTTTTTCGATTTTGGTTGCAGATATTTTTTACAAAGTTAGTTTCACTTTCAAAACCGGTTTCGAAACTGAAAGTGCTTTTAAAAAAATATATCTGCAACCAAAATCAAAAATGTAAAAAAGGTGCGCTGTCGGCATGCACCTCAGCTATCCAATGCAAAAAAAAATTATTCAAAAATGTCAAAATGCGATAGAGTTATTAGAAAAATGCTTCCCCATAGGAATAGCATTAGCTCGCGAGCGTTTCCTCGAGCGAGGACTGGGGCCTTAACTATCTCGTTCGCATCTCAATGTTTTAAATGACTTTTGCATTGTGATATCTGCGGCCAATCGCTACAATGGTCACTTTTTTTTCACTTTTCTGATTATGTTTGCACTTTTTTATTTCATTTGAATAGTTTCACTTTCGGAACTAGTTGAAAGTCAAAATATCTACGTAAAGGAAGAAGAAAAACAAGTGGATAAGTATGATCGCAAATCGTACAGAGGGTTTCGTTAAATGTTTCTTTCAAATTAATTAATTAATAAACCCAAATTGTTAATTTATAATTAAGAAATTCTTATACAGCGGGAGCACCGATCATTTTAAAATAATTACTAAAGAAAGTTATTTATTTTAAACAAGTTAAAAATGACAAACAAATCAAATTATTTAAATAAATTAAAAAATTCTATTTTTTTTTAAATCCGAAATTTAAAAAAATTGTGAAAATATAAATAACATTTTTAATTTTTAAATACAAAAATAATTGTTTAAACAATATCTAAAATGCTGAATTATTAATAAATCGCAATAGTTTTTAAAATAAAAGGAAAGGTGAGTTTCAAAAACTATTATGATTGTCAGATGAACGAATCCCTGTTAATATAAATCCTTAAAATGGCAAATAGTATGAGATTTCTTCTAATTAAATCCATTTTAAAATGAAAATTTCAAGCTGCAGCGTCGGGGTCTGAACTAAGTCTTCTGTTTACTAGCGAGGTGCTTTACTTCCAAGCTATGATGTCTACGTGAAAAGCATTGAAATTAAGGTTCTCTTTTAAAATTTAAATCGTAAAAATGAATGGATGGCATCGAAAAAATTAATTTAATTAAAATAATAGACTTTTTCAAAATTTTATTATTTGTCGTGTGACACGAGCTATAAGTACAGAAAAATTGAAGACTCTGATTAAAATAGTTTTTGTGTACTGCTCTGAGACGTGTGACGGATAGACAGACAAACAAGTGATACAAAAAAAAATTTCACCAAAAGAATAAAACCCTTATTAAAAAAAAAAAAAGAAAAAAGAAATCTCTTAAAATTTATAGAACGTAAAAACATAAATCTTGCCAATATAATCCCTTTGCTGATCCAAATGTTTACTTAGAATTTTAGAGAATGTTAGAATCCAACGTGTAGATGCCACACATATACTCCCACCCACCGCATTAGCAAAGCAACCTAAAATTCCTCATATATCTGTTCCCGAAATGTCATTCACACGTGTACGTGGGAAACAGCCCGGAAGCGTAAATCTTTCAAGGATCATTTCCCGATAATATACATCAAAAGTTCCGTAAGTTGTAATAGGATATTTTGAAGTACTCGCATCGAAGAGGGGCGAATCGTTACGTCTTCCCCTACTATTACAAATCAACAAGTGTCAACTGGAATTGGAAACTGATTTTCTACCGTATAGGGGGCAGTGATTCATTTTTACTTCAAGAATTAAGAGTGTATTTTGATTCAAACTGCTTATTTTCCGATTTATTTTTAAATTCATTTTTGCTCTCATATGCATCAAACTGGCAAATTGTCTTAATTAGAAAGCACACAAAGTGCCGTGACTGTCGATTCTTTGATAAATGCAGAAAATATTGCAAAATAAGCAATCAAAAACGGCATTTTGAACAGATTTTCCCCAAGCGGGAGATCTGTGAACGAAAAAAAGGGTCATACTAAGAAGATAATTGTACATAAATCAAATTCTAATGAATGGAGCACAAAATGACATCACGCGGCACTTTGTACGTCTCTTCAAAAATCCCCTCAGCAAGTTTCATGTTTGTACTTTTAAAAATGTGTCTGAAATTGTATCGGAAAATTTCGAGCTGTTGAATGTGGAAAAATCGTTTTTTCGAATACACCCTTAAAAGACATGTACTATGAATAGTACACCAGACCCGAAAGGATTAAATAAATGCTTATTAAATGAGACATTCAGAAGTCAACCCGATTAACTCCATGAAATAAAAATGCTCATTTCATCCATTTCGGTCCCTGGGTCCCCGTTCAATAATTTCTTTCTTTTGCTTATAAAAACTAAAGTATCTGATTTTTTTACATTTTTACATCAATTCTTAATAGGTTATGCTGAATAATGTTTTCGTTGAAAGCATACGAATAAATGCCTGCATCGAAGCTGAAGCTGAATCTCTTATAAAATAAATGTTATTTTCATCAAATAAATGTTATTTCATAAGTTTGAAAAAAGCCTAATAATGTCCAAAATATAGTGTGACCAAGATAGGGATAAATTTTCATAAGTATTTAAATTAAATTTTTTTCAATAATTTTTTTAAGGGTTTGTAGATTATTTAAGCTTTTAAATTTGTGATTGCGCTAATTTAGGTGAATGGTTATTAAACTGATGTTTTTAAGGGGATTTGTAGTTTTAGAGTCATATTTTTGAACCTAAATTGCTAAGCGCCTAAAGAATCAATCTCTGAAAAGATGTTTTTTGTGTCATTTAAAATATGATTTTGTTAAAAAAAAAAAAAAAAAAAAAAAAAAAAAAACGCATAAGTATTTGCATTATTATTTTAGCTTCGGAACTGAAGAGGTTAGACTTAAACTTTAATCGTGGGAAATGGCAAGAGAGTCGTATTTCGTATATGACCATTTTAGGACATTCCGACAGCTCATAAATTCATAAAAGAGCAAAGGTTCAAAAGTTTGTAGAGTTCGTGGTAATTTTCCCGGAAGAAGTGTGAAACAGAAAGCATGATTACCCCCCCTCCTCCCTTTCCACATCGGAGAGGAGAATTGGTCAGTTTTTAACTCTTAGCTGTTCTGAAATACAAATGGGCAACTTTATAACATAAGTTTTAATATATTTTTGTTCGGAAATGTATTAAATTAGCAGGTGTTATCGTTCAGAAACTATCTAATCGCACTCGGTTTTCCATTTTATAACAAACGCAGTAGATCTTTCAGAAAATAGTGTGAATGTAGGCGTTTCGAACCGTTTTTCGGTGCAAACAAAAAGAATAACCACTCAAACAGGGGTGAAAAACGTATCTGTCATGTGATCCTTTTCACTTACAACTGAATAAATAATTTATTGATCACAAAATGAAAAACACAGTTCGATTCCAAATCTTTTCCAAATACGGCTTTCCAATTTTATATCTTTCCGTTAAAAAATGAATTTGTAAATGTATATAAACGGTTTGAGCTTCTTAAGCAGAGTTGTTGAAAATAGCCAAAAAAAGAACTTGTATGAATATTATGCTAATAAAAATGTCTTGGAAAAAAATCCTGGAAAGAATAAAAATTTCGACATATCATTTGTCCATTAAGGGTGTTTTTAAATCAAAAAGGGCAAGTTTGTGATACAAGTTTTAATTTATTTTTGTTTGGAAATGCATGAAACTACCAGGTGTTTTCCTTCAGAAACTATCGAATTGCTCTTATTTTTCAGTTTTTTTTTTGTAAAAGCAATAGATATTTCAGAAAATTGTGCCAAAGTGGGAGTTTTGAATCGAATTTCTGCGAGGAAGAAGAATAACCACTCAAACAGGGGTGAAAATATCGTTTGTCATATGATCAGAAATGCTTATAACTCAATAAGTAATTTATTGATCACAAAAGGGAAAACTCATTTCAATTCCAAATCGCTTCCTCACTAGATAGGTTTTACAATTTTATATATTTCCATTAAAAAAGGAATTTGTAAAAGGATCATTCTCAGATAAAGGGAAATTTTGTATTCTTGATAAAAATAAGGAAAACTAATGAGCCTATCATGAATGTTTTAATTTTATTTTTAAAAATAGATAAAGAACTACATTGTGCAACAGTTTAAACATGGGGAAAATAATAATTTTAGTATTAAAAGAAAATTAAAAAGTTGAAAATATCTATGCCATGGCATGTCCCTAACTTCAAATTTAATGCTTCAAAATTACATTTTGAAATGTTGGAAAGCCTTTGAGCAAAAACAACAACAATATAATAAATTTTTATCTCTCTACTTATGATATAATTAGCATTTTAGCTTCAAAATTTTTTCTCTTATTTGTAATTAATTAAACTTTGTCCCTGGAGTTGATGGTCATTACCAGGGGTGTAGTCGTAAAACAACAGAGGATATACGCTCTAAGCAGAGGGTATACCCTAGAGTGTGTTTACTATAACCCTTTTTTTAAACAGATGGTATACGGTGCTCCTTTAAAAATTCCAGAAGGTATACGGCGTATACCCCCGTACAGTGGCGCCAACTGATATGGGCCCATGGGGCGCGAGCCCACCTAATAATTTGATATCTCCATCCACCCATTATTAACAGAGCCCACCCAATTATATATATAAAACCCGTCCGTGTATGACAATGCCGGGATCAATCTATCCACGAGAAAAAGAAACTCATTCACCAATGAAAACGTTTCATAGTGGTCATGGAGCGTTCTCATTGGTCAGATTTTCAGTGGGAGCTGTAAATGACGTCACTATATTTTACTTCACTTTGAAATCTTTCCACGTTTTCAAAAAGTACACTGTTAAAAATTTGATCCATTTGCTGCAGCGGCACTCCACAGCTTTTATAGAATATCTCTTTTATGACCAATGAGAATGCTCCATAACACAGTAAAGTAACCGTTTTCTATAAAACTGTGGAGTGACGCTGTAGCAAATGAGTCACATTTTTTACAGTTTATATTTAATTAAAAATTTTTATTAAAGGAAAGCGAAGGTGCGTTTTAAATGCAATATTGTTAAAATTTTTATATTCGGGTTGCTTTAATTTTTTTCTTTACAGCCGTGAATGACTCTTGCGAATTTCAAATCTATAAAAAACATTGTGAAAAGTTTCCTCCAATTTTAAAGGCAATCTACTTTCTGACCAATGAAACCGTTCCATAGTTGTAATGAAGCGTTCTCAATGGTCAGATTTACAGTGGGAGCTGTAAATGACGTCACTACATTTTACTTCGCTTTGAAATCTTTTCACGATTTCAAAAACACTAGTATTTTTATATTTGTTCAACATTTTTTTGAGCCCACCCAATATTTTTCAAAAGTTGGCGCCACTGCCTCCATATACCCTAAACTACATCCCTGATCATTACCATGGAGCAAAGTGTTTTCTTTCATAGCTCATCAAGTGGCACATGATGCAGTGAAGGATTAAGACAGATATTTCCATTGTAACTGCAGATGCATTGCATTATCAGGGAATTTTTATCAAAGAAACTATCACTCCGTAAAGACGTTTGTCTGTCATAGGCATAATGTAAATGGGTCGAATCACTTGGCTCCTCAATGTGTAATATACGATAGCTAACTTTACAGGGTGTAGCTTAAACTAGCCATCGATGTTTGCTTTCTCCCCCGAACCTTTTTGCTCTTCACCAGTTTTTAATCTATAATTTTTAATTATGGACATATAATTATTTTATTAGTATTTTCACATCAAGTAATATTAACAATTTAAGTTCAACGCTTAAATTCTTAAAATGTCACAAAAAAAGTGTTATTATTTTTATAATCAGTCAATAATATGTATTGCTAAATAATATTAACATATGACAGCTTGTTGTTTTCCCGAAACGAGAGGTATAATCTTACGTTTAAAAAAAAAATTTTTTAATTACATTTTATTATTAGTAGATAATTTTAACATTACTGATTTCTCACATATTTAAAAGGAAATAAAGCTAAAAATGATTTATAAAAGTGATGTTTTGAAACGATTTTTGAAATGACTAACACCGTTCAAATATAAATTTAATTAGCACAACCCCTTAATTCATACCATCACAAATTGAAGGTCTTGAATCAAATGAATGATCTTCAAATCCTCAAAACTTTTTATTGTAAAAATGTCAATTTAAATAGTTACCAAAATAGCACTTATTTTGTGAGGAAATCAATATAGATGTAATTCATTGATTTGATTTTGAACCAAAAAACATTCGGCTAAACTTCTTTTCTAAAATATATATATTCAGGGGTGCCCAGAGAGGGGTTTGGTGACGCAAGATGCGTCATACATTTTAGTTTTGGGGGGGAATTTGAGGAAAAGTACATTTTTTGGGGGGGGGGGATTTTTAAATTCTTAATATTTCCTTTTTTTACTGTAAAAAAATCTTGATTTTTTTAATATCACTTTAAAATTTTTTCAACATTTAATTTCCAGAAGTATTCCTGTGTTTTCTTTCTTTAAATTCTAGATAAGGGCAATAAGAGCTCATTCTGCTATGCTCGACTCGCTCTCTTTTGAATGTGCAGTAGATTATAAGTAGAATATATTTTACAATTGATATTCTGTTTAGGGGGGGGGGTCAATGTTAAAATATGAAGTTTTTTTTTGGGGGGGGGGAGAGAGATTTGCGTCATTGGGTTTGGAGGGGATGGTCACCTCTGTATATATTTTTAGTTTTTACCTCATTTACAAATCCATTTTTCAACAGAAAGATATAAAATTGGAGTGGCTGACCATGGAAGCGATTTCGAATCGAACTTATTTTTCCATTTTATGATAATTAAATTGCCTATCTAGTTCTAAGCTATTTGGATCACGTGATCACCCGTTTTTCTCCTGCTTTTCGACTGGTTTTTCTGCTTTCGTCGGGAAATCTGCTCAAAAGTGTCAACTTTGAAGGCTTGTTATGAAAAATCTATTGTGTTTTTTAAAAAAAACAAAGGAATGAGTGCAATTAGACAGTTTCTGAATAACAACACCTACTATTTTCATGCATTTCCGAACAAAAACAAATTAATGCATGTGTCACAAAGTTGCCCTTTTTGATTTAAGAACACCCTTAAGAAGCAGCTGTCCCGCTTTTTTCTGACCCTGGCCATAGCAACAAGACACGGACCTCCATCGTCCTTTGGAAAATGTTCCCTAGCAGATGCATTGCAATTATCAGATTTCAAGCAATATTTCTCTCAAAGTTTGTTTTCTCTATGCTTTCCTTTCTTGAATGACCACCCACCCTCTTCTCTGACATGACATCGCGGTGCTTACGGAGTGCCAACACAATGTGGGTCCATTGCGCGTAACCTCCAACTAAATATAAGAAAATGAACATAAAAAGATGAATTTCGAAGCAAAGCACGGTCAAAAGGTATAATTTAGAGTCTCTGGTGGAAATCCGAAGATTATTCCAGAGCTGGAAGCACGAGGTTAAATATAACCTCCTAAAGAAGGGGCGCATGTGGCATCCAAACGAGTTTGGTTGCCCCATACTTCGATGTCATTTCACCAACTGGCGTCGGCAAAAAACAGAGAGTGAAAAGGCAGTATGGTACCAAGAAGCACAGAAAAGGCATAGCATAAGGTATCCCAGCCCACGACTAACTCTAAGAACCAAAAAAAAGGGGGCCACATAGCTCACTAATTTTGGTGACAATCACCTGAAACCCGTTCACCTTCGAAGTTTCCCATCGGCTAACATAGCGGCACAGGTCCCGCGTTTTACTGGCATATGTTATCGGCCACCTGGACCGCACTACCAAACGAAGTTCCTGTACACACTACGCTCGCGCAGGTCCACAACTCCAGTAAACAAGTTCTTCGGTTCATGCCTGGTCTAAAAGGGGGAAAATAAAATTTTGAAAATTAATTAAAAACTGAACTCTGAAATAAGCTTTAGCTGTGACTAGAGAATTTGGCGACCATTGCCAGAGGCGAGTTCCTCACACACCAGCGGTCGAGGGTAGAATGAGCCAAAAGGGGAAGAAAATGTCTTAAATAGCCGAGGTACAGTGAGCAAGCACCTCATTGGCCAATAGGAATATGAGGAAGGCGTGCCTATCCTCAAAGTTGGAAGTGACTTCGTAAACAACTGAAATTTTGAGAAAGATAGAGTACCCAATTACAATTACAATTAAAACAAATTAAAAGAAAGTAAAGGGAAGCCGAAATAATAAAACAAGTAATAAAAATTTAAAATTACAATTAAGTAGGAAAGCTGAAAAACGCGACTGTACAATACTACAGAATGCTGCATGACGTCAGGGGTAATCCAATTCTAGTTGAAAATTTTTTTCAAACTAGGGAAAATATAAATTTTTCCCGGGAATTCTGCTTTAAGTGACGGCAGAAGGATTCCTTCTGGATGTTTTGGAGCATGGGATGAAGTTATCATCCCGTGCAAGTATAGCGAGGGGCCGTTTCCGGTTTTTCCCCACTGTTCCATCATAACGCCTAATGGCATTTAAAGCAGGATTCCGCACGGCAGGGACAGACCTGTGAAACTTCATTGTAAGTTTCTTGATTTCCGCAAAAATCGGTTTAATTTTAAGGTCACGATGAATGACGTCATTGCGGACATAACGGGTTGCTTTCGTAAACCTACGAAGAAGCTTATTCTGGAAAGTTTGAACTTTATCAAGTCTAGTTTTGACTGCACTTCCATACACCACCGAACCATAAGTTATGATCGGTCTGATCATGGATTTATATAGTAACAATTTATTTTTCATAGACAGGGGGCTGTTCCAAGCCAAGAGGGGATTAAGGGAGCCCACGGCGCGGTTCGCACGATCCAGAGTTTCTGTGATGTGCGTACGCCATGTTAATTTAGAATCTAGGTGAATGCCTAGGTACTTATAATCTGACCTCCAGGGAATTGGTTCGTCATTCAGTTTGAAATTTAAATTAGCAATGGGGTTTGAACGTTGGTTGGTGACTCTCTTCTCTTGAGTGGGTGGGTGGAGTCTTTTCTCCAAAAATCGAACTTTTCCAGAGTTCACGAGACCCTTTTCCTGGTCTTTCCAACTGACATATTTATGACTATTTGCAGAAGCGTATTCGATGATAAACGAAATACAGAAGTTAGACAATGATGCACCCCATTTTATGTTGGTGGTGTGGAACGACTTAATTACACCAAGCAGGAATCCAAGGGGGGTCTTTAAACAGTTGTGTAGAATAATACATTTTCGGAATATAAATATGCATTAAAGATGGGGTTTTTTTCGCCTTATACCAATCCTTTACGATACAGGCACAGAAGTAATTTTTACACAGATATGTTTGAAAATTGCAGAGCATTAAAAAATCCACATTTTCTCTCTATTTTCCTAAACTGCAGATAATCTTGAAATAAATTCAATGACTACCTAATAATGACGCTTTCATGACTGTTCAGCAACGATTGTCAGCTTAAAATATGAACTTTGAGAACGTTATCTTTTATATTTTTTGCTTTTATAAGGAAATGGAAAATTCAGAATAAATATCAAGTATCCGTTCTAAATATTTAAATAAGCAGAACTCGTAAATTTAATACATTTACATACGTTGATATAAATTTCATGCATTTATGGAATCAAATTGGGCATGAATTGAGATGCATAAATTGACGAATTATAATTTAAGAAATAAAATTTGCTGCTTGAATCGTGACCCCAAAACCCTAAGTGGTGGACTCGATCCGTCCATGCTTCACCACCCCACCCCCCTATCCCCTGTAGGCCTAATCATTCCAAACAAGGCCAACAACTAAGCTATAGTTATACACAAACCGCAAAGATATACAATTTTTTTTTACTTTCGATAAATTTCAAACGACAATTTATCTTTTCAACAATTTTGTTTATTTTTTTAAAAATACAGTGATTTGCTTAAAATAAATGACCAGGTACAGGAAGATTCTAAAAATTTTTTTTTCAAATAGTCAGGAATCAGCCAAAGCCAACAAAAATATCATGTTTTTTAATTTTGCCCTCTGTAATCATTGGAACTCAAATAGAAATGCTTAATAAGTTGATCCAATATTATTTTCAATAAAATGAACATCATTGACAGTGTTGAATTCAGGGGTGGCCCGGAAGGGAAATTCCTTCCCACCGGAGCATTGAAATGTTCCCCTCCCTGAAATTTTGAGACTTTGTGTGTTCAATGGTCAAAATGGAAAATTTCTTCCCCCCCCCGGAACTTTACAATGCCCCCTCCCCGGAGAAAAGTATCTGGATTCAACACTGATCATTGAACAAACCTCATTTGCTCCACAGTTAGCAATGTCTCCGTAATACATGTAAAATATATCCTTACCTGTTTTAAGATCCTTTATATCAAAACAATGAACCCATAGTTGCCGTAAATAAAAAATGCTTTGCATTGGTATAGTTGGTAGTGGTAGATTTTCCATAAAAACAAATGTTATGAGTGTAGCGTCATCTGGGATTGCATTCAAAACCACTCGACTCAAGTCTACTCATGTCTTTTTTGTCATGAACACAAATTAAGATTGTTCTCTACTGTTCTGCTCAACGAGCGCAAAACGTTTAGACACATTTAATTTTTTAACGGATAGATGTAAAACTGAAAAACCTGAATCGAACTGCATTTTCTTTTTTTAATAAATTATCAATTGAGTTATAAACGATTTCGATCCCGCGATAAACACGTTTTTCACTGCAGTTTGAGTGTTTATTTTTCTTTCGCGAGGAAATTTGGTTCAAAACGCCCACTTTGACACTATTTTCTGAAAAAAACTATTGTGTTTAAAAAAAAAAAAAAAACTTCTTTATATATTAGACACAGCCATAACCGAAATTATGTGAACTGGAGTAAATCGGATATGAAAAAAATCGGGATGACAGTGAAAAATATATTTTGTTATTGTAAAAAATAATCTTAACATGGCAAAGAACCTTCAAACTCTTTTTTTTTTTTCTTCGCTATAAATACTATCCAAGGGTATTCTATATACATTATGGCCTATATTTATCGCACAAGAAATTAAAAAAAAAAAAACAAATAGAAAAATAAAGAATTTCCTGAATAATTCTATTGATACGGAGAACTTTTCAAAATGCCCTGTATGCGCATTCAGTATCAATTAAAATCTACAATATTTCTTGTACAAGTTTAGTTCATATACATAAATAAAACTACGCATGTATTCGAAAAAAATAATTTTCTACCCTCAACAGCTCAAAATTTTTTGATACATTTTCAGACTCCTTTTTTAAAGGTAAAGACATGAAACTTGCTGAGGTGATTTTTGAAAAGACTTAGATGCCGTGTGATTTCATTTATCGATCAATTCATTAGAATTTGATTTATAAACAATTATTTTCACAACATGACCCTTCTTTTTGTTCGCAGATCTCCGGCTTCGGAAAATTCTGTTCAAAGCGCCGTTTTTGATAGCAATTTTTTACAATATTTTCTGCATTTATCAAAAAATCGACAATCACGGCACAACGTGTAGTTTCTAAATAAAAGAATTGGCCAGTTTGATGTATTTGAGAGTAAAAATGAATTTAAAATAAATCCGAAAATAAGTAATTTGGATTGGAATACACCTTTAAAGCTAAATGTAATTCTAAAAGTTAAAGGTAATTAATTGTTGAAATGTGAAGTGAAAATGCGGAAATTTTCATAAAATTTATTTATTTATTTTATCTTTATATTTAAATATATAAAATTCGATGCAAAGTTTTATTTGTATATGCAAACCAAATTTGCATAAAAAATATTAGAGGATTTAATTAATATGGACTATATATGGAGCATGAAAAGTTCTTGTAAATAAGCTTAAATATTCAGGAAAACCTCTTATTTTTCTCAAATAAATAAGTTTTTTAAATTTTTTGTGAGATAATTATATACGACAGTGCATACTGTGTTAACTTGAATAGTATTTAATGTGAAACAAAAAGGACATAAAAAAAATCAGCTTGAAGTTCCCTTGCCCTCTTAAACGTACAAATTCGAAATGTAAAAACGTTATTTACCCATCTTTTCTTACATATTTACACACTGATTTAGTAATTAACATTTGAATCAAGTATTTTTTTAATATTGGCAATTTTTTAGGATTTTTTTCCTTTTTTTTATTTTTTTACATTTCAAAAACTTTGAAAAACACAAAATAAGCATATATTCAATAAATTTTATTACAAACGGATTGTAGTGATATCTTAAGGGTGTTCTAAAATCAAAAAGGGCTACTTTATAAAATAAATTTAATTTTTTTTTATTTGTTTGAAAATGCATAAAACTATCTAATCACATTCATTTTCTCGCCCCCCCCCCCCCCCCCCGCCCTTGGCGAACGCAGCATATTTTTCTGAAAATTGTGTCAAAGTGGGAGTTTAAAACCAAAAGTCTGTGCAAAAGAAAAAAAAAAACTACTGAAACAAGGGAAAAAATCATGTTTGTCAAGTAATTCAAAAGGTTATTTATTGTTCAAAAAATGAAAAATTGAGTTAGATTCTAAATCGCTTCCATCGTCAGACTTCCCAATTTTATATATTTCCTCTTTCCGTTAAAAAATGACTTTCTAAATGTACCAAAATGTTTCGCGCTTGTTGAGGAGAGCAGTTGAGAACAACCATAAGGCTGTTTTCAAATCCAAGGGGGTAACTTTATGACATAAATTTTAATTTAGTTTAGTTCAGAAATGCATGAAACTAGTTGGTGTTGTTGTTCAGAAACTATTTAATCAAACTCTTTGTCGGGTTCTGAGACCACACCTGCTACAGATTGGAATTTCCGATATTTCTCTATCTTAATCTTTTTTTTTTGTATTGTATGGCTGTGTACTAGAATTTTCAAGGTGACATTCTTTCTTTGTTGAAGGGAGAATCGACAGGTAATCCTGTACAGGTGGTGTTGGTAGAAAGAGGAGATTGCTGATAGGCGTGTTCATCCGTCAGTGAGGTATGCGGATGATGAGCAGATAAGCAGCATGTCACTAAGCAAGAAAGGAATGGAGGATGTGTCCAATGAATGAGCTCCAAAGGGGGGTTTATATTGGGAAAAGCAGTGATTTGAGAAGAGCAAGTCTCGTCTCAGATTAGTTCAGTTCGTACCTGGGGTTCGTACCTGTAAGTGTGTGTAGAACCGAGGTCCTGATAGAGTGTGCTCTGTGTTTTAGAGCGTAAGTAGTGCGTATCGGGAGAGCAAAGGACACAGACGTCCTGGTGTTTAGTGCTCTGGGCCGAGAAGTGCAGGCCGAGTATCCTAGTGTTGGGAGATTCGAGGTTGATCTCCGATAAAATGAATCTAACGTGCATTGAGTGTGAGGTGGAAGGTGTAATTTGAATAGTACACAGCCAACCTTTACTGTATTTAATTTAATGTTGAACCGGATCATCTATATCCGAGTTGTAATTGTATATAATTGTAAATACCGTATTTGTTGTGTACATATATTCTAAATAAACTGTTAATTCAGTTAATTGACAGCGTCAGTGTTCATTTACACAATCCTGACAGTGGGTGACCGATATCACCTAATAATATCGGTGGTGGCAGCTATAACTACCACGGACATTCTTCAAAGTTGTGCGGGCTGAGAGGAACGTCCGACACTCTTTTTTTCCTTTTTTACTGCAGACGCAATCGATTTTTCAGTGTCAAAATGGACGTTTTGAAACGAATTTTGGTGCGAAAGAAGAATAACCACTCAAGGACATTTGAAAAACGTCTCTGCTACGTGATCAATCGCATATAACTCAAAAGGTAATTTATTGATAAAAGATAGAAAACATAGTTCGATTCCAAATTACTTTTCCATTTGATATCTTTCCGTTAAAAAATGAATTTGTAAATGTGGCAAAACGTTTTGCGTTTGATGAGCAGAGCAGTTGAGAACAAACTGTATTAACGAATTGAACATTTCCAGGAGAGCGAAAAATTGCCCAGGCCGGGAATCGAACCCGGATACTTGGCTTACAAGGCCAATGCTTTACCTGTTAAGCTATCTGGGCGATAGCCGGCTGGCATTCTTCGCTCAGATAATCTTATTGGTTATAACATCTGGTCTGTCATTTGAAACAGCTCGGCAGAATAAACCGCAGGTAATGGAACTCCATATAACGATGGATACGTAGATATACTAATTATTTTAACACAATCAAATTGATTGGTAAAATTATCATACGAATTGAATATTTCCAGGAGAGCGAAAAATTGCCCAGGCCGGGAATCGAACCCGGATACTTGGCTTACAAGGCCAGTATGTAGGTATGGAGTTCGTTATATGGAGTTCCATTACCTGCGGTTTATTTTGCCGAGCTGTTTCAAATGACAGACCAGATGTTATGACCAATAAGGTTATCTGAGCGAAGAATCCCAGCCGGCTATCGCCCAGATAGCTTAACAGGTAAAGCATTGGCCTTGTAGGCCAAGTATCCGAGTTCGATTCCCGGCCTGGGCAATTTTTCGCTTACCTGGAAATATTCAATTCGTATGATAACTTTACCAATCAGTTTGATTGTGTTAAAATAATTAGTAAACTGTCTTAAGTTTGTGTATTTTTCCACTGCCAATGTCTCAATATAATTCTATCAAATGGAATTGATTCGCTCTGCTGTTCTATCAATCGCAAGACAACCGTTATAAAAGGAATTTAAAATTTATAAAAAACTACCATCAATTTATAAAATAATAAAAAGGAAAAAATGCTCACCTATCATGCTTGAAATGATTTCTCTTAAAAACGTGTTTCACTTCGACACGTACTTTATCGACGCTATTTTACGTCCCACCCATCATTTCTTCGTCGTCAGGTTGATCTATATCACTGTTTAAGTGTTTACCCTGTGCAATTGCATGCAATTCCGTGACATTTTCACAAACAGAAACCTTTCTTACTGTGCTTGTTAAATCTAGCTCTTGTAAATTTTCAAAACTCTCATTGAATTTCTAATAGTACATTGGCGCCAACTTTTGAAAAATATTGGGTTGGCTCAAAATTATTTTAGTAAAATGGTACAAGTTTTTTTGTAAGGGTGGACAGCGGGTGAAAGATAAAGACTTTTAAGTCAGACTATCATACAATTTTACAGTTACAATTTTAAAAAAATCATATTCTCATGCGTTTTTAATTATAAAGATAACAATATTTATTGTAATATCATCATATCATTACCATGACAACAAATTGAAACAGCAGAAAGTTAAACATTTACTTTTCAGTCATTTTGAATTCGTGGGTTTCAATCGGAAAATTAAAAGGTGTTGTCATTGACAAAATAAATTTTGTTCTAGGGAGAAAATTTAATAATAAAAAATAATGAAATAAATAACGAAACAGAACAAAGAAAATTCGGCACGCTTGAAATCAAAATTATTGTGATGGACTCAAACCCGAGGGACCCATAAAAGTTGATGCCATTATAATAGTATATTCCAACAGTTTTTTTTCCTTGACTGTTGTACAGATCTGAATACTGCATCATTCATGTTTATGGGCTTCAAATGATCCAAATCAAAATTGGACAACCTTCGTAAACACGTCGAAACAATAAAGTATTGAACATTTCTGAGGTAAAACTCTGAGAAAATTTAAAATAATAACAATAATAATAATACAGTCCTCCCCACTTAATCGGGTAACGGATAATCGGATACCCCGCATATTCGAATAGAACTCTCCGGAACCGAATTTATCGTCATTGGATCTATGTTATTTTTCCCCGCTTAAACCGAATAAATTTTGCGAATCTCCCCGCTTATTCGAATACCATCTGGATCTGGGTGACCTATGTTTAAAAACAGGCGCGAAAAACACGTTTCATATTGAATTTTTCTTCACCTTTTGTCATTTTCGGCTCATTTCCATTGAAGACAAATTATCAGTTCTTCCTGCAACGATTTCGGCTGGCAGGTGTCTGCGAATGAGTAAAATAAGTTGGTCAATCGATTATTTTTAAGTTGATGATGTTGCTATGAATTTTAAATGGAAAGCTACTTATGAATTTTAAATGGAAAGAAACCTTTATGAAAAACTGCAGTTTTTGAAGCGTTAAATAAGAAAACAGAAGTCCAGGTAGCAGAAGTAAGGTTCCAATATAAAACACAATGCCAAAAATGTCCAAAAATAAGAGAATAAAATGGAAATTGGGATTGAAAGAGGGAACATAATCCCAGTTTTCATAACAATATGCACTCGAATAGGTTTAGCGAAAAAAGCGAAATTTTCGTTAATAAATGGCGCTATGATGTAGCAGAAAGCGTGTAGCAAAAACGTATCCACGTTTTTTGTGCTACCAAAGTTTTAACCAAATTTCATTGAACTACATTAAGTATAATGTAAATCATACAGTTATATGAACTGATATTAAATTATTACGTGCTTACTTTATATTAGAAATTGTATTTATTTTACTAATTTACATTATTGTATTAACGATTTTATTATGCTATTAATTAATTGTGCTGCAGATGGTTGTGTTTTACCTTTCTATAACGCATTAAATATCCCATTTCTGTGTTCCCCGTTTAATCAAATACCCCGCTTAATCGAATATTTTTTCTGGAACCATCAATATTCGTTTAAATGGGGACGACTGTAATGAATTTAGAAGCTTGCAATATATTTTGATCTTTTATCAGTCCGCAAATGACAGGGCCGACTGGAAGTGCCTACTTGCTACTTCACAACGTTTAAAATGACTTCGTAATTCCTTTATGGTTTATAGAATGTTTTAATTGGTAGATAACTTAAAATTATATAAAATACTTACTATGGAGTTTTTTCTTTTATTTTCTTTATTGTGTTAACCCTTTGCGGCGCAGAGCACTTTCATTTCAAATTAATGATTGACGCCGGAATTTGAAATTAACTTTATTTATAAATAAGAAAAAGCTATATTTCACGCATCTAATAATTCAAAAATTTATTAACCCAAATTCTGCAGCCAATGTGGCCTTTGAGAATTAAAATTAAGTGGTTTTATAGGCATACCAGCGCCCCTCAAGGGGTTAAAAGCTGTATGTAAAACTTTTTTAAGTTACGGCGATTTTCAAACTCCCTGCCAAGATTGCGAATCTTTCATATACATTTCTAAACAAAAAGGCGTAAAATTGGTTGTTTAAGGGTTTTCTCAACTGCTCCGCTCAACAAGCGCTAAACGTTTTGACACATTTACAAATTCATTTTTTAACAAAAAGATATCAAATTGGAATGCCTGACTATGGAAGCAATTTCAAATCGAACTTATGTTTCCATTTTATGATAGTTAAATTACCTATCCAGTTCTAAGCTATTTCGATCACGTGATCACCCGTTTTCCTCCTGCTTTTCGACCGGTTTTTCTACTTTCGTCGGGAAATGTGCTCAAAACCATTAACTTTGAAGGCTTGTTATGAAAGATCTATTGTGTTTAAAAAAAATAATAATAAATAAAATAACTGAAATTAGACAGTTTCAAAATAACAAATCTGCTATTTTGATGCATTTGCGAATAAAAATAAATTAAAGCATGTGTCACAAAGTTGCCCTTTTTCATTTAGGAACACCCTTAATTTTCGAAAGCATTGACAAATGGTGTTTTTCACCTTTTTCCTGTCTTTCTTTTTGTTATTTGTATTCGTTTTTTCACAAATAAATTACGTATAGATTTATAAGAAATTCTTGTTATTTCAGAACTTTCCCCCTTTTCTTGCGCTGTTGCATACGGAAATTCCGTTCAAAACGCCTATTTTGACAGTATTTTACGAACGAGCTCGTGCTTTTAGCGAAAAAAACGGGTAACCTCATTGGATTACCCAACTTTTAAGGGTGTATTCGAAAAAACGCTTTTCCATCTTCAACAGCTCGAAATTTTCCGATACAATTTCAGACACATTTTTAAACGTATAAACATGAAATTTGCTGAGAGGATTCTTGAAGGGACGTATGAGGTGCCGAGTGATGTTTTTTTACGCGCAATTCATTAGAATTTGAGTTATAAGCAATTATCTTCTCAGTATGACCCCTTTTTTCGTTCTCAAATCTCCCGCTTGGGAAAAATCGGTTCGAAATGCCGTTTTCGATTGTTTTTTTTGCAATGTTTTGTGCACTTATCAAAGAATTGACCTTTACGGCACCTTGTGCACTTTCCAAATAAGAGATTTTGAAAGTTTGGTGTATTTGAGAGCAATAATGAGTTCAAAAATAAATCGGAAAATAGGTAGTTTGAATCGAAATACACCCTTAAGAACACTTGCTAAACTACATGCGTTTTGAGTAAAAAATATTTCAAAATTGCCTATAAAGAGAAGCTACATTTGATTTCAAATCGTTCTCAAATCAAAAACTGTTGAATGGTTTCTCATTCATTTATCGGAAATTAAAAAAGTAAAATAAAAATTCAATTATAAAATAATTCAATAATCAAGCATATATGAGCCACGCTCTGGCGTTTTAAAAATAAAAGGTTCTCGCATTCGCTTTTGAGAACCTCTTAAGAAACCTCTTAAGGACACCCTTAAGGGTGTTCTTGAATCAAAAAGGGCAACTTTGTGACACATGCATTAATTTATTTTTGTTGGGAAATGCATGAAAATAGTAGGTGTTGTTATTCAGAAACTGTCTAATTACACTCATTCTTTTGTTTTTTAAAAAACACAATTTTTCATAACAAGCCTTCAAAGTTGACACTTTTGAACATATTTCCCCACGAAAGCAGAAAAACCGGTCGAAAAGGAGGCGAAAAACGGGTGATTGCGTCATCTAAATAGCTTATAACTCGATAAGTAATTTAATTATCATAAAATGGAAAAATAAGTTCAATTCGAAATCGCTTTCACAGTCAGGCATTAAAATTTTATAACTTTCTGTTAAAAAATGAATTTGTATGTGTTCCGCAATGAACTTTACTGAAAGAATAAAAATTTCGACTTCCATCTGACCATTAAGACTTCAACTAAGCCAGACTTCATCAGCCGGCAACTTCATAACATAAGTTTTCGTTTATTTTTGTTCGGAAATGCAAAACCTAGAGTTTATATTATTCTCCGTACCATACAAAATTTTATAACATTGAGGCACATAGGTTTTGAGATAACTTTTAATCCCCTCCCCCCCCCCCCACGCCATTTTTGTCCCCAGAGAGCGAGGACGCCTAAATTTCAAAAAATCATCTCAATTTAGTGTTTACATCCTGAGATTAAGGATGTTCTTAAATCAAAAAGGGCAACTTTGCGACACATGCTTTAATTTATTTTTGTTCGAAAATGCATGAAAATAGCAGGTGTTGTTATTCAGAAACTCTCTAATTGCCCTCATTTTTCTGTTTTTTAAAATCATAATAGATCTTTCATAACAGGCCTTCAAAGATGACATTTTTGAGCACATTTCCCGACGAAAGCAGAAAAACCGGTCGAAAAGCAGGAGAAAAACGGGTGATCGCGTCATCGAAATAGCTTAGAACTGGATAGGTAATTTAATTACCATTAAACGGAAACTTCAGTTCGATTAGAAATCGCTTCTATAGTCAGGCATTCCAATTTTATAACTTTTTGTTGAAAAATGAATTTTCAAAAGTGTTAAAACATTTTGGGCTTGTTGAGCGGAGCAGTTGAGAACACCCTTAAGGGTGTTTTTAAATCAAAAAAGGAAACTTTGTGAAGTATGCTTTAATTTATTTTTGTTCAGAAATTTATGAAAACAGCAGGTGTTGTTATTCAGAAACTGTCTAATTGCGCTCATTTTTCTGTTTTTTAGAAAGCACAATAGATCTTTCATAACAAGCCTTCATATTTGACGTTTTTGAGCATGTTTCCCGACGAAACCAGAAAAAAAGGTCAAAATACAGAAGAAAACGGATGATCACGTGATCGAAATATCTTATAACTCGATAGGTAATTTAATTATCATTAAATGGAATAACATGTTCAATTCGAAATCACTTCCCTAGTCAGGCATTCCAATTTTATATCTTTTCGTTAAAAATGAGTTTGTAAATGTGTCAAAACATTTTCCGCTTGTTGGGCGGAGCAGTTGAGAACACCCTTAACCATGTTTGTTATTATCAGACTTATTTAAATATATGATTTTACAAGTCATAGGTGCGCTTTTTCCCCGGTGCTCTTTTTTTTCCGGCCCGCTTTTTTCCGTGATTGGATACACATGGGATGCACATCTGAATCTCTGAAAAAGTTTAAAATTTTGGGGCATTTTTGGCCTTTAACAAAATTTATGGTTCCGCTATGATGATAGGTTCAAAATAGAAGACAGACGGCAGGGAGTGATAAATCCTTTACAAAAGGCTGATGCTTTATTTTTACCAATTAAAATTTGTCCCATAGCTGACGCCAGCCTCTCCAATTTAAAAGCTGTACATTGTATCTCACATTCATACTTTTTCTGTTTTTACACTGTTTCTCTATCGTCCAACACGTACCCCTTCCGTAGGTGCTATGGTAGTCAGTGCAGTAGCACCTTTTGAAGGTTTTCTGTGTACCCATTCGAATGTTTTCTCTTATTATCTTTTTTTTTAATTAAAAATCCAATTTAAAGTGTGTTTCTTTAAAATGAATGATACTTGAATAAAGTACTTTTAAATACTACCAGTGACCGTTATTTAGTGTTAATTATTTAATTTTGTTATTTAGTGTTGTTTCTGTCCTCTTCTCAGGCAAAACTTTTAAGATGGGTTCCTCTTTGAAAAATGCAGTTTTAAATTTACTATGATTTATGTTATTTCTGGAAATCATTTTTAAGTAGAGTTTCTGAGTCGTTTGGAACTTGTGGCTATCACCGTGAAACATATGTGCTGGTGCATCATATAAGAAAGGCTGCCACAGGCTACTATTTTAATATTATATCCATGCTACTAATTAAAAATATATATGTCATAGTATATTTCTCTTGCAAATTTTGTCAAAGCTCATGTAAAAATGTTTTGTTTTGAAAAATTTTGAAATCGAATAACAAAAGTTGTTGCCTGTGACAGCCCTGTATAAGACACTTGTCTAATGATTCATAACACTATTTATTACCTGATTACCAAAGGAAATATGTTTTACAGTATTTCCAAATAATAATTATTTTCATCTTACTTATCACAAATTCGGCAGAGGCGGACATAGCTATTTAAAGTAAAAAACAGGTTAAGTTTTGCTGTAGTAATAACACTGCACCACGCTACCACTTCTAGAGTGAGATAATATTGTTGCATGTTTTCAGAAATGAGAATTACGGGGCCACTCACTGTTTCCAATACATGAGGTGCGTTTCTTTTTACTGAAAGGAGGAACAGGTCTGCGTTTATTATAATTATTATTATTATTATTATCATTTTAATGTAATACTAGCAGGCTATGCCCGCTGCGCTGTTCAATATTTCAAAATCAACCGTGGATGAAATGAACTGGTGAATTTAAATTTGTATTTTAAATAATTTGGACCTCCAGCAGTACTTTGCTCATTGCTGAAAACTATTTAGACACCATTGCGATATTAAATTATCTTAAACGTTGCACAAAACCCAGCTATTTAGAAGTAACTATTTTAGTTTATTACTAACAGTGCACATTTGGAAGCAAAATGAGACCATTATGGCAACAGGATTTAAAATTTTCCCTTATCTGAAGAAATATTAATTATTACAGTCGTTACCATGGTACAACTTCTGGAAAATTTCTTCATAACTTTTCATTATGTGAAGCCAGGAACCCAAAGCTATTCCCACCTAAAAAGTTTATATATATATTAAATTTTGTCCGCGCGATAAAAGGCACAATTATGCAAGAATCATCTTCAAACTCGTCAAGTACATTGAGATGGTTAATATCTCAGTGGGAATTGCAAATGAGCAAAATTGGCCTAAGGGGGTGGTAATTGGGAAGAGTTCAAAAATTTGAATACCATCTTAACATGGGTTTGACAAAACCAGCTCTTACAAAACAATGGCACGAAAAAAAAAATAAACATTTTTCGTTACAGCAAGTTGCCAACGATAAAAAAAAAACCACACATTAAAATTCTCACTACAACAATTACTTTATTATTGCAAAATTTCCTCCTGAAAAATGTAAACAAAATTATTTGCTCTTTCGTATTTAAGCATTTTCTCTTTAGTTATTTAAGATAAAATTATGTAAATTTGTATAATTTGGCGAACGATTTGTCGAAATTGGTTGACGTGATAATGAAGTAGTAGCCAATTTACACTTTTCATATTTCACAAAATATTCCTACACAGACATCATATACGCAATAGGTTTAGGACGAATTTCTTGCAACTACAATATGGCAAAATCCTCGTTTTAGAATACCAAAGAAATTTATATATATTTTATTATTTTCTATCATTTTAAACAGCAATTAACAATAAATAAAAAAGTAACTGTAGAACAAAACAACAAATATCATTTCAAAAAAGAAAATGAAAGTAAATAAACAACTTATCAGATAAACAACTATAGCTGGGTTACCATATGAAACAAATAATGCCATTTTGGCGTCAGTGAGATACCTCGATTAGTATATGACCAAATCCGTGACAAAATTTCCATTTGGAAAAAACTTTAATCGGTATTTATACTGCGTTTTTCCTACTTATGTATAAGAAAAAACTATGACACAGATGTCATGTATGCACCACATTGGCGCAATTTTTTTCTGGCGCCAATTTGGAGAACTTGGTTTTTAATTACCAATTTCATAAATATTTTTTAATTATTTTGTATTATTTGAAAAAAATAAATAAAAAAGTTTAATTAATAGCTATAACAAAATGATTTATATTATTTTAAAAAACAAAATGAAAATTAATAAATAGCTTATTAATAAATAAACAACCATAGTCGGTTTACCATGTGCGGCATAAAATCACCATTTTGTTGCAATCGTGCGAATATGGTGCGTATATGACATCTGCGCCAAACCTTTAAAAAGTTGCAATTAAATTATTTTACAGTTTGGATGAGGAAGACATTTATACTAAAATTTAAACATTATACGCATTTTTTTTTTTTTTTTTTTTTTTTTTTTTTTTTGCTATAACTGCTATTTATGTATTTACAATTAAACATAAAAAATATCCTAAAATGCTCTCACACATTTAAAAGAGAGTGAGAGAATTTAGTAATTGTGAACATCGCTCCAGCTTATGCCTTCTTGGTATAAAATCGCATTTTTTGATGAGAAAAGTAAATTCAAACACCCAAATAAACAAATAACATACAATTAACAGATAAAACCATTTTTAAAAGTAATTCTGCTATTTTGTCCTGTAAGACACATAATGGTAGAATTAGATTTTAAAAATATTTTTTTTAAAAATAGAAGAATGTTATTTACGTTTTATCTAATAAAATATTTAAAATACATTTTTGTTAGCCTGCGCGAAAGAGAATAGCGGAAGTTTGATTGAAGAAATATTGAAGAGGAAATGGTCAATTAAAGACTTGTAAATTTTATTCAGCGGGAATTTTTCATTTCAAAATGTTGAATTTATCTATCGTAATAACGCATAATTCCACAAATTTACTTTGAATTGCAAAATTTTTCCTTCAGTGCTACTTGGTTATACCAATTTCGCTAAATTATACAAATCGCCAAACTATTAGCCAGATTATATAGATTCAAATAAATTTTCATTTAAATAACGAAAAAAAATTATCAGAACATATATAAAAGTAGAAATAAAATGTCGAATTAAAAATCACTTGATGACATAATTAGTATTTATATTATGCTTAATGTCAAGTGAATATGACGTTTACGATCATTTATTATTGACATTTAATCTTGGAATTTGGGGGTAGATTTTTAATCGATGGAGTAATCTTTCCTTCTTCAGTTTTTAAATTTTAAAACTGAAATTTTTCCTGTAAGTGAAATTGACGAAATGGCACAAGAAAAATTAAATTAAAAATGAAAACATTTGCAAAAAGAAATAAAAGAGTTATACTCATATCTATACAATTTACGATTGAATATTAAAATATACTCTAAAAATTATCTTCACTTGAAAAAAAATAACATTATTGCGACCATTAAGAACCTAAGTCAGGCATTAAGTCAGTAGTGCATTTTCGGTTTAAAAACACATTCTTTGGCGACAAAAGCAAGATGAAAATGGTATAGAAACGAATAGTAACTCACAACTTACAGTGTCTTTTACAATCAGATCTGCTTTTTTCTGCAGTAAGTTTTATATTATACGGAAATTCGATAAAAAAGAGAAAGAAAATAATAAAAAGGGAAATAACTACCATTCATAATTCATTTAATCAATTTCTGAAATTCATGTTTTTATTCTAACACCAGGGATAAGTCGCCAAAAGTTGAACCAATTGTTATATTTCGCGTTAATTTATTTTTTAAGCATTACAAATATTTTTTTCATTTTCAAGATAAATATATTTTTATAATATTACGTCTCATTAAAGCGGTCTTTCTTTATTATTATTAATATTATCAGTAGTTATTTTCGGCTATTATTTGCAAGATATTTGTAATATTTCTAATAGATATAGCCATTTTAATTCTTTTAGCAATTATAATTTTCGCCAAAAACAGCTACTGGCAACCCTTTTGTCAAAAATAACCGAAAAATACGAAATTTACTACGAAAAATCAGAGTTATCCCTGTAAATTTGAATTTTAAACCTTCGGAAAAATATTTCCTATCGAATGATACAATCTGCAAAAAAATCCATCGGGTAGTTTTTGAAAACACTCGTTTGGAAGTTTCAGAACTTCTGCTTTATAATATACTAGCAAGCTATGCCCGCTGCGCTGGTCAATATGTCAAACAGTGTTGCCAGTGGGCTACTTATTTAAAATTCAGATTTCTTGATTAGTACCACTTTTTAGAAACGGTGAAATTCCGTTTATTTTTGCCTTTATTAATATGTCTTTAAATACTGCGCATTTTACTATTTCAAATAAGTGGTGCCAGTCAAGAATCTGAATTTAAAAAAAGTAGCCCATTTGGCAACACTGATTTCAAAATCAACCTTGGATGAAACGAACTGGTGAATTTAAATTTGCATTTTAAATAATTTGGACCTCCAGCAGCACCTTGCTCATTGCTGAAAACGATTTAGACACCATTGTGATATTAAATTATCTTAAACGTTGGACAAAAATCTGCTATTTAGAAGTAACTATCTTAGTTTATTACTAACAGTGCACATTTGGAAGCGAAATGAGGCCATTACGGCAACAGGATTTAAAGTTTTTCCTGATCTGAAGAAATATTAATTATTACAGTCGTTACTATGGTACAACTTCTGAAAAATTTCTTCACAACTTTTCATTATGTGAAGCCAGGAACCCAAAGCTACTTCCTACTAAAAACTTTATACATATATTAAATTTTGTCCGCGCGATAAAAGGCACAATTATGCAAGAATCATCTTCAAACTCGTCAAGTACATTGAGATGGTTAATATCTCAGTGGGAATTGCAAATGAGCAAAATTGGCCTAAGGGGGTGGTAATTGGGAAGGGTTCAAAAATTTGAATACCACCTGAACATCGCTTTGACAAAACCAGCTCTTACAAAACAATGGCTGGAAAAAAATAAACATTTTTCGTTACAGGAAGTTGCCAACGATAAAAAAAAAAAAAAAAAAAAACCACACCTTAAAATTCTCACTACAGCAATTACTTTATTATTGCAAAATTTCCTCCTGAAAAATGAAAAAAAAATTATTAATAAAAATTATTAAATTGACAAAATTTCCGTATTTGGAAAAAACTTTAATCGGTATTTATACTGCATTTTCCCTACTTAAGTATAGTGAAAAAACTTTGACACAGATGTCATGTATGCACCACATTGGCGCAATTTTTTTTCTGGCGCCAATTTGGAGAAAACTTGATTTTTAATTACCAATTTCATAAATATTTTTTAATTATTATCTATTATTTGAAAAAAAATTAATAAATAAAAAAGTTTAATTAATAACTATAGAACAAAATGATTTATATTGTTTTAAAAAACAAAATGAAAGTTAATAAATAGTTTATTAATAAATAAACAACCATAGTCGGTTTACCATGTGAGGCATAAAATCGCCATTTTGTTGCAATCGTGCGAATGTGGTGCGTATATGACATCTGCGCCAAAACTTTAAAAAGTTGCAACTAAATTATTTTACAGTTTGGATGAGGAAGACATTTATACTAAAATTTAAACATTATATGCATTTTTTTTTTTTGCTATAACTGCTATTTATATATTTACAATTAAACATAAAAAAAATATCCTAAAAATGCTCTCACATATTTAAAAGAGAGTGAGAGAATTTAGATATTGCGAACATCGCTCCGGCTTATGCCTTCTTGGCATTAAATCGCATTTTTGATGAGAAAAGTAAATTCAAACACCCAAATAAACAAATAACATACAATTAACAGATAAAACCATTTTTAAAAGTAATTCTGCTATTTTGTCCTGTAAGACACATAATGGTAGAATTAGATTTTAAAAATATTTTTTTAAAAAATAGAAGAATGTTATTTACGTTTTATCTAATAAAATATTTAAAATACATTTTTGTTAGCCTGCGCGAAAGAGAATAGCGGAAGTTTGATTGAAGAAATATTGAAGAGGAAATGGTCAGTTAAAGACTTGTAAATTTTATTCAGCAGGAATTTTTCATTTCAAAATGTTGAATTTATCTATCGTAATAAAGCATAATTCCACAAATTTACTTTGAATTGCAAAATTTTTCCTTCAGTGCTACTTGGTTATACCAATTTCGCTAAATTATACAAATCGCCAAACTATTAGCCAGATTATATAGATTCAAATAAATTTTCATTTAAATAACGAAAAAAAATTATCAGAACATATATAAAAGTAGAAATAAAATGTCGAATTAAAAATCACTTGATGACATAATTAGTATTTATATTATGCTTAATGTCAAGTGAATGTGACGTATACGATCATTTATTATTGACATTTAATCTTGGAATTAGGGGGTAGATTTTTAATCGATGGGGTAATCTTTCCTTCTTCAGTTTTTAAATTTTAAAACTGAAATTTTTCCTGTAAGTGAAATTGACGAAATGGCACAAGAAAAATTAAATTAAAAATGAAAACATTTGCAAAAAGAAATAAAAGAGTTATACTCATATCTATATAATTTACGATTGAATATTAAAATATACTCTAAAAATTATCTCAAAAAAAAAAAAAAAAAAAAAAAAAAAAAAAAAAAATTATTGCGACTATTAAGAACCTAAGTCAGGCATTAAGTCAGTAGTGCATTTTCGGCTTAAAAACACATTCTTTGGCGACTAAAGCAAGATGAAAATGGTATAGAAACGAATAGTAACTCACAACTTACAGTGTCTTTTACAATCAGATCTGCTTTTTAGCTCACAGGCTATCATAGATAGCCTGTGAGCTTATGTGCCCGTCCGTTCTGTATGTATGTACGTAACGCGATAACTCATGATAAAAATATCCGATCCACTTGAAATTTTGTATGTAGGTATATCCTGACAAGGCGCTTCCCTGATTAGTTTTTGGAGTTCATTCGATAGGTATAAGAGGGGGAACGGGGGGCTCATGCCCCCCGTTAGTTGATATAGATGGGATTTTCATGCAGAATTAAGTTTTCAAAATTTAGAATAGGATCATTCTGATGAGGCGATTCCGTGACTGTTATTAGGTGTTCATTGATTAAGTATAAATAGGGGGAACAGGGGTTCTAATGCCCCCCCCCGTTAGTTGATATAAATGGGATTTTCATGCAGAATTAATTTTCGTTCAAAATTTAGATTAGGATCATTCTGATGAGGCGATTCCGTGACTGTTATTAGGTGTTCATTGATTAAGTATAAATAGGGGGAACAGGGGTTCTAATGCCCCCCCCCCCCCCGTTAGTTGATATAAATGGGATTTTCATGCAGAATTAAGTTTTCAAAATTTAGATTAGGATCATTCTGATGAGGCGATTCCGTGACTGTTATTAGGTGTTCATTGAATAAGTATAAATAGGGGGAACAGGGGTTCTAATGCCCCCCCCCCGTTAGTTGATATAAATGGGATTTTAATGCAGAATTAAGTTTTCGTTCAAAATTTAGATTAGGATCATTCTGATGAGGCGATTCCGTGACTGTTATTAGGTGTTCATTGAATAAGTATAAATAGGGGGAACAGGGGTTCCAATGCCCCCCCCCCCGTTAGTTGATATAAATGGGATTTTCATGCAGAATTAAGTTTTCGTTCAAAATTTAGATTAGGATCATTCTGATGAGGAGATTCCGTGACTGTTATTAGGTGTTCATTGAATAAGTATAAATAGGGGGAACAGGGGCTCTAATGCCCCCCCCCCCCGTTAGTTGATATAAATGGGATTTTCATGCAGAATTAATTTTCGTTCAAAATTTAGATTAGGATCATTCTGATGAGGCGATTCCATGACTCTTATTAGGTGTTCATTGAATAAGTATAAATAAGGGGAACAGGAGTTCTAATGTCCCCCCCCCCCCTTAATTTATATAAATGGGTTTTTCAAGCAGAATTTTCAGATTTCGTTCAAATCTCTGAATAGTTTTGGAAGTTTAATGGTTAAGTATAAAAGAGGGGATAACTCTTTTTAAATTATATAAATGCTAAATGGGTTTTTATTAAGAATTATCTAATTTGCTCTGAATTTTGGATATAGATTTTTTATATGATAAAGCATGTCTTTGATAGTATAGGAGGTTCAATGATTAAGTATAAAAAAAGAGAAAAGGGGAGAGCTGTTTCCCCTTCTTAATTTTTTTTTTCGAACGGAATTAACCCTTGAAAATATAAAGCTTTAATGTGCAATTAGTATTTGTAGCCTGTGAGCTCAATGCCTTCAGTTTAACTGGGCAGTATTCTTTTTTATTTCTGCTGTAAGTTATATTATACGGAAATTTGATAAAAAAAAGAGAAAGAAAATAATAAAAAGGGAAATAACTATTATTCAAAATTCATTTAATCAATTTCTGAAAATCATGTTTTTATTCTAACACCAGGGATAAGTCGCCAAAAGTTGAACCAATTGTTATATTTCGCGTTAATTTATTTTTTAAGCATTACAAATATTTTTTTCATTTTCAAGATAAATATATTTTTATAATATTACGCCTCATTTAAGTGGTCTTTCTTTATTATTATTAATATTGTGAGTAGTTATTTCCTGCTATTATTTGCAAGATATTTGTAAAATTTTTAATAGATATAGCCATTTTAATTCTTTTAGAAATTATAATTTTCGCCAAAAACAGCTACTGGCAACCCTTTTGTCAAAAATAACCGAAAAATACGAAATTTACTACGAAAAATCAGAGTTATCCCTGTAAATTTGAATTTTAAACCTTCGGAAAAATATTTCCTATCGAGTGATACAATCGGCAAAAAAATCCATCGAGTAGTTTTTGAAAACACTCGTTTGGAAGTTTCAGAACTTCTGCTTTATAATATATATGATATATAAAGAATTTGTCTCAGGTAATTCAATAAAACATAATTCAGATGCCAAAAAAATGTAAAAAAAAATTAGTATAATTAAATTAAGGCATTTTTAAGCATTTAATTCTCAAATGAAAATTTTTTCGCTCCTTCAATAATTCAGCATATGTTTGTACAATAAAAGGGCGCGCCCCTGCTGAAGGATATTTTGGAATTAGAAAAAAAAAATTGAAAAGTATTTCGATTACTAAATTTCTGAATAACAACACTTACCAATTTCATGCGATTCCGAACAAAAATGATTTTAAAAATGGGTCAGAATGTAACCCCCTTTGGGTATGAGGACTGATTTAATTGCCTATTCAAGTGTTCTGCCTTGAGATAATAATAACATATATATGTATATATTTTTCAAATGCAGTTGTTATTTTTTACGATGCCATCATTTTCGTTGCTCTCTCTTAGTGATTACGTTTTTTAATAACACATTGTTTTTAGAAAATATGATAACGTTTGAATGATATTTTATTACTTTCAGCAGGTATATTTTGTAAAGTGAAATTTCAAAAACATGATTATAGGCTAAATATCACTTGATGTAAAATAAATTGTTTCTTCTTATTATTATTAGCTAAATTTAAGGAGATGTTATTGAATACGTTTACGCATTTTGAAATGCAGACTGCGTAAGGATAAAATAAAAGTCATTGTTCCTAAAACATACCGGGAAAAATTATGTGAATCTTCCAGAAAAGCGGTATACTATTGCAAGATTTAAAAAATCTTGCAAGACTATTTTAGGCACCTATATTTGATAAAATAAAATTATATTAGCGAGTAATTTTTTGCATTATATATAGTCAAGCGTAGAACAGACTGAGTGAAAAACGTCCAGGCCGGGGATCGAAATCGGAACTCTTGGAATAGTGCTCCGAGTACTCTACCGACGAATACCAAGTACGCTACGTTTGACTAGCAATGTGGTAATCATTTATTAAATATTCAATAATTACAAGCGTAATTTCAATGCTGATAATTAATTGAAAATTAATTATAATTATACATGTCTTCACCGATGCTGAGTCTATTTATGTCTCTCATGTTACGCTCACGGGTTCGTGTGCCCATGTTAGCCGTTTCCATCTTGTGCCGCAAGTTGCCGCCTTAACCCTTTCCGGCACGGTCAAAATCTGTTAGTAAAATGAGAAATTATCGATTGACACCGGAATTCACAAACGAATTTTTTAGATATTTTGAATTCCTTAATTTATTCTTTTGTTGTAAAAGTAAAATTTTACTAAAATATTATAGGTGCCGGTTGCAAGTTAGGAATTAAATTAGATATCCCAGACCAGGCACAGTGTGCCGGAAAGGGTTTATCTGTTATCAGATTCACGAATTTTACGCGCAACAAACTTTTCAGCAGATTTTAACCCCAACTTTTTCTTGTTCAAAGAGAGAAAAAAGTTGCAGTTGTCTTGGAAAAAGTTGGAGGAAAAGGAGGAAAACCAGTTCTACTAGTACCAGGCTTTAATATTTATCGCCTATTCATATCAGTAGCTTACCTCTGATTCGGTGAAATGTTCGATGTTGGATGAAAAGTCTTACCTAGCCGAGACTTTTTTGGAACTACAGAAAAAAAGTTGGAGGACATTGCTGTTTGCTATCACACTGATTTTTGGGCGAACATTTCGCGAAAAGTTGTAGGAAATTATGTGTTGTCTCAAAAGTCTCTCGAAATGTTGGCGGAACTGATAGCAGCTTTACCAACAAATAAGCGAGAATACTAAGCTGGGCATCCTCCTCGTTGCTTAAATGGTAGAGCACTTCGAGCGCTAATCAAGGGTTCCGGGTTTGATCTCCGGCTTGGACATTTTTCACTCAGTTAGTTGAGCAATGTGATATTTAAAAAAAATACAAGCATATTTTCACAGTTGATAATTAATTGAAAAATTAATTGTAATTACATATAAAAAGGGTTTTTTCTGTTCTTCATTTAATTTCTTTCCTTAATTTATTTTTAATATAGTTTCTTATGAAATTAATAGTACAGCCGAACCTCGTTAACTTGAACCTCAAGGGGAATCAAAAATTTATATTCATGCTATAAAATTAAATTGCCATATATTTTTTAATCCTGCTGTCATTATCAAATCTTTGTAATTCGTTTTTATAGTGGATTGTAAAAACAATTCATATTAAAAGTAATTCACGTTAAGCGTGTTCATGTTAACGAGGTTCTACTGTATAAACTAGTAAATGCATACTAGTAAATGCATAAAACCAGAGAATGGAAAACTGAGTTGCCGTATTCCATACGCCGTCCCTCCAAAGTTGCATTCGATGCGAGCCTCTCCACATAAAGGTTAAAAGCTTTATTAAAATTAAAATTTGAACATATCACTTGAGTTCATTCATAGCTCCTAACACTTATGCTTTTGTGTACCATAAAAATTGACAAGAGCTTTTTGCTTTATTTTAATCGGCAGATTTACGGCAATTAAGAATGGTAAAATTTCCTATGAAATTTTTGCAGTACAAAAAAAGCGTTACAGTTAGCAGTTATGTGAGCTACTTATCGGTGTAAATGTTAACAATATCAAACACCCAATTCGTAGGAAGAAATTATTCATAAGTTTAATAGATTTAAATAATAAATTAACAGTTAAATAGCAAAACTGTATCAAAAGCTTATAATTAAATTTATAAATAAACTTAGTTGAGAAATATTTTTAATAATACTTAAAAGAATATTCTCATTTATATTGTAAACCTTAGTCGCGCAACTATTCGCATAAGAAGTTCAATTAAGGCAGATGATATTCCACACTAAGTAAAAAAATTGAAGTAAATATTTTTTTAATGTTACACTGTAAAACATTTGTGTAACGTTACTCCATAAAATGGGTGGCAGCCTTGCTGCCTCCAATTTTGTGGAGTACTTTAACCGATATAACTGGTGTAACACTGCGAAGTTACACCAGAAATGTTTAAATTACACCATTATATAAGGGAAAAATTACTCTGCAAAATGGAAGTCGTAGCTGCCACCAATTTTATGGAGTAACGTAACACAAATGTTTTACAGTGTATTAATTTTATTACGTGATAGCCGAATAAAATGACCCATATTGTGTATTTATATCCCCTCCCCTTTAAAACTAGGGTAGGAGTGGCTAATCACCCCATGTTAGTTCTTTCCCCTGACCTAACATTCAATCTTCTGGAGAAGAAAAATCGGGGGGGGGGGGGCTAGAAGAACAAACGGAACTGGAATATGCTTTCCCTTTCAAAAATACTTCTGATCAATCAAATATATATTTTGTAAAAAAATTTAGTACATCGGTATCCTAGTTCTTTAATACTTATGTGAATGTTATGAAAAAAAAACGTATATGTATGCTTATGCGATACTATTATAAACCAATACAAATTCTCAAAAACTAATGGGAATTAATAACAGTAAAAAGGAAATTTTCAAATTAAAAATGATGTATAAACCAATATAAAATTCCTTTAACAGATACTGTATGACAAGAGAAATATGGAATTGAAAATACTATGAAGAATGAAGAAGTGGAAATACTTGTGTAACCAAGGCCGAATCGTCAGTCGCTAATTACCTGGATTATCACAGATAACATGTACGGTTTCACCTTTAAATTAGCGATAAAAAGCTGAAGAATAAAGAAAGGTAACCGTGCATATTAAATCCAAAAAACATAAAACCAGAAATAATTTAAGATGTATTTAATATTCCAATATTTCTCGTATTGTAAGGATCTCTTTAAAAAATATTACAATATTTATGTATTATTTTTAATTTGAATAAATTCATATATTATTTATGCATTCACATCAGTTGTTGAGAGGTTGTACTGATTTATAGATTTATATATACCGGGTGTCCAGTAAATGACTGACCCATTTTGAATGTAAATAAAAAAAAAAAAAAACTATTTGAGATAAAAATGCGAGGCTTGCTGTATTGTTATTAGAATATAAATAAATTTTAAAATATGCACTTTGTTAATGTAATATAATAATATTTAAAATAATATCTCAGTCTCAAGACTGAGGAGGGGAAATGAGGGGGGTGGTTCAATCACAAATATTATTTTAAATCACTTTCCAACCAACGTACCCTATTTCTGAAGCTGAATCGAGAGTCGATTCAACATATAGATTCAGATTCGACAACATATAGATTCAAGTTCAGCCGAAAATCTCACATTTATGGAAATTAGAGTCATGTCTGTATTCAAACAGCCTGTTACCGCCAGCGCGATATTTTTTTTCCGAAATTTGAACTATATTAACAAAGTACATGTTTAAAAATTTATTGATTTTCTAATAACAATACCGCAAACCGCGCATTATTATCTCAAACCGTTTATTTGTTATTTAAGTTCAAAATGGGTCAGTTATTTACTGGACACCCGGTATATGTACTATACTTATATCTGTACCTTGGAACAAAAAGGGCCAATGTCCATTTTTCTCAAATGGCACAAACGCAATTTAAGTTTGAGGGATTTTAAGAATCTTGCTGCGATTTCTGTACTATTATTTTCCAAAGTTGCAACTTTCAATTCAGTAATTTTTTCTCACTACAATCTAATTTTATTTATTTATTATTATTATTATTCTTATTTTTTTAACAGTGACATTAGCCATTTTTACTTTAACAGTAAGTAACGTAGGCCTGAACAATTTTTTTCTTTTTCAGTGATCTAATATTTGGAGGACTTTGGCTTTTTTAACAATTACTTTATATCACATCCTAAATTCATTCGTGCATTTAACTCAAATTTCTCAATTTGGAACGTTGGCCCTTTTTGTTCCATGGTACAGATATGCATATATGTATCCGCTGTACACATATAAAAATAAAATTATCATGTTTGGGATTCCAATTTTTATATGAATAAAATAGAACATAGTAAGTCATCTTTATGATTTTCAGACATGAAAGCGGGATATAGAAAAAAAATATTGAATATTTTTCATCAATATAATGCTAACAAGTTTTAATAATTTTGCCATATTTAACATATATTTCTACAATAAAATTCAATATAACTATACATATGACTATTATTTTATTTTAAATATAACTGTAGACTGTTCTTTTCTTTTCATAACTTAGAAAGTGCTAAAAACAAATCTAAGCTAACAGTAGATGTAACATCATTGAATCGAAAAAGAGTTTGCTAAAAAAGCAATAAAATACATTTATGTGAAGCATAATGATTATTATATATATTATTATTATTATTTCAATTAATTTTCTGCAATGAAATTACGCTCGAAATTATTGAAGATTTAATACATTATTTTTCACAATAATAACTAAGCATAGAACCAACAGAGTGAAAAAGGTTCTATCTTATGCTGCAGTTGTAGCCTTACTGACATAGAAAAATAATTATGACATATAGTTTCAAATAAACATTTCTTTTTTAAAAGACACTTTTAATTGCAAATCTCCTTATCCTGTTTAAAAGATAAAAAAAAAAAAAAAAAAAAAAAAAAAGGAATGTTAAACTGGCTTCTCCCCCAGATTACTTTAATTCCAATTAATGCATTCTGATTTTATGTGTTCAAAACTCTATAAAAAACATTAAAAGCAAATTTAAAAATGAGGAAATCTAATCATCTTAATATATATGAATATTGCAAAGAAATAAGGCATGAAAAAAAAGAAAGAAAGAAAATAGCAGAAATAAATCTTTTATTACCATTTATTACAAACTCTGATAAACACATCATTATACAGTAGCACAAACACATTAATAAATCTTGGATATATTTAGAAAATTCTCTAGATTACTATTAAAACAAAACAAAATCAAGTGCAGTCTTTGGGGATAAAAGATTTACACTTCACTAATTCCACTAAAGAAAATAAAACTGAATAAAAAGCCTTAAAAATTCTTTCTAATATCAAGACAATACTCGAAGCAAAGCTTATGAATCCTATTTGATAGTAGATGTTATTTCCAGTTGATTAGGGTACCTACCTACATAGGCGGACAGGAAAAAAAAAAAAAAAAAAAAAAAAAAGAGCTGCATCACCTGTGAAAAACTGATGTTAAGTAACAATTTGGGATAGGAAGACAAAAATTATTAGTTAACATCAGTTTTCACTTGCATCTTAAAAGTATTTAAAGTCAGTTATTGAAAAGAATTTTAAAGTGGAGGAAAGTACATTTTTTAACAAGACTTAGAATTCCGCCGTACAATGGAATTGGTAATCAGAATATAATTTATTCATAAATTATTTCGTTGTGTAGTTTGCAATTTTTTTTCTCTACAACATAACATAAATTAATGTATAATTTTTAATTATTTTACCCTCTTTAGATGCAGGCCTACTTGAAAAAAAAATCAAATATTAAAGCCATGAACTGACCTGGGAATAATCCCGATCTTAATCAAATTAAAATATTTTGATTTGATTCTTTTTTTTTTTCCTGTCTGCCACTGTATGTTTTTCATCTTAGTAAGATTATTTGCAACATAATTATTAAGTGGGATCATTTATTTCGCAATTGTACAAAAAAGAGCAAAACGACACTATATTAAATGAAATAAGAAAAGAAAACAAATCTGGTGTAAACAGATCTTCATTTTTTCCGAATCCTCTTTATCTTAAGTCAAAACTTATAAAGTTTTTTAACTTTTTAGGTAAAGAAACATTTTCGATTGCCATGGGCAGAGGCATGTAGCTCGACAAATGTTCCCTAGCTTGGATGCGGCACAGTTCTTGCAATCTTCGTGGCTGAAATTCATTTGGAGTGTCCGGCATAAGTTCTTTATATGTTTCCAAATAAACATCCATGAAGTCTGTTTTATTAATATAACTAAGCCAAACCGTTAAAAATTGTTTTATTTCACTTAGTGAAATATACGCATCAGGCAGTGCCTTGAAATACAGCTTCATGCAGCATAAATAATTGTCCAAATTACGGGAGCATTCTTCCGCCAATGTGATGTAGGATGATCCAGTCGCCATGATCCAGGAATCATATTCTTCTTTACGTAAAAGAGCTTGCACTGCAAGTGCAGTGAACATAGTTCGTTTCAAATTTCTTTCCCCATGATCCCCAGTCTGCTCAATCATTTCACGTTGGATGAAGTCATATGCATCCACATCATCATCCGAAAAGCTGAAAAATAAAGGGAACATATTAAAGTAAAATATATATATTATTTATATAGATATATGTATGCATATTCTAAATAGAAATGTATGAAACGGATTGTTTAATTTTCAGACGTTTTAGTATGTTCTTATATTTTCAGACATTTTATGCTCTCAATTTCAGACACCTCATGCGTCTAAATCGCAGTCATTTTTATAAGCATTACATGTACCCATGTTTGACCATATTGAATACTAGAAAAATATTTGGCCGTGGTTCTGCCTCCCCCATCTCTTCCATTTTAGGGGCTCCCAAAGTTGGTGTGTAATTTTCTTACATCTGATAATTTATCTTTTTCGACATTGTAGGGGAGAGTGGGGCACGTTTGAGCTGGGGGGGGCAGCTTTGAACACTCTAAATATTTTCTTTCAAATAAATTATTTAAAAAAAAATGTCTAAGACAATACGTTATTACTGTTTCAGTGCAATAAGTATACAAAACTATACATCATTTTGTATGCACAATACTGTCTAAACAAGGCATGTATTTTTCTCCCTCTTGAATCTAAATTTAAGAAAATAAATTTGTAAGATTTTTATTGACAATTTTGTATCCCTAAAATTTCGATTTATTGTTCAACATTTAAATAAATATGTAATCTTTAGATTATAAGCTTTGTTTTATTGAAATTCTTCAGCCGCATTGAGTACACAGTTGCAATGTTGAACTCCATGTGATGGGGCACCATTGAACATCTAAAACTATGAAGTAAAGAGTTATTGATGTACCTAAATATTATTATTTTTGGAATTTTTTCTATGTGAAAAGGGGTTAATTAAGAATATCAAAGAATATGGACTTATACAGTTAAATATTCCTTTCTTATCGCCCACATATATAGTTAAAAATCCCTCCTTACTGCCCACATGTATTACAATATTTTTTTTCTTTGCTTTAAATTTAAATTTTACATTTTTTCAGTGCAAAATCATTTTGAAAAATGAGTTACTTAAAATAAAAAGTCAGAAATTTACACTTATGTTTTGTGAGACAATTAATAATCATAAAATTGATGCAATAGAAAGACTTCGTGTAAATGTAAAAACAAATTGCTTATAAAATATTCAGAAAAAAATTATCACTGCATGTTTGTTCACGAAAAAAAAATCGTCTTTTTTTTTTTTTTTTTTTTTTTTTTTTTTTTTTTTTTTTTTTTTTTTTTTCAGGGAACGTAGTTAAAATATTTATTCAATTTTTAAGGCTGTTTGTTCACAAATCAAAAAGAATTTCTTTCTGACATATTATTTAAATACTTGAATTCCATTTCTACGTAAACACATGAAATTGCCAGGTATTGTTATTGAAAGACTATGCAATCGAAAGATGTTTCCAATTTTTCTCCAAGGTCTTTGAAAAAAAAAAAAAAAATACTACTCTTCTATGCGTTTTCAATCGAAATTTCAACAAAACCTCTCAAGAAGGGAAAAAAAATGGGTCACCAGGTGACCAGAATTGCTTATTACTGGATAAATAATTTATTTATCGACAATGAAAAATTCATTTCGTTTTCAAATCGCTTAATAGTGAGACCTGTCAATTTTATGCCTTTATATTTAAAATTAAGGAGTTTTTCAAATCGTCTGTCCAACAACGCGAAACTTCCAGACACATTTTTAAACGTAAACACAGAAAATGTCAGGTCTGATTCTCAAAGCAATTTGGAATCGAATAGCGTTTTCCATTTTTGATAAATAAATTAAATCAAAAATAATTATGCGTTATAAACCACTGTGGTTACGTAGGCGACCGAATTTTCCCTTTCTCGTGGAAAATGATTTGAAAGCGTCAAATTTGACATTCTTTTTTGAAATATTTAACACTTTTACAAAAAAAAAATTTGGAAAAGTCTTTCGATTCAAAGGTTTTTGAATAAGAACACCTACTAATTTCAAGCGTTACAGAGCAAAAATTGATTAAAAAATAGTCAAAGTTAGCTTCTGTGAATTTGAGAAGAGCTTTAAGACTGTTCTTAACTGCTCTGCACAACAAGCGCCAAACGTTTTATTGATTATTCGTTTGTAAAAATTTTTAGCAAAATACCCAAATCGAATATTTTTATGTCAATAGCACTGTTGGCAAGCGCTTTTAAGTTATTTAAAAAAAAACTGTGAATAATTAATATTTACATTAATAAGCATATTTGATGCCTCCATGAATAAAATAAACATTTAAAGAGTACAAAATTATTGTTAGGTTGGATTTGATAAGTTGTGATGCTTCAAAATTGAGATACCAATATGATCATTTTTGATCCAAACATACTCAATTCAGTATGAGTACATCGAAGTACTCATTTTTAAGTATTTCATTTTTTTTTTTTTCATGTACATCTTATAAGATATTTCTTAGAATGTAATACTAGAAATTAAAATTAATGTATTTTTGAGATATACACATAATTTTGCTAATTTTGTAGTTAATACATTTTCTTAGTTCGGTGTTTCGAAACCTTACTACACCACACAATATACTTTTACTTAAGGGGGTAGTAAAGTTAATTCGAGGGAAAAAAAAGCATATTTTCTATCATTTTTTGTAAGGATACAATTAATATTTATTTATTTGTATAATTATAGTATAACTATATGTCATTTAAAGAGTATTCTGTGAAATTTTCATTTAGAAATATTAAAAAATGAGCCGATGACAGCGAATCTTCGAAGACGTCCCAAAAAAAAAGTTGATTCGCGGTGAACTCTGTAGCTCAAAATCTACTGAACCGATCTTTTTAAAATTTTACACAGTCTTTCTTTATATAAATTACGAGATAACGCTGTCGAGTTTTTTTTATTTTTTTTATTTTAACTTACTTTTAAAAAACAAAATATCAGATTTTTTTGATGAAAAATCAGCATTTTGACTTCCGAGCCTTGTAAAAAATAGAAAAATCAATAATAAAAGAAAAACTCGACTGCGTTCCCTGAGGAAACTTATCACCTAATTAAATTAATTTGGTTTTTTAATTTCAGTTGATCCAGTCATGAGTTATGCGGTTCACCACGAATCAACTTTTTTTGGGGACGTCTTCGAAGATTCGCTGTCATCGGCTCATTTTTTAATATTTCTTAATGAAAATTTCACAGAATACTCTTTAAATGACATATAATTATACTATAATTATACAAATAAATAAATATTAATTGTATCCTTACAAAAAATGATAGAAAATATGCTTTTTTCCCCTCGAATTAACCTTACTACCCCCTTAAGGCTGTTCTTAAATTCAAAGAGGAAACTTTATGACATAAGTTTTTATTTATTGTTGATCGGAAATGCATGAAATTAGCAGGTGCTATTGTTCAGAAACTTTCTAATCGCGCTCATTTTCTCGGCTTTTTGCAAACACGACAGACTTTTCAGAAAACAGTGTCAAAGTGGCGTTTTGAACTGAATTTCTGCGCAAAAGAAAAATAATCACTCAAATTGGGATGAAAATGTGTTTTTCACTTGATCAAAGTTATAACTCAATAGGTAGTTAATTAATTAAAAAATGGAAAATTAGGTTAGATTCCAAATCGCTTCCATAGGCTTTCCAATTTTACATCTTTCCATTAAAAAATGAATTTGAAAATGTGTTAAAACGTTTTACTCTTTTTGAGCTCAACAATTGAGAACAGCATGCTGTTCTCAATAAGTAAATTAATTAGCTTAAGTAACTTAATTAGCCCCCGCCACTTCTCAATTTTTACTTACCCATCATACGTAGTTATAGGGTAAGTCTTGCAATCGTTTTGAAAATCGAAAAAAAAAATTTGACAGATTTACACGTTTTAGATAGTAGAGATTCCGAAAAACATATTTTTAGAAAAAAAAATTTGACAGATTTACACGTTTTAGATAGTAGAGATTCCGAAAAACATATTTTTAGAAAAAAAATTTTGCCGTCCGTCTGTCAGTCTGTCTGTCTGTCTGTAAACGCTCTATCTCCCGAACAAATTGAGATAGAGATTTGAAATTTTGTATGTAGTTAGTATGTAAGAATGGGACGAACCCTATTTAATATCAGCAACCTCGATTATACGGAACTATTTTTTTCGGACTCTCGAAAAATACGTTCTGATGAAAGGTATATAAAAATTTTCGAATTTTTTTGTTTTAAGGAATGGACGTAAAAGGCAATAAAATAATACACATTTTGCATATAGAACGAAGTCGATCGTATTATTAGTTGCCGAGATATTTGTAATCTTGTTTTCCACATTCTTCGATTTTTCATGACCCTGTATTTCATTCAAATTTCAATTCAGAAGTATATTTTTATTGGAAATGAGACGCTTAATCCGACGCAGTTAATTTTAGTTAATAGAATTATTATTTTTGGAGTTATAAGGATGTTTCTTTTACGCAGTTTGGTACTACTTGAGTAGTTTGGCGTTTTATATAATTTGTCGAAATTGGTACATCAGCAGTTCTTTAATATAGCATTACTATATATATTAACAATATTTAAATTTTGTTTATGAATTGCAATGCATTGTATAAATAGTTCCACATGTTTTATTTTCATATACATATCCATGATGGGTAAGTATTACGGTGGCCCCCAACGACTAGTTTACCTAAGAATATTTTCGAATGGCTAATAAACTATAATCGTGTGGAACAATGTGTATATTTCTGCAAAACTTGAAGTAAACCTTTCATAATTTTCGAAAAAAATGACAGCGACAGATGGACGAACACATCTTATAACGGTTCCCCCCCCCCTTTTTTTTAAGTATTGAAATATAAAAGACGCAAACACTATTAATTTTGAAACAAAGCATCTTCAAAAATTATTTTTTATTATTCTTTAAAATGCTAGTATGCTTTAAAATGCTTTGCAGCGCATAAAATCACACCGAATGATATAGCATTAAGGCTGTTCTTAAATCAAAAAAGGCAATTTTATGACATTAGTTTAAAATTATTTTTGATCGAAAATGCATGAAACTAGCAGATGTTGTTATTCAAACACTGTCTAAACGCACTCATTTTCTTGTAAACACAATAGATTTTACAGAATATAGTGTTAAAGTTTGCATTTTGTCCCGAATTTCCGCGCGAAAGAAGAATAACCACTCAAACTGGAGTGAAAAACGTGTTTGTCACTTGGTCGAAATCGCTTACATCTCATAAGTTAACTTATTGATCAAAGGATGGAAAATTCAGTTCGATTCCAAATTGCTACCACAGTCAGGCCAAAGAACCTAGACTAGTTGTATTTATTTGTATACACACATACACAGAGAAAAGTGGGTGGGGAGAAATTATTTCTGTCTATATAATTTCAGTCAGTGTATATATATTATTTCAGTCTATTAACAGTATAGTGTATTTTACTGTTAAAAATCTTGTTCTAGTTTGAATCAAATTCTGGTGCTTAATAACTGCTACTGAAAGATGGTGAAATTTTGAACCAATATTTGGAGCTCCTGTTGAAGCATAGGTCTAAAAATTGGAGCGAGGTTGAAATAGAAAGCTCCATATGGTGGAATGAGATTTCATCATCTTATGGCAGCTACTGAGCACGAAAAAAGCAATATTTTTAACAGGGTATATTGTGAAAAGCGACTGGCAGTTGCGATTTAGACGTTTTGTTAAATATCTATAAAAATGTACGAGAAAATTTTTTGAAACACCAGGTGCTTAAACAAAACAGTACAGGTCATATATTTCAGTAAAAAAAAAAAAAAAAAATTCTCAAATTATTAATAGGGGGCTACCAACAAATTGAAAATGGTCAAAGATCTTTTGCTTAACCCTGTCAAAACTAATGTAGCAAAATCGTCCGAACTACAGATTATGATTACGTGGCTTATTGTAATAAACCGTGTTCATTTTTATGAGGATATCATGTATATTCGTAGAGAAATTAAGGTTTTTACAAAAACAGTCCCAAACTTTTTTATGTTTTTTGCTTGTAATTTGCAGAGTTCTTTATATAAAAATATTTTCTCTTCAGAAAATATGACAAATAATATTGTAAGTAATGCCCTGCAATCAGTATTTAAAAAATAATAACAATTGGAGGGAAAACGAGCACGTTTACTAAATAATGTCTCACTCTGCATGCATCACCGCAATGAAAATGATATTAGCACAATATGTTAGCTAAATGTATAGAGCAACTTTTATAAAAGTCTCAAAAATATAACTTGAAAATTTTGAAAATAATATTTGATAGAATAAGCTCAAAATCCGTTATTCACATAATAAAGCGAAAAGTTGAGGGAGGGGTTGTATCCAAATTTAGGTTGTTATGTCCAAATGCAATAGGGGTACGCGTAATAGCGGTTGTGTCCACATGCAATATTGTGTATGCTTATATTGATGCTAATCAATGAACATGTGGATACAGCCCCTCATCTTTTTGCTTCATTTTGGTAATAACGGATTTTAAGCTTATTCTATCAAAGATTATTTTCAGAACTTTCAATGTATGTTTTCGAGACTTTTACAAAAGTTGCTCTATACATTTAACTAAAACATTATAAAAAATTACATTTTGATTGCGGTGACGCAAGCGCAGCGAAATATTATTTTGTAAAACTGTTCATTTTCCCCATAATTTTTATTATTTTTTAATTCTGATTACAGGGTATTATGTACACTATTATTTGTCATATTTTCTGAAAAGAAAATTTTTTATTTTAAGAACTATGCAAATTATAAGCAAAAAACTTGAAAAAATTTGGGATTATTTTTTAAAAAAAACTTAATTTCTCTACGGATATAAATGACATCCTCGTAAAAATGAAAACAGTTTATTACAATAAGCCACGTAATCACAATCTTACATTTTTGACGCTTTTGCTACAAATATTTTTGACAGGATTATTCAAAATGTCGTTGTTTTTTAGTTTGTTGACGGTCCCCTGTGGAATTTCAAGAAAAAATCATCGCAGAAATATATCACCTGTATCACTATATTTATACACCTCGATTTTCAAAATAATTCCTCATGTATTATACTAGATCAGGGCTGTCCAACGCGGCGCCCGCGGGCGCCCTTTGGGGGTTTTCTTGGCGCCCTTTTGTACATTCCCTGTTATTAGCTTTTTAGAAATAAAATTACATTATAAATAATGTTTTGTTTTTAAAATCATAATTTTTTTCATGAGAGGTATTTCCATAACATGTTAAAATGCATTAAAAACCAAAAGCATACTTTTAAATTTCATCGTGCATATTTTCATGATTTTTAGTTATTATTTATAAAGTGTAATTACGATGGTTAAATTTGGTAATAATGGAACCATCTTTTTTTAATATTGAAGAAATAACAGAAAAATAAGCGTTTTTTACCTTCCCTTACCCCCTCCCCCCCCCTCCCTTTTAAGACACATACATATAAAAGTTCAGCTTTTTACTTTCTTCTATCTTTACAAGAAGAAAGTATTGGATTCATGAAAATTTTAGACTTCCGGTTTTCGACGGATTTATACATTTTAGAAGGTCCTGAACACGTTTTGACTATTTTTAGAAAATGTCTGTCTGTGAGTCTGTCCGTCTGTCTGTGAGTCTGTGTGTCTGTCTGTGAGTCTGTCTGTATGTGACAAAAAATTTGTGGGCGTTCTATCTCAAGAACTAATGCTCGAAATTTAATAAAATTTTATAATCAGTTAGACCTTGATATGAATTAGTGCCTATTGGTTTTTGGTGAAAATTGGCCTGCAGGTGGCGCTGCTATACTATGTTTTTCATGATTTTCAAGATTGCTATATCTCAAGAACTATTGCACAGAATTTCACCACTTCAGATTCCGCGATACCTTGAGATACATAGCCGCTGATAAGGTTTTGGTGTGAACTGCCCTATAGGTGGCGCTGCTATGCTACATTTTGCACGATTTTTGCGATAGCTATATCTCAAGAACTAATGCAGAGAACGTCATCAAATTTTAGATTCTGTTACACTAGAATGTATAACATAATTAGACGCTGATTACATTTTGGTATTAACCTTGCAACAGGTGGTGCAGCTATGCTGCTTTTTGCACGATTTTTTCGATAGCTATATCTCAACAACCAACGCACAAAATTTCATCAAACTTCAGATTTTGTTACAAAATGACATATAACATAATTACACGATGATTACGTTTTGTTATAAATCCTTCAACTGATGGTGCTGCTGTGCTATATTTTACACGGTTTTTTTTAAACTAGCTATATCTCAAGAACTAATGCACAGAATTTCATCAAACTTCAGATTCTTTTACACCATAACATAATTAGACGCTTTTTTACGTTTTGGCATAAATTATCCAAGATATGGTGTTGTTGTTCTACGTGTTGTTGTTACGTTTTGCAAATTTTTTGTTATAACTATATCTCAAGAACTAATCGACGAAATTCTATCAAATTTCAGATTCTGTTAGGCCTTGACATAAATAGATGCTTATTAGGTTTTAGTATAAATCACCCAACATGAGGCACTACTAAGCTCATTTTCTCAGAATATTAATTAAATTTTGCGTTTTAGGCTTTTCGGATACCAGAATCTCCTTAGGCTAGGTCAAATGTTCGAGGAAATTCGATAGTGGGTAACTTTGGGGTCACCACGTTTTTTTTTTTTTTTTTTTTTTTTTTTTTTTTTTTTTTTTTTTAAATATTAATAGGTACTTATGAGATAGAGGAAAGTTTCGGGATTGACACATCCAACTTTTCTTCTTAGGAGGAGAGGGAGAGAAAAGCAAGCAAGCATTTTTTTTTTTTTTTTTTTTTTTTTTTTTTTTTTTTTTTTTTTTACTTTCTTCTGTCTTTACAAGAAGAAAATATTGGATTCATGAAAATTTTCGACGGATTTATACGTTTTAGAAGGTCCAGAACATGTTTTGACTATTTTTAGAAAATGTCTGTCTGTGAGTCTGTCCGTCTGTCTGTGAGTCTGTCTGTTTGTCTGTGAGTCTGTCTTTCTGTATGTGACAAAAAATTTGTGGGCGCTCTATCTCAAGAACTAATGCTCGAAATTTAATAAAATTTTATATTCAGCTAGACCTTCATATGAATTAGTGCCTATTGGCTTTTGGTAAAAATTGGCCTGCAGGTGGTGCTGCTATACTACGTTTTTTATGATTTTCAAGATTGCTATATCTCAAGAACTAATGCACAGAATTTCACCAAACTTCAGATTCTGTGACCCCTTGATATACATAGACGCTGATTAAGTTTTGGTGTAAATTGGCCAGCAGGTGGCGCTGCTATGCCACGTTTTTCATGATTTTCATGATAACTGTATCTCAAGAACTAATGCACAGAATTTCACCAAACTTCAGATTCCGCGATACCTTAAGATACATAGCTGCTGATAAGGTTTTGGTGTGAACTGCTCTATAGGGGGCGCTGCTATGCTACATTTTGCACGATTTTTGCGATAGCTATATCTCAAGAACTAATGCAGAGAACTTCATCAAATTTTAAATTCTGTTACACTAGAATATATAACATAATTAGACGCTGATTACATTTTGGTATTAACCTTGCAACAGATGGTGTAGCTATGCTGCATTTTGCACGATTTTTCCGATAGCTATATCTCAACGACGAACGCACAGAATTTTATCAAACTTCAGATTTTGTTACGAAATGACATATAACATAATTACACGATGATTACGTTTTGTTATAAATCCTTCAACTGATGGTGCTGCTGTGTTATATTTTACACGGTTTTTTTAAAACTAGCTATAACTCAAGAACTAATGCACAGAATTTCATCAAACTTTAGATTCATTTACAACATAACACAATTAGACGCTTTTTTACGTTTTGGCATAAATTGTCCAAGATATGGTGTTGCTGTGCTACGTTTTGCAATTTTTTTGTTATAACTTTATCTCAAGAACTAATGAACGAAATCCCATCAAATTTCAGATTCTGTTAGGTCTTGACATAAATAGATGCTTATTAGGTTTTAGTGTAAATTACCCAACATGAGGCACTACTAAGCTCATTTTCTCAGAATATTAATTAAATTTTGCGTTTTAGGCTTTTCGGATACCAGAATCTCATTAGGCTAGGTCAAATGTTCGAGGAAATTCGATAGTGGGTAACTTTATGGTCACCACGTTTTTTTTTTTATTAAAATGTACTTATGAGATAGAAGAAAGTTTTGGGATTGACACATTCAACTAGTTTCATTTTGCTGTTTTCACACAGACCCATTGGCATAAAGAGGTTTAATATTTCTTTCTTGACTTTTGAAGTTTTAGGGGGAGGGGGTTCAATTTATTTAGAAAAATGAATAAAACAATGCAGAGTTAATTGCATTTTATAAAAGCACTTGCAGACTATTTTTCTGAAATCATCTATATAGATTGGTTACTATTATGCCTGTCTTTGTTTTTGTACTTGTTAAAAAACTAAATTCCCACATTCAAAATAAGTTAATCAATTTTTTATATCCTAAAACAAATCCTAGCAATATCGCTGATATTCAGGTTTATATATAAACTAGCGGACCCGACAGACGCTGTCCTGTCACCGAAAGACTTTGTCCTTCTTGGCACAGACTTCAGAAAATCAAATAAGTGTACGTAAATATGGTAATACGCATGATAAACACTACGCTCTTAATTTAATTTTTTATTACAATTATGTAAGGAAATTATTTTTCATTCTTCAGTATTTTTTGAAGTCTGTTCAATTTTTGATAGAAAAGTTTATTTTTCTCTTTTAACCCCAATTTTCAAGATTTTTGGTTCGGTAGATTTTTTTGTGCTGTGATTAATACGAAATCCTGACTTTCTTTTATATATATAGATAAGGATTCAAAATTTCAGGTTTTTGCGCCGAAGACATCGCCGAATTAGGAAAATGTGAATTATATCACGAACTATTGGATTTAAAAGAATTTGCTTAGTACCATCCGATGCAGAATGAAAATATGCACTAAAATATGTTATCAGTTGAAAAATAACTACAAAAGCCGATTTTTATGGAATTTTTTAAAAGTTCTTTCTTTTTTCTACTCATCTTAGGGGTGGAATTTTCGAAAATCCCTTTTTAGCGGCACTCGATGTTATAAGAAGTATTTTTACCCCAATTTTCAAGATTTTTGGATCGGTAGATTTTTTTTTGTGCTATGATTAATACGAAATCCTGACTTTCTTTAATATATGTAGCACTTTTAATTAGCGAAAAATCACTAACTATTAGTTTTTGCCTAATTACTAAAAAAGTACTGAATCAATTTCGACGAAATGTGAATCTAAACCATTCTCGAATCTACTGGAACGCACACACAAAATTTCATCAAAATCGGTCCAGTCGTTTAGTAGGAGTTCAATTACATACACACGCACAGAAGATTTTTATACATAAAGATGAGCATTGAAAATTTCAGGTTTTTGCGCCGAAGACACCGCCAAATAGGAAAATGTGAATTATCTCACGAACTATTGGATTTAAACGAATTTGCTTAGTACCATCCGATTCAGAATGAAAATATGCACTAAAATATGTTAACAGTTGAAAAATAACTACAAAAGCCGATTTTTATGGAATGTTTTAAAAGTTCGTTCTTTTTTCTACCCATCTTAGGGGTGGAATTTTCGAAAATCCCTTTTTAGCGGCACTCGATGTTTTAAGAAGTATTTTTACCTCAATTTTCAAGATTTTTGGATCGGTAGATTTTTTTTGTGGTATGATTAATACGAAATCCTGACTTTGTTTAATATATATAGCACTTTTATTTAGCGAAAAATCACTAACTATTAATTTTTGCCTAATTACTAAAAAAGTACTGGATCAATTTCAACGAAATGTGAATCTAAACCATTCTCGAATCTACTGGAACGCACACACAAAATTTCATCAAAATCGGTCCAGTCTTTTAGGAGGAGTTCAATTACATGCACACGCACAGAAGATTTTTATATATAAAGATATATATTATTATTATTATAATTGACGAAATATAAATTTCTATCCCACTCCCTTACCCTATAAACAATTCTGAGATATATTTTTTATAGAACAAGGTATAATTTCAAATTTAATTTATATAACTTCAGAACTGAAAAGCTGTAAGTGTTTTTCGTCTACCGCTGTAAGATTCATCTGCATTATGTGAAGACGCGCATGTAAACTAATACTGTGCGACAATATTTATTCCCGCATGTTTTCAGTCATGTAAACGATGGCGCCCTTCATTGACTTTCAAGAGCTGAGGTGCGCCCCTGCTTACTGAAAGGTTGGACAGGCCTGTACTAGATATTTAACAAAATGTCTAAAATCGCAAGTGGCCAGTTACCTTTGGTCAGAAAGAGTATAAGTCATCATATAAGACATAATTTACATATTTTTAAAGAAAATGGAATTTGTTTGATCCTGAGATTATTTAATGTTTATTAACCCTTAAGCGGTAACCATGGGTCACTAGTGCCTCGGTCAAATTTTCTTTCCTTGCTAGCTTAGAAAAAGAGAGTGGGGAGCGGAACTAAACTACCCTGAAAAAAAAATAGTACACTAGTAGGCTATTAGCACCCGAAACGCCGATGTTTTAATGCGTTCACAGCCGACGTAAGAGCCAGTCAAAATTTCGAAAAGGCACGAGTGACCCAGGGTTACCATTTACGTAGACGAAAAGTGTAAGGTAAGAAAAAATTTGTTTGGTTAGGAATTGATGTTTTTTTTCATAAAAAATCGATACATTACACTCACTTGGGTTTCCGAACCTTTATTTACTGCAGCAAGTGTCACAGACCTGTGTGCGAGGAACACAGACATCAAATCTGTTTCGATTGTTTATAAATGATGATATCAGTGTTGCTGTAATTTTTCATTATTATATTTTTTGTTTAATTAAAGTTTGATAATTAACATCATTTTCATAAATAAAATTGATTAAAAACTAATAAAATTTCTATTTCATTGTAAATTGTACCTATTTATAAGTTAAAAAAACGTCATTTTTATGCTCAAAACTTAAGCATTTTTTTAATTCATACCGGCTATTTTTATTTTTTTGTGAAAGTATCATTCTTGATCTTCAATTTCCCGTTTGAAACAGCAAAAAATGTCGATTCTATCCAAAGTTATGATTTTTTAAAGATAATGTGCAGTTTTCACATTTTTATTTGTTTATTTAAACGTATTGTTTAAACAAATTAATAAATCAGCAATATTGTGACTGATTCTTGCTCAAGGGTAGTTGATGTAATATCAAGAATTTTTTTAGAATTTTTAAAGCACTTTAAACCACTTTTTACAGCGCTAAGCACGAGTGACCCATGATTACCGTTTAAAGGTGCCGAAAAACACGTTATCGTTTAAGGGTTAAAATTTTTTACAAACACTTTATAAATTCTTTTTCAGTCTGTTGCAGGATGGTCTTTGAATTGTATTTAAATAAAATTAGAAAAAAAAAATGAATACAAACTAAAATATATATGTTATGGAGAGAAAATAATTGTATAAATACAAGGTTGAAGTTATTCATTTCAGAATTTGATGAATTTAATAAAATATATTATGCCTCTCATAAATGATTCTTTACTTATTGAAAAAAGAACTATCAAAATATTTGAAACAGCTCTTTTAAAAATATAAAGCAGTAAAATATATTTTTGCGTGCAGTTGACAAAGATAAATAAAGCAATAGAATGGTGTAATTTTCTACTTTTTTTCTAATCAAGTTGTCAGATTAAGAAAAAAAAAATCAATGTTATTGATACATGAAATAATATTTTCATTTATAAAGGAAATAAATTTTTTTATTCCAATTTCTTCTTTGTGCTGTTAATTTTTATTTTAAAATAAGTGCTTAAATTTTTTTTCAGTGATTTACAGCCATGCTTTTGCTTTAATTGTGTTTAATTAAAATTTCGGGGGAGGGGAAGGAAGGATGGATTAAAATTTAATTTGTTTTCAGTTTTATGCACGTTAATTTTGCTGTTTTGCATTTTTTAAATTTTGTTTACAATATTATTGTTTGCTTTATTTATTTTTATTTAAAGCACGTAATAAAATTATTTTCAATCTTTAACCAAAAAGTAAACAAGTTGGAAATTGCACGTGAAGCGTAGCAAATGAGGTGCGTTCTTACGATAACGAAGTTTTAAAAATATCACTCTCATATATCAATCTCATAAAATTGTAAATAATTACAATTAAAATGCGCACCAAACAATGTTCTCCATATACCATTATGCAATGGAATACTATCTTGTGGCCTTGTAAATCAATAACAAATATTCTTTGCACCACAGATTGTGCAAAATCTGTATTATAATATGTATTTTATAGGAATCACGGAAAAAAACGAACCGGAAAAAAGCGCACGGAAAAAAGCGTCCCCGGAAAAAAGCGTCCCTTTTTATAAATCACATATTTAAATAAGTCTGATAATAGTACACATGCTTAATCTTAGAATTCTTAGAATATAAACACTAGATTGAGACGGTTTTATAAAATTTAAGTTTTTGCTCTATCAAGACTCAGATTGACGAGGGGGGGTGGGGGGCTTTAAAAGTTATCTCAAAACCTGTCATTGCTTTAATGAAAAAAAGTTGCAAGGTACGAAGAATTAGATAATAAACACTAGGTACTTAAATGATTTTTTTTTAAATTCAGTCTCCCTTGTTCTCCTGTGGAGTGGGGGGGGGGGGGAGGGGAGAGCGTGTCTACAAACTTTTGAATATCTCTTATATATTTTTTTAATATTATTTATAATTTGTATATTTTTATTATAAATTACATATTAATATTTTATTATATTTTATATTACATTTATATATTTATATTTATATAATATATAACATAATATATAATAATAAATATATTAATATAATATAATAATAATACAGAATAAATAAGTAATAAATTAAAAATACATAAAAATAAATGTAATTAAATATTAAAAATTATACTTATTAACAAAAGTTTATTTAAAAATGATAATATTTTATTAACTCATAGTAAATCAATAAAAATAAATGTATTAATAAATAAAATTAAATATTAAAAATCTAGTTTCATCAACAAGAATGAAAAATGATAATATTTTATTAATTTATAGGACATAATAAAAATAAGTGTATAAATATATAAAATTAAATATTAAAAAATCTACACACTAACAAGAATTTATTTAAAAAATTATATCATCCGCCATTACTGATACTATTGCCATATACCTCCAGCAATCTCGCAATGTATCCCCAAGGGTATACGCGTATCAAAGGTTGGGAACCGCTGTCCTACGAGAATGATATAAATGAGACATTTGTTGCCACTTTAGTTTTTATCATTTATTTATCCACAAGTTCAATATTTATCAATTGTTTGTCACCTTTTTCTGATCACCTTTTGCGCTCTTGTTTTTCCAGTCACTTTTTTCCCTAAATTCTAGAAAACATTCCGAAAAAAATGTCATCGTCTAAAGCAGTGTTAGATTTGGAGTTTGTAGGCTCATCCCCCCCCCCCCCCCGCCGCCTCCACAGAAGAACAAGGGTGGCTGAATGAAAAATATATATATGAGTTGATATTACTACGAGTTAATAAAATCTTATCATTTTTATTTATTATTATTAATTACTTTAATTACAGTGAAATCTGTCTAAGCCGGGATCTGCCTAAGCCAGAAATCTGTCTCAGGCGGAAACATTTCAGAGTCCCGCATTTTTAAGCATAGATATTTCCGAGAAATCTGTCTAAGACGGAAAGAATCTGTGTAGCGCGGAACCGGACATTCATTTTGGGTCCCAGTTTGCAAATTTACTGTTTAAGACGGAATAAAATTTTCCTGCGAAATATAAACTGAAAGAATTTTTTTCTTTTCATATTGAAATATATTGTCTAGTCGCAATCCCAGAGGTTAAAAAAAGGCGTCACTGATTGCTGACAGTAGTTTGGGGATTATTTTATTATTGGATGTGACTGGGAACTGTTGAACAACGGGTGTACTAGTGTGTATGTGTACTATCACTTTGTAGTGTAAATGATCATTACTATAAATATATAAAAATATGTAAAGATTTCATGTCTAATTAATTAAATTTTTTTAAAGATACGTTAGTTTTAACTTTTAGACAAACAAATGTTTAATACTCTGTGAACGGGATGTCTATAAAGTTTTTCTGTCTAAGCCGGAAATCTGTCTAAGGCGGAATTTTATTTCAGTCCCAAGCGATTCCGCCTTAGACAGATTTCACTGTATTATAATTTTTAAATAAATTTTTGTAAATAAGTATAATTTTTAATATTTAATAATATTTATTTGTACATTTTTTAAAATTTTTTATTTAATTTTTAATTTATAATTATGTATTATTAATTTATTATTTATTTTTTATAAATTATTTATTATTTATTATTAATAATTATTATTATTATTAATTTATTAATTATATTATTAATTATTTACTATTAATATATTATATTTATATATTAATATTATATATTAATATTTATATTATAATTTATATATTATAATTTATATATTAATATATTATATTTATATATTAATGTATTATATTAATAATAATTATTATTATTAATTTATTAATTATATTATTAATTATTTACTATTAATATATTATAATAATATATTAATAATTAATTAATATGTATTATATAAGTATAAATATATAATATAAAATGTAATAAAATATTAATATGTAATTTGATAATAATAATAAAAATAATAATCATATAATATATAAATTAATTATGTATAATTTAAATTATAAATAATCAAATTATAAATAATATAAAAAAAATAATGTAAGAAATAGATTCAGATTTGTAGACAATCTCCCTCTCCCCCCCCCCCCCCCCCAACCACCACCACAAAAGAACAAGGGAAACTGAATTAAAAAAAATCATTTAAGTACCTAGTGTTTATTATTTTATTTTTCGTATCTTACAATTTTTTTTCATTGAGGCAATAACAGGTTTTGAGATAACTTTTAAAGCCCCTTCCCAGTGTATAAAATAACATAGAAAGTAGGCGACACTCGTGTCGTCCAGTACCAAGATATTGTCGCCCAGTGACAGGTGATGGTGCCGGCAATTTTTAAATATAAAACATGGGGATAAAACATAAGCTGATTCTGAAACTTGGAGGTGATAAGCATGGCAAAATTCGTCATAGCAGTAAAATAAAACAGAATAGCACAGTTATAAAATGCTGATTGTTTTGCTATCTGAGCAAATGATTTTACTCATCATTATGGAGTTTATAATAAGTTTGTTACAGCACAATTTGTTTTCAGAAGAATATGAATTAAATCGAATTTTCTGGGAGAATTTTAATTGAGTAAGCGAAAAACAGAAGGCCTCATGGATTCTGCCATAATTGCATTTGATAACTTTGTTCTTGAGAATGACATAAAAAATAAGTTGGCAGACTTAACTAGAAATGGAAGAATTGCAAACAGAGGCAATAACAGTGTCTTCTAGATTCGTATGAAACAATATTTCGATAGAGACTTGCTTTGGGTATCGTGCGTTACTCTCAAATCTGACTTAGCTATGTCTCATTTGGAATTATCAGTTATAATAATTCAGCATTGGAAATTGAATAGCTAAATTTTGAGTTCCTGCTTCAGGCTTTGAAGAACTTCATGCGCGTAGCCAGGGGGGGTGCCCTGGGTGCCCGGGCACCCCCCCATTCACGCAGACACATGAAGGATTTTAAAACCTAAGTAAAATAATCAGCATTCATAAAAAAGAATAATTGAAAACAATGTAATTAAAAACAATTAACAATAACGGTAAGCAGGCGCCAGACACTACTGGCCTTCCGTTAATCCAACGTTTGCAAGACGCCATTACATTAAATGTTCACACTGACAATAGACCTCCCCCCCCCCCCTACTGAAGATATTTGAGAAAAACAAAAACATTTAAATCTAGATATGGAAGCTATGTTTAATAATTTTTATCTTTTAAATAATCATAATAATAATAATAATAAATATTAAAGCCTGCCAGTCACATTATAGGGTTTTCCGAGAAGAGAAAAATCTGTTTTACTCAGTTTTCATTCTTTTGGCCATTATCATTCCGAAATGGGCCAAAAAATTATATTTAATTTGTTAATATACTTCGCACTTTACCAAGCGTATTTAAAAAATATGGGACGGAAAAACAAAAAAAAAGAGCTTTAGAAAAACCTGCAAAAAATGCAAGACAATTTTTCTGAAACCGAAAGATTTTATTTATTCATGAGTAGAAAAGATGGAAAAAACTTTTTTTCATTTAAAATTGCGTACTTATTCCTTTTCAAATCATTTTGATCAAAATGACGGGGAACCGAAGTAGTGTTTATTTATTTTAGTATTTGATTGCTGTTTCAAATGAAAATTTGTGATAATTACAGATTTATGTCTACATAATTTCCGACGACAACCTCTGAATGGCGACATTCAAAATAAACACCAGCTATGAATTTGCTTTTAGTTGGCTTTTCGTTAGTAAAAGTTTTTTTTTTCTTTTAATAAGATCGTTTTTTTTTTTTTTTTTTTTTAATTTATTATTTAGTTACAAAACGCGAAGAGAATACTTTCTTTTGTTATTAATAGACTAAAGTTAGCTGGAAGCTTGTAAATTATTTAATCTTCTATTGTGCACGAGTTATTGTCGTTTTTCATATGAAAATTAGTGATTGTTCTATCTATTTGTCAACATGAACACTGTTTTATGCTGAGGACGGTATACATTTTCGAAGTAAACTTTCCTCCGTAAGTAAACATAATTGCCATCTTATTCTGGTATAAAGCAATTGTTCAGTGTTTCTTCTTTTCCAATAAAAGCATCGGAGCTTTAAAATAACGTCATCTTTTTTATTTTTTTATTTTACATTGATTTTCTAGCACCTATCAATTAAGGAACATTGTTATGAGAAAGGAATCGATTATAATTAAAGTTGTACATTTTTTACAGAAAATTGAAGAACGTTGTTCGATTCGCCAGATTACAGTTAGTAGTTTCTGCAAATTTCATGCATTTATTCATTAAGTCACAAACATGTACATGAAATTTACTTTTTAAATTAGGGAAAAAATTAAGATTAATTTTAAGAGTCAAGTATATATTTATTTGATAAGAATTTTGATAAGATTGAATTTAAATTTTCATTTAACAATTGTATCTGTGTAAGAAATTTTTAATACCATAATAATAAGTTTATAATACAATAATAATAAACATAAATAATTAACATAAATAAGTAATTAACATAATAATAAATTTTTAATACCATAAATACCATATAATTTTGTTTTGTATATTTTTGGTATCGGGCTCGGGCTCTGGTAACAAAAAATCTTTCGGGCTCGTGCGGGCCCGGGTCCCGGAAAACGAGCCCGAACTCATCTCTAACTCACACACATGTATGCATGTGTATTTCGCCGGATGAGATTTATCATCCGACTAAATTTCATCTACAAGACTTTGATTAATACGATATTTTGATCTCATTCAGCTTTCTTTTGCGCCTACAGAAGTTTCCAGTATAATAAAAATCCTTTTTAATTTTTATTAGACGTTAGGGTGACTAAAAGTGTCCACACACAGTCTCTGTCTTATATCACTGCTGTAAGAAAATTTATATATATATATATATATATATATATATATATATATATATATATATATATATATATTACCATTATATTTAGTTTAGAACCTCTTCTAATACCCCTCACAAAAACAAAATATTGTTTGGGCCCTTTTTAAAAAAAACACCACACAATTATACCTTCTAAGATAAAAGCTTGTTTAAAACGGAAATTCGAGCAGTCTCATGAGATTCCGTTTTAACAGGTTTTATTATATAAGGTATTGTTTGTACCCAACAGGTCCGGGTAAAAAAATCTGAGCACCCCCCCGTTCAAAAGGCTGGCTACGCCTATGAACTTGCAAGGAACAGAAAATTAAAATACCTTTCGATTACCTGCATTTTTTTAAATTCGTGGAATACTTAAAAATCTTATGACACAAACGTTCACTTACGCGAAGCATTCTGAATCATCAACCCGACTTATCAAAACCGAACAAGCATTTCAACCTGTGTTCTTCGATTATAGATGGAAAATAATGAACAAGAACGCCTGACTTGTCAAATTCCGGATCTTATGAAGCACTTTGAAAAACTTCCATGACCGTTTGACGAAATTCGCTTTTTCCCACGATCTTTTAACAGAAATCGCGCCTCTATCGCGATCCTTTGTCCAAAAATCGCGTTTTTTGCAATTTTTAAACAAAAATTCGTGACTTTTTCGCGATCCTTTGACAAAATTTGCGTCTTTTTCACGATCTTTAGACAAAACTCGCGTCTTTTTCTCGTTCCTTTGACAAAAAATCGCGTTTCCTCCGCGATTCTGACAAAAATAACGTTTTTCTGCTATCATTTGACGAAAATCGCGTCTTTTTCGCGATTCTTTGACAAAAATTCGCGACTTTTACGTGATCCTTCGACAAAATTTCGCGACTTTTACGTGATACTCTACAAAATTTCGCGACTTTTTCACGATCCTTTGACAAAATTCGCGTCTTTTCCACGATCTTTAGACGATATTCGCGTCTTTTCTTCGCTCCTTTGACAAAAAATCGCGTTTTCTCAGCAATTCTGACAACAAAAAACGTTTTTTCCGCTATTATTTAACGGAAAACGTGCCTTTTTTGCGATTCTTTGACAAAAATTCGTGACTTTTACATCTTTATACAAAACTCGCGTCTTTTCCTCGCTCCTTTTATAAAAAATCGCGTTTTTTCTGCAATTCTGACAAAATAACGTTTTTTCCGCTATTATTTGACGGAAATCGCGTAGTTTTCGCGATTCTTTGAAAGAAACTGTGTCATTTTCGCGATCTTTCGATAGGAATCGCGTTAATTCTGCTCTTCTTTGATAAAAAATTCTTTTTCCGATCTTTTGACAGAAATAGCGCTTTTTTTGCAATCTTTTGACAAAAATCGCGTGTCTTTTTTCAGTGTCTTCTGGCGAAAGACATCTTTTCCTCGATCGTTTGACAAAAATCTCATTTTCTCCGCAATTCTGACAGAAATAGCGTTTTTCCCACGGTTATTTGAGGAAAATCGCGTGTTTTCTGCGATTCCTTGACAGAGACTGCATCATTTTCGCGATTCTTCGACAGATATAACGTTTTTTCGAGATCCGTCAGAGAAAAATCGCGGTTATTCCGCAATTTTTTGACGAAAAAGGCATTCTTTTGCGATATTTTGAATGAAACAGCGCTTTTTTCTGCGTGTTTTCTGTCAGAAATAACGCCTTATTCCGCGATCATTTGACAAAAATCACGTTTTATTTATAATCTCTTGACAAAAAATCGTGTTTTTTCCCGCGATCTTTTGACGAAAAACGAGTCATTTTCGCGATCATTTTTCGTCGTCGGAGATTTTTCCGTCCTGCTTCCGTCCTCGAGAACTTTTAAAAGACGGATTTCCGTCCTGTGGACGGAAAACTTGCACCCATGGAGAATACTGAGTTTGTTAAAAATGTTTAGCTAAGACAGTAATTGTAAAAAACCCTTTATCGATTGCAGTTATTATTCAAGAATTTTGGAAATATTACAAAAATTTAGCATTTAGGAAACAAAAATTGAATAAAGTTAAAATTTTTTATACGTAAAGAACAAAATCGTTTTCCTAGCCTGTATTATTCCACTATTTGTATAAAGCAGCTCGTTGTACAAAACCTTTGATCGATTATAACTATCGTTGTATCAATTTGAATTATTTTATACAGAGAGTTTGATTTTTTTTTAAACACTAGGGGTTCCACCTTGTTTCTAATACTACAGTCATAGCACTAAAAAAATATTTAATGATTCTGGTTGAATTTACTTTTCATAATTCATTTGAGTCTCTATTTATCAAATTTGTCTGACTTATTATGGTTTATGAGCAACAATCAACTGTATAACTAATAAAAACTAACATATTAGTATGAATTTAGATGATAATTTCTCACTTAATGTTTTAATTAGTCACGTGAATTCGATAGATTGGATCTTATATTTAGTCCCTTACTAACATAATGATTAAAAATTTGTCAGAACAGAGAAAGCAGCCCTTTTTTTAAACGTTACCTATCTATAAATTGCGGGGTTTATATATTTGCAAGATTTAGTAAAAGCTATTTTATTTATTAACAGAAGTATAATAGACATAATTAATAAGATACAGAAGTTTATCAGTCATATTGTTATAATTTAGTTTTATGTTACCATAGAAGAAGAGGGAATTTATCAAAATCTGTTTGGGACAAAAGATGAAACCTATTGTCGCCCAGTGAAAATTTCTTAAAATATGCTCTGCCCCTTCCCCCCACACCTTCGCCCATCTCAGTCCCGAGAGAGCAAGGACGCTCAAATTTCATAAAACCGTCTCAATCTAGTGTTTATATTCTAAGATTAACCATGTGTACTATTAACAGACTTATTTAAATATGCGATTTGTAAAAAGGGACGCTTTTTTCCGGGGACGCTTTTTTCCGTGCGCTTTTTTCCTCATACCATTTTATAGATGCATATCAATTTTATTACGTTTGAATGAGTGTAACACCATTAAAATGCATTTGAAACATTTTTCCCCATTAACCGTAATGTAACGGAACACTTTTGATTGTCTCTGTAGTTGAACCATGCATCCAATTTTGATAAAATTTGAAATAACTCGATAAAATTATTTAATAATTATGTATTTGAAATTTCAAACTATTAAAATGCATTTGAAACTTTTTCCCCATTGACCGTAATGTAACGGAATCCTTTTGATTGTCCCTGTAATTGATCTATGCATCCGATTTTCATAAAATTTGAAATGACTCGACAAAATTATGTAACAATTATGTATTTTAAATTTCAAACGATTCAGTTGGGTAGTTTTTGCGTTATTATATGCGGACAGACGGACGGACTGAACGACAACAATAGGTGCTACGTATTAACATAATTACAAACGCACCTAAAAAGGAGAAAAGTAAACAAGGGATAAATTCCTTTTCAATCTTTTACAGAGTCATCTTTAAATTACACTTTAATAAAATTCGGAAAACAAATTTAAAGGTGTACAAAAATGGAATAATGGGGGGAATGACGAAAGTAAGATTATTCATTTCAAAAATTCAAAAGTGAAATATGGTTTATTATTGGTAAATCTTTCTTATACATACAGGAAAAAGGAACTGAGAATTATTTGAAATTGATGATTTAAAGATATAAATATAACAAAAGAATATATTTCCATTTGCAATGAAAGAGAAAAAGCACTTTCACAAGTGGTGTAATTATTTTTTTAATTGAATCGTTTATAATCAGGTTAGCACAATTCAGAAATTAAGTTTCTTTTTTTATGCAAAATATTGCAATTGACATAAAAGTCTCAAACTTAAATTATTATTTGATACAAGCTATATTTATAGAAAGATATAACTATAAAATCGAAGATATATTTTAAAAATATATCTTTGATACATATTTAAAATATCAAAAATATCTTAAAATTATATAAGGTATATTTTAAAAAATCCGTAAAATTTTAATAATGTCAGAAATCATTTCAAAACATTAGTTATAAATTACTTAACTTCCTTTATAATGTGTGAAATTAGTATATTCAAAATATCTACTACTATAATAAAATGTAGATTTGCCTTGTTTTTTAAAAACAAGAGTTAATTCCCCCCCTTTCGAAAGGAAAAAACAAACAATAAGTTTCCACACGTTCTTATTCTTTTATGATACATATTATTTGGCTAATTTAAAGCAAAAAAAAAAAAAAAAAAAAAGAGTTTTTTAGTAATTTTTTAGCGATATAAACGTTTAATTGCATATGCACATAAATATGATGCTTTGAAAATAGTTTCAACTTAAAATAATAATGTCCGTGATTTAGAAATACAGAATAAAAACATGATTAAGTAAAACCAACCAGTGGAGAAAAAAAAAAAAAGTCACGTTGTTGGTTTTCGATTCGTCACTGTAAATTTGTCTATCGCGCACTGCATATTGAGGAGCCAGGTTGATTCGATGCATTTACATTGCAGCTAACTTTCTTTGGTCAGGCTTTCCAATTTTATATCTTTCCAAGGCCTGATTATTGCACAGACCAATTAGTCCGTGGCCTTCGCCCCACTGCTAAAAAGGGCCCAAATTTAATAAAATGTAGCATTTTTTTCTTAATATTGCACTTCTTGCTATTATTTTCTCAAAACACAAAAATTAGTTTGGTTAATTTGGCAAGCGTATGATAACACAATGATACATTTCGAATATTCACGGTGGAGGGCGGGGGTAGCTAATATTTTGATGCGAGGGGGCCCTGAAAAGGTGCTGGGCCCCCTACAACCACCGGACTCTGTATCTTTCCGTTAAAATATAAATTCACAAATGTGTCGAAACGTTTTGCACTTGTTGAACAGGGCAATAAAAAAACAGCCTTTTTTTTTTTTTTTTTTTTTTTTTTTTTTGCAATAAAAATTTTATGATAGGGTGATAGGGATTAATGAAGGAGGAGGGGGGGGTGTTGTTTGCTACTTCTGGTTATATATTTTTAACTATTGTTAATGAAAGAGATGTGAAATAACCCAGCCCCATCTGCTTTTCTCAACTGATTACAACTTTTTTTTTTCTTTTGCTACACATGCTATGCTACAAACACTTTTTTTTGCTCTTAAGTATAATGTTATTTAAAAAAAATTCATTTGATTTGTTTTTTAAATATTTTCATTTGTCTTATTTCGTGACCTAGTTCATAATTAAATATTATTTAATACATTACAAGAAATTAAGATAAAAGGAAAAAAAACTTTCTACTTACAAAAGTTGACGCACGATTTCCGTCGTTCTTGCTTCTAATAGGGGACACACACTTGGAACGTTCTTTACGAGTCCATATTTCAGCAGAACCTTCATCAAATTTTCGTTGCCAAACAGGGAGGTCAGATACCCCAACAGTCCATTTTCTGCAAATTCACTGATTTCCGAAGCAGCTTCAAGTTTTTTTATAACTGTCAGAATACAATGTTCATCTTCGTACATCTGTACAAAGTGAGTCAAATTGGAAATTTTGATGCCGCAAATTGTTATTATATCTACTATACAGACTACTATCGCTTTATTGTGACACGTGTTATTTCTCAGCGCTCTGAGAAAGATGTCACAAAATTTTCCTGATCGTATGGATGAGTCCCAGTGCAAATCGTTGCAAAATTTTTGAATTTCACCACGTTTATCTTTTATATATTTTTCAATACGATTAAATTTGATACAGTCATTATCTTTCTCCGAAAATACTAACTCAAAAAAAGTTTTTGTTTCTTCGATGAAACTGCTCCACATATTTACGAAATTTGCTAAACTAAACGTATAACAAATATACACAATTAAATGGTAATAAAATGACTCGTGCAACTATTCGCACAACAAGTTGAATCAAAACAAATGTATCCGTAGTTTTATTGTAATATGACTGTCGAATGGTCCAATATTGTTTATTTATTTTTTTTGCCTTCGGTACCAGGGTAGGTGTGGCTAAGGTCACCACCCATTTGGGTCTCTCCCCTCACCATGCATCCAATCACCTTCTTGTAAAAAGACGGGATGAAGAAACTGAACTGGAATATGCTTTGCCTTTCAAAAGTACTTACAAAAAATATATTTTGTACAAAAATTCAAGGACTATTTAGTACATATTTTTTAATAGCTTGAATACTTATGTGAAAGTTATGAAAAAATACTATACTGTACATATACAGTCTGTTAAAAAATTATAAGACCACTAAAAATTTCACCTTTTTTCAACAAAGAAAATATTAGTTTGAATTTAAACGTAGTTCTATGAAAAGAAGCAACTCTAGAATGTTTTTTAAGCTCAGGGGAAAAAGATTGAACATTTTTTTTTTATTTCATGCCAAACGATTTGACTAAAATCTGCTGTTTCATAAATATAAGACCAATCTCATATTATTAATAATAAAGGAGAAGATTTTCTTTTGAACTCAGCGGTATAATAATAAGGTATAATAATATGTAACTTTTAGAACTGAATTGTTTATATTATTAATTATTAAACAATTGTTTTTAGAATTACATCTTCCTTAAGGGTGTTCTTAACTGCTCCGCTCAACAAGCGTAAAATATTTTGAAACATTTACAAATTCATTTTTTAGCAGAAATATATAAAATTGGAATGCCTGGCTATTGAAGCGATTTCGAATTGAACGTATTTTTCCATTTTATGATAACTAAATTACCTATTCAGCTCTAAGCTATTTCGATCACGTGATCACACGTTTTTCTCCTGCTTTTCGAGTCAAATGTTTTTTTCTGCTTTCGTAGGGAAATGTGCTAAAAAGTGTCAACTTTGAAGGCATGTTATGAAAAATCTATTGTGTTTTTAAAAGAATAGAATATTAAGTGCAATTAGACAGTTTCTGAATAACAACACCTGCTATTTTCATGCATTTCCGAACAAAAATAAATTAAAGCATATGTCACAAAGTTGATCTTTTTGATTTAAGAACAGACGGCATGAACAAACTGAACTAGAGTATGCTTTTCCTTTCAAAAATACTTATTATCACTAATAAATATACTTTGTACAAAAATTTAAGGACTATTTAGTACTAATTTCCTAATATCTTGAATACGTATGTGAAAGTTATGAAAAAATACTATACGGTACATATACGCTCTGTTACAAAATTATAAGACCACTTAAAATTTCACCCTTTTTCTACAAACAAAATATTAGTTTAATTTAAATGTGATAGTATGAAAAGAAACAACTCTAGAATGTTTATTAAAATCAGGGGGGGGGAAAGTTTGAATATTATTTTATTTCATGCCAAACGATTTTACAAAAATCCGCTGTTTCATAAATATAAGACCACTCTCATATTATTAATAAAGCAGACGATTTTCTTTTGAACTTAGAGTTTAACTGTAACCTAAACACTCTGTAAAATTTAAAAAGAATAATTAAATGAAAAAAATCTGAATTGTATCCGATTCTTTGAATTTATTAGTAAAATGTCTCGTCGGAGTGAACTTTCTGAAAACGAAGTGAGAAGAGTGTGTGGTTCAACAAAGGAAAAGAAAAACCTGAAGTGAAATACGTAAGATATTTAATCGTTCTAAATCTTTAATTCATAATGTTTTAAATGAAAAGCAATTGTAATGGAACGGATAAGCGATATGGTAGCAACATCTTACTAAAAATTTCAGAAAATTGCCTTTCCAACAGGCGGCCCTATTAATTTTGTAACAGTTCTTTTTGACACTTTTTGGTTACATTGATATTTTATTTTTATCCCAATTAATTTCATTTGTGTAAACTGCTGCCTTTTACTAAAAATTTGATGTGCAAACATAGGGTATTCTTTATTTTGATTGAAATATTTCTTTAATTACCTAAATAGCAAAATATGTTGTGGTCTTATAATTTTGTAACAGACTGTAATCAGCTAAAGGGCGAATTCAGCAGTTCCATTAGAAGGGGTGTCATATTAATGTTTTTATTCTTTTGTTTCGTAGGATCGTAGGAGGGGGGGGGGGGGTATTTCTTCAGAAGCAATTTTTATATTGAAGTGTTCCTATATGTACAATGGATACTTTTCTTACTTTTTTGTGGCGTCATTTTCATTTGTAAATTAAAAAAAAACATATACATTGCATTAATATTCATAAAAATATAAAATTTACGCATTTTATTCAGATTCGAAGAAATTGAAGAATTTCCTATTTTCTTAATTTTTCAGACACATTCTACAAAAGACACTTACTTATTATTTCAGATACATTTTATTTTTTTAGACATTAAGTATTTTAAGCAAAATTTTAGGCCGCGGTTTTTAATTCAAAAAGGGCAACTTAATGACGTAAGTTTTAATTTAATTTTCGGAAATGCATGAAATTTTCAGGTGTTGCTGTTCAGAAACTAGCAAATCGCACTCAATTTTCCTTTTTTTTTAAATTAATTTTTTTATTTTTGAAATGCAATAGATCTTTCAGAAAATAGTGTAAAAATGGGCGTTTTGAACCAAAAATCTACGCGAAAGAAGAATAACCAACAGGGGTGAAAAACGTGTTTGTCCCGTGATTAAAAAAAAAAAAAAAAACACTTAGAGCTCAATAGATAATGTATTGATCATAAAATAGACAACACAGATCGATTCAAAATCGCTTTCATAGTCAGGTTTTCAAATTTTGTGTCTTTCCGTTAAAAAATGAATTTCTAAATGTGCAAAACCGTTTTGCGCTTGTTGAGCAGAGCAGTTAAAAACAGCCTTAAAAATTGTAAAAATCCCGTCATGAATGAATTACATATAAATGTAATGTAAGAGAGTATTTCGATTCAAACTGCATATTTTCCGATTTATTTTTAAATTCATTTTTGCTCTCGTATGCATCAAACTGGCAAATCGCCCTATTTAGAAAGTATACAAGGTGCCGTGATCGTCGGTTCTTTGATAAATGCAGAAAATATTGCAAAAGAAACAATCAAAAACTTCATTTTGAACCGATTTTTCCGAAGCGGGAAATTTGGAAACGAAAAAAAAGGGTCCTACTGAGAAGATGTTTATAAATCAAATTCTAATGAATTGAGCGTAAAATGACATCACACCGCACCTTATACGTCTTTTCAAAAATCCCCTCAACAAGTTTCATGTTTCTACTTTTAAAAATATGTCTGAAATTGTATCAGAAAATTTCGAGCTGTTGAAGGTGGAAAAGCGTGTTTTCGAATGTGTATTCGAAAAGTTTCATGTTGCTACTTTTAAAAATATGTCTGAAATTGTATCAGAAAATTTTCGAATTTTTCGATACAATTTCAGACACAATTTTAAAAGTAGAAACATGAAACTTGCTGAGGGGATTCTTGAAGAGGCATATAAGGTGCCGTGTGATGTCTTTTTACGCTCAATTCATTAGAATTTGATTTATAAACATTCATCTTCTCGGTATGACCCTTTTTTTCGTTCACAAATCTCCCGCTCCAGAAAACTCTGTTCAAAATGCCGTTTTTAATCGTTTTTTTAGAATATTTTCTACATTTATCAAAGAATTGACAATCATGGCACCTGGTGTACTTTCTAAGTAAAAGAATCTGCAAGTTTGATGCGTTTGGGAGCAAAAGTGAATGCAAAAATAAATCGGAAAATAAGCAGTTTGAATCGAAATACACCCTTAAGGGTGTTTTCAACTGCTCCACTCAACAAGCGCAAAACATTTTGACACATTTACAAATTCATTTTTTAATAGAAATATATAAAACTGGAATGTCTGACAATGGAAGCGATTCCGAATCGAACTTATTTTTCCATCGAACTTATTTTTTATGATAGTTAAATTACCTATCCAGTTCTAAGCTATTTCGTTCACATCATCACCTGTTTTTCGACCGGTTTTTCTGCTTTCGTCAGGAAATGTGCTCAAAAACGTCACTTTGAAGACTTGTTATGAAAAATTTATTGTGTGTTTAAAAAAAAACAGAAAATTAAATGCAATTAGACAGTTTCTGAATAACAACACCTGCCATTTTCATGCATTTCCGAACAAAAATAAATTAAAGTATATGTCACAAAGTGGCCCTTTTTGATTTAAGAACACCCTTAAATGAAATTTTGTTCAGGAACGTATGAATTTGAACGGTATTCTCATTCGAATAAAATGTAATCAAACGACGTTTTCCTTTTTTTTTTTTTTGTAAAGCCATAAGTTTTTTCAGAAAATACTGTCTAAGTGGGCAGTGAGGAACTAAATTTCCTCATTCGACATCACGAAACAGGAGAATAACTAGTCATCACGTAACAATGGTAGCTTACAATTCAATAAATAATTAATCTATTCGTATAATTTAAAAATAATTACAATTTTTAAATTCCTTTTCAGTCGTAATTTATAGCTGTTCTCATTTGTTTGCCTCAACAAGCGCAAAAGTTTTGAAACATTTACAAATGCGTTTTTTAACGAAAAGATGTAAAACTGGATAACACGTCTATACTGCAAGTCCCTCAAATACATTTTACTCACATTAAAACGCCTGAGGTATCAAGATGGATTTCCAATCTGTTTAATCCATTCAGGGCCGTAGCTAGAAATGAACAATAGGGGGGGGGGTCAACATAATTTAGGGAGAGGGGGGCTCATAGTTTTTTTTTTTTTTTTTTTTTTTTTTTTTTTTTTTTTTTTGTGTCTCTGATGCAGAAAGATACATTAATGCCTATTCACATTGTAGGTACTATGTTTTTTATTAAACTGTTGTTATAAACTTTATTTTATGCTAAGAAAACTATATAATGATGAAAATTTTGAGTGTATAACTGGTACAAAATTAAACATCATGCTAGCTTCATATATGAGGACCCCAGAAGCCAAGGGGTACAAGTGACAAAATTTCGATTTGGAGTAAATTGAGTTTAAAGATAATTGATGTTAAATTGGAACATCAATAACAATTGAGTGGATTGAAATAGGAAATTTCTGCTTGTTGCATTCTGGTCTTTGAACTCTTATTTCAATAACTGTTAAAAAATAATTTACAATTTTCTTTAAATGTATAATTAATCAATATTGTTCGTTTTTCGAAAAAAGTGGTTTGCCTCTATAACTCAGCAAATAATAAGAAAATCACTTATATTTCTTTACCTAAAATGAAAAAAGCATATTTTTAGGTCGTCTGTGCATTTAGTTTATTTTTTTCAATTTTGTCACTTATACCCCTTGGCTTCTGGGGGTCCTCATATGCAAATAGGATGTGCGATTATTGAAACACTTATTTTAGATAAAATTAAATAATTTTGCAAAAGTTTGAAAGAGTCTCAGAACTAAATTAGTTTTTTGAACAGAATTTCATTTGAATTTTCGAAACAGAAATTCATTGAGTGACCTTGGAATCTTTTCCGGGGGGGGGGGGGGGCTGAGCCGCCCATAGCGCCCCCTTAGCTACGGCCCTGAATCTATTCCCAGGTTTTTGAAAATGTGTCATAAAATGCGTTTGTCGCACGTCAGCTGTAACTTTGGTAAAGATTTAACATGAAATTATATATTTATATTAGCAATCAATAATAATGTGTATTATATTAGCAATGAAAACACATATTCATAACTAAACACATTCCCACCGCCTCCCAGTAAACGCCAAGTTCAGGGCGTGTTATTCAGACATTTCTCTCCGGGAGGTAAAGGGCAAAATTAGCATAGCCACCGGCAACCGGCAACAGGGCCAGTAAATGAGAATAACTGGTCAGTGAAAAATTGTCTATCAGCAACCAGCTTTATGCCACTTTTTTTTTTTCTTTAAACAAGGAGGAATCACGGAAAAAAGCGCACCAGAAAAAAGCGCACGGAAAAAAGCGCCCCGGGAAAAAGCGTCCCCGGTAAAAAGCGCACCGGAAAAAAGCGTCCCCTTTTACAAATCACATATTTAAATAAGTCTGATAATAGTACACATGGTTAATCTTAGAATATAAACACTAGATTGAGACGGTTTTGTGAAATTTAAGTCTTTGCTCTATCGAGACTCAGATGGGCGGGGGGAGGGGGGGGGGCTTTAAAAGTTATCTCAAAACCTGTCATTGCTTTAATGAAAAAAAATTGTAAGGTACGAAGAATTAGATAATAAACACTAGGTACTTAAATGATTTTTTTTAATTCAGTCTCCCTTGTTTTCCTGTGGATGGGGGGGGGGGCGGGGGGGGGAGGGTATCTACAAACTTTTGAATATATCTCTTAATCTCTTATATTTATTTTTTATATTATTTATAATTTGATTATTTTTATTATAAAATTACATATTAATATTTTATTATTTTATATTACATTTATATATTTATATTTATATAATATATAACATAATCTATAATAATAAATATATCAATATAATATAATAATAATACAGAATAAATAATTTATAATAAATAAGTAATAAATTAATAATACATAAATATAAATTAAATATAAAATTAAAAATAAATGTAATTAAATATTAAAAATTATACTTATTAACCAAAGTTTATTTAAAAATGATAATATTTTATTAACTCATATTAAATCAATAAAAATAAATGTATTAATAAATAAAATTAAATATTAAAAATCTAGTTTCATCAACAAGAATTAATTTTAAAAATGATAATATTTTATTAACTTATAGGACATAATAAAAAAAAAGTGCATAAATATATAAAATTAAATATTAAAAAATCTACACATTAACAAGAATTTATTTAAACAAGTTGGAAATTGCACGTGAAGCGTAGCAAATTAGGTGCGTTCGTACGATAACGAAGTTTTAAAAATATTACTTTCATATATCAATCTCATAAAATTGTAAACAGTGAATTACAATTAAAACGCTCATCAAACAATGTTCTCCCTATACCATTATGTAATGAAATACTTTTGTATGTCCTTGTAAATCAATAACAAATGTTCTTTGCACCACAAATTATGTATGATGTATATTATAATATGTACTTTATAGTTGCATATAAATTTTATTAAGTTCGCATGAGTGTAATAGGATTAAAATGCATTTGAAACATTTTTTCCCATTGACCGTAATGTAACGGAATACTTTTGATTGTCCCTGTAATTGATCTATGCATCCGATTTTCATAAAATTTGAAATAACTCGACAAAATTATGTAATAATTATGTATTTTAAATTTCAAACGTATAGAATATATTTGAAACTTTTTCCCCATTGACCATAATGTAATTGAATACTTTTGATTGCCCCTGTAATTGATCTATGTACACGATTATCAAAATATTTGAAATAACTCGACAGAAATATGTAATAATTGCGTATTTTAAATTTCAAACGATTAAAATGCATTTGAAACTTTTTCCCCCATTGACCGTAATGTAATGGAATATTTTGATTGCCCCTGTAATTGATCTATGCATCCGAGTTTCATAAAATTTGAAATGACTCGACAAAATTATGTAATAATTATGTATTTTAAATTTCAAATGATTCGGTTGGGTAGTTTTTGCGTTGTTATATGCGGACGGACAGACGGACTGACAGACGGACGGACTGAACGACCACTATAGGTGCTACGTATTATATAATTACGAACGCACCTAAAAATGATATTTTATCATCCGCCATTACTGATACTATTGTCATATACCTCCAGCAATCTCTCTACGTATCCCCAAGGGTACGCGTATTAAAGGTTGGGAACCGCTGTCCTACGAGAATGATATAAATGAGACATTTGTTGCCACTTTAGTTTTTATCATTTATTTATCCACAAGTTCAATATTTATAAATTCCTTGTCACTTTTTTCTGGTCACTTTTTTCCCTAAATTCTAGAAAACATTCCGAAAAAATGTTATCGTCTAAAGCAGTGATAAATTTGGAGTTTGTAGGCTCCCCCCCCTCCCCCCCGCCCCTACAGAAGAACAAGGGTGGCTGAATGAAAAATATATATATGAACTGATATTACTATGAGTTAATAAAATATTATCATTTTTTAAAAAATTTTTGCTAATGAGTATAATTTTTAATATTTATTAATATTTATTTGCACATTTTTTTTATTTTTTTTATTTAATTTTATATTTAATTTATAATTATGTATTATTAATTTATTATTTATTTATTATAAATTATTTATTATTATTATTATTAATAATTTATTAATTATATTATTAATTATTTACTATTAATATATTATATTAATATATTAATAATTAATTAATATGTATTATATAAGTATAAATATATAATATAAAATGTAGTAAAATATTAATATGTAATTTGATAATAATAATAATAATAATCATATAATATATAAATTAATTATGTATAATTTAAATTATAAATAATATAAAAAAAAATAATGTAAGAGATAGATTCAGAGTTTGTAGACAATCGCCCTCTCCCCCTCCACCTCCCCCCCCCAACCACCATCACAGAAGAACAAGGGAGACTGAATTAAAAAAAATAATTTATTATATAATAAAATATTAATATGTAATTTTATAATAAAAATAATCAAATTATAAATAATATAAAAAATAAATATAAGAGATTAAGAGATATATTCAAAAGTTTGTAGATACCCTCTCCCCTCCCCCCCTCCCGCCCCGCCCCCCAATCCACAGGAAAACAAGGGAGACTGAATTAAAAAAAAATCATTTAAGTACCTAGTGTTTATTATCTAATTCTTCGTACCTTACAATTTTTTTTCATTAAAGCAATGACAGGTTTTGAGATAACTTTTAAAGCCGCCCCCCCTCCCCCCGCCCATCTGAGTCTCGATAGAGCAAAGACTTAAATTTCACAAAACCGTCTCAATCTAGTGTTTATATTCTAAGATTAACCATGTGTACTATTATCAGACTTATTTAAATATGTGATTTGTAAAAAGGGACGCTTTTTTCCGGTGCGCTTTTTTCCGAGAACACTTTTTTCAGGGGACGCCTTTTTCCGGGGTGCTTTTTTCCGGTGCGCTTTTTTCCGCCTACCAAACAAGGAGAGAGTATAATTTTCTTACATTTCATCAAAGATTCTACTTTTTTAGGTTCTTATACCCGCAAGTTTCAGTAAAGAAATTATATCATATATATGTAATAGATGTTTAACTTCTATTTTCACAATATAATGTATCTACTTCTGATATCTTATACCTATTATCATTTTTAACAGTGAAAAATATCGACATTTTTTATAGAAATTCATATGGGCTGTACAGTTTCTGTATTCGAGCCCGATCCAATCAAGAAATTTTGTTTGGCACAGTAAAGTCCGAATGCATAGCATTTGTTATATATAAATATTGTATCATACAATGAATATTCTAATTAACATTAATTCTATTAACCGGCGATTCAAATAACCAGCAATAATCTTCTTTATCAAAAACTCAAAACCCCTCATAGAACCAAATTCTGGCTGCTTCTTTATGCCACTTTTTTATTTTATTTCGAGTTCTTACCAAGGCCATCTCGTTACGCGAGACGAAAAACTGATATTATCGTTTGGAGCGCGGTACCCTTTTAAATCACGTGGTGATTGCAGGTGTGATTTCAAATATCATGCCGCATGTCTGGTCAGTCTAATTTATAGCTTAGCCAGTTCCGTGTTTTGATTTCAAAGGCTTATGCGACATCCCATTCTCATTTTAGCTCAACAGGGTGGCATGAGAAACCCGGCAATTTGGATAGAAAAACAAGGGGAGGAATGTTTAGAACTGCCTGGGTATAAACTCAAGTAACACCTAACTTGTCAATGGAGATTATAGTGAGCGAGCCAGTTTACGACTTTGGCGACGTTAGGATTTCCATACTGGGAGATATAATGATAGTTTTGGCGCGCAGAAAATTCTTTTTCGGATTTAATTTATATTATTTGTTTACTGCGGAAGTATGTTCTTGGATCATCAGATTTAGCTGTTACTCGTTGGTTGGAGGAATAAATTTGCGCGATTTGATGTTACCAATTCTTTTGTTTTCCCGTTCCATGAAGATTTTTTTTATATTCCTGAAAGAATATCGGTTGCATTAATTGTAAATACTGTACTAAATTTTGACATCTGCGAATTCTTTCTGAATTTCTTCTATTCTCATGAGATTTAACGGGGTCTTATGCATTCCGCGGCAATTTTCCGACATTATAAAAGATAAATTTGGTTTTAAACTTTTAGTACAATACAAAAAATGGTATAATTGTTCCGATAAAATTTATTCGGAATTAGTAAAATGATTTCTGAAATTTTTTATGCAACTTTTGTAGCTTTTTCGTGTTTGTGCAATAATTTTAAAACAATGTAGAATTTTTTTTATTATTATTCAGCATTTTTTTTTTTTTAAGTTTGTCATTTTTAATGGTATTTTTACCCCTTATTTTCTTGATTTGATGCTATTTTTCACATTACTAAAAGTAATCAGATTTACATCTTCCAACAGAATACAATTTTTTTTTTAAATTTGTTGTATTTGAAATTCGTGAAATTTTTTAATTTCTCGCGTTTCATGCGAATTTTAACGGGCTTGGGCAATGTTGGGCAGAAGAGAATTTGAATAAATATTACTCATAAAAAACAGATTTTTTCCCCCATAAAGTAGTAATTAGTAAAAACGTGATGTAAAAGAAAAATGCAATGAATATGATAGACACAAAATACATTTAGAATAAAGTTATTTCATAAAAAGAAGAAGAAAATTCCTTTAGGGATGCCGGCTGGGGAGGAGAAAAGAAGGGGTCACCGCCCCTCTCTGAATTTTGTAAAGGAATTTTAAACGAAACTTTCTTCATTTCTGATTGTTAAAAATGAAAAAAAAATTTCCTTTGATTCCTCAATCCCTACCATGGCAAAGAATTTTTAATTATTTTTATTTAATTTTCTTTTTACATTCACGTGTTTCCAATTTAAAAATGGGGGTTTAAATGGGGATTTAAAAAAAAAAATGTAAGTCCTTTTGGCGTTTTTTTTTTTTATGTTGATAGAAATCTATTTTTAAATATTTAATATTTCTTGAATGTTAATTTTGTGCATTGCTTCTGACTATGTTTAAAAATTGTCTTAAATGAAGACTTCGGTCATTATTTATTTATTATTTTTTATTTTTAGTTTCACGAGTTAGAGAGATAGCTTCGAGATTGTCATATACAGTCGAGTCTCTATATAACGAAATCCACCGTTCCAGTAAAAAATTCGTTATATAGAGAAATTCGATGTATAGAGAATAATGTTAAAAATCGTATTTAATGTGTGAAATTTGAACAAATATTATTTTTGATGTTTTGAAATGTTTATAATCTTTTATTAAATTTCTTTTATTAACCTAACATTTTATTTCTTAATTATTTAAGCTGTTTCAAAAAAAAGTGATGGAAAATTGATTCCATATGATTTCGAAGCCTTTTAAAACTAAATAAATTAAGACCAATTTATGAAAAAATTCGTTATATGGAGATCGATATTTTGCTATATAGAGACTGTTTTTAAAGTAATCATGCTGTAAAGAATTGAACTTTACAGATTGAATTGCCTATGTGGGAGCTTGTCATTGTGCTGTTTCAAAGAAATATTGGGCCGCACAAGTTGAAGTTTTTTTCGTTGACAAAAGAGCACTTTAGTTTAGACAGCAAATATTTTCTCAGATTTTGTGTAAAGGTGCCGCCGAATGCTTTCATGTTGAAACCCAACAGGTGTTAGTTTTTCTCACGATAGTTCGTGAGTGACCTCAGCATTTACAGGTGACCAACGATAGAAGAAGTTAAGCGTGACATCATGTGGAGGTGTTCTAATAGGTTCTAGACAGCCCCTCCCTTTTGAGGTTGCTTTTCAAGTGAGGACACGAAAGAAGGGACCTGGGGGAAGTTGTGAATAAGCCTGGGATCAGACCGGCAGTCCAGTGAGATGCTGGAAAAAGATTTTCCTCGGACAAGAAGGAGGGAAGGAAGTAAGCTTCGTCTAGGTCCACGGTGACCTTATGACACGGGAATCGGACAATCTAAAAACTGTAAGACTTCAGGTGATAATTTTCTGTGTTCCGGGAACACTCGCACAAGACTCAAGACTCAACCCTGAAAAAAATGCGATGCTGAATCATTTCATTACTTAAATAAGAATTTGTGTAAATAAATATTATTTAATCCCTTAAACTGATTCAGTGGGCAAATTTCTTCTCATACGCTACCGGATTAATCTTTTAATCCGAGGGGAAATTCGCAACAGCTGGTGGCAACGGTGGGATTTTGTGTCAAGGCGAACTGGAATACAAAAGGCGAATTGGAATTCGAAAGGAACTCTGAAAAGTGACAAGATTTTCGGTGCTGTGTACCTTAAGGATACTGTTGATTAACAATGTGGTGATAAGACACTTAGTGATCTGAACTGCTGAAAAGAGACATTCTTTACGAACAGTATTGGAGAGGAAAATAATCCGTGAATACTTAGTGCTGGACAAAGCGACGTATCTGAAAGGAGTCCATTGTTGATTGGAGGTGATTGACAGAATCAAGCCGGGTAAGTGAATTCTTTTATCTCAGCATGGTATGGCATTTATGGCATTGTTCATAAAGTTTAGGAATTGTTATTGCCTGGTATATGTTTTTATTTATCTTAGCTAGTTCATTATTGAATTTTGACATGCAAAATGTCTCACTAGAGATCAATGAAAGATTACACTTAACAGTTGATTGCAATAAGAATTTTTTTTTCTATTAGATTATTTTTATGTAAAATCTTTCTGTGATCATGTGAAAAAAAAAAAAAAGTTCTTAAAGAATATCAATTATTTTTACAGTTAAGAAAATTTTCAGCATATTATTTTGCTAATGAAAAAGAGTGTTAAGAAAAATTTACTTGAACAGTTTCTAGATTTTAATAATTTAATGTTCTAATCTGCTTTTAAGGAAATTATTTCTGAGGGTTTAGCTAAATATTTTAAGGTGTAATAATGTGGCATAATGATGGTTGCAGATGAGAGGCATTTTGTTGTTTTCAATGAAATTTTAAACGGAGAATAATGTACTTCTAATTAATGTGTAAATTTATAACTGAATGATATATTTTGTGCATGCTTATATATTTTTTCTGTTATTGTATTTTTTGGTATTTGTGTAATTTGTGAGGTTAAGTTTTCAAAATGTCCGATTGGAAAAGCTTCAAAAAGATTGATTTGCAAGTGTTAGCAGGGGAATTGGATGTTGAGATTGACGAAAATGACACGATTGCGAAAATAATAAAAAAAATAGAATCGGCTGAAGATTTTGATAAAGATTTTGCGTTGGCGCAAGCCAAAAATATATTACATGATAGAGAAACTTTGGTAGCTGAGGAAAAGGAAAGAAAAAAAATAGAGAGGGAAGATAAAGAGAGAGATAGGGCATATGAATTGGAAAAATTAAAATTATCGCAAGAGGCAGAGACGCGTAGTGTGGTATCAAATAATGGCGCGGAGAGAATTAATAAATTGCCTTTAAAATCCTTAATACATCGTTTTGATGAGAGTCGCTCAGAAATATCTTTATTCTTAAATTTGTTTGAGAGACAAGCAAAAAAATGTAATTTAGAAGATGGTGAATTAGTAACTAATTTATTGGCGCTTCTACCTGTAAATGTGGCAGAATTAATTCTTAGAGAACCTGCACACTTAACAGATAGTTATGAGTATGTGAAAGGTAAATTATTAGAACGGTACAAATTAAATGCAGAATCGTATAGATTAAAATTCAATCAACATCAGAGAAATCCAAATAATCCGTGGAGAGATTTAATTTTTGAATTAAATAGCTATTTGGAAGGTTGGTTAAACTCTTTAAAAATCACAACTTTTCAGGAATTAAAGAATTTATTAATAACTGATCAGATTAAAAAAAGAGCGCCGCAAGAGTTGAAAGACCATCTAATAGATGTTTGGTCAAATTTCACGGACCCAGAAATTTTAGCAAAACGTTTAGATGAATTAGAAGCTGTAAAAAAATCGCAAAGAAAAACCTTTCAAGTGAAATCCTTTGGGGAGAAAAAAATCGAAAAAAATAGCCCTCGTGTAGAGAACAAAAGCGTTGAAAAGAATTTCAATTGGCGAGATAGGGATTCGGAAAGAGAAAGGGTTTTTGAAAAGAGGCGGGTAAACAGATGTTTTCTTTGTAACTCTTCAAGCCATTTTAAGGCCGAATGTCCGGAATTAAAGAAGGGAAAAGATACTGTTAAAGTGAATCATATGAGTAAACCTTCAGATTTTGAAACAGGATTTAAACCTTATTTGAATCGGGCAAAAATAAATGGGCGTGAAGTTGTCACCCTCCGTGACACGGGAACCAGTTTAGACCTCCTAAGTGAGGAACATGTAACAAAGAATCAATTGACAGGGGATTATGTCTTCGTGAAACAACCTTTGGATTCTAACATACGGTGCCTGCCTGTGGCACAAATAGAAATCGCTTTTGATGGAGTGGGGGTTCTTAAGACAGAGGCAGGGGTTGTCAATAAAGAATCGGATTTGCGTTATTACCTCTTGGGAAATAAAACGCAAAAGCTTATTGATTCGGCCAGACAGCACGTAAGTGAGGTGAATGCAGTGATTACCAGATCACAAGCCAGGAAGGAACCTGTCAGTTTGGTGGATGAGGCTAGGGAAAATATGGAATGTGTAAAGACAGAAGGGATACAAGTGGGTTATTCGGAAGATGAATCAGACGATACTATTGTGAGGCGTAAAAGGGGTTTGGAACTTTTAGACAAAGATGAAATTTTGAATTGGGAATTGTTACCTAAGGATTTAAATGACAAGTTCGGGAATTTAGCACGGGTTAGTCGTCAGGAATTCAAGACCGAACAGGAAACAGATCCTTTGTTAAAAGAAGTTAGGGAAAAAGCGAAACATAAAAAGTCTCACTTTGAAATTATGAATGACTTAGTGTTTAGGAAGACACTTGATAATAAAGGAGGGGAGCGATTACAATTGGTAATACCTTCAAAATTCAGATTAGATGTGCTAGGAGCCTGTCATGAGGGTATTTCTTCGCATCTCGGAGAAATGAAAACAAAAGATAATGTGTTGCGCCATTACTTTTGGCCAAATATTATCAAAGAGATAGAAGATTATGTTAAGACGTGCGATAGTTGTCAGCGCGTTGGTAAGCCTAAAGAGATAGGGAAAGTTCCTCTCAGGCGTGTACCTATTATTGGAGAAATTTTTTCAAAGCTATGCGCTGATGTCGTAGGCCCTTTGCCTAAGTCGGAAAAAGGAAATAGCTTTATTTTAACGGTAATTTGTATGGCGAGTAGATATCCCGAAGCTTTGCCGTTACCTGATGTAAGATCGGAAACTATTATTGAAGCATTAATGTGGGTATTCAGTAGATTAGGTTATCCCAGAGAATTACAAACGGATCTTGGGCGTTACTTTATAAGCGAGTTAACAACTACATTCTTGAAGAAATTTGGAGTTAAATTAACTCATTCCTCAGTGTGTAGGCCCCAATCGAATGGCGGTATCGAGCGATGGCATCGTTCTGTGAAAAGATTATTGAAAGTACTTTGCACAGAAAATGGTGCAAGTTGGTAGGCAAATTTGCCGCATGCGTTGCTAGCCTTACGAACGGTAACTCATGATACTACGGGATTTTCTCCGGCTGAGTTAGTACATGGGAAGAATTTACGAACTCCCGAAGCTTTACTCTTTGAAAAATGGACGGGGGGAGAAGAAGAGAATGAATTAATTACTGAGTATGTGTTTAATTTGGTCAATAGGCTAAAACATTGTCAGGAATTAGCAGTTGAAAATATGACCGAAGCGCGAGAAAAGAGAAAATTGTGGTATGACAAAACGGCGGTTGAGAGAAAGTTTAACGTAGGTGATGAAGTGTTAGTTTTGAATACCAACAAAAAGAACAAACTTTCGGTGTCGTGGATAGGTCCTGGGAAAACTCTATCTAAAATCTCTGAGACAAATTATGTCGTAAATGTTCCTGGGAGGCGTGAGAAATCTCAAATATTTCATGTTAATCTCTTAAAACCGTATTTGAGAAGAATTGAGTTAGTCAATATCGTGGCGCAGGAAATAGATGAGGTCGAGGACAATATAGATTTGGATATAGCATTTCCGGAAGCTGGCACTGAGGTTTATAACTTTGAAAATGTTATAAAAGATAGCAATTTGAACTCTAGATGCACCTCGGCGCAAATTGAGCAGTTGAGGGAATTATTAGATAAGTTTAGTTCTTTATTTTCAAATGATCCGGGACGCACTGATTTAATGGAGCACGATATCGAATTGTTAGAGTATAAACCTATTAAAATGAAACCTTACAGATCTTCGCCTAGACAAACGGAAATTTTAAGGAAAGAAATTAAAAGAATGCTGGAACTAAATATAATTGTTGAAGGGGAATCGGATTTTACCTCCCCTATGATTCTAGTAGAGGCACCGGGGAAAGATCCTAGACCCTGTATAGATTATAGGAAATTGAATGAGATCACCAGGGCAGAATTTTTCCTTTACCGAACATCGAGGACCGGGTAGAGAAAGTTGCCAGTGCAAAGTACATTACGGTGTTAGACCTCACAAAAGGGTATTGGCAAATTCCGTTGACCGCCAGAGCTCAAAGGCTGGCCACTTTTGTAACCAGTTTTGGTTCCTATATACCTCTGGTCATGCCGTTTGGAATGTTAAATGCGTCCTTTAGATTTTCAAAATTTATGGATAAGATGTTAAGAGGGTTAGAAGAATTCTGCCTACCTTATCTTGATGATATGGCCATATTTTCGGAAACGTGGGAGGATCATATGTTGCATTTGGAAAAAGTGCTTATGAGAGTCGAAGAAGCTAAAGTGAAGATTAAATTAGCCAAGTGCAAATTTGCACAAAAGTCTGTTAAATACTTAGGACATGTAGTAGGCGACGGAAGGCGCACCCCAGCCGAAGCAAAAATTCGGGCGATTTTAGATTTGCCCACCCCTAAAAATAAAACCGAAATACGTCGATGTTTAGGTATGGCGGGTTACTACTCCCGCTACATAAAAGATTATGCAGTTATTGTAGAACCATTAACTCGCGCACTTAAAGGGAAAAATAAAAGGGACAAAATAAGGTGGAGCGACGAAATGGAAAAGGCGTTTCAACAGTTGAAAACGAAACTGACGGAGGAACCTCTATTGTATGCTCCCAACTATTCGAAGGAGTTTATAATACAAACTGACGCTTCCGAAAAGGGTATCGGGGTCGTTTTAGCGCAGCGTGACGGATTAGAGGAGCATCCCATAATTTACTTAAGTCGGAAATTTACGGAAACCGAAAAAAGTTTCTGCGCGACAGAGAAGGAATGTGCGGCTATCATCTTTGCAATTAAGAAATTGCGTCATTATATTGACGGCCAACTCTTTTCGATAGAAACCGATCACAATCCTTTGGTTTTTCTAAAACGTAATTCTGGCAACAATCCGAGATTATTAAGATGGGCGCTCATACTGCAACCTTATCATTGCGCCATAAAGCATAGACCGGGACGAGATATTGCCCACGTGGATTACCTTAGTCGTGTAGAATAAATTCTTCCAGAGTTGTTTTTTTATACTTTTTGTAAGTTAATTTGATTTATTTAATAGTTTGTAACCCAGAAAATGTAATTAGATCAGTTTTTTTAATCAAAGAATCTTATTGATCATGTGTATATGCTTATATATCTGTAATTTTGTTTAAAATGTATTAGAGGGTGTCTATAAATGCCATTCTGAGATACTGGAATTTGCTAACCCATTTTAGTGATTATCAGATTCTTCATGCAAGCCCGAAGAATCATCTTTAGAAGGGGGTGTTGTAAAGAATTGAACTTTACAGATTGAATTGCCTATGTGGGAGCTTGTCATTGTGCTGTTTCAAAGAAATATTGGGCCGCACAAGTTGAAGTTTTTTTCGTTGACAAAAGAGCACTTTAGTTTAGACAGCAAATATTTTCTCAGATTTTGTGTAAAGGTGCCGCCGAAAGCTTTCATGTTGAAACCCAACAGGTGTTAATTTTTCTCACGATAGTTCGTGAGTGACCTCAGCATTTACAGGTGACCAACGATAGAAGAAGTTAAGCGTGACATCATCTGGAGGTGTTCTAATAGGTTCTAGACAGCCCCTCCCTATTGAGGTTGCTTTTCAAGTGAGGACACGAAAGAAGGGACCTGGGGGAAGTTGTGAATAAGCCTGGGATCAGACCGGCAGTCCAGTGAGATGCTGTAAAAAGATTTTCCTCGGACAAGAAGGAGGGAAGGAAGCAAGCTTCGTCTAGGTCCACGGTGACCTTATGACACGGGAATCGGACAATCTAAAAACTGTAAGACTTCAGGTGATAATTTTCTGTGTTCCGGGAACACTCGCACAAGACTCAAGACTCAACCCTGAAAAAAATGCGATGCTGAATCATTTCATTACTTAAATAAGAATTTGTGTAAATAAATATTATTTAATCCCTTAAACTGATTCAGTGGGCAAATTTCTTCTCATACGCTACCGGATTAATCTTTTAGTCCGAGGAGAAATTCGCAACAATGCGAAAAGGGGACCGTTCTTACTAAAAATTCGTTATATAGAGAAATTCGATGTATGGAGTTTCGTTATAGAGAGACTCGACTGTATATTATACATAGCATCTGCGAAAGTTTTCTTTTTTTCAGCTGCGTCATTTTCTTATAAAATAAGACTTGTATTTTTCTTAGAGGTCTGCACGGGCCCACGCTTGGCCCGTGGCCCGTACCCGGCCCGGCCATCGTTTCGAATTTTCTAACGGGCCGGGCCGGCAGATTTAGAATAGTTTTTTTTAACGGGCCGGACCGGGCCGACAAAAAAATTGGACGGGCTAGACGGGCCGGGACAGGCCGATAAAAAAAATTTCGGTCCTGCCGGTCCGTTCTGAAGATTTCAGCAGAAACCATAAAATATGAAATATTTTCAACGAAAATGGTTTTAATGAGAATAAGTATAAATGTGCGTCACGAGCCATACTAGTTTGACAGCATCAATATAAAAATGTACAGTGTAGAGATCGGCATCGGAGAGTTACATTGTGTGTAACCCGTTTTAATATTTTTTAGCTGACTTATGCCGGGCCGAGATCAAGCTTGCATTTTTTTCTACTTATAGTCTGGCCGGACCGGCATTAAACTTAATTGTTCTCAAGATTTGTAGGAAGAAAAGATGATTTGTAAAATTATTAACAGCGATAAAGAACTTATGTTAGCTTAATCTTCGGATATATACTTCTTGATGTTTTCTAAATTAATTTCTCAATAATGCGAATGTTTGACACATTTTCTGATTAATTTTAAAATGTAAAAGTATAAAAGTGATAAGCCTAACTATTGAAGGGATTTGGAATCGAATAGCGTTTTTCATTTTTGGGAAATAAAATACTTGTAGAACCTTATTGAGATATAATAGTTTCTCAAATGATTGCAGGTTTTTCTTTCTTCCCATGCTATCGCTTCAGGAAATTCTATTCAAAACGTTAATTATGACAGTATTTTATTTGCTTGGAGTATTTTTAAATTGTTTGTATCAAAAAATTGGATAACGCCATTCGATTATATAGTTTCTAAATAAAGATACCTGCTAATTTTATGCGTTTCTGAGAAAAAAATTAATTTAGAAATGTACCAGACAGGAGCTTCTTTGAATTTAACAATAAATTTGGATTTAAAATCTTTAGTAAAATGATATAGAAATATTTTTATAAATCTTTTATTAAACAGCTTCGAAAGTAACGATGTTTTTAGCTTTCTTTCTTTTTTCTTTTATTCTATGCGATATTAATTTTTTAATTCTTTATTGAAATATTGAAAACCTAAAAATCTAAGTAATCATTATTGTTGTTAATGTGTATTTCCTGTAAAATCATTCCATAGATATGTATACAGTGTTTTTTAAAGGAATCTTAATTATATGATAAATATCCGATTTTTTTTATTTTTTAGAAATAGTAGAAATTGTAACGGGCCAAAACGGGCCGGTCCTGTTTTCACTGATTTCTGTACGAACCGGGCTGGGACGGTCCCGGGCCGAACTTTTGAGTTTTACGACGGGCCGGGCCCGGACAAAAAAATAATTTTTCTACGGGCCGGATCGGGCCCGGGCCTGGAAATTCCGGCTCGTGCAGACCTCTAATTTTTCTGTCACCAGAAGTTATTTTCCACATTTCTGCAGAAAGACCCCATTCTAACGGTGGAGTGTGTGTGTATGTGGAGGGGAGAGGTAATTGTCATCTTGTCTTTACAGATACATCTCAAATAAAATCTGGATATGAAGTAGAATTTCGAAAATGAGCAGAATGTGCCCCGTGATAATATTAACAACAACCTAAAAACATGATTTTGGAGGGTTCCTATTTTCATCACAGTTGATTATTTTTAGAAAAAAATAAACAAGTGAATCTCAAATAATCTATAATTCAGAGGGAGGGTGTATATAATCCGGCAGCACAATCACCTCATCGAGTTCGCGGCCGAAATTCCAGAATTTGTTAAAATTCTCTTGGCATATTAAAACGCAATTGATCTGCCAAATAATATCTTGGTAGAAAACATCTGATGTTAACCAGTCCTTTTAGAGGTTGACTCGTTATTTACCAATATGTTTACCTGCACCCAAAAGTATAAAAACATGGAGGACTGAGAGCAGGAAAACACAATAGTAAACCTATGAGTCAAACGCTAAAATCGGGTTTTCAGGTGTTCCATATATGAGTGTCAAAACGTTTTACGCTTGTTGAGCGGAGCAGTTGAGAACACCCTCAAGACAATTTTTAAAAGAAAAAAAAGAATTCAAACTTTCCTACTCATGTGTTTTAGAGAAAGGAAGGGGGAGGAATGCCTCTCGAGACTTTTAGTGTCATTTTCTCTTTGTGTTTAATTACTTTAACACTATTGATATTAACATTAGTGTCTTAGTTATTCGTCATTTAGTTATTATAACACATTTCTAAGAAATGACCGGAGATAAATGTGTATATATATATACATGTGTATATATATATATATATATATATATATATATATATATATTGAATTAAATCTTAAAGAGACTTGTATCCTTTTTTGATTTAAGAACACCCTTAAGGGTGTTCTTAAATCACAAAGGGCCACTTTGTGACACATGCATTAATTTATTTCTATTCGGAAATGCATGAAAATAGCAGGTGTTGTTATTGAGAAACTGTCTAATTGCACTCAATTTTCTGTTTTTTAAAAACACAATAGATTTTTTATAACAAGCCTTCAAAGTTGAGCCCATTTCCCGACGAATGCAGAAAAGCCGATCGAAAAGCAGGAGAAAAACGGGTGATCAAGTCATCGAAATAGCTTAGAACTGGATTGGTAATTTAACTATCATAAAATGGAAAAAAAGTTGATTCGAAATCGCTTCCATCGTCAGGCATTCCAATTTTATGTCTTTCCGTCAAAAAATGAATTTGTAAATGTGTCAAAACGTTTTGCGCTTGTTGAGCAGAGCAGTTGAGAACACCCTTAAGTATGTTCTTAAATCAAAAAAAGCAACTTTGTGACATAATTTTTTTTTTTTTTTTCGTAAATGCATGAAACTAGCAGGTGTTGTTCAGAAACTACATAATTGCACTCATTTTTCTGTTTTTAGTAAACGCAATAGATACTTAAGAAATGGCTGTCAAAGTTGACGTTTTGAACCACATTTCATGACAACCCCCCCCCCTTCCCTCCAAAAAAATATGTGAATGGAAGGGGGGGAAATGCATGATCAGTTGATCGAAATCGCTTATAATGTGATAGGTAATTTTAAATGGAAAACAAAGTTTGATTTGAAATTGCTTCCATACTCAGGTCTTCCAATTTTATATCTTTCTGTTAAAAAATGAATTTGTAAGTGTGTCAAAACGATTTAATTTTGTTGACCAAAGCGATTAATTTTTCAATCTAAAAATCGAAAACACATTTCGGTTTGAAATTCAATCAGTACAATTCTGTCAATTGTATACCTTTCCGTTTAAAAATGGGTTAGACACTCTTAGAATTTGAATTAGAATTTGATTTATAAACAATTAACTTCTGAGGAAGACCCTTTTTTCGTTCCCAAATCTCAGACTTCGGAAAAATCGGTTCAAATTGCCGTTTTTGATTGCTTCTTTTGCAGTATTTTGTGCACTTATCAAAGAATTGACCTTCACGGCACTTTGTACACTTACTAAATAAGGGAATCTGCGAGTTTCATGTGTTTGAGAGTAAAAGTGAATTAAAAAATAAATCGGAAAACAAACAGTTTGATTCGAAATACACCGTTAAGGGTGTTCTTAAATCAAAAAGGGCAACTATGCCAGACATGCATTTATTTATTTTTGTTCGGAAATGCATGAAACTAGCGGTAGGCGGAAAAAAGCGCACCGGAAAAAAGCGCACGGAAAAAAGCGCCCCGGAAAAAAGCGTCCCTGGAAAAAAGCGCCCCGGAAAAAAGCGTCCCTGGAAAAAAGCGCACCGGAAAAAAGCGTCCCTTTTTATAAATCACATATTTAAACAAGTCTGATAATAGTACACATGGTTAATCTCAGAATATAAACACTAGAGTGAGACGGTTTTACGAAATTTGAGCATCCTTGCTCTCTCGAAACTGAGATGGGCGAAGGTGTGTGTGTGTGTGGGGGGGGGGGGGGGGCTTTAAAAGTTATCTCAAAACCTGTTATTGCCTCTATGAAAAAAAAACTTGTAGGATACGAAAATAGATACATAAAGATAAATATATAGATACGATAATAAACACTAGGTACTTAAATGATTTTTTTAAATTCAAGTCTCCCTTGTGCTTCTGTGGTGGTGGTTGGGGGGGGGGGGGGAAGGGGAGAGGGCGATTGTCTACAAACTCTGAATTTACTCAAACTCTTACATTATTTTTTTATATTATTTATAATTTGATCATTTATAATTTAAATTATACATAATTAATTTATATATTATATGATTATTATTTTTATTATTATCATCAAATTACATATTAATATTTTATTACATTTTAAATTATGTATTTATACTTATATAATATATATTAATTATTAATATATTAATATAATATATTAATTATAAATAATTAATAATATAATTAATAGATTAATAATAATAATAATAATAATAATAATTAATAATAAATAATTTATAATAAATAAATAATACATAATCATAAATTAAATATAAAATTAAATAAAAAAAAATAAAAAAATGTACAAATAAATATTATTAAATATTAAATATTATACTCATTAACAAAAATTTATTTAAAAATGATAATATATTATTAACTCATAGTAATATCAACTCATATATATCTTTTACATTCAGCCACCCTTGTTCTTCTGTGGGGGCGGGGGGGGGGGGTGAGCCTACAAACTCCAAATCTATCACTGCTTTAGACGATAACATTTTTTTGGAATGTTTTTTAGAATTTAGGGAAAAAAGTGACTGGAAAAACAAGAGCGCAAAAAGTGATCAGAAAAAAGTGACAAGGAATTGATAAATATTGAACTTGTGGATAAATAAATGATAAAAACTAAAGTGGCAACAAATATCTCATTTATATCATTCTCGTAGGACAGCGGTTCCCAACCTTTGATACGCGTATCCTTGGGGATACGTAGCGAGATTGCTGGAAGTATATGACGATAGTATCAGTAATGGCGGGTGATAAAATATCATTTTTTAAATAAATTCTTGTTAATGTGTAGATTTTTTAATATTTAATTTTATATATTTATACACTTATTTTTATTATGTCCTATAAGTTTATAAAATATTATCATTTTTAAAATTAATTATTGTTGATGAAACTAGATTTTTAATATTTAATTTTATTTATTAATACATTTATTTTTATTGATTTACTATGAGTTAATAAAATATTATCATTTTTAAATAAACTTTTGTTAATAAGTATAATTTTTAATATTTAATTACATTTATTTTTAATTTTATATTTAATTTATATTTATGTATTATTAATTTATTACTTATTTATTAAATTTTTTTTATTATGTATTACTATTATATTATATTAATATATTTATTATTATATATTATGTTATATATTATATAAATATAAATATATAAATGTAATATAAAATATAATAAAATATTAATGTGAAATTTTTAATAAAAATAATCAAATTATAAATAATATTAAAAAAATAAATATAAGAGATATATTTCAAAGTTTGTAGATACCCTCTCCCCTCCCCCCGCCCCACTCCACAGGAGAACAAGGGAGACTGAATTTAAAAAAATCATTTAAGTACCTAAAGTTCATTATCTAGTTCTTCGTACCTTACATTTTTTTTTTTCATTAAAGGAATGACAGGTTTTGAGATAACTTTTAAAGTCCTCCCCCCCCCCCCCCGCCCATCTGAGTCCCGATAGAGTAAAGACTTAAATTTCACAAAACCGTCTCAATCTAGTGTTTATATTCTAAGATTAACCATGTGTACTATTATCAGACTTATTTAAATATGTGATTTATAAAAAGGGACGCTTTTTTCCGGTGCGCTTTTTTCCGGGGACGCTTTTTTCCGGGACGCTTTTTTCCGTGCGCTTTTTTCCGGGGACGCTTTTTTCCGTGATTCGAAACTAGCAGGTGTTGTTATTCAGAAACTGCCTAATTGCACTCATTCTTCTGTTTTTTAAAAACACAATAGATTTTTCATAACAAGCCTTCAAAGTTGACACTTTTGAGCGTATTTCCCGACGAAAGCAGAAAAACCGGTCGAAAAGGGGGAGAAAAACGGGTGATTGCGTCATCGAAATAGCCTATAACTCGATAAGTAATTTAATTATCATAAAATGGAAAAATAAGTTCAATTCGAAATCGCTTCTATAGTCAGGCATTAAAATTTTATATCTTTCTGTTAAAAAATGAATTTGTAAATGTGTCAAAACGTTTTGCGCTTGTTGAGCAGAGCAGTTGAGAACACCCTTAAGTATGTTCTTAAATCAAAAAAAGCAACTTTGTGACATAATTTTTTTTTTTTTTTTTTTTTCGTAAATGCATGAAACTAGCAGGTGTTGTTCAGAAACTACATAATTGCACTCATTTTTCTGTTTTTAGTAAACGCAATAGATACTTAAGAAATGGCTGTCAAAGTTGACGTTTTGAACCACATTTCATGACAACCCCCCCCCCCCCTTCCCTCCAAAAAAATATGTGAATGGAAGGGGGGGAAATGCATGATCAGTTGATCGAAATCGCTTATAATGTGATAGGTAATTTTAAATGGAAAACAAAGTTTGATTTGAAATTGCTTCCATACTCAGGTCTTCCAATTTTATATCTTTCTGTTAAAAAATGAATTTGTAAGTGTGTCAAAACGATTTAATTTTGTTGACCAAAGCGATTAATTTTTCAATCTAAAAATCGAAAACACATTTCGGTTTGAAATTCAATCAGTACAATTCTGTCAATTGTATACCTTTCCGTTTAAAAATGGGTTAGACACTCTTAGAATTTGAATTAGAATTTGATTTATAAACAATTAACTTCTGAGGAAGACCCTTTTTTCGTTCCCAAATCTCAGACTTCGGAAAAATCGGTTCAAATTGCCGTTTTTGATTGCTTCTTTTGCAGTATTTTGTGCACTTATCAAAGAATTGACCTTCACGGCACCTTGTACACTTACTAAATAAGGGAATCTGCGAGTTTCATGTGTTTGAGAGTAAAAGTGAATTAAAAAATAAATCGGAAAACAAACAGTTTGATTCGAAATACACCGTTAAGGGTGTTCTTAAATCAAAAAGGGCAACTATGCCAGACATGCATTTATTTATTTTTGTTCGGAAATGCATGAAACTAGCGGTAGGCGGAAAAAAGCGCACCGGAAAAAAGCGCACGGAAAAAAGCGTCCCTGGAAAAAAGCGCCCCGGAAAAAAGCGTCCCTGGAAAAAAGCGCACCGGAAAAAAGCGTCCCTTTTTATAAATCACATATTTAAACAAGTCTGATAATATTACACATGGTTAATCTCAGAATATAAACACTAGAGTGAGACGGTTTTATGAAATTTGAGCATCCTTGCTCTCTCGAAACTGAGATGGGCGAAGGTGTGTGTGTGTGTGGGGGGGGGGGGGCTTTAAAAGTTATCTCAAAACCTGTTATTGCCTCTATGAAAAAAAAACTTGTAGGATACGAAAATAGATACATAAAGATAAATATATAGATACGATAATAAACACTAGGTACTTAAATGATTTTTTTAAATTCAAGTCTCCCTTGTTCTTCTGTGGTGGTGGTTGGGGGGGGGGGGGGGAAGGGGAGAGGGCGATTGTCTACAAACTCTGAATTTACTCAAACTCTTACATTATTTTTTTATATTATTTATAATTTGATCATTTATAATTTAAATTATACATAAATTATTTATATATTATATGATTATTATTTTTATTATTATTATCAAATTACATATTAATATTTTATTACATTTTATATTATGTATTTATACTTATATAATATATATTAATTATTAATATATTAATATAATATATTAATTATAAATAATTAATAATATAATTAATAGATTAATAATAATAATAATAATAATAATAATTAATAATAAATAATTTATAATAAATAAATAATACATAATCATAAATTAAATATAAAATTAAATAAAAAAAATAAAAAAATGTACAAATAAATATTATTAAATATTAAATATTATACTCATTAACAAAAATTTATTTAAAAATGATAATATATTATTAACTCATAGTAATATCAACTCATATATATCTTTTACATTCAGCCACCCTTGTTCTTCTGTGGGGGCGGGGGGGGGGTGAGCCTACAAACTCCAAATCTATCACTGCTTTAGACGATAACATTTTTTTGGAATGTTTTTTAGAATTTAGGGAAAAAAGTGACTGGAAAAACAAGAGCGCAAAAAGTGATCAGAAAAAAGTGACAAGGAATTGATAAATATTGAACTTGTGGATAAATAAATGATAAAAACTAAAGTGGCAACAAATATCTCATTTATATCATTCTCGTAGGACAGCGGTTCCCAACCTTTGATACGCGTATCCTTGGGGATACGTAGCGAGATTGCTGGAAGTATATGACGATAGTATCAGTAATGGCGGGTGATAAAATATCATTTTTTAAATAAATTCTTGTTAATGTGTAGATTTTTTAATATTTAATTTTATATGTTTATACACTTATTTTTATTATGTCCTATAAGTTTATAAAATATTATCATTTTTAAAATTAATTATTGTTGATGAAACTAGATTTTTAATATTTAATTTTATTTATTAATACATTTATTTTTATTGATTTACTATGAGTTAATAAAATATTATCATTTTTAAATAAACTTTTGTTAATAAGTATAATTTTTAATATTTAATTACATTTATTTTTAATTTTATATTTAATTTATATTTATGTATTATTAATTTATTACTTATTTATTAAATTTTTTTTATTATGTATTACTATTATATTATATTAATATATTTATTATTATATATTATGTTATATATTATATAAATATAAATATATAAATGTAATATAAAATATAATAAAATATTAATGTGAAATTTTTAATAAAAATAATCAAATTATAAATAATATTAAAAAATAAATATAAGAGATATATTTCAAAGTTTGTAGATACCCTTTCCCCTCCCCCCGCCCCACTCCACAGGAGAACAAGGGAGACTGAATTTAAAAAAATCATTTAAGTACCTAAAGTTCATTATCTAGTTCTTCGTACCTTACATTTTTTTTTCATTAAAGGAATGACAGGTTTTGAGATAACTTTTAAAGTCCTCCCCCCCCCTCCCGCCCATCTGAGTCCCGATAGAGTAAAGACTTAAATTTCACAAAGCCGTCTCATTCTAGTGTTTATAGTCTAAGATTAACCATGTGTACTATTATCAGACTTATTTAAATATGTGATTTATAAAAAGGGACGCTTTTTTCCGGTGCGCTTTTTTCCGGGGACGCTTTTTTCCGTGATTCGAAACTAGCAGGTGTTGTTATTCAGAAACTGCCTAATTGCACTCATTCTTCTGTTTTTTAAAAACACAATAGATTTTTCATAACAAGCCTTCAAAGTTGACACTTTTGAGCGTATTTCCCGACGAAAGCAGAAAAACCGGTCGAAAAGGAGGAGAAAAACGGGTGATTGCGTCATCGAAATAGCCTATAACTCGATAAGTAATTTAATTATCATAAAATGGAAAAATAAGTTCAATTCGAAATCGCTTCTATAGTCAGGCATTAAAATTTTATATCTTTCTGTTAAAAAATGAATTTGTAAATGTGTCAAAACGCTTTTCGCTTGTTGAGCGGATCAGTTAAGAACGCCCTTAAAAGGTATCAGAAAAGGCTTCTTCTTGTTGCACAGGGTTGGTTATCCGAGTAATCGCCGAGTATTCTTTTCCAAAATCCTGTGTGTGAACAACGCTGAAACTGATAAGGGAGCACACAAAACAGCAAAGACGTCGCAATCGCGATGGGAACAGCAGGGTGTCCCAAAAAATGTCCTTCCATCCCAATTATGTTGTCACCTAACGAAATTTACGACACTAGTATCTCCAATTACACCAGCAGCCTCTCAAAGGGATATTATGGATTTTGAGAGGGTGTTGATTGCACTCCCTCGAAATGGTTACATTGACTTTTGAGCAATTCAAAAAAACATGTCAATCAGAGTTTAGCCTGGCAAACAAAAAATATTTTAGCTTTTGTCAATATTTTTAGTTTATTCGTTTCAGAAAATGTGTAGTAAGGAGGAAGGTGTGGGTAATTGATGTTAGTATGCAACGATATTAAATATAGAACGACATAGTAAAGAACGATTCCCGATTATTTTAGTAGTTTTTGATTTATTAGTTTTAGATTAACATTTCCATGCAAATTAGAATTAGGAGCTTTTCTAAGTTGCTTATTTATTTATTTTTGCTTTTTGTCTTTTAGCGAAAATCATACCGATACAATTTTACGAAATACGAAAATAACGAATGCAGTTTAAAACCGTTTAAACCAGGGCTGCGGAGTAAGAGTAGAAGTCGGAGTCGATAAAAAACAAACCGACTCCGACTCCGGTTATTTTTGTTACACAGTTTGAAGTGAAATTAAATCAAATATATGTAATTTTAAATCCATAAAAGGAATTATTATTGTTATTTTTGGATCATATCGGGCTACTGAATTTAAACATTCCCAATGTGATACACAGTAGATGAAAACTGTTTTCAACTAAAAAAATCTAGTAGATCACGATTTATTTGCGAAATAGCAAAATTTTCTTTCTATTTTTTCCCCTTTTCGTCAAAAGTCTTCTGCTCTGGTGGACACGAATTATCAACAAAATTATAAAGCTTTCTTTTTTTCCAAGTCCACGGACTCTAAATAACAAAATTTCTGTTTTGTTTTCTTCTTTAGATTTCGATAATTGGATTTTTTTAATCACAGAAAAAAGCGCACCTTTTTACAAGTCACATATTTATTTATTAAATTAATTATTATACATTATATTATATATTACATAACTATAAATATGTGAATATAATATAAAATATAATAAAATATTAATATGTAATTTCATAATAATAATAAAAATTATTATATAATATATAAATTATTATATATAATTAAAGTTGTAAAAAATATTAAAAATTTAAATATAATAAATAGACTCGGAGTTTGCAGACACTCCCCCCCCCCTTCCCCCACCATCGCACAGAAGAACAAGAGAGACTGAGTTTTAAAAAATTACATTTAAATGCGTTGTGTTAGTATTCTAATTCTCCGTACCTTACAATTTTTTTTTCATTGAGGCAATAACAGGTTTTGCGATAACTTTTAAAGCCCCCTCCATCTCAGTCTCGACAGAGCAGGGATGCTCAAATTTCAAAAAGTCTTCTCAGTCTAGTGTTTACATTCTAAGATTATGTGTATTATTATCAGGCTTATCTAAATAGTATGTGATTTATATAAAGATGCGCTTTTTTCAGCGTACCTTTTTTTGGGGTTTGTCGACGTGAAATTAAATAAAAAGAATATTGCCCAGTTAAACTGATTGCATTGAGCTCACAGGCTACGCATACTAATTGTACATTACACCCTTGTATTTTCAAGGATTAATTCCGTTCGTAAAAAATTAAGAAGGGGAAACAGCTCTCCCCTTTTCCCCTTTTTTATACTTAATCATTGAACTTCCTAAACTATCAAGGACATGCTTTATCATATAAAAAAATTTTATTCAAAATTCACAGCAAATCGGATAATTCTTAATAAAAACCCATTTAGCATTTATATAGTTTAAGAGGAATTATCCCCCTGTTTTATACTTGACCATTAAACTTCCAAAACTATTCAGAGATTTGAACGAAATCTGACAATTCTGCTTGAAAAACCCATTTATATAAATTAAGGGGAGGGGCATTAGAACCCCCGTTTCCCCTGTTTATACTTATTCAATGAACACCTAATAACAGTCACGGAATCGCCTCATCAGAATGATCCTGTATCTAAATTTTGAACGAAAGCTGTTAATTCTGCATGAAAATCCCATTTATATCAATTAAGGGGAGGGGCATGAAACCCCCGTTCCCCCTGTTTATACTTAGTCAATGAACACCTAATAACAGTCACGGAATCGCCTCATCAGAATGATCCTATATCTAAATATTGAACGAAAGCTGTTAATTGTGCATGAAAATCCCATTTATATCAATTAAGGGGAGGGGCATGAACCCCCCGTTCCCCCTGTTTATACTTATTCAATGAACACCTAATAACAGTCACGGAATCGCCTCATCAGAATGATCCTATATCTAAATTTTGAACGAAAGCTGTTAATTCTGCATGAAAATCCAGTTTATATCAATTAAGGGTAGGGGCATGAGCCCCCCGTTCCCCCTCTTATACATATCGAATGAACTCCAAAAACTAATCAGGGAAACGCCTTATCAGGATATACCTATATACAAAATTTTAAGTGGATCCGATATTTTTATCATGAGTTATCGCGTTACGCACGTACATACAGAACGGGCGGGCACATAAGCTCTCAGGCTATGATAGCCTGTGAGCTAAAAATTAGTAAAACGGAAAATATATATTTTTTCTTTTTTCACTCAAAGCTTTAAGAACTGGATTAATTTCAAAATAGTAAAATTTTCGCCTTGTTTTTCTTGCGTTACTCCATAATTTAAGTCGAATTCGGAGTCGGGGGTCATTCATTTTTCCCACCCAATCTGCAGCCCTGATCAAGGAGACACTTCAGCCAAATGAAAAGACCCATTCCCTAATGCTAATCCTATGAAAAAATTTACTAATTGTATCTTGGTTGCATTTCAATATTTTTAAAAGTTTTTTTTTTTTTTTTTTTTTTTTTTTTTTTTATCACTGGATAGCTGAGATTGAACTGAATGCAAGTCGTTTTTTACTTTTTCGATTTTGGTTGCTGATATTTTTTATGATTATAGTTTCGCTTTCTGAACCGGTTCCGAAAATGAAAGCGTCTTCACAAAAAATATCTGTAAACAAAATCAAAAAAGTAAAAATACGGCCTGCATTCAAATCAAGCTCAGCTATCAAATGCAAAAAAAAAAAAAAAAAAAAAAAAAAAAAAAGAAAAAGAAAAAAAAAAAAGAAAAATTTAATTACAACCGGGATATCTTTATAAATTTCTTTAGGTTAGTATTAGCGAACGGGTCTAACAGCTCTGCTCAACAAGAGCAAAATGTTTTGACACATTTACAAATTCATTTTTTAAAGGAAAGATATAAAACTGCAAAGCCTGACCATGAAAACCCTTTGGAATCTGACTTTTTTTTTTTTTTTCATTTTTGATTACTTACTGAATTATAAGATTTTTTGATCACATGACAAGACCATTTTTCTCCGTTCGATCACTGCTTTTTCTTCTCTCAAGTGGAGTTTCGGTTCAAAACGCCAACTTTGACACTATTTTGTAAAAAACCTATTCATTTGCAAAAAAAAAAAAAAAAAAAAAAAAAAAAAAAAAACGGGAAAATGAGATTGATTTGATAGTTTCTGAACAACGCCTTTTAGAGACATGCATTTCCGAATAAAAATAAATTAAAATTATTTGCCATAAATCGGCTTTTTTTTGATTTGAGAACAGCCTTAAGAGTGTTCTAGAATAAAAAAGGGCAACTTTGTGACACATGCATTAATTTATTTTTGTTCGGAAATGCATGAAAATAGCAGGTGTTTTTATTCAGAAACTGTCTAATTGCACTCATTCTTTTGTTTTTTAAAAAACACAATAGATTTTTCATAACAAGCCTTCAAAGTTGACACTTTTGAGCATATTTTCCGACGAAAGCAGAAAAACCGGTCGAAAAGGACTTGATAAGTAATTTAATTATCATAAAATGGAAAAATATGTTGAATTCGAAATCGCTTTCATAGTCAGGAGTAGTAGGAAAACAACAGTACGGGCTCAAGCGCAGGTGGGGCTGTGGGGCCGCCCCGCCTGCTCCTCCGGCTGCCCCACCTGCTCCTCCGGCTGCCCCACCTGCTCCTCCAGCTGCCCCGGGCCTCCTCCGGCTGCCCCGCCTGCGGTCCCTCCTGCTCCCACCATCTCACCGCCGCCCTCCTGCGCCCCCTAGTGGAAAAAAGGAACATTCTATTATAACAGGATAGGTGAACAACCTTCCCTAATTAAAAATATTATCAATCACATCTCAACATTGAATCATACTATAAGATGAAGATTAAATTTGTATTTGAATTTTAAACAACCGTAATTTTAATGAGTATTATTAATTAAGCGAAACAATTAAAATTTCAGTTTTTAACCATTTTATTTAGATTTCTTCAACTACAAGATGAGATTATCAATTTAACTCAAGAAAGTTAAACATATATTTGAATTTTGCTTCATAGACATCTTAATGAGTAGTATTAATTAAGTAAAAACAATAGAAAATATCCAGTTTTATAGAAAAAGACTGATTTCTTACGATTTTTATCAACTATTTGATCAATGTAACGACTTAAAAGTTGAAAGTTAAACATGTATCCTAGTTTTTCAACAGCTATAGCCTTAATGAGTATCGTTAATTAAGTAAAAAAAACAATGGAAAATATCAAGTTTTATGGAAAAAGACTGATTTCTAACGATTTTTATCAACTTAAGAGAGAAAACTTAAACATACATTTCAGTTTTTCAACAGCTATAACCTTAATGAGCATTCATAATTAAGTAAAAAACAATGGAAAATATCGATTTTATAGAAAAAGACTGATTTCTTACGATTTTTATCAACTGCAACATCAGTGTATCGACTTACAAGTTGAAAGTTAAACATGCATTCTAGTTTTTCAACAGCTATAATCTTAATGAGTATCGTTAATTAAGTAAAAAACAATGGAAAATATCAAGTTTTATAGAAAAAGACTGATTTCTTACGATTTTTTCAACTCAAACTTCAGAATATCAATTTGATAGAAAGAAATTTAAGCATGCATTCCAGTTTTGGACAACCATTTCCTTCATGAACATTATTAATTAAGCAAAACAGAAAATATTAAATTTTTAACTGATTTCTTCATATTTTTTATTTATTTATTTATTTTTTAATATAAAATCAGAATACACAACTTAAAATAGAAATTTAAACATATTTTTTAGTTTTTAAACAGTCGTTACCTCAAAGAATTCCGATAATTGAACAATTAACAAAGGAAACTAATGATTTTTTAACGAAAAAAGACGAATTAAACGAATTTGGTTAACTTTTACTCTAATTGGAAATTTCATCGTACTTTATGTATACCAACTAAGTAGAATTTTAATGCATAAACGAATAATTTAAAGAAATCCCCAACACACAAATGTGAACCTGCAGAGCATTTCTTATTACGTCATATCTAAACTAAAACTTTTTTCTGCAACCCCACCATGCATGCATTCCAGGTAGGGGAACATAACAAAGAATCTTGACGTCACAACTTACAATGGTATACAAATGTTTACGTTCAAGAAAAAGTATCACATAGAGTGAAAAAAAAGAAGAGATTTAAGTTATTTATCCATTCTAGTTTTATAACAGTTACTACAACATCTCCAAATTAAAATTTGGAAGTCATAATGAGTATAATTAATTAAGCAAAATAATAGAAATATTAGTTTTTCAGAGGGGAAAAGACGAATTTAAACAAATTTTATTAGTTTTACACTAGTTTAATAATAATTTTAAGGAGGAAAAAGACGAATTTAAACTTTTTTTTTTAGTTTTACACTATTTTTTCTCATCTCCAACATGGATATATCAATTTTAACAGAAGAATTAAACGTATATTATAGTTTTTAACAACAAAATCTTAACAAGTATCATTAATTAAACAAAAATAAATATCAGTTTTAAAGAAAAGACGAATTTGAATAATTTTACACTAGTATTTTCAAAAGCAACATGGAAATATCAATACTTATTCACATATTTCACTTATTCACTGTATTCAATACTATATTTAATAAATTTGGATACACTTTAAGAATTTCCTAATCTATAATTAAATATCAGCTGTATATTTAATGTTACCCATGTTTTCAACATTAGTTCATAATCGTGAATTTTGTATTTTAAATACCATGTATTCAGGTTCAGATTATTTTCACTTGAAATCATACAGAATTTTTTAACAGAGTTTGTTTTTGAAATCATTGAAGCAACTGTATTTAATATTTTTAACACCAATTTTCTAAGATTTTCTAACATTTTCCGATTATACATTCTTCAGAAGTACATTTCTAAATGCTACAATCACTTTACATATCGAAAAGATATCATTGAAGCAACTGTATTTAATATTTTTAATACCAATTTTCTAAGATTTTTTAACATTTTCCGGTTATACATTCCTCAAAAGTTATTATTACGTATTCTAAACAATAGCAAATATTAATTTTAAGAATAAAAAGACGAATTTAAACAAATTTTATTAGTTTTACACTATTTTTTCTCACCTCCAACACGGATATATCAATTTTAACAGAAGAATTAAACGTATATTTTAGTTTTTAACAACAAAAATGTAATAAGTATCATTAATTAAACAAAAATAAATACCAATTTTCAAGAAAAGACAATTTTTTACACAAATTTTCAACTTTGAAATACATCGCTTACATATATTGTTACAGTATATTACTAAACTTAAACTTTTTAAAAAGTTTGAATGTCTTTACAAAGGGTTCATACTTATATTTTTCACGTCTTGACTGCATTCGAAATCTTACAACAAAAGTATACTTTTATTATTATTATTATTATTATTATTATTCTAGAAAACCTAAAAAATCGTTTCTTGCTGCTTTAGACACTTGACATATTAAAACTACTCTACCCATATAATTAATCAAATTAGGACATGATTCATCTTACACTTCAAAATTTCTGAATTTTTACAATACTTATTTTCATCAAACTTTATTCTTGATCCTATATATTTTAATAGCACAGAATTTTCACATCTGTTTTTATCTACTTATCAGAAAATTATTAAAACACCCAACAACATTTTTCAAATATGAATATTATCTTTACAATTTAATGATGCAAAACATACACGAATACAAAGTTTAATTTTTACAAACATTTCATATTTCAAACAAAACTATTCGAAATTTTCACAACGTAAGAGCAAACATTAGACGAACTTTTTAACATTAATATTGCTTAGATCTTTTCATCATAACTTTTAACTATGATAATTATCCATTTTTAGGTTGATTGTCGAAAAACTGTAACTGAAATTACATAAACTTAATGTAAAAAACCATGTTCTCACACAATTTCTTGAAATTCAACAAAGAATTGACTATTACTCCAATACTTATCTACTTCAATCTCGACTCTCGATAGTATATAGATATTACATCATTACATACTTACAACTCTTTTCAAACGTTTATCAGAAAATCAAGCCAATCAAAGTCTAGTAGTTATCACACCTGTTCCTCAGAAATATTACTATCATATGAAACAGTAAAGAAAATTAATAGATATTTAATATTTAATAACTTCATACGTGAAATTACTGTCGAATGAGAATACTAATAATCAATAAAATCAACTGTTGGACAAAAAAATAGTACAGATTACCGAAAATTCAAATCATTTTTTCTACAAAAATTACAAAAATTAACAAATGAATGACCAGTTAGAGAAATAATTAAAAAAAATAATGAACATATTTACAAATTTATTAAAATCACACCTTTTTCTGGATTACAAACCACAATTTCTTGAAAAATTTAACACCGAATTTGTAAGATTTTAATCCTAGTATTACATACACTCAATAAATATTCAAAATTAACAAAAAAATAATTTTTTTAGTCTCATCAATAAGCAGAAATTCTATATTAAAAGAATATTTTCATAGTAGTACTTATAAAAATGAGAGTTTACAAACTGATTTTCATAATTTTATCACATTTAAACTTAATTTTTATACATAAAACATTATTTAATCAAATTTTATACTTTCTAATTCAGTAAAATTCAATACTTTTTTAGTTTTTAAACCAATACCACAATATTTATTTACATCAAACTTGATTCTTTACCTTTTATATTTCCACATTACACAAGTGAGTTAAATACTAACTTGGAACGGGAGTTGAAGTCAATTGATTCAATTCGATTTTCATCGTATACGCATTTCCCCTACACGAAATTTCTTACTTCTATAATCATCTAATGTATTAAAACTAATCTACTCATATTTTTAATCAATTCATCAGATGTTTCATCTCGCACTTCTGAATTATCATCCACCAAGTTGCTTAAAATATAAATACTATCTTTAAAGTTTTAATGTAGTATACATGACTAATCTTGAGTTTCCATCTATACTATTAATCAAATTATCATATGTTTCATCTTACAGTTCAACGATTTCTGAATTATCGTCCATCTAGTTGTTTAAAATATTAATAAAATGTTTATAGTTTTTGATTATACATAGTATGTATGAATACAATCTTTAATTTTTAACAGTTCATATTTCAAATAACCTATTTTCGAAACCAAACTATGTGAATTTTACCACAATACTTATCATCATACAGAGATTTGTGTTTCATACTTTTTCTAAAAATTATCAGATATGTACTCCTCAGAGGAATTTCTATCATATGAATAAATGAAAAAAAATTAATTTATATTAAACGTACAGCGAAATTTGATTGCAATATATATGTATTTAATAAAAATAAATAAATGAGCGATTATTTATACATTAAACCTTTACTAAATATATATTTCTTGCGTTATAAAGATGTTTCAACAAGATGAACCAAAACAGCAGCAAACTTCAGAAATTAATGATCTGAATGATTCATCCCTAGCACATGTAGCGTTAATGAATAATACATATGTAAGTACTTATATGAAAAATACTAGAATTCGTATATGAATCGTAATTAGAGTAAATATAAAATGATTTGTCTTACTGCCTACACTTTAACAAATGCCTTTTTACCTATATTGTTGAAAAGAATCCTAATTGTTTGCATTTTATTTCTATTACAGATGTGTTCTATTTGCTACAAACATTTCTTAAGTAAATCGAATTTAACAGAACATACAAAAATCCATACAGGTGAAAAACCTTACACTTGGGAAGATTACCAAATGCTGTTTTCAAGAAGGCGTGAATCAAAAGTGCACACATCATCATATAAAGCATCGTCAGTTATATGTAAACTTAGTGAGGATATTCAAAAATTATTCAGACGTTTGAAGAATTTAGACATAAAGGAAGATATTTAGACTATATATCCATCATATTTTCATAACACTTACCACAATATCTCAAACTTAAAATTTGGAAGACATACACACTGCTGAAAAGTAATTTTGTTACCCGTGATTCTTCTAACCAGCATGAATGTATAGATATTATTTTGCAATGTATCCTTTAAATGCTCACATTAAATATTCCTTTATATACATATATCGTTGTGTTTATTTTTTAAAAACCTATTACATTAATAAAATAGGTTACACACACGTACATACACATAACATTTTAAGTGAAACAACACTCTCACAACTTAAAAAATGCATAAGAACATACAAAAATAAGCAGATGTATGAAAAAATATGCAAATTTACAAAATAATTTCACTGTTTTCTAGAAATACCAACAAAAAAATATTTAAAGTATAAAAAAATTACAAAAGTGAAAAGAAAAAACACAAATGTAAAACAAAAATCACAAAGTGAAAAACTCACAACAAAGTTTTTGAAAAAAAAAAAAAATTTACAACAAAAATTTTTTTACAAAAACCAAAACTTCAAAAATATTTTTCCAAAAAAATTTTTTTTCAAAAACATTTTTTACAAAAAATTTTTTTTTTCAAAATAAGTTTTTACAAAAGTAAAAAATAAAAAATCACAACGTTAAAAATATGAAAAATTTTAGTTAAAAAAAGTGTAAAAAAAATTGCAAAAAAAATTGCAAAAATTTCAAAAAAAGTTACGAAAAAAGTATCAAAATTTTTGTTCTTTTTAATAATAAATACAATGGTTTCACCATTGCATACTGTATTAAAAAGAACAAAAATTTTGATAACTTTTTTGATAACTTTTTTGAAATTTTTGCAATTTTTTTTTTGCAATTTTTTTTACACTTTTTTTAACTAAAATTTTTCATATTTTTAACGTTGTGTTTTTTTATTTTTTACTTTTGTAAAAACTTATTTTGAAAAAAAAATTTTTTTGTAAAAAATGTTTTTGAAAAAAATTTTTTTTGGAAAAATATTTTTGAAGTTTTGGTTTTTGTAAAAAAATTTTTGTTGTAAATTTTTTTTTTTTCAAAAACTTTGTTGTGAGTTTTTCACTTTGTGATTTTTGTTTTACATTTGTGTTTTTTCTTTTCACTTTTGTAATTTTTTTATACTTTAAATATTTTTTTGTTGGTATTTCTAGAAAACAGTGAAATTATTTTGTAAATTTGCATATTTTTTCATACATCTGCTTATTTTTGTATGTTCTTATGCATTTTTTAAGTTGTGAGAGTGTTGTTTCACTTAAAATGTTATGTGTATGTACGTGTGTGTAACCTATTTTATTAATGTAATAGGTTTTTAAAAAATAAACACAACGATATATGTATATAAAGGAATATTTAATGTGAGCATTTAAAGGATACATTGCAAAATAATATCTATACATTCATGCTGGTTAGAAGAATCACGGGTAACAAAATTACTTTTCAGCAGTGTGTATGTCTTCCAAATTTTAAGTTTGAGATATTGTGGTAAGTGTTATGAAAATATGATGGATATATAGTCTAAATATCTTCCTTTATGTCTAAATTCTTCAAACGTCTGAATAATTTTTGAATATCCTCACTAAGTTTACATATAACTGACGATGCTTTATATGATGATGTGTGCACTTTTGATTCACGCCTTCTTGAAAACAGCATTTGGTAATCTTCCCAAGTGTAAGGTTTTTCACCTGTATGGATTTTTGTATGTTCTGTTAAATTCGATTTACTTAAGAAATGTTTGTAGCAAATAGAACACATCTGTAATAGAAATAAAATGCAAACAATTAGGATTCTTTTCAACAATATAGGTAAAAAGGCATTTGTTAAAGTGTAGGCAGTAAGACAAATCATTTTATATTTACTCTAATTACGATTCATATACGAATTCTAGTATTTTTCATATAAGTACTTACATATGTATTATTCATTAACGCTACATGTGCTAGGGATGAATCATTCAGATCATTAATTTCTGAAGTTTGCTGCTGTTTTGGTTCATCTTGTTGAAACATCTTTATAACGCAAGAAATATATATTTAGTAAAGGTTTAATGTATAAATAATCGCTCATTTATTTATTTTTATTAAATACATATATATTGCAATCAAATTTCGCTGTACGTTTAATATAAATTAATTTTTTTTTCATTTATTCATATGATAGAAATTCCTCTGAGGAGTACATATCTGATAATTTTTAGAAAAAGTATGAAACACAAATCTCTGTATGATGATAAGTATTGTGGTAAAATTCACATAGTTTGGTTTCGAAAATAGGTTATTTGAAATATGAACTGTTAAAAATTAAAGATTGTATTCATACATACTATGTATAATCAAAAACTATAAACATTTTATTAATATTTTAAACAACTAGATGGACGATAATTCAGAAATCGTTGAACTGTAAGATGAAACATATGATAATTTGATTAATAGTATAGATGGAAACTCAAGATTAGTCATGTATACTACATTAAAACTTTAAAGATAGTATTTATATTTTAAGCAACTTGGTGGATGATAATTCAGAAGTGCGAGATGAAACATCTGATGAATTGATTAAAAATATGAGTAGATTAGTTTTAATACATTAGATGATTATAGAAGTAAGAAATTTCGTGTAGGGGAAATGCGTATACGATGAAAATCGAATTGAATCAATTGACTTCAACTCCCGTTCCAAGTTAGTATTTAACTCACTTGTGTAATGTGGAAATATAAAAGGTAAAGAATCAAGTTTGATGTAAATAAATATTGTGGTATTGGTTTAAAAACTAAAAAAGTATTGAATTTTACTGAATTAGAAAGTATAAAATTTGATTAAATAATGTTTTATGTATAAAAATTAAGTTTAAATGTGATAAAATTATGAAAATCAGTTTGTAAACTCTCATTTTTATAAGTACTACTATGAAAATATTCTTTTAATATAGAATTTCTGCTTATTGATGAGACTAAAAAAATTATTTTTTTGTTAATTTTGAATATTTATTGAGTGTATGTAATACTAGGATTAAAATCTTACAAATTCGGTGTTAAATTTTTCAAGAAATTGTGGTTTGTAATCCAGAAAAAGGTGTGATTTTAATAAATTTGTAAATATGTTCATTATTTTTTTTAATTATTTCTCTAACTGGTCATTCATTTGTTAATTTTTGTAATTTTTGTAGAAAAAATGATTTGAATTTTCGGTAATCTGTACTATTTTTTTGTCCAACAGTTGATTTTATTGATTATTAGTATTCTCATTCGACAGTAATTTCACGTATGAAGTTATTAAATATTAAATATCTATTAATTTTCTTTACTGTTTCATATGATAGTAATATTTCTGAGGAACAGGTGTGATAACTACTAGACTTTGATTGGCTTGATTTTCTGATAAACGTTTGAAAAGAGTTGTAAGTATGTAATGATGTAATATCTATATACTATCGAGAGTCGAGATTGAAGTAGATAAGTATTGGAGTAATAGTCAATTCTTTGTTGAATTTCAAGAAATTGTGTGAGAACATGGTTTTTTACATTAAGTTTATGTAATTTCAGTTACAGTTTTTCGACAATCAACCTAAAAATGGATAATTATCATAGTTAAAAGTTATGATGAAAAGATCTAAGCAATATTAATGTTAAAAAGTTCGTCTAATGTTTGCTCTTACGTTGTGAAAATTTCGAATAGTTTTGTTTGAAATATGAAATGTTTGTAAAAATTAAACTTTGTATTCGTGTATGTTTTGCATCATTAAATTGTAAAGATAATATTCATATTTGAAAAATGTTGTTGGGTGTTTTAATAATTTTCTGATAAGTAGATAAAAACAGATGTGAAAATTCTGTGCTATTAAAATATATAGGATCAAGAATAAAGTTTGATGAAAATAAGTATTGTAAAAATTCAGAAATTTTGAAGTGTAAGATGAATCATGTCCTAATTTGATTAATTATATGGGTAGAGTAGTTTTAATATGTCAAGTGTCTAAAGCAGCAAGAAACGATTTTTTAGGTTTTCTAGAATAATAATAATAATAATAATAATAATAAAAGTATACTTTTGTTGTAAGATTTCGAATGCAGTCAAGACGTGAAAAATATAAGTATGAACCCTTTGTAAAGACATTCAAACTTTTTAAAAAGTTTAAGTTTAGTAATATACTGTAACAATATATGTAAGCGATGTATTTCAAAGTTGAAAATTTGTGTAAAAAATTGTCTTTTCTTGAAAATTGGTATTTATTTTTGTTTAATTAATGATACTTATTACATTTTTGTTGTTAAAAACTAAAATATACGTTTAATTCTTCTGTTAAAATTGATATATCCGTGTTGGAGGTGAGAAAAAATAGTGTAAAACTAATAAAATTTGTTTAAATTCGTCTTTTTATTCTTAAAATTAATATTTGCTATTGTTTAGAATACGTAATAATAACTTTTGAGGAATGTATAACCGGAAAATGTTAAAAAATCTTAGAAAATTGGTATTAAAAATATTAAATACAGTTGCTTCAATGATATCTTTTCGATATGTAAAGTGATTGTAGCATTTAGAAATGTACTTCTGAAGAATGTATAATCGGAAAATGTTAGAAAATCTTAGAAAATTGGTGTTAAAAATATTAAATACAGTTGCTTCAATGATTTCAAAAACAAACTCTGTTAAAAAATTCTGTATGATTTCAAGTGAAAATAATCTGAACCTGAATACATGGTATTTAAAATACAAAATTCACGATTATGAACTAATGTTGAAAACATGGGTAACATTAAATATACAGCTGATATTTAATTATAGATTAGGAAATTCTTAAAGTGTATCCAAATTTATTAAATATAGTATTGAATACAGTGAATAAGTGAAATATGTGAATAAGTATAGATATTTCCATGTTGCTTTTGAAAATACTAGTGTAAAATTATTCAAATTCGTCTTTTCTTTAAAACTGATATTTATTTTTGTTTAATTAATGATACTTGTTAAGATTTTGTTGTTAAAAACTATAATATACGTTTAATTCTTCTGTTAAAATTGATATATCCATGTTGGAGATGAGAAAAAATAGTGTAAAACTAAAAAAAAAAGTTTAAATTCGTCTTTTTCCTCCTTAAAATTATTATTAAACTAGTGTAAAACTAATAAAATTTGTTTAAATTCGTCTTTTCCCCTCTGAAAAACTAATATTTCTATTATTTTGCTTAATTAATTATACTCATTATGACTTCCAAATTTTAATTTGGAGATGTTGTAGTAACTGTTATAAAACTAGAATGGATAAATAACTTAAATCTCTTCTTTTTTTTCACTCTATGTGATACTTTTTCTTGAACGTAAACATTTGTATACCATTGTAAGTTGTGACGTCAAGATTCTTTGTTATGTTCCCCTACCTGGAATGCATGCATGGTGGGGTTGCAGAAAAAAGTTTTAGTTTAGATATGACGTAATAAGAAATGCTCTGCAGGTTCACATTTGTGTGTTGGGGATTTCTTTAAATTATTCGTTTATGCATTAAAATTCTACTTAGTTGGTATACACAAAGTACGATGAAATTTCCAATTAGAGTAAAAGTTAACCAAATTCGTTTAATTCGTCTTTTTTCGTTAAAAAATCATTAGTTTCCTTTGTTAATTGTTCAATTATCGGAATTCTTTGAGGTAACGACTGTTTAAAAACTAAAAAATATGTTTAAATTTCTATTTTAAGTTGTGTATTCTGATTTTATATTAAAAAATAAATAAATAAATAAAAAATATGAAGAAATCAGTTAAAAATTTAATATTTTCTGTTTTGCTTAATTAATAATGTTCATGAAGGAAATGGTTGTCCAAAACTGGAATGCATGCTTAAATTTCTTTCTATCAAATTGATATTCTGAAGTTTGAGTTGAAAAAATCGTAAGAAATCAGTCTTTTTCTATAAAACTTGATATTTTCCATTGTTTTTTACTTAATTAACGATACTCATTAAGATTATAGCTGTTGAAAAACTAGAATGCATGTTTAACTTTCAACTTGTAAGTCGATACACTGATGTTGCAGTTGATAAAAATCGTAAGAAATCAGTCTTTTTCTATAAAATCGATATTTTCCATTGTTTTTTACTTAATTATGAATGCTCATTAAGGTTATAGCTGTTGAAAAACTGAAATGTATGTTTAAGTTTTCTCTCTTAAGTTGATAAAAATCGTTAGAAATCAGTCTTTTTCCATAAAACTTGATATTTTCCATTGTTTTTTTTACTTAATTAACGATACTCATTAAGGCTATAGCTGTTGAAAAACTAGGATACATGTTTAACTTTCAACTTTTAAGTCGTTACATTGATCAAATAGTTGATAAAAATCGTAAGAAATCAGTCTTTTTCTATAAAACTGGATATTTTCTATTGTTTTTACTTAATTAATACTACTCATTAAGATGTCTATGAAGCAAAATTCAAATATATGTTTAACTTTCTTGAGTTAAATTGATAATCTCATCTTGTAGTTGAAGAAATCTAAATAAAATGGTTAAAAACTGAAATTTTAATTGTTTCGCTTAATTAATAATACTCATTAAAATTACGGTTGTTTAAAATTCAAATACAAATTTAATCTTCATCTTATAGTATGATTCAATGTTGAGATGTGATTGATAATATTTTTAATTAGGGAAGGTTGTTCACCTATCCTGTTATAATAGAATGTTCCTTTTTTCCACTAGGGGGCGCAGGAGGGCGGCGGTGAGATGGTGGGAGCAGGAGGGACCGCAGGCGGGGCAGCCGGAGGAGGCCCGGGGCAGCTGGAGGAGCAGGTGGGGCAGCCGGAGGAGCAGGTGGGGCAGCCGGAGGAGCAGGCGGGGCGGCCCCACAGCCCCACCTGCGCTTGAGCCCGTACTGTTGTTTTCCTACTACTGTCAGGCATTAAAATTTTATAACTTTCTGTTAAAAAATGAATTTGTAAATGTGTCAAAACGTTTTTCGCTTGTTGAGCGGATCAGTTAAGAGCCTGCATCAGTCATACCGAAACTCAAAATCCGATCACAAACCTATGCGTGTTGCCACCAGGAAGACGTATCCCGAACCCAACGATTGACACTTTAAAAGACCAATGATATTTTCCAAGCTTGTAATTAATAAGAAAATGGTCATCTCAAGCCACCCTTTACCTTCAGGCGATAAAAAGGGGATAAGATACCCCAGGAAGAAAAAAGTCATTAGCAAATGCTAAAAAATCTCGCACCTTTTCAATACTGATAGCCCGAGGGATATGTGCATTTGGATAGTTTCTTCGAGATCATTTCTGACCAAAACAGTCGGATCCGTTTTAAAACAAGTCGACATTGACCTTTTTTGTTAGATAGTTTCAAGTGAAATTTATGTGTAATTTTAAAAGACAACATACAGATCGTGATTATTATGTCAGAGATTGCACATTAAAAATTTTCCAAAGAATCTCCTCTACATTTTAATATTTTTAAATGATTTTTTTAGCATTGAATAGCTGAGATCATTGAACTGTACAAAGACCGTTTTATATTTTTTCGATTTTGTTACGAGTATTTTATAGTGGCTTACATCAATAGAGCGAAATCCCAAGATAGGAATTTTTAAGATATCTCGTTTGTATTTTAATATTTTTAAATGATTTTTTTAGCATTGAACAGCTGAGATTTTTCGGTATGAAGACCGTTTTGTACTTTTTTTTATTTTGTTTACAGGTGTTTTAAAGAAGCTACTTCAGTCAAGTGAAATCCAATGGAAGAAATTTATAAAAATATCTCTTCTACATTTTTATATTTTTAAATTATTTTTTGGCATTCGATATCTCAGATATTTCGGTACAAAGACCGTTTTGTACTTTTTCGACCTTGTTTATTTAAAAAGCTATTTCAGTCAAGTGAAATCCCATTGTAGAAATTTATAAAAATATCTCTTCTACATTTTAATATTTTTAAATGATTTTTTTGTCATTAGCTGATATTTTAGCTATATTAGCTGTGGATAGCTGAGATCTTTCGGTACAAAGACCGTTTTGTACATTTTCGACTTTGTTTAAGGGAATTTTAAAAAAGCTACTTCAGTCAAATGAAATCCAATGGAAGAAATTTATAAAAATATCTTTTCTACATTTTAATATTTTTAAATGAATTTTTGTCACTGGATAGCTGAGATCTTTCGGTACAAAGATCGTTTTGTACTTTTTCGACTTTGTTTAGGGAAATTTTAAAAAATCTACTTCAGTCAAGTGAAATCCAGTGGTAGGAATTTATAAAAATATCTCTTCTACATTTTAATATTTTTAAATTATTTTTTGTCATTCGATATCTCAGATCTTTCGGTACAAAGACCGTTTTGTACTTTTTCGACTTTGTTTAGGGGAATTTTAAAAAAGCTATTTCAGTCAAGTGAAATCCAATGGTAGGAATTTATAAAAATAAGTCTTCTACATTTTAATATTTTTAAATTATTTTTATGTCATGGGATGGCTGAGATCTTTCTATACAAAGACCGTTTTTTACATTTTCGACTTTCTCTAGGGGAATTTTAAAAAAGCTACTTCAGTCAAGTGAAATCCAATGCTAGAAATTTCTAAAAGTATCTCTTCTACATTTTAATATTTTTGAATGATTTTTTTTTTTTTTTTTTTTTTTTTTTTGGTCATGGGATAGCTCAGATCTTTCGGTACAAAGACCGTTTTGTACTTTTTCGACTCTGTTTAGGGGAATTTTAAAAAAGCTACTTCAGTGAAGTGAAATCCAATGGTAGAAATTTATAAAAATATCTCTTTTACATTTTAATATTTGTAAATCATTATTTGGCATTCGATATCTCAGATCTTTTGGTACAAAGACAGTTTTGTACTTTTTTGATTTTGTTTACAGTTGTTTTAAAGAGGCTACTTCAGTCAAATGAAATCCAATGGTAGAAATTTATAAAAATATCTCTTCTACATTTTAAAATTTTTAAATGAATTTTGTCATTGGATAGCTGAGATCTTTCGGTACAAAGACCTTTTTTTTTTTTTTTTTTTTTTTTGTTTTTGTTTTTGTTTACAGCTGTTTTAAAGAGGCTACTTCAGTCAAGCGAAATCCTATAGTAAAATTTTATAAATATGTCTTTTCGACATTTAAAGATTTTTAAATGATTTTTTTGTCATGGGATAGCTGAGATCTTTAGGTACAAATACCGTTTTGTATTTTTTTTTATTTTTTTATTTTTTTTTTTTTACAGGTGTTTTAAAGAGGCTACTTCAGTCAGTAAGTGGAATCCAATGGTAGAAATTTATAAAAATATCTCTTCTACATTTTAATATTTTTAATTGATTTTTTTTTTCTGTCATTGGATAGCTTAGATCTTTCTGTACAAATAACGTTTTTTTACATTTTCGACTTTGTTTAGGGAATTTTAAAAAAGCTACTTCAGTCAAGTGAAATCCAATGGAAGAAATTTATAAAAATATCTCTTCTGCATTTTAATATTTTTAATTGTTTTTTTTTCTGTCATTGGATAACTTAGATCTTTCTGTACAAAGACCGTTTTGTACTTTTTCGACTTTGTTTAGGGGAATTTTTAAAAAGCTTACTTCAGTCAAATGAAATCCAATTGTGGAAATTTATAAAAATATCTCTTCTACATTTTAATATTTTTAAATGATTTTTTTGTCATGGGATAGCTGAGATCTTTCGGTCCAAATACCGTTTTGTACTTTTTTAAATTTTGTTTACATATGTTTTAAAAAAGATACTTCAGTCAAGTGAAATCGAATGCTAGGAATTTATAAAAATATCTCTTCTACATTTTAATATTTTTAAATTATTTTTTGGCATTCGATATCTCAGATCTTTCGGTAAAGACCGTTTTGTACTTTTTCGACTTTGTTTAGGAGAATTTAAAAAAAAACTACTTCAGTCAAGTGAAATCCAATGGTAGGAATTTATAAAAATATCTCTTCTACATTTTAATATTTTTAAATGATTTTTTTGGCATTGGATAGCTGTGATCTTTCGGAACAAAGACTGTTTTGTACTTTTTTGATTTTGTTTACAGGTATTTTAAAGAAGCTACTTCATTCAAGCAAAATCCTATAGTAGAATTTTATAAATATGTCTTTTTACTTTTAAAGATTTTTAAATGATTTTTTGGCATTCGATGTCTCAGATCTTTCGGTACAAAGACCGTTTTGTACTTTTTCGACTTTGTTTAGGATAATTTTAAAAAAGCTACTTCAGTCAAGTGAAATCCAATGAAAGAAATTTATAAAAATATCTCTTCTATATTTTAATATTTTTAAAATATTTTTTGGCATTCGATATCTCAGATCTTCCGGTACAAAGACCGTTTTGTACTTTTTTGATTTTGTTTACAGGTGTTTTAAAGAGGCAAATGAAATCCAATGGTAGAAATTTATAAAAATATCTCTTCTACACTTTAATATTTTTAAATGATTTTTTTGTCATTGGATAGCTGAGATCTTTCGATACAAAGACCGTTTTGTACTTTTTCGACTTTGTTTAGGGGAATTTTAAAAAAGCTATTTCAGTCAAGGGAAATCCAATGGTAGAAATTTATAAAAATATCTCTTCTACTTTTTAATATTTTTAAATGATTTTTTTGTCATTGGATAACTTAGATCTTCCAGTACAAAGACCGTCTTTTACATTTTCGACTTTGTTTAGATGAATTTTAAAAAAGCTACTACAGTCAAGTGAAATCAAATGGTAGAAATTTATAAAAATATCTCTTCTACATTTTAATATTTGTAAATTAATATATTTGTCATTCGATATCTCAGATCTTTTGGTACAAAGACCGTTTTGTACTTTTTTGATTTTGTTTACAGGTGTTTTAAAGAGGCTACTTCAGTCAAATGAAATCCAATGGTAGGAATTTATAAAAATATCTCTTCTACATTTTAATATTTTTAAATGATTTTTTTGTCATGGGATGGCTGAGATCTTTCTGTGCAAAGACCGTTTTGTACTTTTTCGACTCTGTTTAAGGGAATTTTAAAAAATCTACTTCAGTGAAGTGAAATCCAATGGTAGAAATTTATAAAAATATCTCTTCTACATTTTAATATTTGTAAATTATTATTTGGCATTCGATATCTCAGATCTTTTGTTACAAAGACCGTTTTGTACTTTTTTGACTTTGTTTAGGGGAATTTTAAAAAAGCTACTTCAGTGAAGTGAAATCTATTGGTAAAAATTTAGAAAAATATCTCTTCTACATTTTAATATCTGTTAATTATTATTTGGCATTCGATATCTCAGATCTTTCGTTGCAAAGACCGTTTTGTACTTTTTCGACTCTGTTTAGGGGAATTTAAAAAAAGCTACTTCAGTGAAGTGAAATGCAATGGTAGAAATTTATAAAAATATCTCTTCTACATTTTAATATTTTTAATTGATTTTTTTGTCACTGGATAGCTTAGATCTTTTTCTACAAAGACCGTTTTGTACTTTTTCGACTTTGTTTAGGGGAATTTTAAAAAAAGCTACTTAAGTCAAGTGAAATCCAATGGTAGGAATTTATAAACATATCTCTTCTACATTTTAATATTTTTATATGATTTTTTTGTCATGGGATGGCTGAGATCTTTCGGTGCAAAGACTGTTTTGTACTTTTTCGATTTTGTTTAGAGGTGTTTTAAAGAAGCTACTTCATTCAAGCAAAATCCTATAGTGGAATTTTATAAATATATCTTTTTATTTTTAAAGATTTTTAAATGATTTTTTGGCATTCGATATCTCAGATCTTTCGGTAAAAAGACCGTTTTGTACTTTTTCGACTTTGTTTTGGATAATTTGAAAAAAGCTACTTCAGTCAAGTGAAATCCATTGGTAGAAATTTATAAAAATATCTCTTCTACATTTTAATATTTTTAAGTGATTTTTTTGTCATTGGATAGCTGAGATCAAATGGTAGTAGTAATAATAATAATAATAATAATAATAATAATAATAATAATAATAATAATAATAATAATAATAATAAAAACTTCTACATTTTAATGTTTTTAAATGGTTTTTTTTTGGGGGGGGGGGGCATTGGATATTTCAGATCTTTCGGCACAAAGACTGTTTTGTACTTTTTCGACTTTGTTTAAGGGAATTTTAAAAAAGCTACTTCAGTCAAGTGAAATCCAATGGAAGAACTTTATAAAAATATCTCCTCTACATTTTAATATTTTTAAAATATTTTTTGGCATTCGATATCTCAGATCTTTCTGTACAAAGACCGCTTTGTACTTTTTCGACTTTGTTTATGGGAATTTTAAAAAAGCTATTTCAGTCAAGTGAAATCCATTGGTAGAAATTTATAAAAATATCTCTTCTACATTTTAATATTTTTAAATGATTTTTTTGTCATTGGATAGCTGAGATCTTTCGGTGCAAAGACCGTTTTGTACTTTTTTGATTTTGTTTACAGGTGTTTTATTGAGGCTACTTCAGTCAAGTGACTTCCAATGGTAAAAATTTATAAAAATATCTCTTCTACATTTCTAATATTTTTAAATGTTTTTTTGTCATTGGATAGCTAAGATCTTTCGGTAAAAAGACCGTTTTGTACTTTTACGACTTTGTTTAGGGGAATTTTTAAAAAGCTACTTCAGTCAAGTGAACTCTAATGGTAGAAATTTATAAAAATATCTCTACTACATTTTAATATTTTTAAATGTTTTTTTTTTTTTTTTTGTCATTGGATAGCTAAGATCTTTCGGTACAAAGACCGTTTTGTACTTTTACGACTTTGTTTAGGGGAATTTTAAAAAAGCTACTTCAGTCAAGTGAATTCCAATGGTAGAAATTTATAAAAATATCTCGTCTACATTTTAATATTTTTAAATGATTCTGTTGTTATGGTATAGCTAAGATCTTTCGGTACAAAGATCGTTTTGTACTTTTTCGACTTTGTTTACAGGTGTTTTAAAGAGGCTACTTCAGTCAAGTGAAATCCATTGGTAGAAATTTATAAAAATATCTCTTCTACATTTTAATATTTTTAAGTGATTTTTTTGTCATTGGATAGCTGAGATCATTCGGTACAAAGACCGTTTTGTACTTTTTTTTAATATGTTTACAGGTGTTTTAAAGGGGCTACTTCAGTCAAGTGAAATCCATTGGTAGAAATTTATAAAAATATCTCTTCTACATTTTAATATTTTAAAATGTTTTTTTGTCATTAGATAGCTAAGATCTTTCGGTACAAAGACCGTTTTGTACTTTTTTGATTTTGTTTACAGGTGTTTTAGTGAGGCTACTTCTGTCAAGTGAAATCCAATGGTAGAAATTTATAAAAATATCTCTTCTACGTTTGAAAATTTTTAAATTATTTTTTGGCATTCGATATCTCAGATCTTTCGCTACAAAGACCGTTTTGTACTTTTTCGACTTTGTTTACAGGTGTTTTAAAGAGGCTACTTCAGTCAAGTGAAATCCATTGGTAGAAATTTATAAAAATATCTCTTCTACTTTTTAATATTTTTAAATGATTTTTTTGTTATTGGATAGCTGAGATTTTTCGGTGTTAAGACCGTTTTGTACTTTTTTGGTTTTGTTTACAGGTGTTCAAAGAGGCTACTTCAGTCAAGCGAAGTCCTTTAGTAGAAATTTATAAATATATCTTTTCTACATTTAAATATTTTTAAATGTTTTTTTGGCATTGGATATCTGAGATCTTTCGGTACAAAGACCGTTTTATATTTTTTCGATTTTGTTATGGGGGTTTTAAAGGGGCTTACTTCAATCAAGCGAAATCCTATGAAGTTTTGAAGTTCATATAAATATATATTTTTCTCTTCTACATTTTAATATTTTTAAATGATTTTTTTAGCATTGAATGTTAGAAATTTATAAAGATATCTCGTCTACAAGTAAATATAAACTGATGATTACCTCAATCAAGGAAAATCCCATTGTAGAAATTTATAAAGATATCTTTAAGATCATTTAAAAGTCATTTGTAAAGATCATTTTAATATTTGTAATTTTTTTCCATCATATAACTGATATCTTTCTTTACAAAGAACGTTTTATATCTTTTCGATTTTGTTACGGGTATTTTAAAGTGACTTACTTCAATAGATCTAAATCACATTTTAGAAATTTTTAAAGATATCTCATTTGTATTTTAATTGTCTTTAAACTTTTTTTTCGGGGAGGGGGGGGCATTAGATATCGGAGATTTCTCTGTACAAACACCTTTTTACATTTTTTCGATTTTTTACGGGTATTTTAAAGTGGCTTACTTGAATAGAGAAAAGTCCCATTATAAAAATTTATAAAGATATCTCGTCAACATTTTAATTTTTTAAAATATTTTTTTTAGCATTGAATTTCTGAGATATTTCTGTACAAATACCGCTTTATATTTTTTTCGATTTTTTACGGGTATTTTAAAGGGGCTTACTTCAATGAAGCGAAATCCTATCACAGAAATTTATAGAAATATCTCGTCTATATTTTAATAATCTTTTTTATATTGAACAGCTGAGATCTTTCTGTACAAAGGCGGTATTACAATTTTTGATTTCGTTACAGGTATTTTAAAGTGACTTACTTCAGTCAAACGAAATCCCATTGTATAAATTTATAAAGATATCTCGCCTACATTTAAAAAAAAAAAAAAAAAAAAAAAAAAAAAAAAAAAATCATTTTTATTTTTTTTTCTTTTACATTGAATAGCTTTTACGATTTCATTTATTTTAAAGAGGCTACTGCTGTTAAACGAAACAATGCCTTCGCTTTAAAACTAATGCTATGAAAGAAATTTATAAAAGTTTATCGTCTGCAGGCCATTTTTTTTTCGATTTATTTTACGGGTATATATATATATATTTATATTTATATATATATATAAACTTTAATTAAACGAAACAATTTACTAGCTTATGATAATTCTTTCGACGATAATCCAACGGTCGAAATTTATAAATAGGTCTCGTCTGCATTTTAATATTTTTCCCCTTTAGTAGCTCAGAGCGATCTCTTCAAAGGCCTTTTTCTACTTTTTTAATTTTCTTTACAGGATAGTTTCATTTTCGGAACCGTTTTCAAAAGTGATATTATCCTCATATTTAAAATCTACAGTCAGTATCGAAAAAAGTAAAAAGCGGCCTCTATACAAACCATCGTCAGCTATACTATGCAGAAAAAAAAAATAATTAAAAATTGGAATGAAAATACGGTATCTTTTAAAAAATCTTCCATAGGTTTAGTATAATTGAGTTTGTCTTTTTGCGTGACTGAAAAAACCGCTATTCTAAAACTTAGATCAGTTAGACTATGACAGGCTTTGGAATATATGCGTATTATTTAGTTAAAATAGTATAAGAACTTTAAAAATCATTCGTTTATCTTTCTGAAAGGGAAAAACAAAGGAAAGACAATTTATATACAATTAAGCATAAATATATCATTTACGGATGTGAATTTTACCGTAACAGAATATATTTTCTAAAGTATTGTAAATTAGTCATAATTTTTGATAGAAGTGTCAAAATAAATATATTTCTATTTTTTAAATTAGTGTTATCCAATTTAATCATGAATTGCATAATAATTACTTTATATTTTAGAGTGGGTATACTGCAAACTTTTATTGATTAAAATAGAAATATTTATGAAATATTTATGAAAAGGAACATTTAAACTAATTCATTAAGAATTGTCTAAAAGAATGATAAGAAAAATTTAATACAAATGTATTTATTCGCGAATATATCTATTCATTTTTAATGTCAGAACCATTGTTATTTTCTTTCTGCCCTTTCTTCTTTTCCCTTTGTCGTCTGCAGATGACAAAAAGTTAATTCTATTATTTTTTATAAATTAACGAATATTTCATTTTGATGTTGTCCGCAATTAAAGAATCTTTTTTAGAAATTAAACTTTAAATATATGGAAGAAAAATAATAAAGATATTAAATGTGTTTTTATTCGAAATCAATAATGCTTTTAAAGTACATTTGAGATTGAATGCCTAGTTAAACAAACTTTTTGAAATCAACATGTATTTACATCATTTCTGAAATTCATTTCTGATCGAACTATCATGCATTCAGGAAAGGATGTTTTTATTTTTTATCCTAAACCAGCAAACAACATTTTACTAATAGCCACAGGCAAGATTTTACACCTTCATCCCTGTAAGACTCCCTGGAGGTAAACCCATATCGTCTTTCACTCTAATTACTTTTAAGGCGTCTCCCTTTTAAAGGTGGAGTTAAACACCATTTTCTACTATTTTAAATCAAAGTATTTCAAATTTTTATACAAATAGCATAGATTAAATTTTTGTAAAAATCAAAATAAAAAACATTTTCTGAAAGCTAAATAATTAAACTCTGCATGCTGTTTTACCAAATTTTAAAATGTCAAACAGATTTTTCGTAATAAGACATTAAAAGTGAATTTTAAAGACTATAAAATAACGCACTTGTATCGCCTTAAAATTAAAAAAACAAATAAAATTTCAGAACGACGTGCATAGTTTAAACCTACAGGTTTTCAAAACAACAAAAATTATTAAATTTGAGCAAAATGCAAAGGAATGAAAGCGATAAATTTCTTCCATTGAAATAACATTAGCCGTTCTATCTCGGAGCGTTACTGATGTAGGGCCTTAAGAACACCCTTAACGTTTGCTTGGTGTTCCTGTTTTGTATTTAATAAAGCCGATTATCTGCGCAAGGAATATAGGCCGAGGATGATACCCTTTCAGGAGACTCTTTCTAAGGGAACAGAACTTGTAATTTATACAAGTTTCGAAGCAAAAATACGGAAAATTCTGACCGGTTAGGCCTATGAGTGCGATATGCGGTCAAAACCAACATGTTCCCTCAACCAGCTGTCATAATAGAACTTCTTAGTCACTAAAATACTTATGAGAATCAATAATTATTCAATTCAATTATTGGTACTACTTAATCTGAAAAAAAAAAATATTTAAACTATGTTCAATGGGAGTTTTAAGGCTGTGCTTAAGAGTGTTCCTAAATCCAAAATGGCAACATAAGTTTAAACTTATTTTTGTTCGAATATGCACGAAATTACCAGCAGTTGTTGCTCAGAAAATATCTAATCACTCATTTTCCCTTTTTTTGGAAACTCATTAAATTCTTTCTAAAAGTGTGTCACAGTGGGCGTTTTGAACCGAATTTCAGCGGGAAAGAAGAATAACCCCTCAAACAGGGGTGAAAAAGGTTGTTTTCACGTGATCAGAATCGCTTATAACTTCATAGATAATTTATTGACCACAAAATGCAAAATACAGTTTGATTCCGAATCTCTTCCGTTGTCAGGTCGTCGAATTTTATACCTTTACACTAAAAAACGAATTTTGAAATGTGTCAAAACATTTTGCGCTTGTAAAGCAGAGCAGTTGAGAACAGCTGTTAAATCCAAACGACAAATTTATGACAAAAGGTTTAATTTATTTTTGTTCGAAAATGCATAAAATCTAGCAAATTGCTGTTGTTCGGAAACTACCGTAATTTCGGGTGTATAAGCCGCAGATCAAACAATTCTTTTTCGACTCAGAAATTTTTAGGAAACAAATATGACTACTTAGATCGCCGTAAATATTTGTCTTCGATCACTAAATAAGATTTCTGGGTTCAAAAAGAATTGTTTGATCCGCGGCTATTACGGTACCTAGTCGCACTCTTTTCGTTTTGTTACAAACGCAATACATATTTCAGAAAATAGTATCAAAGTGGGCGCACCGAAGTTTTGAATTGAACTTCCACGCTATAAAAGTCACAACTCAAATAGGGGTGGAAAACGTGTTTGTCACTTGATCAAAATCACTTATATACAGGTAATTTATTAATCAAAAAACAGTTCGATTAACAACCGGTTCCATAGTAAGGCTTTTCAATTTTATATCTTTCCGTTAAAAAATGATTTAGTAAAAGTGCTGAAACTTTTGTCTTTGTCAAAAAGAACAGTTGAAAACAGCCATTAAAGGATTACTGTAGAATAAAGCCTGGCACTTTAGACACTAATAAAATATCCTTCGAATATGTAAAATTAGTGAACAAAAAAGAAAATATTACGTTAAGAAAATTATGACAGAGAAAATTCTATCGAGATAGACCCCTCCCCCCCCCCCTCCCGTTACTTGTAAGCTGGACACAGTTTTCATGAGAATGGAATGGACATTAAAATAATAGTATGGCCTTTTATTGAACAACACTCTAACTTTGATGTTAAACATTCAACATCTATTTCTATTTGTTTGAAGCATCCTTCTAAAGTTATGTTTCGACATATACACTATGAAATGAACACACACACTCATGCACACAAACATGTATATGTATAATATAAATAGGTAAATATAAATAGGTATACAGAGCAAAAGAAAAACCCCATTGTTGGAAGTGGGTTAATAACCTAACTGATCGCACTAGAAAGTTTATATTTATTGCACTAGAAAGTTGATATTTATTTTACATTTTAATGTAGATATTTTATATGCAACTCATTCTTAAAAAGTTTAAAAACATAATCGAAATTAACTTTTATTAATAAAATTTAACTCTTCACTGTACCGTGTACCACATCTGGCATATGACTAAAAACACTATAATTCTCTTAATTTCCTTAGGGTGTTCTTAAATCAAAAAGGGCAACTTTATGACACATGCATTAATTTATTTTTGTTCGGAAATGCATGAAAATAGCAGGTGTTGCTATTCAGAAACTGTCTCATTGCACTCATTCTTTTGTTTTTTAAAAGACACAATAGATTTTTCATAACAAGCCTTCAAAGTTGACACTTTTGAGCCTATTTTCCGACGAAAGCAGAAAAACCGGTCGAAAAGGACTTGATAAGTAATTTAATTATCATAAAATGGAAAAAATAAGTTGAATTCGAAATCGCTTTCATAGTCAGGCATTAAAATTTTATAACTTTCTGTTAAAAAATGAATTTGTAAATGTGTCAAAACGTTTTTCGCTTGTTGAGCGGATCAGTTAAGAACATCCTTAACGTTTGCTTGGTGTTCCTGTTTTGTATTTAATAAAGCCGATTATCTGCGCAAGGAATATAGGCCGAGGATGGTACCCTTTGAGGAGACTCTTTCTAAGGGAACAGAACTTGTAATTTATACAAGTTTCGAAGCAAAAATACGGAAAATTCTGACCGGTTAGGCCTATGAGTGCGATATGCGGTCAAAACCAACATGTTCCCTCAACCAGCTGTCATAATAGAACTTCTTAGTCACTAAAATACTTATGAGAATCAATAATTATTCAATTCAATTATTGGTACCACTTAATCTGAAAAAAAAAAAAAATTAAACTATGTTCAATGGGAGTTTTAAGGCTGTGCTTAAGAGTGTTCCTAAATCCAAAATGGCAACATAAGTTTAAACTTATTTTTGTTCGAATATGCACGAAATTACCAGCAGTTGTTGCTCAGAAAATATCTAATCACTCATTTTCCCTTTTTTTGGAAACTCATTAAATTCTTTCTAAAAGTGTGTCACAGTGGGCGTTTTGAACCGAATTTCAGCGGGAAAGAAGAATAACCCCTCAAACAGGGGTGAAAAAGGTTGTTTTCACGTGATCAGAATCGCTTATAACTTCATAGATAATTTATTGACCACAAAATGCAAAATACAGTTTGATTCCAAATCTCTTCCGTTGTCAGGTCGTCGAATTTTATACCTTTACACTAAAAAACGAATTTTGAAATGTGTCAAAACATTTTGCGATTGTGAAGCAGAGCAGTTGAGAACAGCTGTTAAATCCAAACGACAAATTTATGACAAAAGGTTTAATTTATTTTTGTTCGAAAATGCATAAAATCTAGCAAATTGTTGTTGTTCGGAAACTACCGTAATTTCGGGTGTATAAGCCGCAGATCAAACAATTCTTTTTCGACTCAGAAATTTTTAGGAAACAAATATGACTACTTAGATCGCCGTAAATATTTGTCTTCGATCACTAAATAAGATTTCTGGGTTCAAAAAGAATTGTTTGATCCGCGGCTATTACGGTACCTAGTCGCACTCTTTTCGTTTTGTTACAAACGCAATACATATTTCAGAAAATAGTGTCAAAGTGGGCGCACCGAAGTTTTGAATTGAACTTCCACGCTATAAAAGTCACAACTCAAATAGGGGTGGAAAACGTGTTTGTCACTTGATCAAAATCACTTATATACAGGTAATTTATTAATCAAAAAACAGTTCGATTAACAACCGGTTCCATAGTCAGGCTTTTCAATTTTATATCTTTCCGTTAAAAAATGATTTAGTAAAAGTGCTGAAACTTTTGTCTTTGTCAAAAAGAACAGTTGAAAACAGCCATTAAAGGATTACTGTAGAATAAAGCCTGGCACTTTAGACACTAATAAAATATCCTTCGAATATGTAAAATTAGTGAACAAAAAAGAAAATATTACGTTAAGAAAATTATGACAGAGAAAATTCTATCGAGATAGACCCCTCCCCCCCCCCTCCCGTTACTTGTAAGCTGGACACAGTTTTCATGAGAATGGAATGGACATTAGAATAATAGTATGGCCTTTTATTGAACAACACTCTAACTTTGATGTTAAACATTCAACATCTATTTCTATTTGTTTGAAGCATCCTTCTAAAGTTATGTTTCGACATATACACTATGAAATGAACACACACACTCACGCACACAAACATGTATATGTATAATATAAATAGGTAAATATAAATAGGTATACAGAGCAAAAGAAAAACCCCATTGTTGGAAGTGGGTTAATAAAACCTAACTGATCGCACTAGAAAGTTTATATTTATTGCACTAGAAAGTTGATATTTATTTTACATTTTAATGTAGATATTTTATATGCAACTCATTCTTAAAAAGTTTAAAAACATAATCGAAATTAACTTTTATTAACTAGCAAAAGCCATGCTTTGTTTGGATTCGCGAAGCATTATTTTATAAAACAGATATTTGAAAGTAACAATATTTTTTTTTGTTATTATTTTTGCATCTTTATTAAACAAAAACGTTATTTTATGTTTTGGCGCATTTTAATTTTTTACTTATGATGTAAAACTGGCATAAGATATTTTCGAAGCAAACTTTTACAATTTTTTTTTTAATTTTCAACTAAAAGCTCTTTTAAAGATGTTTTTACAATTTCAAGTAGCCACTGATGTTTTTTAATTGTTTGAAATATGCATGTTTCCAATCTTTGTAATCAACATTCGATAATCTTTGATAGCTATTTTAGAATAATATATTTGAAGAAAGCTTGAAGAAAGTTACTTCTTCAAAATCCTATTTTCTGGAAAAAACATTTGAAATCTGCTTTCGTTGATACTATGAATTTTCAACTGTAAAACATTTTATTTTAATTTCTTCATTTTTATACATGTTAGCGTATGAGAATTGCTGTAATTCTCTCCGCGTGGGAGAACTGTTTACTTTCTGCGAATGGCAACTCAATTAATGGAATTACCTTTTAACGAAGCGCTCTCTCATTCTCGCAGTGACGTTTTCACGAATAATTATTGTTGTGTTTGCGAAGTTATTAAAGTCTTATTTTTCTATAAAATCCTTCTGATTAATGAGTCGATATTATTTAGCCACAATACGACCTTCGCAAAAATATTTATAAAGAGCTTGAACCAACAACTTCACGCAGATCTTTTAATTTTTCATTTATATAACAAATTTAAGAATTAATTTTATTTGTTTACAATTATTTTGTTGCCAGTTTACAAAAAAAAAAAAAAAAAAAAATCCATAATACAATTCTTTTAAAATGTTTAAGTGTCATCTGTGCAAACGATTTTGCGGGATAATGAAAACATGTTTTATTTAATAAATTAATCATGATTCTATCTATAATTATTTACTCCATGATTTAAACTTTTTTTTCTGAAAATATACGCGTTTCATTTTTTATTTATTTGCTAAAATGCTTCCGTATTGGAAATGCATGTAAAATAAATTAATTAAAATAATAATTTTTTTAACGTTTTACTGTAAAAAAAATTATATTCTGCAAATCTACAGATCATAATTTATTTTTGTGTTTAATTTGAAGTTAAAATATTGAATAGTTTTTTGTAAAGCGTACGACAAATTGTAATTTGAGTGGACTAGTAGAGGATTCGCTTCGCTCATCCTAATAAAATTTAATTCTTCACTGTACCGTGTACCACATCTGGCATATGACTAAAAACACTATACTTCTCTTAATTTCCTTAGGGTGTTTTTAAATCAAAAAGGGCAACTTTATGACACATGCATTAATTTATTTTTGTTCGGAAATGCATGAAAATAGCAGGTGTTGCTATTCAGAAACTGTCTCATTGCACTCATTCTTTTGTTTTTTAAAAAACACAATAGATTTTTCATAACAAGCCTTCAAAGTTGACACTTTTGAGCATATTGCCCGACGAAAGCAGAAAAACCGGTCGAAAAGGAGGAGAAAAACGGGTGATCACGTCATCGAAATAGCTTAGTGCTGGATAGGTAATTTAATTATCATAAAATGGAAAAATAAGTTCGATTCGAAATCACTTCCATGGTTAGTCATTCCAATTTTATATATTTCTGTTTAAAAATGAATTTATAAATGTGTCAAAACGTTTTGCGCTTGTTGAGCGGAGCAGTTAAGAACACCCTTAATTTGGCTAATAGGATCGCTGTTATACTTGATTAAGAAAAATTAAAAAAAGTCCTTCCGGCCAGTACCGGGAGGAAGAGGTAGCTTTCATATTCCTTACTTTTCTTTGGAATATTTAAGTTATATTATTCAACCATACAATGCTCACATTAGTGGAATACGGTAATACTAAATTCAATACTTGTTTTTTCATTGCTCAATAGTAATGTGAATTTCGAGAAATTAATCAATTTTATTCAAGCTGGTTTTATTTAAAGCAATTTATATTCGATATAATAAAGTGCCATTTTAAAACAACATGATGGATGAAATTAACCAATGAGGTTGATCGAGATCTTAGTCAGTCTTGTGCACATGCTCACTCACATCGAAATCAATTGATATAAGCGAATGTTGTCGAAGACAAATAGATTTTTCAAAATGTCACCCCACTTTAAAAATTCAAACTGTAATATATAAGCTATTTTTTAAGATAAAAAAAAATAATAAAATGCTCCGTAATCTTTATATTAAGATCAAACACTCCAGAAAAAAACCTTTTTTCTATCTTTTTTTTCTTTTATACTTTATAATAAAAGTTATTTGACAAATTTAAATTGCCGCCATTTTGAGACAAGATGGCGGATGAAGTTGACCTACGAACTTGGTCAAGACATTGGTAGGTTTGTTCTATGTACACACCAAGTCATATCCAAATCGGTTCATAAATGTAGATATTATCGCGTGACAAAAATTAGATTACTTCAAAATGTCAGCCACTCTAGAAATTCAAAGTACCATAACTTTTTTTTTTTTTTTTTTTTTTTTTTTTTTTGTAAGTAGTGGATAAAGGCCGTTTCTGCGGCCACAGGAGGAGAGGAGAGGGGCAATGGGCAATTAATCATGAGGCTAATGGGCAATCAATCCACAGCATTCAACCCCCACAAGCGATGTTTATATGATCAAACACCCAATATGTTGACTTCACGATTTTTCATGTCTCGTCATCAAAGACACATTTTTATCTCATTTTCTTGTTTTCACTGATATTTGTTAGAAGGGTTTCAAAGGTTTTTTACATGTCTTACATTTTATGATATAAATGTATATAAATATCTAAGGTGTATATATATATGTTTAAATGTGATTTTCTGTTTACATGTGATTAGTTAACTATCCCATGTGTATGGATCTTTGTATGACTATCTATTAATCAATTTTAAAAAAGTTTAGTAAATTAAAAAAAAGTTTTAACGTATTTTGAAAAGTTTAAATGAATTTAAAAAAGTTTAAACGAATTTTAAAAAATATTTAAGTGAGTTTAAAAAAGTTTCAACAAATTTTAAAAATGTTTTAAGAAATTAGAATATATATACATAAAATCTTAAAAATGCTTAAAAAAATTCTTAAAGTTTTAAAATGTATTTAAAAATCAATTGTAAGTGAATAAAAGTATTAACACATGTATTATATAAGTGTGTACGCGAATGAACATGTTTACATATATGTATACTACGTATTAAACAATATGTAAGAAGATATTGTGTGACTATCTATTTGTGAATTTAAAAAAGTTTTAGTAAATTTTAAAAAGATTTACAAAATTTATATCAAGAAAGTATCAACGATTTTAACGAATTAGAAAGTGTTTTACCAAAATTTAAAAAGTTTTACCTAAAGAAAAAAAAGTTTTACCTAAAGAAAAAAAAGTTTTACTTAATTTAAATAAAAGTTTTAAGAAATTAAAAAAAAATTCAACAAATAAAATATGTATACATATCAAATTTAAAATAAGTTTAAACAATTAAAAAAATGATTTAAAAGATTAAAGAAGTTTAAACAAATTAAATAAATATAAATAATTTTTAAGACGTTTCAAAAATTTATATATATATATATTTAAAAATTTAAGAAAAAGTAAAAAAGAATTGTAAGTGACATAACTACTAATACAATTATTGTAAATATGATGTGCTTGCTTCTATATACATCGACATGAAAAAGAATAAATATACATTTGATCAATTTACTAGAAAGATATATGTAAATTTGAAAACATACTTATAAATAAAATTAAGAATTTTAACATTACAAAAATATAAATTTTTATTGAATATAAAAGGAAAGTCGTTAAAAAAATTTTAATAAAATAAATATTCCTAAGAATTTTTAAACACCTAATTAAAAAAAGAATTACACATGGGTTAAATTAAATATATACTTAATAAATTATAGTTGATATTTAATGACTAAACATAACTTCTAAAAAAAATAATATTGTTGCACATTAGATACAAACTGAATCCTGAAAACTTTAAATGTTATAAAATACTCTTCCCCACGAATATTACTAACAGACTCTAATAAGAATCTAAAGTAAAACAAACTCTATTAAGGAATTTATCTATCAATCACTCATGCACATTTACAATTCATGAAAATTTAAAGGTTTTAAAGACACAAATTTTATATCCTTTAAAAAAGCTAAGTCAAAATATTCACCATTAAAATAAACTAGATGATTCACAAGAAAGAAAAAGCATTCCCGCTAAAATAAATATATATATATTTTTTAACTTAACACAAAAATTATTTTAATTTAAATCAAAAAACCATTGCTAGAAATATATTTCACATGTGTCATCAATTAAATTTTACAAATTCATGAAAGTAACCTTATTAGTTTAAAACTTTATTAACCTTATTAGTTTAAAATCATATAAACACTTGAAAAAAGTTTACCGATTAAACAAAATTAACAAAATATTTTTTCAAAACACTATTCTCACATGTGAAGAAGTAAGCTTATAAGTGTTTCACAACCGTTTTAAAAATATCATATCCTCCCAAAATTGCAAATAAATTTTTTAAAAGATCTGTTTAAAGCTACACATAAAAACTTTGAAAGACATTTTGTTAAGCCAATAATTCACTTAAATGAAAAAAAATAATAATAACACGTTTAATTTAATTAATTTAGTAACACATAAACTAGTTATACTTAATGTTTAATCATTTTTCTATCTTGGATATTTAAACTAACCACACTTGAAATTAAAACACCATCATTATTTTAAAAGTAAATGCAAGTCATCTATCTAAAAGTATGTTATGAAATAAAAAGATGAACAGTTCCTGTCAAAAAGATTTGATTTCAAAACAACTCACACATGCATAAAAATTTAAATAAATAGTATAGAAAGAGTAAAATTAATGTACATCATTCACTCCACTTTTAAAAGATGTGATTTCATAACTGATCATAGAATCATCAAAAATAATTTATATCATTCACTTCTTTCCAAAAAACTCACACATAACTATTCTAAGTTAATCAACTAAATAAAGATGCATTTCATAAAAAAAAAATAATAACGACTTAATAAAAACTTATTTAATATAATATAAATAGTAACTTGACTTTATAAAACTATGTTTCATCGAATATGAAAAGGCATTTGACTTAATAAAGATATATGTTTCATACAATATAAATATAATTTTCATTTTATAAACATATAAATATCGCATAAATATAAATATTAATTTAACTTTATAAAGATATATTTCATAAAAAATAAATAATAACGACTTAATAAAAACCTACTTAATATAATATAAATAGTAACTTGACTTTATAAAACTATGTTTCATCAAATATCAAAAGGCATTTGACTTATTAAAGATATATGTTTCATACAATATAAACATGATTTTCATTTTATAAACATATAAATATCGCATAATATAAATATTAATTTAACTTTATAAAGATATATTTCATAAAAAATAAATAATAACTACTTAATAAAAACCTACTTAATATAATATAAATAGTAACTTGACTTTATAAAATCACATATTATTACCATTATCATTTATAACTTATTATTATCATTATTATTATTATTATTTTAGATTCATAAGTATTTTCGATTATATGTTAATTTTTATATAAAACTTTGGGAGATCAATGTTAGACTGTATTCAAATGTTAAAAGTAATTTTGGGGACTTCATCTATTTCCGAGGTGAGTCTTATCTTATCATAGATAACATGATCTAAGATTTATCTGGCAATGATGAATCATTGTTAGATGAACTTTCTTTTAACAAGTTATTTATTAGAAAAGCTTTATAAAATTCATCAGAAAAAATAATCTTTGATAATTATACTTTGAAAAATTCGGCATTTTAAGTTTTATATGTAATATTCGAATTCTTTAGATTCTGATTTTTTATGTTTGTTGATTATTTAACATTAAAAAAGTTTTACAATTTAGTTTCATGATTGTATTTTTATCGTGTAATTCTGACTTTAGATTTAAACATATATGTTCATGTGAAATAATAAAATAGACGTTAATCAATCTTTCGACTATTTCTTTGTTGTTAGAACTTAATTGATTTTTTTTCATTAAATTTTGTAATTTACTCATACATTAGAATGTATTTATTTCTAGGGATAAAATTTTTAGTCTAACTTTTAAACATTTTGAAAACTAGTTTTCAATTAAATAATTTTTGAAAAATTTGAAGTTCCTTAGGTCCGAATTTGTTTTCCTAACTTGAATTAATTACTTTTATCGAAGTGGATTTTTTATTTGTGTGTAATAGTAAACATATCACATAATTAAAATCAGTGTTTAATTTACCATTTAAAGGATTTCAAAAATATATGATTGTATAAATATATATTTATATATATATATATTAGGTAATCTTTTGTATTTGAATATTGTGAAGTATACTTCTTTTAAGTAGTAGTATTTTGAAAATTGTCTTAGTTGCATTTCCTTTTGGCATTTAATAAGAGGTTAGTTTCTTTTCTACCTAATTTCGTGTGTGTTGGATAAATGATATTTTATTATCATTTAAAAGCATGCTTTTAACTGTTTTAAAATTAATTTTATATCCTTACTTAAAAATTCTATTTAATAAAACTAATTAATGTGTATCTCTTTGATGGATCACTGCAGGTGTATATTGTGGAAGAAGTTTTCATGATTGAAAGTTAAGCTTTATTAACATAATTTAAGAACTAGAAGTTTTAATTTAATAATTATTTAAAATTACATGCATCGATGTGAGTCTTACCCGCACATTTAATTTCCTTGGGAAACTATATGATTACACATCCATTGGAAAACCCCATGATTATCTTATCTGTAAAAACCCAAGATTATCTTATCTGATAAGATCGTGTTATATCGATCTCCTGTGTGGTTGTACACATTTCATTAAATATTATAAATTTCATCTGTGTTTATAAGGATTTTATTTGTCCCACGTGGTATATTTTTTAACCCTAATGATTTACAAGAGAATGTAGAGTTTGAAACCCATGGTAGTCAGGTGATATATATATATATTTCTTATGTAGTTAGGTGATGACTCATGTAAATGTAAATGATAAGTAGATTTTATTAAGTGTTTTTATAATTTATCATTCGTAAATTGAAATTCCTCTTTATATTAAATGTAATATCATTGAATATTTATATATTATTTAATTACCTTTAAATAGTTGGTGAGATGCTTTGTAATATTATATTTTTGACATAAATTTTATAAGTTAGATTCTTATCTATATTTTGATACATTATTAAACTAACATAAAATAGCTTTGTGTATGCTTTTGAAGCCCTTTTTTAAAAGAAGTGAATATTATAAATTTTCTAAGTTAAATTCTTAATTCTTTTAATTAAAATATTTTTTTTTTTTTTATTTAGCCAAATTCCTTTTTATATTATTTGAAATGGATTTTTATTAAGTCTTTATTATTTATATTTTATGAAATATATCTTTATAAAGTTTAATTAATATTTATATTATGTGATATTTATATGTTTTTAAATGAAAATCATATTTTTTTTGTGTGAAATGTATATCTTTATTAAATCAAATTCCTTCTGATATTTGATGAAACATATTTTATAAAGTCAAGTTACTATTTATATTATATTAAGTAGGTTTTTATTAAGTAGTTATTATTTATTTTTTATGAAATATATCTTTATAAAGTTTAATTAATATTTATATTATGCGATATTTATATGTTTATAAAATGAAAATCATATTTATATTGTATGAAACATATATCTTTAATAAGTCAAATGCCTTTTGATATTTGATGAAACATAGTTTTATAAAGTCAAGTTACTATTTATATTATATTAAGTAGGTTTTTATTAAGTAGTTATTATTTATTTTTTATGAAATATATCTTTATAAAGTTAAATTAATATTTATATTATGCGATATTTATATGTTTATAAAATGAAAATCATGTTTATATTGTATGAAACATATATCTTTAATAAGTCAAATGCCTTTTGATATTTGATGAAACATAGTTTTATAAAGTCAAGTTACTATTTATATTATATTAAGTAGGTTTTTATTAAGTCGTTATTATTTATTTTTTATGAAATATATCTTTATAAAGTTAAATTAATATTTATATTTATGCGATATTTATATGTTTATAAAATGAAAATTATATTTATATTGTATGAAACATATATCTTTATTAAGTCAAATGCCTTTTCATATTCGATGAAACATAGTTTTATAAAGTCAAGTTACTATTTATATTATATTAAATAAGTTTTTATTAAGTCGTTATTATTTTTTTTTTATGAAATGCATCTTTATTTAGTTGATTAACTTAGAATAGTTATGTGTGAGTTTTTTGGAAAGAAGTGAATGATATAAATTATTTTTGATGATTCTATGATCAGTTATGAAATCACATCTTTTAAAAGTGGAGTGAATGATGTACATTAATTTTACTCTTTCTATACTATTTATTTAAATTTTTATGCATGTGTGAGTTGTTTTGAAATCAAATCTTTTTGACAGGAACTGTTCATCTTTTTATTTCATAACATACTTTTAGATAGATGACTTGCATTTACTTTTAAAATAATGATGGTGTTTTAATTTCAAGTGTGGTTAGTTTAAATATCCAAGATAGAAAAATGATTAAACATTAAGTATAACTAGTTTATGTGTTACTAAATTAATTAAATTAAACGTGTTATTATTTTTTTTTTTCATTTAAGTGAATTATTGGCTTAACAAAATGTCTTTCAAAGTTTTTATGTGTAGCTTTAAACAGATCTTTTAAAAAATTTATTTGCAATTTTGGGAGGATATGATATTTTTAAAACGGTTGTGAAACACTTATAAGCTTACTTCTTCACATGTGAGAATAGTGTTTTGAAAAAATATTTTGTTAATTTTGTTTAATCGGTAAACTTTTTTCAAGTGTTTATATGATTTTAAACTAATAAGGTTAATAAAGTTTTAAACTAATAAGGTTACTTTCATGAATTTGTAAAATTTAATTGATGACACATGTGAAATATATTTCTAGCAATGGTTTTTTGATTTAAATTAAAATAATTTTTGTGTTAAGTTAAAAAATATATATATATTTATTTTAGCGGGAATGCTTTTTCTTTCTTGTGAATCATCTAGTTTATTTTAATGGTGAATATTTTGACTTAGCTTTTTTAAAGGATATAAAATTTGTGTCTTTAAAACCTTTAAATTTTCATGAATTGTAAATGTGCATGAGTGATTGATAGATAAATTCCTTAATAGAGTTTGTTTTACTTTAGATTCTTATTAGAGTCTGTTAGTAATATTCGTGGGGAAGAGTATTTTATAACATTTAAAGTTTTCAGGATTTAGTTTGTATCTAATGTGCAACAATATTATTTTTTTTAGAAGTTATGTTTAGTCATTAAATATCAACTATAATTTATTAAGTATATATTTAATTTAACCCATGTGTAATTCTTTTTTTAATTAGGTGTTTAAAAATTCTTAGGAATATTTATTTTATTAAAATTTTTTTAACGACTTTCCTTTTATATTCAATAAAAATTTATATTTTTGTAATGTTAAAATTCTTAATTTTATTTATAAGTATGTTTTCAAATTTACATATATCTTTCTAGTAAATTGATCAAATGTTTATTTATTCTTTTTCATGTCGATGTATATAGAAGCAAGCACATCATATTTACAATAATTGTATTAGTAGTTATGTCACTTACAATTCTTTTTTACTTTTTCTTAAATTTTTAAATATATATATATATAAATTTTTGAAACGTCTTAAAAATTATTTATATTTATTTAATTTGTTTAAACTTCTTTAATCTTTTAAATCATTTTTTTAATTGTTTAAACTTATTTTAAATTTGATATGTATACATATTTTATTTGTTGAATTTTTTTTTAATTTCTTAAAACTTTTATTTAAATTAAGTAAAACTTTTTTTTCTTTAGGTAAAACTTTTTTTTCTTTAGGTAAAACTTTTTAAATTTTGGTAAAACACTTTCTAATTCGTTAAAATCGTTGATACTTTCTTGATATAAATTTTGTAAATCTTTTTAAAATTTACTAAAACTTTTTTAAATTCACAAATAGATAGTCACACAATATCTTCTTACATATTGTTTAATACGTAGTATACATATATGTAAACATGTTCATTCGCGTACACACTTATATAATACATGTGTTAATACTTTTATTCACTTACAATTGATTTTTAAATACATTTTAAAACTTTAAGAATTTTTTTAAGCATTTTTAAGATTTTATGTATATATATTCTAATTTCTTAAAACATTTTTAAAATTTGTTGAAACTTTTTTAAACTCACTTAAATATTTTTTAAAATTCGTTTAAACTTTTTTAAATTCATTTAAACTTTTCAAAATACGTTAAAACTTTTTTTTAATTTACTAAACTTTTTTAAAATTGATTAATAGATAGTCATACAAAGATCCATACACATGGGATAGTTAACTAATCACATGTAAACAGAAAATCACATTTAAACATATATATATACACCTTAGATATTTATATACATTTATATCATAAAATGTAAGACATGTAAAAAACCTTTGAAACCCTTCTAACAAATATCAGTGAAAACAAGAAAATGAGATAAAAATGTGTCTTTGATGACGAGACATGAAAAATCGTGAAGTCAACATATTGGGTGTTTGATCATATAAACATCGCTTGTGGGGGTTGAATGCTGTGGATTGATTGCCCATTAGCCTCATGATTGATTGCCCATTGCCCCTCTCCTCTCCTCCTGTGGCCGCAGAAACGGCCTTTATCCACTACTTTTGTACTTTATTTTAAGGGTGTTCTTAACTGCTCCGCTCAACAAGCGCAAAACGTTTTGATACATTTACAAATTCATTTTTTAACTGAAAGATATAAAATTGGAATGCCTGAGTATGGAAGCGATTTCGAATCGAACTTAATTTTCCATTTTATGATAATTAAATTACTTATCCAGTTGTATGCTATTTGGACGACGTGACAACCCGTTTTTCTCCTGCTTTTCGACCAGTTTTTCTGCTTTCGTCGGAAAATGTGCTCAAAACGTCATCTTTGAAGGCTTGTTATGCAAAATCTATTGTGTTTTTTTAAAAACAAAAAAATGAGTGTAATTAGACAGTTTCTGAATAACAACACCTGCTATTTTCATGAATTCTCGAACAAAAATAAATTAAAGCATGTGTCACAAGGTTGCCCTTTTTGATTTAAGAACACCCTTAAGGGTGTTCTTCTGTATGTGTGTGCGTGCATATTTGAACGGAGGGTGGTTTGGGGTGTGTGGGTTATAATCGATGAAAATATACCAAAATTTTCTGGAAGTGCTTTCCTCCGAACGGCTACAATAGGTAGATTTTTACTTTTTGTAATGAAAGTTACCTAAAATCAAATAACACTTATTTTGTCCAGGCTTCATTTGATTTAAAAAAAAATCGATTTTTATTCATCGAAAAAAAAATCGATCAAACTATTAATGCAAAGTTTGCTTTTATTATTTTTATTGAATATTTAAAAATATCAATATAAAGAAATTTGCCGAATGCTAAGGTGATAAAATTAATTAAGACCATTTATTTACAAAATGTAGCAAAATAATATTTAAAAAACCAAATTTTATATATAGGATACACGCCATAAAATACCAAATTTTAGCTGAAAATTTGGAATTTATTTATTTATTTATTTATTTATTTATTTATTATTATTATTATTATTATTATTATTTTACGATTTATCCCACAGACCAATTTATGGATTTCAAATATTTTTTTTTTTCATAAAAATAGAAAAAAATGCGCAGTGAAGGATTAAAAATACCCATATAACAACGGTTTCATGAAGTTCTATATAGCTCTATATTTTTTTATATCATATACTTTCGCATTATGGCAATCTCTGATCTTCCTGTATTATATACATTTATAATTGGATTGAAACTTCCTTTTTTTCCATCGCCTGAAAGTTGACAAAAACATCCTAAAAAAAGAAAATAACAACTAAAGTGTTCTCTCAGTAATAAATTCTTTGCAAAGAAGTCCACAGGGAAAAGGGGAGGAAAAGAAATCTTATCTCTATAGTCTTGGGTGCAAATGAGCCTGTTCCACGCCACTCAACACAATTCCAAAAGATAAGAAAGTTTGGTCCCCCTCTACCCTAGGTTCACAACCGACAGACCATAGATGCGTCAAATCGGTCATAAAACACAGCCGACTGATTGCCTGGTAGCGAATTTCGTTTCGGATGCCAGATCGAATGTAAACAAAAGAGGGTGGTTGCAAACTATATATTGCAGAAAGTGGTTATTTATGTTTGACACAAAATTCCTGGTACCCCATAATAATCAAAAGGGGATTCCATTCAAAGATTTGTAGTTCCTGTTGTTGACAGAATTACAGAGATCGGTTGAGAATGAGGGGAAGTATTTGAAACTTCATTTTTTTTTTTTTTTCGCTTTCATTTTTCTCAGAAATATAATGTATGAAACGTGCGTACTATATCGTTTAGTATACAGTTTATAACTGAAGCAAAAAAAAAAAAAAAAAAATTACATCCTGGTGGTCTCACCAAGCCAGAGCCTCTGCATTAATAATTATTAAAAACTTATTTATAGTTGTTTTACACACAGTTTTGAGCCCGTGTCACAAAATCTCGCGATGTTGAATTGGAATTTAATCGTTTTTTCTCTTGTTTCCATTTTTCTCAGTAATGCAATGCATGAAACATACCTATACCGTTTATTGCTAATGCAAAAATAAGCAGAAACTATATTATATCATGGTGGTCGCACCAAGTCAGAGCCGATGCATTAATAATAATTAAAAACTTATCTATAGTTGCTCTAAACAGTTTCAAGCCCGTAAAAGTGTCAGAAAATCTCGCTTTGTTGAATGAGAAAAAATAAATGAATGTACTCGAAGGAATAGATACAAAGTGTGTGTTGTTATTATGGCACTTCTCAAGTCCAAGGAGGCTACTTTCTAACACAAACGGCAGGTGTTGTTATTCTCAAACTATGCAATTAAAAGACATTTTCCATTTTTTGGTAAACGCAACAGATCTTTTAGAAAATAAAGTTGAACTGGGAAACTTTGATTTGAATTTTCGACTGTGACAGCGCGAAAAATGAGAAACTGTTTGTTACCTGACCATAAATTGCTTATGACTAGATAAGTTATTTATATTTAAAAAGATGGAAAACTGATTTCGATTCTAAATTGTATCAGTAATCGGGCTGCCAATTTCGTACATTTACTTTTAAATATGATTCAGAGATTGTGTTATAAAATTTCGCATTGTTGAGTACAGACTTTCAGAACATCAGAATCAAGGGAAGCGCTTGAGCGGGGTCCGGTGGTACATTACCTACCCCCATCGAGGTCTAAATCTTGTCGAGGAAAATATTTTGACTTTTTAATTTCGGCTAGGTCGGGTTGGAGCTCTTTCTTTTATTTGCAAGGTCGGATTGATTAAACTAATTCTTCTGGGTATGAATCGGTTTCAGATTGAATTTTTATTCTTGCAGGTTAGATTCAGATGAACCCGATTTTTCGAAAAAAATAAAATTTCTCCAGATAAAATCTACATATCTGATACATGAATGATTCTATACATTTTTTTTTTTTTTTCAAAATAAAAAAAAAAAAAATTATACTGAAGCTATGATCAAATGTTCTATTTTTAGGTAGATTTCGTATGAAATACTACCTATTGCATTGTCTCCCATGTTGGAATTTCTGAAAAATTTTTGCGGATCTACACGAATCATGACTCCTAGACCCCAAAACTACCATCAGTAAAAAAGTTTATATATATATATATATATATATATATATATATATATCGGTGTATATCACTTTCTTCTAGACACGATAACTTCCATAATTATGCTCAGATCTTCATCAAACTTTTACATAAAATCAAGGGGCATAAAATCTCGGTTAAGTTCGTTAATGGGCAAAATCAGACCAAGGGGGTGGAAGTTAGGAGGGTTTTTGTGAAAACAGAAAAAACGCGATAACTTTTTAATTAAAATAGATATCGAATCAGTTTAAAGTTTATATTACTTCTAAAAAATGAGGAAAAAGTTTATGCGTGACAGATTTTTGATAGAGTTAAAAATGGGCTCAAGGGGCGAAAAAAACATGGTTTTTGGGAGAAAAAAATTCATAACTTCGTCAATTCTCAAGATATCAAATCCAACTAAATTTTATATAGATGTACTCAATATTATCTAAAACTTTTGTATTTACAAGTTTTTGATAGGACCAATTTTTACCGATGAAAAAAATTAAAAACGAAAAGAAAAAGGGGGGAGGAAAAAGAAAAAAAAACATAACTTACTCAATTCTTAAGCAATTAAATCTAATTAAATTTATTTTACATCTTCACAATAATATCTACAACTTTTATATTGACAAGTTTTTCATAGAACCAATTCTTATAGCAAAAATAAATTAAAGAAAAATAGAAGTTGGAGAAAAAACCTCAAATCCAAACTGCTTATATTCTGACTCATTTTAAAATTCATTTTTGATATTAAACGCATCCAAATGACAGTTCCTCTTATTTAGCAACTATATAATGCGACGTATTGGTCAATTTTTTGATAAAGGCAGAATATATTTTTAAAAAGGCTGCCAAAAAAGGTAATTTGAACAGATTTCCCGAAGTTTTCATCATTAAAAAATTCATTAAGTATAACAAATTGCGTTTTTACCGAGTCATTTTTAAATCTTTTTTTGTTCTCAAACGCATCCAATTTACAGGTTCTCTTATTTAGGAACTATATAATGTGACGGAGTGGCCAGTTTATTGATAAAGGCAGAATATATTTTAAAAAAAGGCTGCCAAAATGGGCACTTCGCACAAAATTTCCCAAAGCGAGATGATATGAACTGTGGGTATTCAAATAACAAATTGGTTATTTTATGACTCATTTTTAAATCCAATTTTGCTCTGACACGCATTCAATTGACAGTTTTTTGTTACTTAGGAACTATATAATGTGCGTATTCGTCGATTTTTTGATAAAGGGTGAATATATATATTTTAAAAGCTGTCAAAGTAAGCACTTCGCAAAAAAATTTCCCAAAGCGATCATGATAAAAGAATTGAGGTTGTATTCAAATAACAAATTGTTTATTTTATGACTCATTTTTAAATTCAATTTTGCTCTCAAACGCATTCAATTGACAGTTATTTGTTATTTAGGAACTGTGTAATGTGCCGTATTGGTCAGATTTTTGATAAAGGCTAAATATATATTTAAAAAAATCTGTCAAAGTGGGCACTTCGCACAAAATTTCTCAAAGCGATCTTGATTAAAGAATTGTGGATGTATTAAAATAATAAATTGGTTATTTTATGACTCATTTTTAAATTCAATTTTGCTGTCAAACGAATTTAATTAACGGTTTTTTGTTATTTAGGAACTATATAATGAGCATATTGGTCAATTTTTTAAATAAAGTAAGAATATAATTCAAAATATATTGCCAAAATGGGCAATTGAATAGAGATAGGATTTTTTTTTTTTTTTTTTTTTTTTTTTTTTTAGATGAAAACTTTTCGAAATCTACCTCCGCCTATAGGCCATGCCGAAAGGGATTTTTTTTTTTTTTTTTTTTTTTTTTTTTTTTTTAGAACTACTACATTAAATTTTAGATGAGTTTTCACCAGATGTTGATTTACGATCGGCTTGGTTGAGAGTATTTTTTGTTCAGTTAAAAATACGAGGACAATAATTATATCGTCGGGGCCGGGTTCGATGGCAAATAGAGTGCTCTAAACTGAACCTGGTCCGAACAAAGAAAGAAAAAGACTACGGCAAAAACAGGGTTCGGATCATGGAACTAAGAAAGATATCTTTCTTAGTTCCATGGTTCGAATAATCCATTCATATCTGGCAATCAAGTTGAGTGTGTCATTTATATCACTTTAAACCGCAAAAAGTGATAAAAAACTTTCTGGGATTTTTGCATTGCCATATGTGCAAACACAGGTGCTCGAATATATGAGCAAAGTATAATCGTTTTCTACGGGATTAGTTTTGAGACACAAAGGATACAAATAGATTTTAGTGGTTTGTTAAAAGCAATTAAAGTTTCAAAAGTGAACAAAATAAATAAATAAATAAATAAAATCTATGGTATGATTTACTGATATAAATCTATGCAACAAAATGCGTGAAAAATGGGTGATGGGAAGCGGGAAGTATGTGTCCTTGAACTCTCGTTTATATCATTGATTTAATAACTGAGTAAAACTTTTAATAAGAGGCACACCAAAGAAATTCCCCTTTATATACTTTGGACACACCTGAACCTCTTAGTTTAGTTTAACCCTTGTTTGAATCTATGCACAACTGAGAAGTTAAAAATGGATATGATTAGTAATGTCGATAGTTTAAAAAAAAAATGTTTGCAATAGAGTGTTACCGCGATTCCTGAGTATCCGTTATGGAGATTTTAGTAAGACGTTTTTGTCCTTCGTTGACTGGTTTTTCTGTTTTCGCGCGGAAAGTCGGTTCAAATCGCCCACTTTGACACTATTTTCCGAAAAATTTGTTGCGTTTGCAAAAAAACGGAAAAATGAGTTCTTTCAGTAGTTTCTGAGCAACAACATCAGCTAGTTTCATACATTTCCAAACAAAAATAAGCTAAAACTTATGTTATAAAATTGACCGTTTTGAATTTAGAACACCCTTAAACTAAAATAAGTTCTTCTGAAACTCAAAGAAGCTACATTCTGAAACATTTTACGATTAATTATTGTTCGGAAACACATGAAAATAACTGGTTTTCTTATTCGCATTATAGTGCAATCGAATTGTATTTTCTATTCATTAGTAAAGGAAAAAAATCTTCCAGAAAATACAGACAAATTGGCGTTTTGAACTGACTTCTGATGTGAACCGATACTGAATCGCATTCTCAAAAGAGGAAACGCTTGGGCTTGTCGCAACTTTGAAAGAATCGCTTATAATTCGATAAATGATTTATTTATTAAAAAATGGAAATTTTTATTCTATTCCAAATCACTTCAATAATCAGGCTTGCCAATTTTATGCATTGATATTTAAAAATAAGTCAGAAAATAATTCAGATAATTTCATGTTGTTCAGCAGGAAATTACAGTCTTAAATATATCATAAAAAATCAAAAATTAAAAGATTTTTTTTTTTTTTTTTTTTTTTTTTTTTTTAATAAAAGTCTTGATAATCAATTAAATGATTAAATATCCTCTTAATATTAGTTAATATAAATGATATTTTTATTAATTAAGTTGGTTAATTAAATAATAGTTTTAATAAAATGATTTATCTTTATAAATTAGTTGATCATTCTGTTATTCGAATTTATTTTTAAAAAGACAACGTTAAGCCCTTTCTATCATTTTTAACATTTTCCAACAAATTTGAAAAGTGTTTATGATTTCTATTTGTCTGTGCAGTGCATCTTGTAATCTATCCGCGCTCTATGTGATATGCCAACATGTGATAATGGATATTCTATACTCCCATAAATATACTCGAATTGCATTGAAATTTTTGAACATTATTGACGCTTACCACGAACCCTATTTCAAATGAAGTTTCTAGCATGAATAGTTTATTTATAGAGACAGTCAAAAGTTTACCGTTACATTGCGGCCTACGAGAAAAAAATCGCTACAAATGAATTCTAAAGATGTTACACCCTGTAAAACATATCAAAATTTTTATGCATTTATGAAGTGCAGTAAAATATGCAATCTGTAAAATATATGATGAAAAAAGTAGCTATTATTCATTTACAGGGCCACACAAAAGAATTCTATTACATAATGATAAAGACTGTGCAACTTTTTTAAATTATACTAAACTATTTTATGAATAATAAAATTGATATACGTCGCTGAGGTTTAATAAAGGTTATACGATATAGTCATGCAAACTACGAAGTGCATTAGCATTTACAGGGACACACAAAATATTTCAAATGGTGTATTCTTTCCGAAGTACTGTATGTGTATCCGATGATGGCTAATGGATGGCTGAAATGAATTTTAATTATTATATGCGCTTTTAAGTTTCAATAAATCTATGCATATTATATGGTAGGTATAAATGTTATAGTCGAAATATAGGGCTGCGAAAAAGAGCTCGCAAACGTTACTGAATATGAGCTTAACCCTTTCCGGCGCAGTGTTTCCGGTCTGGACACACCTCATTTTAATTCCAAACTTGCAATTGGCACCAATAATATTTTAGTAAAATCTTGCTTTTTAGAATAAAATCTTAAATTAAGGAGTTCTTAATTTCTTAAAAATTTGTTTGTAAATTCCAGTGCCAGTCGATAATTTCTCATTTTACTAACAGAATTTGTCTGCGCCGGAAAGAGTTAAAATATATGAAGGTGTTTTTTTTGATAAATTACGCATTTTTACGCTGAACTGCATTCAGTTTACTAAGGAATGTTTAATGATAAAATGATATACAGATCCACACAAAGAATTTAATACATGGACGCATATAAATGATAATTTCTGAGAATGTGATTTCTGTTGTTTTAAGAGTGTTTTAGTTTAAAATAAATTTTAGCTAAATACTGGCGTGTAATAAAAATACTAGATAAACTACAGATCTGAACAAATGTATTTTCCTTATGTTTCGATCTATTAGTATACATTGATGAAAGAGACATTTCAACCTGCGAGGCATTTTCTTTCTGAACTAAATTTCTCCATTATATAAGTAAATATTTATCAAGTAAATATATTTAACTGTTCAAAAGTATTGGAATACATATTTGGCTATAGACAGTAACCTTATTTCCCTAAATAACAAAGTTTAGTTGTTCTCAACTACTCTGCTTAAAAAGCGCAAAACGTTAACAAATTCATTTTTTAACGGAAAGATATAAAATTGGAAAGTCTGGCTATGTAAGCACTTTGGAATCGAACTCAGTTTTCCACTTTATGATAATTAAGGGTGTGTTTCGATTCAAACTACTTGTTTCCAATTTATTTTTGAATTCACTTTTGCTCTCAAACACATGAAACTCGCAGATTCACTTATTTAGAAAGTGCACAAGGTGCCGTGAAGGTCAATTCTTTGATAAGTGCACAAAATATTGCAAAAAAAAGCAATCAAAAACGGCAATTTGAACCGATTTTTCCGAACTCGGAGATCTGGGAACGAAAAAAAAGAGTCTTCCAGAGAAGTTAATTGCTTATAAATCAAATTCTAATGAATTGAGCGTAAAAAGACATCCCACGGCACCTTATACATCCCTTCAAAAATCCCCTCCGAAAATTTCATTTTTCTATTTTTAAAAATGTGTCTGAAATTGTATCGGAAAATTTCGAGCTGCTGAAGGTGGAAAAGCGTTTTTTCGAATACACCCTTAACTTACTTACCGAGTTATAAGCTATTTTGATCTCGTGATTACCAAGGCCTGATTACTGCACAAGCCAACTAGGCCATGGCCTTGGGCCCACAGTTGAAAAGGCCCAAATTTAATAAATTCATTTAGAAAAAATTTCTTAATATTACATTTCCAGCAATTATTCTCGCAAAAACCAAAAATGATTTCGGTGAACTTAGCAATCGTATGGTAATCTAATGATACCTTTCGAATACTCCCATGCGGGGTGAGGGAGGTGTCTAGCTAATATTTTAGTGCTAGGGGGCCCCAAGAAGGCGCTGGGCCTTGGGCCCCCTCAACCTTAATCGGGTTCTGGTGATCACGCGATTTTCTACCTTTTGTTGACTGTTTTTCTGTTTTTACCGGAAAATGCGATTGAAACATCTATTGCATTCGCACAAAAACAGAAAAATGAGTGCGAATAGACAGTTTCTGAATAACAATACATGCTAGTTTCATGCATTTCCGAACAAAAATCAATTAAAACTTATGTCATATGTCACAAGGTTACTCTTTTTGATTTAAGGGTGTTCTCAAATGCTCCGTTCAACAAGCGCAAAACTTTTTGACACATTTACAAATTCATTTTTTAACAGAAATATATAAAATTGGAATGTTTGACTATGGAGGCGATTTCAAATCGAACTTATTTTTCCATTTTATGATAATGAAATTACCTAGTCAGTTCTAAGCTATTTCGATCACGTGATCACCCGTTTTCCTCCTGCTTTTCGATTGGTGTTTCTGCTTTCGTCGGGAAATGTGCTAAAAAGTGTCAATTTTGAAGGCTTGTTATGAAAAATCTATTGTATTTTTTAAAAAACAGAGAATTGAGTGCAATTAGACAGTTTCTAAATAATAATACCTGCTATTTTCATGCATTTCTGAACAAAATAATTTAAAGCATGTGTCACAAAGTTGCCCTTTTTGATTTAAGAACACCCTTAATGAATTAAAAAAAATTCTATTAGAAAAACAATTGAAAACAAATTTAAAATAAAAAAATAGTCAAATGTAGCGATTATGTGCCAAATGTAATATCTTCGTTGCTTTTCTTTGTATCAGGGACAACCTCCTAAACCCCCCCAACCTAAAATCCCCACCAGTAAAAATTGCTGCAATGGAACTGATTTTCAACAGCAGGCGGGGCAGAAGTCAGAGTAAATATTGTTAGTCCTTTGTTCGGAAATAACCGAAATTCGTTTCCGAGGACGAAATGGAATTTCAACCTTTTCTATAACTTCAGCCAAAAACGAAAATATACTTACAAATATGTTTAATAATTTTAGTAAAGGGTATTATATTAATAGCTTGATCACGATACGAAAATTTTTATAATGCTAATGTAAGCAGAAAGTAATATACACTTTCTTCTGATAGATGCGCAAGCAATATTAAAACGATTTTACGTAAAATAAATAATAATGTTTTTTATATATTGTTTGGGAGTCAGTTCCACTTTAACTTAATATCCCATTAATGTGTTTTAGTCATACACAAAGTTAAAGCAATAAAGATAAAACATCTTGTTTTAACTTTATTGTCAAATTTAGTAAAGATTAATTATTTATAAAAGAAGGATCAAACCAGGAAAAATTCGGAGGCTATGTTGGGCCGCTTCACAAAAAAGGCATTTTGACAAAACAGGATCTTTCATTGCTTTTAATAATTTAGATCTTTTTGCAAAATTCCGTTTCGTAAAATTCAAAAGTGCTACTTTCTGGCACATTTTTAAATTAATTTTTGTTTAGAAACACGTGAAATTGGATGACTGTTTTGATAAAGACAGAAGATAATATTTCAGAAAATGTTGCCAAAGTTGACGCTTTGAACCGAATTTCTGCAGGCGATACACTGTAAAAAATTTATGTAACGTTACTCCATAAAATTGCTAGCAGCTGTTTCTTCCAATTTTATAAGTAATTGTTTTCGTTTATACAATGGTGTAATTTAAACATATAATACTGCCGTAACATTACAGTGTTACACCGATTATATCTGTTAAAGTACTCCAGAAAATTGGTCCAATTTTATGGAGTAACGTTACAAAAATATTTTACAGTGTATTGCGAGAAAGAAGACAAGTAATCATCATACGAAAACGCAATGTTTATGACGCAATAAGTGATCTCTTTATGAAAAATGGAGAACTCATTTCGATTCCAAATCGAATTTGATGCATTTCATCTTTCGTCACAAAGTGTTATTTTTCACAAAAATATAATAAATTTCACAAAAGTAACTTCTCATACTCTCACCCAACTAAAAAAGAAAGCCTGCATAGACCCATGTAAATGTTTTTTTGTAATCAGTACTGTTTCAAGCTTTAAATAATAATAATATCAAAGAAAATATCTTAAATGCACTCACTATTCGCTGTGCATCATGTCTTTGATCGGCAAGAACTTATCAGACTAGGTGCCGTTACAAAGTGAATGTTAGAATCACAGAAAAAAGCGCATCGTAAAGAAGCGCCCCGGAAAAAGCGCGCACTTTTACAAATGACCTTTTTTGATAAGTCTAATAATACACTCAGTTAATCTTAGAATATAAACAGAAGATTGAGATGATATTTTGAAATTTGAGCTGTTTTGTTCTCTCCGGAGTGAGATGGGGAGTGGTGGTGGTGTGTGTGTGTGGGGGGGGGGGCTTTAAAAGTTATCTCGAAACCTGTTATTGCCTCAATGAAAAAATTTTGTATGGTACGGAGAATTAGATATAAACACTAAATACTTAAATGTTCATTTTTATAATTCATTCTCCCTTGTTCTTCTGTGTGTGTGTGTGTGTGTGTGGGGGGGGGGTGTCTACAAACTCCGAATTTATCTCTTATATTTATTTTTTATATTTAATTTAATTTTTTATAATTTTAATTATATATAATAATTGATAGATTTTTTAATTATTTTTATTATTATTTTTAAATTACACATTAATATTTTATTACACTTTATTTTGTATTTTTATATTTATATAATATATATAATTAATATACTAATACATGATATAATAATAATATATAGATAATGATCTAATAAATAAATTATAAATAATATTAATTACTATTAATAATAAATATTTTATAATAAATTAATAATGCATAAATATAAATTAAACACAAAATTCAATATAATTAAAATAAAAAATAAATGTATAAATAAATACAATTAAATATTACAAATTATACTGATTAACAAAAAATTATTTACAAATTGATAATATTTTTAACTTCTAGTAAATCAATTAAAACAAATGTATGAATAGATAAAATTAAATATTAAAAATTAGTTTCAGTAACAAGAATTGATTTGAAAAATATTAATATTTTATTAACTTATAGGACATAATAAAAATTATATTCATTAAAAAGAATTTATTTAAAAAATGATAATATTTTATTATTCGCCATTATTAACACTATTGTCATGTACCTCAGCAAACTTGCTACGTATCCTCAGGGGTACGCGCATCCCTTGTTGGGAGCCGCTAGCCAACGAGAAAGATATAAAAGAGACATTTGTTATCACTTTAGTTTTTATCACTTATTTATCGACAAATTCAATATTTATCAATTCCTTTGTCATTTTTTTGCGCTTTTGCTTTTCCGATCACTTTTGATCCTAGATTCCAGAAAATAAGTGTCATCGTCTAAAGCCGTGATAGATTATCCACCCCCCCCCCCCCTCCCACACACAGAAGAATAAGGGAGACTGAATATTTACATTATATGAGTTAATAAAATATTACCATTTTTTAAATAAATTTTTGATAATGAGTAATATTTTTGATATTTAATTATATTTAATTTTGATTATACGTAATTTTATATTTAATTTATACTTATACATTAATAATTTATTATTTATTATTATTATTATTTATTATTTATACCTTGATTAACACCTTGATTCTGATTGACGTATGTTTCGTTGCTATCTCGCGACATTGTTTTCCAAGCTCTTGTCTTTATTTTTGGCTGAAATATTTGTAGCATAAATGATTTTGAAAATGTTGCCGATTGTGCAACAAAACGTAAGTCAATCAAAATAAAAGTATTTTAACCCTTTTTTTTTATAGCATTTTATATCTTATTTCTTCACTTTTTGCAAAAGGTGTCATTTCGTAACAACCTCCTGAAAGTGTTGAAAAATTGATTTCCTTCCTTGGTTTCACTGCAGTGGGAAGAACAGATTGGAAAAAGATCCCTTTTGTAGCTCTATAACTTGTTGACAACCAGAACGATACAATTATCTCTCTTATCTTTACAGTTTGTTGACAACTCGTAACGTGCCAAACATCAATCACTATATATACAACACAAAGCCGTTGGCTGTGACAAAAATCGATAGCATTTTATCTGCCTATCAGAAAGACGTTACAGCGGAACAAGAAGACAGAAATAAAGAGAATGGTTTTCTCACATCTATAGGAACACACACGAAGCTCATATGCGACAGTAATAAAACAGTTATCTGATGATGACGATGGAAAAAAACGTATGTTGGAGTTGGATGATTCAAGGGAGTCTTCTTAGGAATAAAGGAATGGCCAAGTTTGCTATAATAATAATATTCTAATTAATCATTTTGCTCCAAACGAAAAAAAAATCCTTTACGCGAATGTATTTTTATTCATTTGTCCCTTTTGTTGTTAAGATTCGACTAAAAGACTATGGGAGAGACCTGGGGCAAGCATCATTCGGGGGGACCCCTTCTGTCCATCTAAAATAGGGCCACCAGAAATCCGATCTCATGCAGATGCCTGCTGGAATTATTGAGTCTTCCGGGTTATCACTACCGGGTTAGGGCGGATTCTCTTGTTTGTGTCTCTATCTACATCTTGCAAAATAAGTCTTCAGTTTTTTATTGCCCGAGAGGAGATAGATAAGACAGACTGTTCAACATTCCCTGGTGTTGTCGAGTGATCGTAACGTTATATTTTTTACTCAGTGTTTTGTTTGAGATAACAGACTTATAAATTTGCCCTTCCAAAATCCCTTTTGACACCATGTTGAGCACTAGTCACCATAAATATCAACTGTATGCTACACGAGGCCAATTATATCATTTTGAGCGAGTCGGCCTTTTTCTTTGGGTTTGGGGTTTCACCTCTATCTCAACCTCGGGAGTAAAGTGACATATTTATAGTTGGGTGGGGTTGAGACATAGAAATGTGGGTGGCAATGTTTTTTTTTTCTTTGTAAATAAAATAGAAGTGGTTAGTAGTAAAATTCATACGTATTGTATGTATGTATAAATTTTGTAATTGGTACAGTTCACATCTGTATACAGGCACAGGGTATCCAAAAAAGATGGTCACAAATTTAAGAAAAATTCTAGTAGGATATTGTAGAAAAAGAATGTTAGATTGGTTGACAGAAGTATCTCTTGGGAACTTTTTAGGTGCGTTCGTAATTACGTAAATACGTAGCACCTATTGTCGCTCAGTCTGTCCGTCTGTCCGTTCACATATAACAACGCAAAAACTATCCATCCGAATCGTTTGAAATTTAAAATATATAATTATTACATAATTTTGTCGAGTCATTTCAAATGTTATGAAAATCGGATGCATAGATCAGTTACAGCGACAATCAAAAGTATTCCGTTACATTACAATCAGTGGGAAAAAAGTTTCAAATGCATTTTAATCGTTTGAAATTTAAAACGTTAATTATTACATAATTTTGTCGAGTCATTTCAAATGTTATGAAAATCGGATGCATAGATCAATTACAGGGACAATCAAAAGTGTTCCGTTACATTACGATAAATGGGGAAAAATGTTTCAAATGCATTTTAATGGTGTTACACTCATTTGAGCATAATATAACTGACATGAATCTATGATGTATGTACTAAAATCTACATTCTGTACAATCTGGGATGCAGAGAATATTTATTATTAAATTACAGGGCCACGCAAATGTATTCCACTAAATAATGTTATAAGGGGAAACATTGTTTGGGGCGTGTTTTAATTATATTAACCTACTTCACATTTTATGAATAAGATATTACGTTAATGAAGTATAATAAAAATTACTCCCTGCATATTTACAGGAACACAAAGATTTCGACCACTGTACTGTATCCAAAGTACGCTCTACTATATCAGCAAGATTTGAATATTTTAAAACTTATAGTACGAACACACCTCATTTGCTACGCTTCACGTGCAATTTCCAACTTGTTTACTTTGATTATCTTCATACGTTATATAAGATGTCTAAAATAAAACGTCTCAAATTCGTCGCAATTAATGATTTTAACTTCACGCGTTGTGAGGAAAACATCAATGAAGACATTCTTTTGAAACCAATAGAATATTAAGTTGTTATAATAAAACTTTAATCATTAGTTTTCTAATGTTGTAATTCGTTTTTTGCATAAATGAATGGAGCATTGGAAGCAAAGAGAATAAGGACCGCAATACCTTCCTAATTCTTTGGAAATATTTGGCATCTTTTAATGAAAATCCTGATTAATTTCGTGGAGAGAAGGGGGGGGGGGAGCTTAAAAAGAGGGGCCGGGGACAATTGCCTTTCATGCCCCTGCATAAGTCGGCCCTTGATTATTGTGCAAAATAACTTTTATGGCATCTAATAACTAATTCAGCACAAACAAACTGTGCAAGAAAAAAAAAACTGTGTTAAGCCTTTGTATGATTTATAAAAGAGTGAATCATGTTAAACTGAATGAAAGAAAGACAATACTGTTCACGTTATAAAGCTTTTTAACACTCAAATCCAAACAGTATCCTTTTTGGCTCGATTTTTAATTCTTTTTTTTTGGGGGGGGGGGGGGCAAAAGCATTAAATTTGAAGGGAATAAATATAATGGTAATATGCAAATGAATGCAAATTATCATGAATATACACTGTTCTCAATTACAAATAAGCAAATTTCTGATTAAAAAAAAAATTTATTCGGAAACGCATGAAATAGCAGGTGTTCTATTTAAAAACTATGGATTTTTATTTTTAAATTTTAACTATGTATTTTAATCACATTTGTGAGCTTAACAATAAAAGTGGTTCGTATTTTGTATGAAATAAGGTTTAAAAAAACTAAATAAAAAATAGTAATAAAATATTAATACGAAAGAGTAATTAAAAACTACTGTTTTAGAAAATGAAATAGAATTTAACCTATCTGACTTTAAATCTTACCATTATGAACACAAAATTATTTCAATTTTAAAATAACATCATACTTCATAATTCAATCTGCGGAGTTTTAATACTTTTATTTTAACCAAAATGTGTGATGTGACATTTCTTCTTACCCCCTCCCACCCCCTTGTCACAAACTGTCACAATTTCAAGAACCCCCCCCCCCCTTCAAGCGTAACATCAATTATGGAGGCCCCTTATGGAAAATATTGAACAAGCCAGAAAAAAAAAAGAAAAAAATCGGTCGTCGCGTGACATATAATCGCAATTAACTGGATAAGTATTTTATTAAAAATGAAAAACTAATTTTCAGTCCAAATTGCTTCAATACTCAGCTGTGCCAAGTTTAAGAGGCTACTTTAGTCAAACGAAAAGACCACTCGCTATTACTGATCGTATGAAAAAAATTGATAAATATATCTCTGACGCATTTCAATATATATATGTATTTTCATTGGATAGCTGAGATCTATCTGTACAAAGGCCGTGTTAACTTTTTCGATTTCGTTTACAGGTATTTTTTAGAACATTTTAATTTTCGGAACCGGTTTCGAAATTAAGTGCATCACCCTAAAAAGTTTGCAATGAAAAACGAAAAAGTAACACCCTTGTACAGATCGATCTCAGCTAGTCTAAAAAAAACATTTTGAAATACTGAAATGCGATCGAAATATCTTTATAAATGAATTTATTCCATACGATTAGCATTAGCTTACAGGTCTTTTCGAGTGAAGGAATTTTAGTTAAGAATGCATTTACTTTGTGTTTTATGTTGATTTAAATAAAAACTTTCGATCAACAACAATATATTTTCTGACATATTTACAAACTCGTTTTTATATGTAAAACTATGATACTTCCAGGCATAATTATTGAAGTAATTGGAAATCAATCTTTTTTTTTTTTTTTTTTTTTTTTTTTTAGATGAGCGAATTTAATCTCCAGTTTCAAGAGACATTTTGGTTCATGACACTAGTTTTTTTTTCTTTTTCAGACCACCTCTTTCACTAAGGGAAAATTTGTTCAAAGCGCCAATTGATCAGTTTAATACTTTTTAATTTTTTTTCTATTTTCTCTGGTTTTAATATTAGTAATATATTCTATTTATATATTTATAGGCAATTAGAAAAGAATAAATAACTGTAAACAATGTACAGTGTTTATTCAACCTCCATCCAGCCCCGCCTTTTCCTGAAGATTAGTTACAATGTATCAATTTTCACTGGTACTGGGATCTTTCTGAGGCAGTTACCTGTCAAGGTGAGTGTGGCACGAAGAAAAATTGTAAGGAAGTAGGGGGATTCTATACTTTGGCACTAAATAGCACTGGATGATTATTTTATTTGTTTATTTTTCAATTTATAAAAAATATATATATCTGTAGTAATCACAATTGATATCCAATCACAGCGTAGGAAATATATATATGCAAGATACTTATTGTAAATGTTCAAAACTTACTAATATGCAAAATTGCTGAGCGAAATAGATTATTTTTGATTGGTTGTAAAAAATTGGATACTCATGTTAGTTTTTAATTTCAAAGAGTTATGGAAAAAATAAAAATAAAATGAAAAAATATCAAAAATCATGCATTAATTAAAAAAAAAAGAGCATAATATTTATGTCAGTCCATATATTTATATGGACATTACTTTTGAAAACGAGCCACGTGCCACAATCTATAGTTTTATTCGTAATTGTCTCTCTCTCTCTCTCTCTCTCTATATATATATATAACTCTTATATAATGCTACAAATCAACATCAACAGCACGAATATAAATTAACCCAATATAATAAATTTAAACTCGACAAGACAACCAAATGGAATTAGCAATAGTGGAACAATTGCAAATAAAACTGAAAATTGTGGCACATGATCGTTTTCAAAAGTAATTAAACAATGCAGGTTTGTTACATTATTCTGAATCTGTTGGAAAATGTTTCATAATGTAATCTTGACGCATGATTTTTTTCTTTCTTATTTATTATCATAAATGCTGCCCATTTTAAGGCTCTGCTCAGCAAATTTACGAAGACTTTTTCATTTGTTACTTGTAAGTAGGTATAACTGCCAAACATAAACATTGTTATTCTGATAGAAAGCAAACAACTACTGTATCCCCTTTTTCTACAAAATTCCCGATAAAAGTATGAAATTTTTAATTTAATCTTACTTTCAGGGAATCGCCAAAAAAAGATTGTTAATCGAAAGAAACCGATTATAATTTAAGATATGCATCTTCTATTGGAACATGAAAAACGTTGTCCCATTCTTCAGTATATTAAGGTTGTATTTCGATTCAAACTGCTTATTTTCCGATTTATATTTAATTTCATTTTTGCTCTCAAATGTATCATACTGACAAATTGTCTTATTTAGAAAGTATACAAGGTGCCGTAACTGTCGATTCTTTGATAAATACAGAAAATATTGCAAAAAAGCAATCAAAAACAGCATTTTGAACCGATTTTTTTTTATGCGGGAGATCTGGGAACGAAAAAGTCCTTCCGGCAATGCCGGCAGGAAGAGGTAGCTTTCATATACTTATATATATATTTATTTATTTTAAAGTAAGTTACATTGTTCAAAAATACTAATCTCAAATTAGTGGAAATAATCTTATAAAATTAGTGATTTTATAAGATTGAATACTAGTTTTTGTCAAGACTGAATATTAATAGGAATTTTTAGAAATTAGTCATGTTTTATTCAATCTGGTTTTATTTTAAGCGATTTAGAGAGTCACCAAATTCCACGATATCATAAAGTGTATGCCATTTTAAAGCAACATTGTGGATCGTTCAGATCAGACCGTTTCAAAATGTCAGCCATAAGAAAAATTCAAAGTGCTATAATTCAATCATTTTGTAAGATATAGACAAAATAAAAAGTGTTCTGGGATCGTTGTTTTAAGTTCTAACACGTAAAAGAAAAATATTTTTCAAATTTTGATTTTTTCGCATTGAATTTTAAATTTAAAATTTTTTTAAAAATTTAAATTGGCCACCATTTTGAAACAAAATGGCGGATGCTGCTCGCCAACAAACTCGGTCGAGATATTTGTATGTACTACATACATACCAAGTTTAATTGAAATCGGTTCATAAATACGCGTGTTATCACGTGACAAAAATCAGATCGTTTCAAAATGTCAGCCATAAGAAAAATTCAAAGTGCTATAACTCAATCATTTTTTAAGATACAGACAAAATAAAAAGTTTTCTGGAATCTTTGTTTTAAGTTCTAACACGTAAAAGAAAAACATTTTTCAACTTTTAATTTTTTCGCATTTAATTTTAAATTTAAAAAAAATTAAAATGGCCGCCATTTGAAACAAAATGGCGGATGATGCTGACCAACGAACTCGGTCGAGACATTTGTATGTACTATGTACATACCAAGTTTCATTCAAATCGGTTCATAAATACGCGTGTTATCACGTGACAAAAATCAGATCGTTTCAAAATGTCAGCCATAAGAAAAATTCAAAGTGCTATAACTCAATCATTTTTTAAGATATAGACAAAATAAAAGGTGTTCTGGAATCTTTGTTTTAAGTTCTAACACGTAAAAGAAAAATATTTTACAACTTTTAATTTTTTCGCATTTAATTTTTAATTTTAAATTTTTTAAAAAATTTTAAATGGCCGCCATTTTGAAAAAAAATGGCGGATGATGCTGACCAACGAACTCGGTCGAGACATTTGTATGTACTATGTACATACCAAGTTTCATTCAAATCGGTTCATAAATACGTTAGTTATCGCATGACAAACATCAGATATATATATATATATATATATATGTCAACATTTGAACGGAGGGTGGTTTTGGGGTCTGGGGGTCATGATCGGTGAAAATATACCAAAATTTTCCGGAAGTGCTTTCCTCCGGACGGCTGCAATAGGTAGCTTTTTACTTTTTGTAATGAAAGCTACCTAAAAAAGGGTCATACTGAGAAGGTAATTGTTTATAACCAAATTCTAATGAATCGGGCATGAAAAGATATCACACGGCAGTTTATACGTCTCTTCAAAAATCTCCTCAACAAATTTCATGTTTCTACTTTTAAAAAAGTGTCCGAAATTGTATCGGAAAACTTCGAGCTGTTGAAGGCGGAAAAGCATTTTTTCGAATGCATCGTTAAATTCTGTAAATGTAATTCATTTATTTTTCATAAAAAAAGCATGGCTGGCGAACTATTCTTTTTTGTGATAATAACTATTTTCGGATCATAATTTTACCCTATTTAATCCCTGAATTCTGCAATTAATTAACATTAAAATTAGGCAAATGTTTCTATTCAGAAGAATTTAAAACTATAATGTGGAAAAGTATATGCTGATAGATATATTTAAAATATTCATTTTGCTAGAAAAAATTTTAAATTTTGAAAAAAAATTGACAGAATGGAGTGACGGGCAGAGGGGGGCACACCACGTATGTTAATACTGCAGAATTTTTGGGCCCTGGTACATTTTTTGTTAGAAATATAGCCTTTTACACAACTAAACAAACATTCATTTATTGAGTCAATCAGAATAGAGAATGCCTTTGGCTTTAATCTCCAATTTCATGGGAAAAGCAACTTGATCAAAATAGACCACCTGCGCCCAGTGACTGAATAACTAGGACAACACTCAAAATTTATGACATTGCCCAAGTGTTGAGCAGAAATGACTCTTCCCACACCAACATCACATAACACCGCTCATAACATCCCTTCCCAGGGATGTGGGAGGCAGCTGCATGCACACCCCTTCAGTTTAGATGGGGCGCGATAACCTTTGGTCAAGTGTCATACAGATGCCTGCAAGTGTTGCTGATATGATCTCAGATAGCGATGCTGAGCTATAGAAAAGAAATCCAGTAATGTTTATTGGCCTCAGTGTTTTTCCTGGTTTCGTATTGACATATTTATCGTTGCTTTTTTTTGTTCATATTTTGGCCAGAGGCTTCCATTTTCAAGAAAAGGATACTGCACGCATAATAACATCTGCATTATAATAGTTTACCACATATGCTGGTTATTTCTGAGGATAGGATTGTTTAATTGACGTGACTGATTTATGACTGACTATAGGAAAGTATTGGATACTATAATGAATCCTGAACCATCTCCGTTACTTTTTATCCGGAAAGTCTTATTAGGGCCCGTAAAAAAAGGAGAACTAATTAAAATGAAAATACCGAAAAGAGATAAGGACTTTATGTCCTGTTCACCCTCTTTCTCGCCTCAACCCTATCTGATTATTCAAATATTTTCAATTATGTCAAATATTTCATTTGGCTAAATATCGAAGTATGGTATATCGGCCAGATAGAATACTTAAAAAAATATTTTTAAAAAACCTTAAAAAAAAAAAACTTATTTTTAACTGTTAATTAATAAAATTGTTTAGAATAATTAGAAATAGAATTATATTTAATTAAAAGAAAAGGCTTTTACATTATTTGCTATTTGAAAAGTAACCCAAACGACAATTAACCAATAATAATGATTTTAGTTTTTTTTCCTGACAAATAAACAATGTTTTTTTTTCTTTAAAATTTCACTTTGATATCAAAATATTTGTTTCAGAATACAAGAAAATTATATTCATTCATTTTAATTCAGAGAGGAAACAATTCAAAGAATAGATTTTTTTGTATTTATTTTGTATAAAATTTACTTGTAAAATGATTTTGTTTATCGATGTAAGTTTTTATGTTAAATATTAGGTAAAATCGTTTTCAGATTTAACTTATTATTTTCAAACTCTGATATTTAAAAGTATTCTGTAAACCAAACATTCGGTGTTTGGTTTATCTCTTGACCGAATATTCGGCATTTGGCCAAAATCACTATTCCGTGCATCTTTACTTGAGTATGTAATTCAAATCGTAAAGGGCAAAATTGGGAAATTTCATTACTGGCCAATAAAACAAGTTTTATAAATGGCCACTTTTATTTAAAAATACTAAGCAAAAATGTTATTAAAACTTCTATTAATATTAATCTAAAAATTGAATAGCCCAAATAAATATACCAATATAAACATATTGCAACCAGAAAAAAATGCAACATGATGGAATGTAAGAAAATCCCACTCTCGTTGTAGTAGCTGCCGACAGCCAATTTTTTAATAGCCACTTTTTTCATTCACTTGCCCTGTGGCCAGTGGTTAATGCTAATTTTGTCTTTTGTCAAATAGATCAATATGTAAAAGGCAATATTTATTCAACCATGCCACCGTGTCTAACAGTACCATCCTATTCAGTTACCATCTGTATACGGGAATTAAGTAGCATCAGTTTTAAAACATACATACACACACAAATAATGCCTGCATTGAAATCATAAAGGTACACACAAATTTGGCCGAATACCGAATATTAGGCCGATAGGTGAACCGAATACCGAATATTCGGCTAGCCGAATAGTAATTGTTGGACCGAATACCGAATATTCGGCTTTCCAAATACTTTTTAAATTTCAAAGTTTAAAGGTATTTAAATGCTGTTTTTTAAAACAATTTTACATAATATTTAATAAAAGAAACTTACAATTTGATAAGTAAGGACTTTTTATAAGAGCATTTAGTATTGAAAAAAATCTGCTTGAGTTATTTAAGAAGCACAATTCTGAGACTTTTTTAATTAATAAAATTTTTAATTTCATGGTTTCTTGTACGAATTAAAAGAAACATTTTAAAATCAAAGAAAAATAATGAAAAAATGGTCGAAGAAAAACTTTGCCGTCTCATAATTGTCCTTTTAAAATAACTAAAGGCAGATTTTTTTTTTTTCAATATAAAGTACAAATTCTATCAACATAATTCTGAATAAAGGAATGATTGACTCCTAGTTCTTTTCTTGTGAACGGTGGCATTTTTCACCCTTCCCATCATATCATATTTTACAGAAATCAAAGCATGGGAGTTGAAAATATATAGTATCTTATTTATTGTTGAAGCAAGATACGAAAACACAAGTTTGACCAAGAGTGAGATGAAATACAATGTACTTATGACTCAATAAGTTGATTTTATGATCAAAAATTGTCTGCCTTGATGGCTATTACTAAAATTCTGATTACTGATGGCTATTCAAAAGTTTTTCTTTCTTGTTTAACAACTTTTATTTGGGAAAAGCAAGAAACAGATTATTTACTAAACAAATTTAGGAACTTGCATCTGCACATCATTTATTTATAAGCAGAATCCTCATACTTCATCATTTAATTCCTTCTCACGGTTAATTTTCTTTACTTACACTTTCAAATAGCAAATAATGTAAAAACATTCTATTTTATTTGTGTGATTTTCTTTCTAATTATTTTAAATGAATCACGGAAAAAAGCGTCCCCGGAAAAAAGCGTCCCGGAAAAAAGCGCCCCGGAAAAAAGCGTACCCGGAAAAAAGCGTACCCGGAAAAAAGCGTCCCCGGAAAAAAGCACCCCCGGAAAAATAACGCATCTACTCTAGAAAAGTGTTTTAAATATGTACTTTTCTTACACATTTCAGAAGTAATGCAAATATATGGAAACATTTTTTTCTTTGACACCCTTAAGAGTAAGAGGGGGGGGGGGAGGAGCATTCAGAAGCTTTCTTTGAAATAAATAAGAAATTATGAAAATTACATTGGATGGCTTTAACAGATGAAACATGATCTGTTATTATCTCAAGGACACCGAAAAATTGGTGTCCTCTCTTTGTCACTGATTGACCGGGGGTGAATTTCACCGGAAGTCTGAACGGCCGCCACGCAATTATTGTTTTTCGATTCTGAGAATATGGAGCAGTCTTGGACAAGGAATCTCGTTATAATGTTACGAGGTGTATGATGTATGGTCTTTGTTGCTGTTGATGTTTAGGGGCTGTGAATATGTAACGTTTCATTTAGGGAAAAGGGATGGGGGGGGGGGGGTCTGGCGCATGATATCGTAAGGCTGCGGGAAAACAGCACTACTTTCATTTACACTAAAAGAGCAATAAATCTATCTTTGAAGAAGCAGTTTTTCCGACATGGAAACTCTTTAAATGATTTTTGAGGTACGAAGCTTCTTGAATTGACAAAGGAAGGGATAGTTTATCTCCCTCATCTTCAGTCGTAAAGCTGTCAACTGATTTCGAGTTCAATTTCTCTCTTGAAGTTGAAATTCAGTGCACTGAAAAAGCAATTCTACATCAAAGCGCCGACACAAAAGATTAAAAATAGCGACGCCTGACCACAAGAAGTTAGCAAAGGCGGATCTGGAGAGTTCTCAAGGTGGGGGGCGATTTTAGAAATTTGGATACTCGACTTTAATGCGTGGCTCGGGGCTAATTTTTTCATTGCGGGTCATGTTGTTTTTATTTTTTGCTGCGGTCGGGTCTGGGTCCGGTTGACTTCTAATTTTTGCTGTAGGACGGGTTTGGGTCCGGTTGACTTCTTTTTTTTTGCTGCTGGTCGGGTTAACTAATGTTTATGTTGTGGATCGCTTTAGCAGGATTAGCAGGTGTTTTTATTAAAAAATTAAGGCGTTAACCATTTTTTAACAAGCAGTTTAAGAAAATACTGTGAAAATCATCGTTTTGAATAAGATTTCTGGAAGCGATAGCATGAGAAGGTAGAAAAATCCGCAATCATTTGACGTGCGAAGAGAAAACTGCGCCCGGGGCAAAGCAAAATGTGCCCCCCCCCGACCCAAACTGTTTCTTGTAACAGTCCAAAAATTATGCTGATAGCATAAATTTGGCGCCCCCTAAATTTCCGCGCCCGGGCTGACCGAATCCTCCCCCCCCCCTTTTCGCACGACGCTGCATATTGCCCGTCCTACACATCTTGAGATTAATTAAGTCTAGTTCCAGCCCGGCTCGTCTACAGCAAGCCTGATCTCGGGCCGGTATGAGCCTGCTAGAAAAAATATTAAACCCTGGCTCTCACAATATAACTCTCCGATGCTGATCTTTACACTTTAAAAATTATATTTCTGTATTGATGTTGCCAAACTAGTATCGGCTGGTGACGACCATTTATACTTATTCTCATTAAACCCATATAATTGAAAATAGCTCATATTTTAACGTTCCTGCTTAAATATTTATAAAGGGCCAGTGGGTCCGCTAATTTTTTTTTATGTGTTCGCCCATATGGCCCTTCAGTTTTTTTGCCGGCTTGGCCCATTTATTTTGTTTATTGGCCTGGCCTGTTCGAAAAATTATTCTAATTTTGCTGATCCGTTAGAAAATTCGGAACCATTTCGCCGACTCGGCCTGGCCCGGGCACGTGCATACGTCTAGGCTGGGTCGGACACGGACCGAAATTTAACTTTCATTCCGAGCCGAACCCCGACCAGGGAAATTTTGGTCAGTGCGGTCTAGAGATAAATTCGTGCTCTTTTTTCTATCCAATGAAAAAACATTCAAAAATATTGAAATGCAAACGATATATCTTTATGAATTTCTTCATTAGGATTAGCATTAGCGAGAGGATATTTTCACGTGACTGAGGTAGCCGCATTATATATCGAACATCTAATTTAAGGACTCTCCAACGATAACGACCAGTTTAAAAGTCTCAAATATTTTAACCTCTCAACGCTGTTTGTCATCTTGAAGAAGCAGAGACATACTCACTGAAATAAGGAAACCGGCTAGTTGCGCCTATGCCCTTAATTCACTAAATTGGGCTGTCAATATTGATATTTATTCAACTCACAAAAACTTTAAACACATTTTATGACACTTTTTGATAATAATAGCTATTAAATCCCCCCCCCCCCAAAAAAAAAATGGACAATACAAAATATATATTGCATAAGCATATTATTTTTTGTTCAAAAATATATTTTTTAAATATTTGGCATACGATAATTATGTATGGGAACGAATATTTTCATCAAGTTTAAACTAATTTCTCATTGACTGTGCTTTTAAATGGTTTCATCCTAAGATTCTTCAAAAACCTCAAACATATAACTCAAATATTAACACTTCTATACAAATATTTGGCAGTTCAATTTATATGCTATAAACAATTTTCCTTTTAAAATTATTTTTTGCAATATTCTGAAAGAGATGCTATCGAAGAAGAACAGCATTGCTTTCTAAAAACAAGAATATTCTAACTGTTGAAATATTCCCATGAACACAAATTAGTACTTCTTTTACTGCTCTTAATTGTTTTTAATCTTCTTCTTCTTATTATTATTATTTTTACTAATTTCTTTAGAACTGTTGTATTTAAATATTGATTTATTATTTTCTTTCGAAACTTTTTTTTTTTAATAAGAAGATGCAGAGCATTAAAATCTCATAGATGCAAATCTCAGAATTGCTTTCTCATTTGAAAAACATGCATCCAAAAAAAAAAGGGGGGGGGAGTGGAAATTAAAGAAACTTATTATAAGTTTCTGGACGAATATATCCATCTCTTACTTTCATTTCGCTTATTATCATTTAGCTGCACTTAATGCGTTCAAAAATTATACTGTCAACACAACACAAAATATATAATGACTAATTGTCTGATTCATTTTTAAACCTAAAGGAAAGGAATTGCCAAGCATATTGAAGCGATTTTTAATTATATAGCGTTTTCCATTTTCAGATAAATATATTATTTAGAGTTATAAGTCATACTTGTTACGTGGCAATAACGTTTTTTTTTTTTTTTTTTTTTTCTCGCACAACTGTGTCGCGAATTCGGGTCAAAACTCCAACTTTTACAGTATTTTCTGTAAAATCATATGCTTTTACCATAATGGAAAAGTCATTCGATTAGTTTCTGAATAAGAGCTTCTTCTAATTTAATGTGTTTTCGAGCAAAAATAAATTCAGAAAATGTCAGAAAATAGTGTATTAAAATTTGAGAACAGCCTACGGAAGAATACCTACAATTAAAAGACTATTTTAAAATCAAAACGGGTTACTTTACACAATTCATATTTGTTTGTACTTGTATGAAAATGATAGTTATTTTTATTTAGAAACTATGAAACCGACTATTTCTAATTTTCATTAAAGATCATCATTCATAAAATGCTGTTAACCACAAAATGCTGATCAATATTTAAAAAAAAATTTCAAACAATGTCTATTTTTTCATGTGTTTTACAGATTTATAAACTGTTATCACTGATTTTTCAAAACATTCTTTTTTCCCTTGTAGAATAAAAAAAATGATTGGGTTAAATAAAGAAAATTGCAAAAAAATATTCTGGTGAGAATCACAAATCATGATCGGAATATGGATGCCCGTACGTGGTTAGGGAAAATCCTGATTGGCAAAATCACTTTATAACGTAAGGACAAATCAGGGAAGTGGTTAAAAGCATTAAGTAGCTTTTAAAGCCCCCCCCCCCCTCCCACACATATCAGCCTCGTGAAAGCAAAGACGCTCAAACTTTAAAAAATCATCTCAATATAGTGTTTATACTTGGTATATAATACGTGGTATTATTATTATACTTATGTAAATGCGTCAAATTTGTAAAAAAGTGCGTTTTTTTACCGCCTACCATTCGATTTACTGCATGAAAAAATAAAATGTATATGCGAATATCTATTATTCTTTCTTTATGAATTATATTCTAATTCAGTTAAAAACCTTTGTTTCTACTCTCGGCACGTGAATAACGCTATTAAAAATTCATTATTGATACAAATACACACGAATATCAGTTGATATCGTATGCATACGCACATGTATGTTAAATAAGTATATACACTGGGAGGTATAAAATATTCAGAAGTAGAAGTATATATATATGTAAGTCAAAATCTAATCGAAATCCGAAACAAAGAAAATTAATGCAATTTGCAGAAAAAAAAGAAAAGAAAAAGAAAGAAAGAAAGAAAGTAGAAATTAACTTATTAAAGGCTGATTTTCCGTTTTTGCAACATTGTATTTGAGATTTTTTCATTTCATTGTGCATAACTTTTTCAACACATGATATATATGACTTTTATTTAAAAAAAAAATGTTAATTGTGAAATATTTTTTTTCATTTACTTTCATTTACTTTAATAACTAATTAAAGTATTCTATAAGAATTAAGCGCTAAATAAGTTGAAAGAAGCAAATCCTTCTATAAATACATACTGTATGCGGTATGACAAATATTTCAATCCTTTCACATTTTAATTTAAAAGATATATTTTTAAACATTTTTGTTATTATTATTAATTCCATTATTTAAACCGAAAAAGCAAAGAGGTAAATTTTGTAAATAATAAAGTTTTTAATTGTTAAATATTTAATACTGTTTCACTTATAAAATGCATTCTTTTCTTTTTAGAATATATTTTGAGCGAATTGACTTTTAGGCTTTTTATAAATTTGCATTCTAATAAATAAGAATAAAAACAATTCAAATCAAACAAAATTTTTATTTTTCAAAATAGTCTTTTATTTATTTGAAACGAATAGTGTATGCTACAGCACTTAGGAATTCTCCTAAAGTTTTTGATCCTTGAGCATGCTGCTCACAAAGTACTTTTAATTTTCTTTGCATATTTTCATAATTGCTCCTCTTTTTTTTACTTGCAACTGCTCCAAGCTCAGCTTGACGAATTTTAGTGTCATCAACAGCAATTTCGAGCCTTATTTTTTCTAAGAAATGAAATATTGTTGGATGGGAATGTCCTACTATATTTTTGAACCTATTGTTCCAACCTTCCGTTTCGTTGTTTGTTCGATCAGAATTGTGGAGAGTGGCCTCTCGCACATTCCACATTTCCGGAGGGAATTGAGGGGGCACTCTTCTCAGAGATACTCTTTGTTGTCCAGAGCGTACAGTTCTGTATCGGCCCGTAACATATGTAGTATCAAAGTAGTCAAGAATGTTGTTCTTGTCTTCATCTTGTCTTGCCAGTGTTCTCAAATAGGCAATAGCATTAGTTATTTCATTCAATGGCAAAAATGCAGTTGCATCAACCATCGAACAGAAATGTGCAAAATCTTCACAATTTTTATACTTTGGTACCAAACCTAATTTTTGTAGCTTTCTATGGGTGCTTTGAGTCAAGTGATAAAAACACCCACGAATGGTAACTAAATCACCATATGTGGCTTTGATGGCCTTTATCGCTGCCTTTTCAAAATCAATGTGAAATGTTTTTGGATCGGGATATATATTTCTAACTGCACATTCTTCCAATATAATTCTAAATAAACATTCGTAGGTAGATTCTGATTTATTTTGTAACAGGCAGAATGCTGCTGTTACACAAAAATCGCTCTTTTTTACCCTTACAACATATAGTTGTGCAAATAAATGTGGTGATAAATCAAAATTTCCGTCAACAAACCACTTATCTGAAGTACCCAAATACTTCAGGCTGTCATCAGTAGCGAAAACAATTATCCGTTCGTTCGATTCATGTCCTGAATCATGCAACAATAACCTTTCGGTGCCATCTCCACCAGTTGTTGTCCAAGAACCTGTAAGACAGATAAGTATGTTTTAAAAATAATTAAGTAAGCAACTTTAAATTAAATTGTCCAGTTATACTTTAGTTAAATTAGAACATCGACATTTACCTTATTTATAAATACTATATATATATATTCAGGGACATATAAATATGAGCGCCAGAAGGCAGTCTGTCACCTCTAAATTTTATTAGATTTCTTCTCTTAATTTTTATTAACATTCCTACAAAAAATTTAGACCGAAAATAACAAATAAAATTTAGGCTGAATCTAAATTCTTGAGCAAAACTGTAAGAGGTGATAGTACGCATCAAGAGAAGCAATATTAAATAAGAAACTAAGAATCCCAGAAGAAGATAGGCGTCATTAAAATTTAGAGTTCAAAATTCCAAATGATTATAAAAAACGGAAAAATTTGACGATTCCTTTGCGGATTTCGCTAAAACTATTTTTTATGTCAGTATTTTCTTGAAAATAAATTTTAAAGATAAAGTTTAAAAAACGCATAAAAATTGCATCTTCATATCTTCAAAACTCGCAAAGTTATATCCGTTTAAAAAATTCATCAGGTTTTCAGTGATGACACACAAATATAAATGCGCTCAATCTATGAAAAAAATGTTACTTTAACAGTACTAAGAAACATGTAAAAAATGTATCTTTTAAGTTGAAATTTTATTTTATTTCATTTTAGGTAGATTTCGTATGAAATACTACCTATTGCATTCGCACCAGTTTATATATATATATATATATATATATATATATATATATATATATATATATGTATATATATATATATATATATATATATATATATATATATATATATATATATATATATATATATATATATATATATTAACGGCATACATATTATATTAGACGGCATTAATTATCCTGGTGAAATTACAAGCACCCATCATGATAGTGTTGAAATGTCTATCATGATAAAAAGTGGTAAATTCTACAAGTGGCCACAGTATCCAGATAAAATTCTATATTCATTTAAAGATGTAGTAAAAAAGATATCAACCCCTACTTGTAGTTAATAAAAGAGGTTGTTTCAAATTTCTAGAAAAATTTTGAATTTTTGTTTATACATTTACTTTATTTTATGTTTAAAAATGTCAATTTGAACATTTACTTTGTAGAAAAAAAGTTAAAAGAAATATTTTTGTATCGTAAAATGTATAACATGCATTTTCTTTTTTGCATTCTTTTATTTTTTGATTTTTGAAAAGGTTACTTGAATGATATTTGCAAATGTCCCACACGTGACAACCGTGTCCCGCACGTGACACTATACGTTATATATTTTTTTAGTAATTTAAAAATTTATTTTTCAAATGAGAATGCTTATTTCATGAACATTAGACCTTTAGCCTCTAATGCATATTTTTTGTTTTGAAATTGCAAAATTAGTAGAGCAGAAATGTTATCTGGATCATACAGCAAATTACAAGTGGTTGACTTCAGATGTCCTGCACGTGACACATGCAAATTAATTAATAACTAAATCAGTAAACCATTAGGAGAAATCTGTCCCTGCCTGAGATATTGTTATATCAAATATAAACTTACAAAAATATGTTTATTCTTATTTCTGAAAAATCTTAAGCTCTTTAACACAATTTTGGTGGAATTATGGTGTCTGATTGTCCCGCACGTGACTGTGGAATGGCCCATTGACAAGTTTTTCATAGGACCATTTCGTATAGCAAAAATAAACTAAACAAAAACTGGAGTTGGAAAAAAAACCTCTAATCCAAACTGCTTACTTTCTGAATCGTTTTTTAAATTCATTTTTTTATTTTAAACGCAATGATAGGAAATTTGAGGAAGTATTCAAATAACAAATTGCGTTTTTTCTGGCTCATTTTTAAATCCATTTTTACTGCCAAACGCATCCAATTTACAAGTCCTCTTATTTAGGAACTGTATAATGTGACGCATTGGTCAATTTTTTGATAAAGACAGAATACATTTCAAAAAAGGCTGCCAAAAAGGATATTTTGAACAGAATTTCGAGAAGTTATCGTGATTGAAAATTTGAGGAAGCATTGAAATAACAAATTGCGCGTTTTCTGACTCATTTTTGAATTTAGTTTTGCTCTCAAACGCATCCATTTGACAGGTTCTCTTATATAGGAGCTGTATAATGTCCCGTATTGGTCCGTTTTTTGATAAAGGCTGAATATATTTTTTAAAATGCTATCAAAGTGAGCCCTTCGCGCAAAATTTTCCGAAGCTATCATGATTAGGAATTGAGGTTGTATTGAAAATTGATTATTTTATAATTCATTTTTAAATTCTATTTTACTCTCAAACGTATTCAATTGACAATCTTTTGTTATTTAGGAACTATATAATATACTGTATTAGTCGATTTTTTAATAAAGTCAGAATTATTTCAAAATATGTTGTCAAAATGGGCATTTGATCCGAATTTAGTTTAAGATGATTCTGATAAAACCAGTTCTTACAAAAAAAAATGAAATTAAAAAATTTTCAAAAGATTACAAATAAAGTTTGTTAAACTGGGTTTATCTGTAATAAAAAAAAATTTTGTTGTTGAAATGAGCACTCTTCGAAATCTACCTCCACCTATAGGCCAAGCCGACAGGGATTTTTATTTTTTTTATTTATTTTTGTTATGGTTAGCCATAATATTTGCTAACAAAACCACATAATAAAATTTCTCATAAAATTTACAAAAATTTCAAATGATTAGTATTGTTTTAAATGGGATTATTTAAAGCATATGACTTATAATGATTTGACATATATATATAAAAAATAATATGAAAATTGAAATATAAATATTTAGTAAAGTTGAAAATAACACATTTTGGTTAGTAGCCACTAATCAGTAGATGAGATTTTTTAGTCGCTTGGTTTTGTTAAGAAAAAAGAAAAACAGGAACAAACAAGAATGAATTTTAATGGTCAATGACACATTTTTTGCGATATTTGATATTTTTTTTTTATTAAATAGAAATTTATGAAATGTCTTGAATTATTATCCTATACTAATTACCAGTATTTTTTCTAAAATTACAATAGGTATTTTGCATAATTTAAAAAGCATTTTTAAGTAAAGAGGTTATAATATAAAGAATTTCTAATATATATATAAAACCATAAATTGTTAAACAATATAATTATAATAAATAACAATATTAATATTAATATAACAATGTTTAACAATATTCTTATGTGCAATATTATAACACAATTTATCCATATGGACTAAATACAGAAATATGCAATTGACGTATTTAAATTTTTTCATCAATAAATAATATAACTGATTATTCTTCAATGTATCCCACTCTTAATCATAATTTAAATCATAAAACCAAACATAATAAACGAGATAGACATAATAATAGAGAATATAGAAGTTCTTCATGACATATAGAATCTAAAAAGGTCCAAAATCAAGTAGTTAAATAATCTTCATAGTAATTATATAATTAATTATAACTGGTTATTAGTACAGAAATATATTTTTGCTATAAAAAAGCAACAGTTTGCACATTATTTAAATATATTTCTTAGTAAATCATTCAATATGAATTTATTGCAAATGTGGTAATTGTGAATAATGCAGCATAGCAGCGTCACCTGATGAGCGATATACACCAAAAATTAATCAGATCTAGTTTATATCAATGTCTTCAAAGTAATCCATTGAAGCTAAGATTAGAAAATTATTGAAATTCAAATAATTGCCCAAACTTTTACACGGGATGTCAAACAAATCATATTGGGCACTTCTGATTAACCACATAAATAATGTTAGTAAGTTTAGTTAACATTAGATTATATTATCAGGAGAAAAAAAAAAAATATAATAAATAATATACCTTCAATACGCAAGTCTCTTAAACTATTATAAACTTGTGAATAATCAGATGATCGCTGGTTTCTTAAGGATCTCTTAGCTGACTCTTCAAACGGCATTCGAGAGCGAATATCACGAGACAAATTTTTTACTTCAGCCGCAAATATCTGAGATGGTTTGTTTGCTGTACTTTTAGCTTGATCTTTCATTCTTTGAACTGATTTTAAGACTTCCATTTTATTTCGGTCACATGGATGATTATGATCATTTTGATGAATAATATTAACTTTGTTCAAATCCGTAATCAGAGCTCCATTACACTATATAACAAAAATATAGTTTGGATTATATATGAGTATATGCTTTAGAGTAATAACAGAAAAAATATTTAAACATAAGACATAAATTATGTTAATATAATATTAAAGGACATATCGGCTGGTTCTTGTATACTACAAGTGATTACAATTGGGCAATAAAGTTTAGATAAATACTAATGACAGAATCAAAGAATGAAAAATAGTGGATGTCAGACGTACATTCTTCATTATTTAGAAGCATACACTGTAAAAAAAAAGGTCGATCTACTAAAAAAACTTTAGTAATCCTTGTAATTACTAAAAAATGTTTAGTAATCTTAGTCGGTTACCAGAAAATCTGTAAGAATTACTAGAAAAAAGTTAGCAACGAATAGAGTTAATAGTTTTATATTTTTAATAGCTATTACTAAAACTCACTTGGCGTGGCCTCGATAGCATAGTGGTTATAGTAACGGACTCCAGGCTAAAAGGTCCCGGGTTTAATACTGGACATCGCCAAATACGCCCCGAATGTATGTAGTGTAAGTACTCGTTAATAAAGGGACTATGAAAATCCTGTCGGTGCTGGTAGCAATGTTTGGTGATGCCATCTATTGCGGTTTTGCCGAAAATCTATCGCTTCAGAAGTCTGAAAGCAGATCGAAGGAAACTCCTGCACTTCGGTCGCAAGCAAATGTTGTTAAAAATAATTTTGGAGCTATTACTAAAATTTGCTTGGTGGCTCATACTAAAAATTTTTAAGTTAGTTGTACAAAAAATTCTTTTGTTCAGTTTACAAAAGAAATGCTTGTTTCACTTGCAAAAAAAAAAAGTTTGTAATGGTTACTAAAAAATTCTGTGGAATACAAACTTACTAAAAAATTTTTAGTAACCTCTTGAATTTTTTTTTACAGTGTAAAGTGGCGTTCATTATATAGACATTTTTTTTTTAATTTTTATTAATACTATGTACTTCTTTAAACAACTAATTATAATTGCTGGGGATTTCATCTCGTCACTGTGATTATTATAAGGTACCCTGGGGTAATAACGCCAGGCGGGGTAATAACGCCAAGTGCTTATATTTTGCATAATTATGAAATAATCAGGTAAATGACACCCATGTGCTCTGCGCAGAAGGGTTTTGAGTAATATAAATCGAAAAAAAAAGCTTCAAGTTAATATGTTTCATTTTTAGGTCTTATTGTTTTTACAAACAACTAAAATTAACGCTTGAACTAAAATTTGCGAGATACGTGTTGTGATGTGAAGACTATCTTTTTATCCGTAAATACTTTGTTAATTACATAAATTTGTAGTACATTTCATGTACTTTTAAAATGTTGTTGAAGATTTTGGATATCTTCTCGAGATAATTTGTAATTTAAAATGCACTGCGCAATAACTATACAGGGGTAATAACGCCAATCCTTTACATTAATACCCCGGTTGATTCCCTACAGTGGCCGAGCTACATCCTAAATACTGATTCAAATAAACACTGTTAAAACTGTGCAATGTTTCTCATATTTCTATTTAAGCGGTCCTTTTTAAGCAAAAAGAAGCTCACGGTCTGATATTCTTTTGCATCATCCCCCTCTCCCAAACCACACCTTTATTTTTCTTACACCTTCACAAAAAATTGTACATTTTCAATAGCTTAGAATACAATTTGTCAATTTTTAAGTTTGTAGAGTTTGTATTTTTAGAATTGGGCTATCTACATGCAATTATTCCATCTTATTTCATAATTTTGTTTGCATGGCGTTATTACCCATATAGTTGGGTAATAACGCCAAATAACATTGGTCAAGAAAAAACGCCATTACATTTTATGAATACATATATGTTAAGTTATTTTTTTTATATAGATAGTCAATGAGTTTCTGTATCAGATCCTATATGTGTTTGAAAAATACAATCTAAAACTAAGCCGTGAAAATTGGTAGAACCTTAACGTGGCGTTATTACCCCAGGGTACCTTATATTAATATTATATATATATATATGTATGTATATATATATATATGTATATATATATTCATATCAATTTAATTAATAAGTTATGTGGATCTTTTTGAAAACTGTCTAGTAGTCACCAAGGTTTGACCCAATTTAAGGAAATACTACCAAAATGGGCATTTTGAACAGAATTTCTCGAAGCGGTCGTGATTGAAGAATTGAGGATGTATTCAAATGGGAAATGCTTATTTTCTGACTCTTTTAAAAACGTTTTTGGTCTCAAACTCATGCAACTGGAAGTTTCTCTTATTTAGGAAGTATATGTTGTGCCGTATTGGTCAGTTTTTTCATAAAGATAGAATATATATTTTTTAAAATGCTGCCAAAGTAAACATTTTGAACCGAAATTTCCTTGCATTGATTCGATAAAACCAGTTCTTAAAGAAAACTGAAATTAAAAGCCTTTCAAAAGCGGCCAAATAAAGTTGTTTAACAGTCTTTATCTCTAATGATATTATAATTTTTGTTGGTGAAGTGAGAATTTAACCTCGAAATCTATCTGCTCCTGCAAATCGTGCCAACAAGGATTATTAATTCAATATCCATGCAAGGGTCTTGCGGATTCAAAGACTTAAAGTCATACTGATGTTGTTAACTGCTCTAAAATATTTGGAATTAAAAAGCGATGTTATACCAATAGATATTATATTACTCAAAAATTTGCATGATCGAATAGCCATTCATAGAAAATACAGATTTTTTTTATGAAATAAGCAGACTTTTCTATACAAAATAATGTAAATATATCATGTTAATATAATTAAAAAAATTCTTGAGATTTGTTATATTTTTGAAAATGCATATTCTAGATTTAACTTAATATAGTAAAAAATTAAATTTGCTTTTAAAATTTACTACTAATTGTTGATTTCCTTCTAAAGTTTATTGAACTGTGAAATATAGCATTATACAAGCACTGTAAAAGAATCCGTTAAATTTATGGCAAAAACTGCTGGCAGCAATGTTGCCAGCAGTTTTTGCTATAAAAATTGCAGTACAATTAGATGTAAATGTTTTTATTATATCTCATTTTACTGCAATTTTTACGGCAAAAACTGCAGGCAACATTGTTAATAGCAATTTTTGTCATAAATTTTATGGATTTTTTTTTTTTTTATTTATTTAAAAACCTTTTTATTGTCTTTTATTCTAAGAGATGTTAAATTTGCAAAAAAAACTAGTAAAGCGAGCAAGCCCACAATTTCTACTATTTGAGATTTCTGATATCCGAGATACTAGCTGTCCTAATTAGCTTGGATAATCGAGGTTACACTGTTTTTTTTTTTTTTTTTTTTTTTTTTTTTTTTCATGGCTAATACGAAGATGAAACCACACACTTTATTTTTAATTCCAAAGTATTTGGAATTACAGATTGTTATTGGCCTGACGATTCTACTTTGATTCTACAAATTTCTATTATATTCAATTTAATTTATTTTTTCCGTGTTTCAATGTGTTAATTTTGTATTAAATTCAACGGTTTATGAATATATATATATGCACCTCTGAAGAGTAGTTTGATGAAAAAGCCTTCTAATGTCCATTTATCCATTTATCTTTTATTATTCTGATAATCTGCTTTCTATTTCAGTTCAAACTTCAACTGTTTACAATAGCATAATTGTAAAAATACTGGTTTCATAGGTTTATTGAATGATATTGTCTGAATTACTTTGGTTGTATTTTAAAAAGTATAAAAGTATTTACATATATATATATTTCTTTATTGATAAACCATTAATTGCATTACAATATATGAACTACTAAATTTAATAGAAAATAACACATTGAAACATGAGAGAAAATAAATAAATAAATAAATAAAGGAATATAAATGGAACTTGCAAAACCAAAGAAGAATCTCCAGGCCCCGAATACTTTGAAACAAGAAATGAAGTTAAAATTATTTTCAACGTTAAAACACCAGAATATTCGTATTCCAAGCATACCGGTTTCGGTAGCATATAGCATACCTTCCTCAGTGCTAAAGATAGTGGCTCATATATATATACAGGGAGGATGATGATATATATGAGCCCTGTAGATATATGAGCAAATTTCCATTATTTTTAGCACTGAGGAAGGTATGCTATATGCTACCGAAACCGGTATGCTTGGAATACGAATATTCTGGTGTTTTAACGTTGAAAATAATTTTAACTTTATCTTATTGCACCAGGCAACAACCTATTACTTATTAACAAATGAAGTCTACATTTTGATATTTGATAATATGCCATCTTTTCATTTTGAATAAAATATTCATTGTGATTTTTTTCCATTTATGTTATTTCATATATATTTTTTAATACATAGTATAGCAATATGATATACATGAATCTAGGAAAAAAAGTGACCGGGAAAAAAGTTATCGGAAAAAGTGACCTAAACTATAAAAGCGGAAAAAAGTGACACGGAAAAAAAGTGACGCGGAAAAAAGTGACAAGGAAAAAAAGTTACTGGAAAAAAGGTGACAAGGAATTGATTTCGGAGATTCATTATTGATTTTGGTGATTCATTGATTGAGTATGATAGGGGATCGGGGGGAGGCTCTTAATTTAGGTAAATGGGTTTTTCATGCTGAATGAACTGTTTTGGTTCAATTTTTGGATGTACGTTCATACTGAAAAGATGCTTCCTTGATTAGTTTTGGGAATGGATGAATACCCCCGTGCCCACCCGCCCTAAATTAGATAAATCGGTTGTTATGCAGAATTTTCCGATGTATTACAAATTTTAAATATAGGTTATTTCTGATAAGGTGAATCCCTGAATAATTTTAAGTGTTTAATGGATAATAATAATATTACATATTACAATATATATTTTTATATATAATAATTAATATATTAATAAATTAAGTAATAATATTATAAATAAATTATAAAAATTATAATTATTATTAAATAATAAACGATTTATAATAAGTTAATAATTAATAATACACATATCTAAATAAAATATATAATTAAGTACAAATTAAATTATAAACAAATATATAAACAAATATAATTAAATATAAAAAATTATAGTGATTATCAAAAATTCATTTAAAAAAGGATTATATTTTATCCGCCATTACTGTCACTATTGTCATCTACCTCCATCAGACTCGCCTCGTATCATTACAATAGTGTCAGTAATGGCGGATAATAAAATATTAACTTTTAAAGAAAATTCTTGTTAATGAGTCTAATTTTTAATATTTAATTTAATTTATTTATGCAGTTATTTTTATTAATTTCCTATAACTTAATGAAATATTATCATTTTTAAAATCAATTCTTTTTAATGAAACTAATTTTGAATATTTAGTTTTATTTATTTGCACATTTATAATGATTCATTAAGAGTTAATAAAATATTATCAATTTTTAAACAATTCTTGTTAATGAAACTAATTTTTAATATTTTTTTACATTTATTTATGCAATCATTTTAATTGATTTACTAGAGTTAATATAATTATTATAATTTTTTAATAAATTTCTGTTAATGAGTATAATTTTTAATATTTAATTATATTTCTTTGTACATTTATTTTAATTATTTTTGTATTAGTTTACATTAATTATTATTGTTATTTATTATATTGTACATATTTTATATATGTAAAAGTATAAAAAGGAAGATTGATATATAATTCAATAATAATAATTATTATAAATATTTATTATTTTATAATTGAAATTATTAAAAATCCTATAATAAAAAATATAAAAAAATTTATATGTAAAATATAGATTCAGAATTTATAGACAGCTCCTCCCCCACACACACACACACCCCGAAGAGGAACAAAAAATAAATATTCCTTAAAACATATTTATGTAATTTAAGAGGAGCTATTCCGCTCCTTTATTTCATTAAATTTCAGAAACTATTCACAGATTCGCCTTATCAGAAAGAACCTACAATCAAAATTTAAAACAAATTCGGTAATTCTGCATAAAAAAAACCCATTTATCAAATTTAAGGGGGATATAATCGACCTTCTCCCCTTTTAATTTGCAAAAGAACCCTATAAATAATCAGGGATACGCCTTATCATAATGAACCTACATTCAAAATTTGAAGCAAATCGTACAATTCTGCGTAAAAAGCCATTTATTTAATATAAGAGGGTTTGTCCCTCGTCCCCCCTTTATACTTAGCCATTAAGTCCTTAAAATTATTCAGGGAATCACCTTATCAGAAAAAACCTATGTTTTAATTTTTAATAGATTAGAAAATTCTGCATAAAAACCAATTTATCTAATTTGAGGGGGAGGGGGGATAATCGACCGTTTCCTCCATTTATACATAGCAAAAGAATCTTATAACTAATCACAGATACGCCTTATCATAAGAAACCTATATAAAAAATTCGAAGCAAATCCGATAATTCTGTGTAAAAAGCTATTTATTTAATTTTAGAGAGGCTATCTCCCGCCCTTCCCTATACTTACCGATTAAACCTTTAAAATTATTCAGCGATTCACTTTATCAGATAGAATCTATATCCAAAATTTGAAATACATTGGGTAATTGTGCATAAAAAATAATTTATCTAATTTAAGGGGGTCACCCTTTTTTATCTAATTTATAATTAATTATTTATAATATTTTACCCATTTATCTAATGTATAGAGGATTGGGGGGGGGGGGAATCGTTCGTTCCCATAACTATTCAGGCAAGCGTCTTTTCAGTATGAACCTATATCCAAAAATTTAACCAAAATGGTTAATTTAGCATGAAAAACCCATTTACCTAATTGATCAGCCTCCCCTCCCCCTGATCAATGAATCCCAATATAACCATTGAATCTCCAAAATCAATTCCTTGTCACCTTTTTTCCGGTAACTTTTTTTCCGCGTCACTTTTTCACCGTGTCACTTTTTTCCGCTTTTGTAGTTTGTGTCACTTTTTTCCAATAACTTTTTTTCGGTCACTTTTTTCCATTTACCGATATACATATACATGTACATACATACATACATATATATATTACATATATATAACCATTAATTGTATTACAATATATGAACCATTGAATTTAATAACTTATACCACATTGAAGATGGAGAAAAAAAATAGATAATTAAGAGCAAGAATCTGAGAGAGTGACACACCTGTGATTCATGCGATCTCAGATTTTCTCCAAAAAATTATCAGTTGTTACTTATCTTGTTAAAAGACTAAATCCAGAATTTTTTGCTCTTGAGTTGAGTTGTTAATTTTTTATGGACCCCCAAAAGTCATGATGTCGTGAAAAAAAAAAAAAAAAAAAAAAAAAAAAAAAAAAAAAAAGCATTTTTTAAAGCATGGATATTGCTACGACTCACAGCTCTTTGCGCGCACAACTTGCCACCAAATTCTTTTTGTATCTGGAATGTAAAAGGGTTGAACTTTATATAATAGATGAAAAACCCGTGGCAAGTTCTTGCTGCAAGGTCACAAAAAGATCCATTTTTGCTGTTTTTCTCCATTTTTAAGACCATGTAACAGCTTGCGCGTTCCAGTTGCCATGAAATAAGAGGTGGCATTTGAAAGCCATGCATTAACACTTTTAAAAAATGTGTATGCAATTGAGGCAAGTTGGATGCGCTTTTCCTGACAGAGTGCCAAAACCTGAAAAATGTCATTTTTCACCGATATTCAAACTTTCATTATTTCTTGTGGCAACAACATTATATATATAAAACCCCTCTGTGTATAACAATTCCGGGGTCAATCTATCCACGAGAAAAAGAAACTCATTCACCAATGAAAACGTTTCATAGTCGTAATGGAGTGTTCTCATTGGTCAGATTTACAGTGGAAGCTGTAAATGACGTCGCTACATTTTACTTCACTTTGAAATCTTTCCACGATTTCAAAATGTACACTGTTAAAAATTTGACCCATTTGCTGCAGCGGCACTCCACAGCTTTTATAGAATATCTCTTTTATGACCAATGAGAATGCTCCATAACACAGTAAAGTAACCGTTTTCTATAAAAGCGGTGGAGTGACGCTGTAGCAAATGAGTCAAATTTTTTACAGTGTATATTTAATTAAAACTTTTTATCAAATGAAAGCGAAGGTGCGTTTTAAATGCAATATTGTTAAAATTTTTATATTCGGGTTGCTTTAATTTTTTTTTCTTTGCAACCGTGAATGACTCTTGCGAATTTCAAATCTATAAAAAACATTGTGAAAAGTTACCTCCGATTTTAAAGGCGATCTATTTTCTGACCAATGAAACCGCTCCATAGTCGTAATGGAGAGTTCTCAATGGTTAGATTTACAGTGGGAGCTGTAAATGACGTCACTACATTTTACTTCGCTTTGAAATCTTTTCACGATTTCAAAAACACTATTTAATTAAAACTTTTTATTTAAGCAAACCGCGGGTGCGTTTTAAATTTCATTATAATCCCCACCTCCATCTACCAGATAGTTTTGCTATAGTTTTAAATGCAGATTTCTGTTGAAATTTTCTTTCTTTCTTTCTTTTCTTTTCTTTTTTTTTTATTAGATTTTTCCCTTTCCAAGTTTAATCGCTGTATTTATCAAAATTGTTTCAGCCTAAAGTGGCTGATTGACCACAGTTGTTGTAATTTTTTTTATCATCCTTTAAAAATGCAAACACGTCATTTTGACAGGCTACCTTCTAGTTTTGAAATAATTATTTTGCCATTGTTTTTTTCTATTATTGCCCTTTTCAAAACAGTAAACTCCATTGAGGCAAGTTGCTTTTAAAAAATTAAATGTTTTTTAAATAAGACCTATTTTGATAGTAAGGTATTTTTTATTATTTGAAATAACTTGACTGGATTACAATATCGTATACATTTATTTGACTATATAAATTTATGTTTTAATATATAGTGATATATGTATGACGTTGATGACATTTATTTAATTTCAACCCTTTTGGGTCCATTTTTTTTTCTTTACAAAATTTTGGGAAAAAATTACTTTTACTTTAATAACATTAACGCTAGCTATCCTAATAGATTAATTAGAGTTTAACGAATATTTCATTATCTTAAACATAACCAATGTTGTTGTTTTCTGTACTATTTAACTTGCATTCATAAAACAATAGGCTAAGGAAGAGTTTTTGGAGATTTTAAAAATGTTATAGTACAACAAGATTTAACTGATATTACATCTTTCTAATACTTTTATGCTTTATTACGCATGATTCTTTCAGGAAAGACGCTTTTTATTTAAATTAAGAGTGAAATACATGTATAAAATAAAGTAGGGGGAACTGGGGCACATTGATACTTGGGGCACATTGATATACTCCTTGTACAGCACACAGGGTCATTACAGGAAGTTTCAGAACAGCTCCAAAAGGTGATACTAGTGAAATTAACTACATACAAAAAGTTTTGGAATGATTCAATAGTTTGATGAAATGGGATGGGTGACTAATTGTTTTTGTAGCTCAAAAGTAAATTTGAATTGCACAATTGAAATGGTATTATACAACTGTTTATACTGTGTATTTTTAACCGAAAAGCATACACTGCCTGGCAAATAAAGCTACTCTTTATTAGTTCCACATTCTTTATTATTAGATAAATTATGAATAAATTATTTATAAAAAATTTACGATAAATTGTTTATATAGACAAATAAATGTATAAGATATTGTTATCCAGTCAAGTTATTTCAAATAATAAAAAATACCAGACTATCAAAATAAGTCATAATAATAATAATAATAATAATAATAATAATAATAATAATAATAATTTTTATAAAGCAGCTTGCCTCAATGGAGTTTACTGTTTTAAAAAGGGCAATAATAGAATAAAAGAATGGCAAAATAATTATTTCAAAATGTTGTTGCCGCAAGATATAATGACAGCTTGAATATCGGTGAAAAATGACATTTTTCAGATTTTGGCACTTTGTCACTAAAAGTGCATCCAACTTGCCTCAATTATATACACAATTTTTAAAAGTGCTAATGCGTGGCTTTCAAATGCCACCTCTTACTTAGTGGCAACTGCAACGCGTAAGCTGTTACAGGGTCTTAAAAATGGAAAAAATCATCAAAAATGGATCTTTTTGTTATTTTCTGTGACCTTGCGGCAAAAACTTGCCGCGGGTTTTTCATCTATTATAATTCAACCCTCTTTCATTCCAGATTAAAGTTCAACCCTCTTACATTCCAGATACAAAAATAATTTGGTGGCAAGTTGTACGCGCAAAGAGTTGCGAGTCGTAGCAATATCCATGTCAAAAAAACGCTTAGGGGAGACTGGGGTACAATGGATCACGGGGTACAATGGTCCACCCCCTATTTTTTATATTAATTCTGTTTTTGAAAGCTTCATATTTTAGTACATAGATGGTAGTACTGAAGTAGTAAAAATAAGTTTGAAACCATGTGCATAGCTGACATTTTAGCCATTTTATACTTGATAATTGATTTGACACAGGAGGAGTAAGGCAGGAGTAAATATTTTCAGTGAAACATATCTTCATTTATTTATTACAGATTTGTAATTTGAAAGACAGTGAGTGGTAAAATAAAAAGGTAAGACAATACTTTATTATATTTATTGTAGCTAAAATTCTAAATTTCTTTTTTTATCATCAAGTTTTTGTCAAACTTCCATATGGGGTACAATGGACCATCAGAAACTGGAGTGCAATGGACCATGGTCCATTGCGTCCCAGTTTTGTATTCCATGCTTTTAAAAGTTAAATATTATATGTGAAATTCAGAATTAATAAATTATTTTACTTCTGTGTGTAAATTAATTAATGATTCATGTTGTGTAATGCATTTTTGAAATATGTATCTGTATAATATATGCTTTCAAACTTAAAAATTAGCCCAAATTAAGAATTAATATATTATTTTATTTCTGTGTGTGAATTAATTAATGATTCATGTTATGAAATGTATTTTTGAAATATTTATCTACATAATATATGCTTTCAAATTTAAAAATTAACCCAAATTGAACACCAAATATTAGTAAACAAGATATTTTGAAAAGTGGTAATAAGCTTAAAAGTGGTAAACTAAAAATATCACCTTTTGAATTATGTCCTTTACCAAAAGCTTGCTTGCGCAAAACGCCAAATAAACGAAAGGTGCATCAAGAATTCTAACTGATACACCAGTGAAAAATATAATTGAAGAAGAAGCGAAAAAAAAAAAAAAAAAGATGATAAAAAATTGAAGAAAAAGTATGATACTTTAATTAGAGCTAAAAAGGGAATAATAAAACGTGAATAAACAAATTATGATATAGTTTATCTTTCTTATTGTTAAAAAATGAACTACACTGATATATTTTTATTCAAATTACATGTGGTCCATAGAGCCCCATGCTGTGGGCCATTGTACCCCGGCATTGGGGTACAATGGTCCATTTTGTCACTTGCTATTTAAAAATATATATAAAAAAAGTATGCATAATTATTATTTTTGAGTGGATGCAATATAAACTTTAATGTATAGGTAACATGCATGTACTTGATAAAAAGAAAAAAAAATGAATACTTTAAGAGTAAACAGTCAAAATTTACAAAAGTGGACCATTGTACCCCAGTCTCCCCTATTTTTTTCACGACAAGATGAACTTTGGGGGTCCATAAAGAATGACCAACTCAACTTTGGAGCAAAAAATTCTCGATATGGTCTTTACAAGAAAAGTAACAAATGGTAATTTTTTGGAGAAAATCTGAGATGGTATGAATCACCCTATAATGCTAGGTGTGACTGGAATTTGTAGAACCAAAGCGGAATCTTGGGGCCCCAAATAGTTTGCAATTACAAATGAAGTGCGTGGTTTCATCTTCGTATTTGCCATGAAAAACTAAACTAATACGAATTTGGGGCTACCAACACATATAAAACCAAAATTTAATGAAGAGAAAACATCAAAAACAAGGCACATCAAAATTACTAAATTCGATAGAAAAATGAAAAGGGAAAAAAGTAATTATCGTCAACGTGATAATACTAAATAAATAATTTTGTCTTTATACATTTTAAGTGGTTTGAATATTAAAAATACCATTCAAATATAAAACAAAAAATTATTTATCTTAAATTCTTCAATATAAGCTTTAAGCTTATATATCTGACTTTAAGCTTTCTTAAGGGGATGTTGCACGTGCAAACCTTTCTTCATTTATACCTTCGAACCCCCGAAACAAATCATAATGCTCCTTCTCGCAATACATAAATATTATAATATTTTTACAAAACGGAAAATTCTAAACTAAATTATAAATGTTTCAGCTCAACTATGGAAATTTTACTCTTTTTAGCTCACAGGCTATCATAGCCTGAGAGCTTATGTGCCCGCCCGTTCTGTATGTATGTATGTTCGTTCGTTCTCCCTTTAATTCGTGCGTGCGTAACGCGATAACTCGTGATAAAAACATCCGATCCACCTGAAATTTTGTATATAGATATATCCTGATAAGGCGCTTTCCTGATTAGTTTTTGGAGTTCATTCGATATGTATAAGAGGGGGAACGGGGGCCTCATGCCCCTCCCCTTAATTGATATAAATGGGTTTTTCATACAGAATTAACAGTTTTCGTCCAAAATTTAGATATAGGATCATTCTAATGAGGCGATTCAGTGACTGTTATTAGGTGTTCATTGAATAAATATAAACAGAAGGAACGGGGGTTTTAATGCCCCTCCCCTTAATTTATATAAATGGGTTTTTCAAGCAGAATTGTCAGATTTCGTTCAAATCTCTGAATAGTTTTGGAAGTTTAATGGTTAAGTATAAAAGAGGGGGATAGCTCCACTTAAATTATATAAATAATTATCCGATTTGCTCTGAATTTTGGATATAGATATTTTATATGATAAAGCATGTGATTGATAGTTTAGGAGGTTCAATGATTAAGTATTAAAAGGGGGAAAGGGGAGAGCTGCTTCCCCTTCTTAATTTTTTTTCGAACGGAATTAACCCTTGAAAATACAAGGCTGTAATGTACAATTAGTATGCGTAGCCTGTGAGCTCAATGCCATCAGTTTAACTGGGCAATATTCTTTTTTATTAACTCTTTCAGTTGACCTAACTCTCCTCCCCTTCCACATATAATAATAATAATTAACGAAGCAATTTGTTCTAATATATGACTAGACAAAATATCACGGCAATGGGATAATTCTAATAACAGTTATGGAGTTTCGTACACACATACACATACGTAGAGAACCTGCGGGGACATAAGCTCTTTGGCATTGATATGCCTGTGAGATAAAAAAAAAATAATAAAATATTTACATACAAAAAAGAAACAAACATTGAAAAATAATTTTTGAATATATTCTAAAGGCTACTTTGATGTTTAAATTCAGTACCTTTGGTTTATGGGACTTTTGTTTTTCATTCAAAAAATAAAAACTTGCGATTGAATCCCTTTACTCAGGATAAATGTATTAAATACTTTTCTCTTTCTTGAGGTTGTATTCGGAAAAAAAATGTTCACTCAACAGCTCAAAATTTTCTGATACATTTTCAGGCTCAGTAAAACTTGCTGGAGTGATTTTTCAAGAGATGTATAAGATGCCGGTGCGATTTGATTTTTTTGCTCAATTCATTAGACTTTGATTTATACAATTATTTTCTCAGTATGACCCAATCGTACGCTTCAAAAAATTCGTCTCAAAACGCCAATTTTGATATTATTTTTTGCGATATTTTCTGTTTTTATCAGAAAATCGACAAGATCGGTATATGTTGTAGTTTCTAAATAAGACAATTTGTATGTTTGATGCGTTCAAAAGCAAAGATGAATTTAAAAATAAAGCAGAAAATAAGCAGTTTTGATTAAATACACCCTTAAAAAATGTCCATAGAAATAAAAATCAATGCAAAATATTTCTAAAGTAGCGTACTTTTCTATAAAATATGAGAAAATTAGTTAAATCAAAACAATAAAATCATTTCCAAGCATCAAATATAAAAAATATATATGTATATGTATATATATATAGGGGGAACTGGGGTACATTGATACACCCCCTGTACAGCACACAGGGCCATTGCAGGAAGTTTCACAACAGCTGCAAAAGGTGATACTAGTGAAATTAACTACATACAGAAAGTTTTGGAATGATTCAATAGTTTGATGAAATGGGGTGGGGGATCAATTGTTCTTGTAGGTCAAAAGTAAATATGAGTTGCACAATTGAAATGGTATTATACAACTGTTCCAGTATTTTCAACCGAAAAGAATACCCTCCCAGGCAAGTAAAACTACTCTTTATCAGTTCCTCATTCTTTATTGTTAGATAAATTATGAAGTGTTGGATTTGCGACTCGTTTTATTCAAAATGGCTGTATGGAAAACATTGATAAAGTCTTTGTCGGGGCACATTGATACAACCTAAATCCTATTCTAGTTCATTTTTCATTACCTTTTATTTTTTTCTACCATACACTCCTTAATTTAACCATTTTTCATCAAAAATGTCTACTATTAGTTTTTATTGAATTGGAATAGCTCTAATTTCTTTATATTAGAACATTTTATAGTATTTTTGCAAACAGAAGACGTACAAACTTACACAATATCTAGTGTTAGTAGAATTAACAAAAGAAATAGACGGCAGTCTGTCAAATCTCAAATTTATGTCGATTCTCAAGAGAAAAAAGTATTATCGATATGAGAAATGCTAAGTAAGAGAAACATGCTGCAGAACAGAACAGGATAATTATATTATAAACATAATTTTTAATATAATTATTCTTTATTTTCTGTTTGTAAACCGATTTATAAAGAGAAAACCTGGTAATTCTTTCTCTCATGGGCGTAATCTGACGGGGGCAAGGGGGGGCATATGCCCCCCCAGTTTTTTGAGTGCAGGGGCAAGATATGAGTTTTGCCCCTCCAGTTTTTTGTCTTGTTTTCTAGTTTAAAAGCATTTTTGTATTTATTTTTTCCTTTATTTCACCCCTATAATTTTATAATTTATATACTATCTTGCATTTTTTTAAAGTCAGAAATAATGTTTGTCGTGTTTACATAAGTAATTTCTATTAAAAACTTCCTGCCATAGTAACTTTTGCAGTAAAAATATTCTTCCTCTCCTTTTTTTCTCTTTGTACAAAGTAGAAAGACTTTAGCAGGGATGTTTGTTTGTATACAAGCGTAAGAGAAGATATCATGATTACTGTGTCTTGATGTTGACCATTGTCCTTTTCCTTAGGATAATATAACACGGCATTTTAACTTCCTGACCCCCCAGCTCTCTCGAATACATCGAGCTTGCCTTGAATATACCCATAGCGCCAACACGTCTGAAGAAATTGTCCGGGGTGTCTGATTCTGAACCTGATGGCTCATTGTCACAAAAAGCGCGACAGGGAGATTGTAAAGGAGGAACAATAGCTTCTAAATTGGAAGAGAAAACTTACAATAATTCGTATACAAATGTATCTGTTTATAACGGAAAATATTAATTTTTCTTACGAAGAAATAGTATACAAATATACCTGATAACAAGGAAACTTATTTAAAACTGAATTTTTCTTTGGTCAATTACACTTGAAATTCCGTCTTATAGCGTTTTACTGAATTAAATAAGCACAGTAATCTTATATAGTAAAATGCGTGTAAGAGGGATCGCTAAGGACTAAAAAATAAAATCCGTTTATGGGAAATTTCCGGAGGAGCACTTATAATTGTATGGTATTACGTATAACTATGAAATTTTTACGCTTCTAAAATAGGATTCCATTGTACACTAGTATAGATTTTACAAGTTTTATTAATCAAAATACATAGGTTTTACACCAATAAACACATCTATAAAGTAACTGAGAACAGACTCCATTTCAGCAGGTAGATTTGTCATTTGTTGTTATTCCTTTCGGCGTTATAATCAAAATGTTGCTTTATAGACAGGTTTAGGAGATTTCGCAGTTTCTACTGTATTAAGTTTCATTCGATATACACCAATGAATAACGAATAGTATAGTAATAAAACGAATTTAAAAGAATTTATGGATCATGAAAAATCGGAACTCTTGGCGTCTCGCTCAGGGGTTCAAGGGACAGGTCTTGGAGCACTTGAAAATCGGGACATCGTACGTAAAACGGGACATCTGGTAGCTCTAATCTGAGCACACTCTGCTCCGTGCGTTTACATACAAATAGGAACTAGAATCTTCGACGGCCAAGTAGACGTCTGCGCGAACCGAAATATTCGGGCTCGGGCCCCGACCCGACTGATAGAAATAAAAATTTGACCCGGCCCGATACAAAAATTAAAAGTTCGGAGAGAGCCCGAACCGACACGTACAAAAAAAATATTGGTCCGGCCCGACCCGAAAAAAAATTAAAATTTAAGTCCGAGCCCGGTCTGATTGAATTTCGACAAAACGTTGATTTTTACATCAATTTGGCTAAAAATTTTCCTCGTACGAAGAGTTCTGACCAAAAATATTTATCTTAACTTTTTTTTCATGTTTACAATCTTCATTCTTATAGAAGAGTCGCAGGCTGCGATACTTATTTTTTAATGAATTTCTATTTTTTGTATGCAAATTTTAGTCATTATTAATATTGTTAATCCATATTCCTTGTACAGAAGTGTTAAAAATCTGAAAAATGGTACACAGTAAAATCCTTAGACAGTACTGGATAGAAAAGAAAAAAAATGCGCATTGGCGTAATCTACCCCCCCCCCCTACTCTCTTAAAACGAAAAAGCTGAAATAACTCAAGTTGAGCTGAAATCCACTCTTTTCCCATGTTGAAAGGAACCTTCTCAAGAAGAGCTGAAACAACTCAAGTGAATGAGTTGTTTTTAATCAACTCATGATTGAGTGATCTCTATTTTACTCATACTTGAGTGAAATCAAATCAATAAAGGTTAAATCCAGTAGTACTTGAGTGATTTGTAATAAAGTCATACTTGAGTGAAATGAAGTCATTTAAGACTGAATCTCGTAGCACTTGAGCGATTTGTAACCAAATCATACTTGAGTGAAATGAAGTCTTCAGGATTAAATCGAGTAGCACTTGAGTTAGCTGCAGCCAACTCGTATTTGAGTGAAGTGAAATAATTTAAGGCAAATCCAGTAGCACTTGAGCGATTTGTTATCAATTCAAGTTGGAGTGAAATGTTGTCATTTTTGATTTAATCCAGTAGCACTTAGGCGATTTGTAACCAATTCATACATGAATAAAATCAACTCATTTAAGAGTTAATCCAAAACTCCTTGAATTTGTAGAATTGAATAAATTCACTCTTAAGAAAAGCAAAAATGCTTAAAATTACAAAAATCTTCAAGCAATTTCTAAATCGTCTAAATAAAATCACATCATTTAAAACTAAATTCAGTAATCCTCGATTAATTTTTATCAATGAAATTCAATATAACATGGAATTATTGCCGCATTTTCAAGTGTTGCAATTAAATTCTCATTTCGGGTTTAAATTTCTGTTTATTGACATTACAAGGGTATATATATAAATATATATATATATATATATAGAGAGAGAGAGAGAGAGAATGGAAAACTGTAACATGGATTCTCCAATATTTCTTCCAAGTCTTTAATTAACAAGACTTAAAACATTCTAATTTACATGACTGAAAGTTCTCTAATGAATCATAAAAACATTTTTTTTCTTTCTAATTCAATGAAACTGTTTCCTATGTCAATTTAGGGGAAAAGGCAATTGAATCGTTATACAAAATTAAGGATTCTCTCTAAAAGGATTCTCTCAGTGACAATGTAATGTTTGTAATGTGACCCTCCCAATATTAACTCCTCCGTTCCTTAGTCTGTGAGTTCTTCGTAAATTCTCCCCCCTCTGAGAAATCGAAAAACAGCCGGCTAGCCTAGATCGTACAGAGGGTTCCAAGGACAACCTATACAAAAGAAGGAAAGCAGTTGTCTTATCGTAGGGAACGTACAATAAAGTGTGGGTGTTTGGTGTTTATCACTTATGTGACTTTGAGTCTGTTCTCCCCCCCCCCCCCACACACACGCACACACTGGTATGGAAAACTAAATGTTGCGTTTTATTGGGATTTTTAGTTATCATCTATAAAACTACAACACTTTTAAATAATCTTTCAAGAAATAGTCGTCTTTTCACTGTAAAACTTTTCTAGGGGGTTAAGTCAGAATTCTAGGGGGGGGGGGAGGTCCAGTACCCTTTCCTTCTTACGCCCATGATTACCACACATTTAGATGATAAACAAAAGTCGTAGACTACTTTTTCCATAGTTGGTTCAAACACATTTTGTACTTTACATGATTACGTACCTGAAAGGAGATTTCAAAGTGTTTGTATATGTTGGAGGAGGGGTAAATATATATATGCAAGGCAAAGGGGGTTCATAAAATGATAACGGAGGCAAATTAAAATAAATTCCTATTATTTTATATTTATATATTTAGAAAACATCCTTATCATTGCGACATCGACGATCACAGGTTTTGGGATAACTTTTAAAGACTCCCTCTCTCTCAGTAAAGAGAGAGCAAAGACACCAAATTTCAAAAAATCATCCCAATCTAGTGTCTTATTCTAAGGTTAACCATGTGTATTATTATCAGACTTATTTAAATATGTGACTTGTAAAGGGCGCTTTTTTCCGGTGCGCTTTTTTCCGGGGACGCTTTTTTCCGGGTACGCTTTTTTCCGGGGCGCTTTTTTCCGGGACGCTTTTTTCCAGGGACGCTTTTTTCCGCCTACCATTTTAAATATAGTTATAAATTGACAGTTAAAAGTAGACATTGGGAAAAAAATTTTAAAATTTGTTTTAAAAGGTTTTATCAAGTATTGGATTCAGCCAAATACTTTGATATTCGGCCAAACCGAATATTCGGTAACAAGGCCGAATACCGGATGGATACCGAATATGCGGTACAACTCATATATATATATATAATGCATATGTATATAAATCATAATTTTGACTAAGTGTATCGATATAGTCAAATAAGTTTTAAAGAATTGATGTTGATTCCTTTTGAAAACTCATATTTATTTCTCAGTACTTTAATAAAATTTTGTATGTTACACATTTTATATACCTAAAATATTCTGTAATAAAGTTGCTTACTTACTTCAAAAGGATTTTTTGGAGCTCCAGCAATGCAAAACGGTATATGTATATGAGCTGAAATTTTATCAGCATGCTCTTGTTTATTATGAGTGTTCCTATAATCACTGTCGAACAGTGGCGTAGCTAAGGGGGGGGGGGGGCAAGGGGGGGGTCCGCCCCGGGCGCCGAGGCCTAGAGGCGCCAAATTGAGAGAAATTGTTATATATTTATATTGGGGTGGGGGCGCAAAATTTCTTGCTGGCCCCGGGCGCCAAAAAACATAGCTACGCTACTGCTGTCGAAAATGGAATTACATAAACCACACGGCACTTTTTGTCTCTTACATTTAGGTGGGGGCATAATTGATACAAAAATATTAAATTTTTAGCAATACACCAAAATATTCCCGCGTATGCTCTTTTTAATTGAATGATTTCCTACTATGAGCCGGAGCCAGATTACTAATGGTTTAAACAAAGAGTTAACGCAGGCGCAGTATGTTTTGTAACTGGCACATAGGGCGGGAGAACTAGCGCCTTATCGTCTAGGTGCCCAAGTTTTAGACGTGTTGAAAAAAAAACAATGTTCTATCTCTCTATTATTTAGCAATCAGTTAAAAAAATTTTAGCCTTTTTTTTTTTCTTTTTTAAGTAAAATTGAAATCTGTTTGCTTAGGAAACATTTTAGAGCAGGATTTCTCAACTTATGGTACACGTACCAGTGCTGGTACGTGAAACTCTCTTTACTGGTACATGAAAAAAAATAAAAAAAATCCAGCTTATGAAATGAAAAAAAAAAGTTTAATTCCCCCCCCCTTCCCCATCTTTTTTGATTTGTCAGTTCACCGGCACCAAAGTGTCTGTTCTCTGATACTACTGTTTTGATAGCACTTTGCTTTCTCTTATTTCATCGTAACTTAAAAATAATTTTCAATAAATAATTAAAATAATTTTTAAGTTTCACTTAAAAAGAAAATGGACTATTGCAGTATATAAAACATGCTGTTCTACCTACCATAAAAATATAGATCCATATCTTTCATCATTTATGAAAAAAAGGTACATAAAGTGGATGAACAGGGGTGTAGTCGTAAAAATAACAGAGGATATGCGCTCTAAGCAGAGAGTATACGCAAAAGGCAGAAAGTATACTATAGAATGTGCATACTACAGCTTTCTTTAGGAACAGAGGTTATACGGTGTCCCTTTAAAAAATCCAGAGGTTATACGGCCCGTGTACCCTCCACTACATCGCTGATGATGAATCTAACATGGCGGAGATAGCGCATTCCAAGTGCTTTTAATAGAGTCGTGTACACTGTAAAAAGAAATCTGCAAAGGTACTAAACATTTTCTAGGAAACTGGGATTCCAAGAATTTTTCATGTAACGATAACAGGAAAAATTCATGTAACCGATTCTGAAACTTGAATCTTTGCTGTTACCTTTACAGGAAAAGTTCTAGGAATCCCAGTTTCCTAGAAAAAGTTTAGTACCTTTACATTTTTTTTTTTTTTTTTTTTGCAGTGTATGTGTATCAATTTACGCGAATATGTCATTAAACATTGTATCTTTCTTTTACCAAAATCTATATCTTGGTAATGTGCATGTTATTATAATGTATCCTTTTTATTATTTCAATGCTCATATAAAACAGACGATCTAAGTACCAATTTAATATTGTAATCATGCAATTAAATTCAGTAGAATCTGCTCAGATGGATGCACAAAAGACTGGAAAAGTGTTTCATTTTTGACTTATTCCATTTACACAGATCTTTCTTTATAAGCTTTGTATTTTTCACCTGCTAGCACGCGGAAATGTCAGTTTCGTTTTAGTGTTACGCCAATCTGAAAGTTTGAAAAGCCCTGTTTTAGAGATAAAACTTTTTCAAAAATACAGGATTTCTTAATATAAGTTTTAATTCTTTTTAATGGCATATTTTAAAGCATCGTAACAATTTGGTGTTACCTCTCATTTTTCCGACAAAACAATATGTAGTAGTAATAATACAAATACAGTGAAACCTCTGAATAAGGGACACCCATGGGACCGGAACTTTTGTCCCTTAAATAGAGGTGTCCCTTATTCGGAGTTTTTACATTTTTTTAAATTAATCATTCATAAGGACGTAAAAAATAACAAAATATTAAAATTGAAGTTTAAATGTACCCGAAGGTTATAAATTACATTAATTAGGCACAAAAGTAATAGATAATTAATGAATTTTTTAATTGATTACTTAATTAGTAATTGATTTGTTGAATTTTTTATTTGTATTTTTTACGTAATGTTTCTGTAATGCAAAAAGTGCAATAATATTTTAAAAAATCTTTCTTGCGAAATAATTAATAAAAAAGTGACTATTTTGCAAATTTCAATTTTTCTACTACTAAACTTTTCAGATATTCATTTACCACACTTATAACTTTTAGTCCTTCATTATAAGCAGTATTTACGAAAAAGTATTTAACTGCTTTGCATATTTTAAAGCATCTGTGAAGTTCTTTATTTCACAATTTTCCTTTCTCTTTCATTTTCAGAGTCATCCCTCACAATTTTCAGCATTCTTTTCAATATAAACTGCGAGGTGGCAGCATAGACAATCACCTCAGCAAGTTCACGACAGAAATTCTAGAATTAGTTAAACTCAATATGCATGTTAAAACGCAATCGGTCTACTAAAACACCTAAAAATCTGAACACTGAAAATCTGACATTTGACTCGTAGATTTACCATTAATTTTCTTGCATTCAAATCTATGAAAATATGGAGACTGACTGCATGATACTTTAATGATAAACCTACGAAACAACCACTAAAATCAGGTTTATATGTGTTTTACACCTAGATATGACTTGGCAGACCTTGTATTTCAATATGTGAATCAAGTTTTAACCTATTCTGAAATTTCAGCTGTGAACTCGATGAAGTTATTGTCTGCACTGCCACCTCTGGCTCTAATAGGGTGTGGCGTAGTGGCAGATGGGCTTGCAATAAATTGTAGAAATTTAATTATATATTCAAGACTAAATTTTATAAACTCAACAACTATAAACATTTATTGAGAAATGACAGTTTCAAATGCTCTGACTTTCAGAGTGGTTGGTTCGCCGGACACCCGGACTTCAAACCCCGATATTGGGTATAGCAGTGGTCTGAGAGAGCCGAGCTCTCTCTAACTTAATCCTGAGAGATCTAAATCTCAAAAACCGTCCGACCAGCCGCGAGAACGTCCTTCCCTGGTCATCATTCCCAAGGGGGGGGGGGAGGAAAGACCTCTTTCTCAGTCATCTTCCAATCTGGATCCAGGGGTCAAGGCGTCCTTCTCCCATTCGATATCACAGAGAGCCTCCCCTTGACTGATTTCACAGCCCAAAGAAATCTGTATCTAGCAAGAGAAATGCAAGCATAAACCTAGCTGTAAGGTGACCTTCACATAAAGCGCGGGAGGCAGGATTGTTCAGGCATGTCACTAAATCCTTGTACATTGTTCAGCTGGAGACATCTTGCATTTTTTCTCACGGTCCACATAAAGGCTCAATAATTTCGACAACATTCCCAGAACATTCCCAGCTGTGGGAACAAAGGGGACACCTGCTGCAGGAAATGTGGAGACATGACAACTCCTTCCCCCTAAAGAGTTTTCCTGGGCTTGACTAGGAAAGCTCCACAAGGATAGCTCGTTCCCTTCAAACACCCTTTGTGAGGCAAGGCAAGGCAAGGCACATTTAAATGTCCTATCACTTAATTTTAACTACCCTTTTCCGAGAACAATTTTCACATAACACCCACCTTGTCTCACTTGGAAACACAATAATAAATAACAATACATAAACACAATGTTAAACACTGAAATTAAAAAATATGCTAGATAATTAATATTTACAACTTCATAGTTTATTTAAAGAGGCTAAGGGATGAGTCGGCTCAGACCATCGGCGTTCCCATTTTCTTTTCCTGGCTTATGCTCTATTCTAAATTTGAACTGTTGTAGGCATAAGGCCCAGCGCAATAGCCTCGCATTAGTTCCCATCATTTTTTTTAGATACGTGAGAGGATCGTGGTCTGTCTGAATCAGGAATTCCTGGCCATCCAGATAATAAGTTAACTTTTTTACTCCAAAAATGATAGCCGCTAACTCTTTCTCTACCGTACAATAATTTTTCTCAGCCTGACTAAATTTCTTGGACAAATAAACTATGGGATGTTCTTCCCCGTTACTCATTTGGGATAGCACAATACCGGCCCCAATTTCGCTCGCATCTGATTGGACAATAAATTCCTTTGAATAATCTGGAGCATAGAGTACAGGTTTACTTACTAACTTTCCCTTTAAATTTTCAAACGCGGATTGACAATTTTGCGTCCATTCTATTTTCTCTTTTTTAACCCTCCCCTTTAACGCGTCGGTGAGAGGAGCCGCGATAACAGAATAATTCGGGATGTACCTCCCATAGTACCCCACAATTCCTAAAAATGCTCTAATTTGAGTCTTTGTGCAAGGGGTAGGAAAATCTTTAATTGTTTGTATTTTAGCCTCCCCCGGGGATCTTTTACCCGACCCAATCTCGTGACCTAAGAATTTAACGTGGTCTTGGGCAAATTGACACTTAGAAGGTTTGATGGTAAGGTTTTCTTCCCGTAATTTCTCCAATACTCTCCCCACGTCTTTCACGTGACTTTCAAAATCAGGAGAATACACCGCAATGTCGTCGATGTATGGCGATGCAAAAATCTCCATCCCCTGTAAGACCTCTGCCATTAACTTACAAAAATAGAACGGCGCATTGGCTAATCCAAACATCATTTTCTTAGGTATGTACGTGCCAAAGGGGGTCACAAATGCCGCATACCTTTGGGCTTGCTTCGAGAGAGGAATTTGAAAATACCCCTTCGTCAGATCCATAACAGTTATAAATGGAGCGGCGCTCACCTTTTGCACTACTTCCTCGATATTCGGCAAGGGGAAATACATATGGCGCGTAATCGCGTTCAATTTTCTGTAGTCCACACAAGGCCTAGGATCCTTGCCAGGACTCTCAACTAGAATCATCGGACTTGTATAGTCTGACTGACCGATTTCTATCACCCCCAAATCTAATAATCTCTGAATTTCATCTTGCAAAATTGTAATTTGTCTAGGGGACATCCTGTAAGGCCTTGCCCGCACCTGGGCATCGCTCGTGAGCTCTATGTCCATCTCCACTAATTTAGTATTACCCGGATCTGCAGAAAATACCTTCCCATTCTGTCTTAACATTCTACAGAAACTATCAATTTGACTTTCCGTAGCGCGCTCCGCTAATCCACTTTCGCGCACAATTTCCCGCAAATCGAACTGAGTCGAATCCGGTGCCGGATAAGGTATCTCAGCGTCCTTTTCAGACTCCTGTGGTTCCTCCGGAATAATCAAATTAACTCGTTCTGGCCTGCGGTAATATGGTTTCATCAGATTTACATGATAAATGGTACTTTTGTCCCTCTTTTCAGGTAAATCAATCAAATAATTTGTATCCGAAATTTTCCCTGTTACAGTTCCCGGCCCCAGCCAATTTACAGCCATTCTATTGGGCTTAGAAGTAGCTAAAACCAACACTTTATCTCCCACATTAAAATTTCTAGACACTGCATTTCTGTCATACCAGACTTTCCTTTTCTCCTGGCATTCGCGCAGTTTCTCGGAAGCCAAATCCTGACATTTTTTAAGTCTGTTGACTAAATCCAAGATGTATTCAACAACCGTTGGATCGGTATCACCAGAATCCATCCAATTCTCAAACACAATAGTCTGAGGGGTCCTCAGATTCTTCCCTAAAACCAATTCAGAAGGGCTAAACCCTAAACTTTCGTGGGTCACCGTGCGTAACGCAAACAGTGCCGCTGATAGATTCTTCTCCCAATTTTCTCCTGATTCTAAACAAAGCACTTTAAGGACTCTTTTTAATGAAGAATGCCATCTCTCCACCACATGACTCTGCGGGTGACAAACCGAACTATGAGTCACTTTGATTCCAAAGCGTTCAAAAAACTCAGAAGTTAACTCACTGGTGAAGGATTTTCCCAAATCACTCTGGATTTCTTTAGGGAAACCCGTCCTAGAAAATACCAACAACAAGGCATCAATCACACTGACCGACGTGATATCTTCCACCGGTATAGCATCCGGATACCTCGACGCTACACAAATAGCAGTAAGTAAATATCTATTATTCTTATGACTCCTGGGTAATGGACCTACGGCGTCTATATTTATTTTTGAAAACACTTCCGAAATTACAGGCACAATTTTCAAAGGTGCTTTCACTTTATCCCTATTATGACCAACAATCTGACATTCGTGACAGGTTTTAACATATTGTTCAATTTCTTGATAACAGTTCGGCCAAAAATAATGCCTCAAAATTCTGTCTTTAGTCTTTGTGGTTCCCAGGTGTCCTGACACTTCATTATGACAAAGGGCCTTTAAATCCTCCCTAAACTTCTCCGGAACGCACAATTGCATCCTCTCTTCCCCCGACTTACTCACAACTATGCGCACAAGACGGTCCTTTACAATTTTAAATTCTTTTTCCTCGGCAGTTTTTGCTCTTTCCCACATAGGAATTAACGAAGGACATTTCAGCTGTTCTCTTTTGAATTCATCCCCCGAAATCTTAGCTAATATACTTTCCCCATCAGCCTTCGGTAGAAATTCCCCATCCTCTTCATTTAAAGTGAGAGGTTCAGTTTCGGTTTCGGATTCACCCGGAATTTCGACTTCCATTTGTTTACTCTTTCGACTTTGACTACGCGTAATTACAGCACAAACAGGTATAGGAGATTCCTTATGCTTCTCAATTAATTCTGCGGTTTCATTACCCATTAAATAAAATCCCTGATCTAAATCATCCGGTTTAACAGCTGCTTTAGTGACAATAGTTCCAAATTCACCTTGAATTGTGACTTTAGCTAAAGGTAAACAAAAGCAGGTTTTATCTAAAGGTTGACGTACCCAAGTTACTTCACCTAATAAATCTTCCGGATTTACCCAACTTTTTGCTAGCAAATCGATTCCACTACCACTGTCTCTTAAACAATCCCTTTCAACGCCATTAATTCTCACTTTACTGATATATGGATCAAAACTCTCATTTACTTCTACATTTCCGACTAATCGGCACACTATTTTTTCCTCTCTTTTTCTTAAACTGGGGCAGTCCGGGCGTATATGCCCTTTAACATTGCACTGGAAGCAAACGACTTCCCTAGTTTTCTCAAAGCGTTTATTTTTTTCTACCTTAGGTAGTTCCCTATTATTCTGAGGCTCCGGTTTCCTCCGATCTTCCGTCCTTTCCTTAAAATTATTCCCTGTTTTACCCTTTCCAAAAGACCTCCTTTCCCAAGGTTTACTATCCGTTTTTTTTAACGTTTTCTTGACGCTCTCATAATAATCTAGTTTGGTCGCTAATTCAGAAGCTTCTCGAAATTCCTCCCAACTCTCTAAATACCTTTCCTTAATTTCAGGGGGAACCCGTTTTTTCAATTGCTCCGTAAGCATTAATTCCTTCAAAGATTGAAAATCAGTCACCTTTGCGGACTCTAACCAATTATCTAGATAGCCACGCAACTCATAAACCAGATCAGACCAAAACGCTCCCGGTTTTTTTTTATGCTCCTCAAATCTTAACCTTAAAGCAACCGTGCTTAGTCTAAACCTAGTCAATAACATACTCTTCATGTGATAATAATCATCTCCCTTATCTGCAGGTTCCTTGACAACTAACTCAGCTATCTCTGCAGGTAACAACGGAATTAATTGCGACACCCATTCATCCTCCTTAACTTTCTCTTTTGTAGCCTGACGTTCAAAAATCATAAAAAATAAAGTAATATCTAAGATTTTCGGATCAAATTTTGGGACTAAGTCCTTTAACTTAACTTTTCTGGTCCCTTCAGTATTTATGGAAACCGTCGATCCTACACTCGCTGTTTCTACAGCATTAGAAAGCCTTAACCTTTCCAATTCATATTCGCGCTCTTCTTTAGCTATTTTGTCTAACCTTTCTTTTTCCCTCTCCTCTTTGGCTTCCCTAGCTAATCTTTCCTTTTCCGCTTCCTTTAATTCCTCTAAAATACGATCTAAGAAAGCTTCCCCAGTTTCCTCATCATATTCCGTCGATTCCGTTATGCCTTTTATAATATCTTTAATCAGGTCTGAATCCGACACATCAACCTCAAATTCTCTGGCTAACAAAATTAAAGTTTGTTTCTTCTGCCTTTTCAACTTATTTAGAAAAGCCATGATAACAATTAACTAACACTCCTATACACAATTCTAACCTTTCAAAAACAAAGAACCTAATCTTTGAGTTATTTCAACATTAAATAAGATTTCCAAAATTTAAATGAGATTTCAATTTAAATATAGTTTCAAAATTAATTATAATTTCAAAATTATTACATTCCACAACTCTTACATATGCTACTCTTTTCACTTTGCCCCAACATAACATACAAAACAAATATCATTACTCCCTACCTTAACTTAAAATATATATATATATATGAATGATCAAATGTTTCCAAATGAGACAAAAATAGATATAATAACACATATAAATAACACACTAGAGAAATGCATATATAACAAAATGAAACCCTTAAACAAATTTCTACACACAATACACTAACCTATCTCTACCACACCCACATAATCGAACATTCCCAGTTCAAATTAAATTTTTTTTTAAAAATTAAATTTTCTAACTTTCTTATTGACCAGTACCTTGCAATCACAAAAAGCAATTAAAAGGAACTCACCCCTCTTTTAGGCGACGGAACGGGTGCTCCACCAGGCAATCAGTTAGATGAAACTCCGGAACGGGTGCTCCACCAGACGAATTCACACTAGGAAACGTTGAACAGGCGTACCATTCTGGCGAAAGTCCAATTCCACAAGCGATGAAAATCCAAAAAATCGTCGAACCTGCACACGACTCTGGCGAAAGTTCAATTCTAGAAGCGATGAAAGTCCAAAAATCAACTGAAGAAACGGGTCCAGAGTTTTTTACTTAACTCTCAGATCCAAACACGCTGCCACCAATATAATTTATTTACTTTAGCTGTGGCGTAGTGGCAGATGGGCTTGCAATAAATTGTAGAAATTTAATTATATATTCAAGACTAAATTTTATAAACTCAACAACTATAAACATTTATTGAGAAATGACAGTTTCAAATGCTCTGACTTTCAGAGTGGTTGGTTCGCCGGACACCCGGACTTCAAACCCCGATATTGGGTATAGCAGTGGTCTGAGAGAGCCGAGCTCTCTCTAACTTAATCCTGAGAGATCTAAATCTCAAAAACCGTCCGACCAGCCGCGAGAACGTCCTTCCCTGGTCATCATTCCCAAGGGGGGGGGGAGGAAAGACCTCTTTCTCAGTCATCTTCCAATCTGGATCCAGGGGTCAAGGCGTCCTTCTCCCATTCGATATCACAGAGAGCCTCCCCTTGACTGATTTCACAGCCCAAAGAAATCTGTATCTAGCAAGAGAAATGCAAGCATAAACCTAGCTGTAAGGTGACCTTCACATAAAGCGCGGGAGGCAGGATTGTTCAGGCATGTCACTAAATCCTTGTACATTGTTCAGCTGGAGACATCTTGCATTTTTTCTCACGGTCCACATAAAGGCTCAATAATTTCGACAACATTCCCAGAACATTCCCAGCTGTGGGAACAAAGGGGACACCTGCTGCAGGAAATGTGGAGACATGACAAGGGATAAACGCATTTCGATGTCTTCATCTGAATTGTGGATAAATAAATACTCATCAGTTGAGTTGCATACCTCTGTACCAATATAACTGCCTATCTGATAAGTTCCCAAAATTCTGTATTTTCATTTTCATCACAGACTATTTCATTATCTCAAATGCAAAAATCAACCACTTTAACATTTTGCACTCGTATGTCCAGTATGAGTGGACAGAATTTTTCTTTGCAAAATTTATTTTTGTCATACCAGTAACAAAAGAAAATAAAATTTGTTAATTAATTAATTTTTTTTTTTTTTTTTGAAAAAAAAAATTATGTATTTGAAGGAAACTTTTCGAGTCAAAAGGGTTAATCTCATTTTCAAGTGTCCCTTAAATCGAGTGTCCCTTATTCAGAGGTAAATACATTACACTTCCTATATGAAGGGACTGGGACCAGAACTTTTGTCCCTTAAATAGAGGTGTCCCTTATTTGGAGGTTTCACTGTATTAAAAAAATTGAATATAATTGATTTAGGAAAAGGAAAACAAATTATTATTTCTGATAGAAGTAAATTCGTATAGATTGTAAAATATTCAGATTATTTCGAGATAAAAATTTAAAGTATTTGGGTATTTTCAATTCTCATCCTGTATCATAAATTTCTTAAGAACTTTTTTAAATCAATCAAAAATTACGTAAAAAAGTAAATAAAAACAATTTCGCATTTTAATTTTATTTTTATAATAAATTCGAAAGAAAACACAAAGTTAGTCAGTAGAAAAAAAATAAAACCTTAATTATTTTCAATTAAAGGTAAAATTTGTGTAGAGTGGGAAATATCCAAATTTTAATATGAAAAAAAAATGTATTTTAGTTTTGAATTTTTATCGGATGCCACCTAAATTCCGTGATATATACTTCTAATTAAATTTAAAGTTTAGATAAAAATAAATAAAATTTCTTCATTTCGATCAGTATATTTTAAAATTTCTAAATTAAACTAAAAACTTTCCGACAATAAATAAGGTGATCTGGTGTAATAACGCCAGGCGGAGTAATAACGCCAAGTGCTAATATTATGCATAATTATGAAATAATATGGTAAATGACACCCATGTGCTCTGCGCAGAAGGGTTTTGAGTCATATAAATCGCAAAAAACAGCTTCAAGTTAATTTGTTTCATTTTTAGATCTTATTGTTTTTACAAGCAACTAAAATTAATGCTTGATCTAAAATTTGCGAGATACGTTTTGTGATGTGAAGACTATTTTTTTTTTTTATCTGGAAATACTTTGTTTATTACAAAAATGTGTAGTGCATTTCATATACTTTCAAAATGTTGTAGAAGTTTTGGAAATCTTCTCGAGATAATTTGTAATTTAAAATGTACAGCGCAATAACTATAAAGGGGTAATAACGCCAATCCTTGTCATTAATATCCCGGTTGATTCCCTACAGTGGCCGAGCTACATCCTAAATACTGATTCAAATAAACACAGTTAAAACTGTGCAATGTTTCTAATAATTCTATTTAAGCGGTCCTTTTTAAGCAAAAAGAAGCTCACGGTCTGATATTATTTTGCCTCATCCTCCCCCCCCCCCACACACACACACCACACTTTTTTTTTCTTACACTTTCACAAAAAATTGAACATCTTCAATAATTTAGAATGCAATTTGTCAATTTCTAAGTTTGTAGACTTTGTATTTTTAGAATTGGGCAATCTACATGCAATTATTCCATCTTATTTCATAGTTTTGTTTACATGGCGTTATTACCCATATAGGTGGGTTATAACACTAAATAGCATTGGCAAAGAAATCACGCCATTACATTTTATGAATGCATATCTGTTAAATTATTTTTTTATATAGATAGTCAATGAGTTGCTGCATCAAATCATATATTTGTTTGAAAAATACAATCTAAAACTGAGACGTGAAAATTGGTAGAGCCTTAACGTGGCGTTATTACCGCAGGGTACCTTAAATACAGGTGGATTTCGATATCTCAAAGTTCAAAGGCACAGAAAAAAATGATTCGGATTATCAAGGTTTCACTCAAAATATCAAGGTTACAAATAACATTAACATTGCTAGAAGAATAAGTATATATATATATATATATATATATATATACATTTCGTCATATAGAGGTTTTTGAGTACACAATATTTGACAAATGAAAATTTTTCTAAATAGTTTTATCAGAAAAATAAAATCCTATACATTAAAGTTATATTAATTAATTAGTAAATTACCAATTAGTTAAATTAATCAATAATAATTGCTCCGGCTAAGAATTAAATTTATATTTTCTTCGTTCTAAATTGTTTTTTCTTGTTTTTCTTAATTAGAAACTGCAAGGGGAAATAAATCCGACTAACAATAAAATTTTATTGGTTTTCTTTGATCTAACTTGTTTTTCTTATTTAATTAAAAACTACAAAAATATTTCTCCAATTCATAAATATTTATAAGTTAATACCTTTTATTTTTTTTCGTTTAAACTTACTTTCTTCCGATCGAACAAGAATTTTTCCGACTGACTTTTCCGTTTTTCCAATTTAAAAATTTTTATAGGTTAATACGAAGTTAATACATACTATTTTTTCCGACTAAACATGCCTTTTCTGATGAAACGGAAATTTTCCAAATGATATTTTCGTTTTTGCAATTTATAAGTTTTTATAGGTTAATACCATTTTTTCCGATTGAACAAGAATTTTTTCGACTGACTCTCCCGTTTTTCCAATTTATAAAATTTTATAGGTTAATGTGTAATACTATTTTTTTCCGACTGACATGCATTTTCCCATGGAACGGGAAATTTTCCGAATGATATTTTCGTTTTTCCAATTTATAAGTGTTTATAGATTAATACCATTTTTTCCGATCGAACAAGAATTTTTCCGACTGACTCTTCCATTTTTCCAATTTATAAATTTTTATAGGTTAATGCCTAATACTATTTTTTCCGACTAACATGCATTTTCCCATGGAATGGGAAATTTTCCGAATGATATTTTCGTTTTTCCAATTTATAAGTTTTTATAGGTTAATACCATTTTTTCCGATCGAACAAGAATTTTTCCGACTGACTTTTCCGTTTTTCCAATTTAAAAGTTTTTATAGGTTAATGCGTAATGCAGTTTTTTCCGACTAAACATGCCTTTTCTGATGGAACGGGAAATTTTCCGAATGATATTTTCGTTTTTCCAATTTATAAGTTTTTATAGATTAATACCATTTTTTCCGATCGAACAAGAATTTTTCCGACTGACTCTTCCATTTTTCCAATTTATAAATTTTTATAGGTTAATGCGTAATACTATTTTTTCCGACTAACATGCATTTTCCCATGGAATGGGAAATTTTCCGAATGATATTTTCGTTTTTCCAATTTATAAGTTTTTATAGGTTAATACCATTTTTTCCGATCGAACAAGAATTTTTCCGACTGACTCTTCCGTTTTTCCAATTTATAAAATTTTATAGGTTAATGCGTAATACTATTTTTTCCGACTAACATGCATTTTCCCATGGAATGGGAAATTTTCCGAATGATACTTTCGTTTTTCCAATTTATAAATTTTTATAGGTTAATAAAATTTTTTCCGATCGAACAAGAATTTTTCCGACTGATTTTTCCGTCTTTTCAATTTAAAGTTTTTATAGGTTAATACGTAATACTATTTTTTCCGACTAAACATGCCTTTTCCGATAAAATGGGAAATTTTCCGAATGATTTTTCCGTTTTTTCCAATTTATAAGTTTTTATAGGTTAATAAAATTTTTCCGACTAAACATACTTTTTCCGATCGATCTGGGAATTTTCCGACTGATTTCTTCGTGGGGGGGTGTTGCACCCCCCCGAACCCCCCCGGGATTTACGCGCCTGATTCTCTTAGGTCAAAAGAGAGATATTCTATAAAAGCGGGGGAGTGATGATGCAGCAAAAGGGTCAAATTTTTTACAGTGTACATTATATTAAAATACGTACCCCTGACTGTGTCAAAAATTGGTTTAAAAAAACTAATATTTAGCTCCAAAAATACCCAAAATGACTGCAATGGGAAACGCAGGAGGGAATATGTGTCCAACGATTGCGTGATTTTCGTGTTAAAGTGTTGATATTCAGGGGCGTATTTAAGCAGAATTCTTTAGGGGGGCGTGTATGACGATTTTGCCGACTAACTTAAAAAAAAATATATATATACCTTTAAAAGTATGTATTTGTATCTGTATGCATCTAATGAGTGTCAAAAAATTGACTGACTGATTTTAAAATTCAATAACTTGCAAACGGTGACAGCTCTAAAATTAAATGCCTGCAGGATGTAAGAATGTAAAAATCACTCCTGTATCTAACCTAACCCTCCTGCAAGAATTTTTTAAATAACTGCCACAATTTTTAATAGCTCAAGAGTCGATAGCACAAAAACATAAGGTATTGAGCAGAAGAAAAAAACCTTTATTTTATGGAAATGTAATAATAGGGGAATCTAATGATCCATGTCTCAAGGATACTCTTTGTACCAACCGCTGTTAGATTGCTCCTACTCATCCTGTGGGATGAAACCATTTTTCAGATATACGCTATATAATACTGACTCAAACTGATCAAATAATGTCTCTGTCTAGCTTCATTTTAGACCTTTTTCTTGGGTCATGTACAATTATGGAATCTTTCCAACTTTTCGTAACATTAAAATGTTAACGATACTGCTCGATTTCCCTCACTATCTAATTATGAATATTTAACACATTTTCAGCTAAGGAGGGAGGCCTACCAATTGGTTTGAGCTCAACAAGCTCCATTTACCATCATCACGAAGACCCAGAGAGGCAGAACAAAAGGGAAAGATATTTAGGCGCACAATTTATGGCGATTATGAATTTAAGTTAAAATGTTAATTATGGTATTAAATAGACTATATGTAATATAATATGAAGAATAAAAGAAATAATTATATAGTGATTAACAATACACAGCAATAATCAAAACGTACAATTTTCTTTTTTCCCTGTCAATAATATCAATGGTCTCTAATCAGAGATCTGCACCGTTCGGGTCAATTTTCATTCACGGCTTTTGGGCTAGGCCGGGCCTTGTTCGGGCCTACTAAAGCCCCCCCCCCCCTCTGGCCGGATCTAACTTATTTTTTCCATACCGAGCAGTGATTGATATCATTTTTCCTATTTCTTACGAGCCAAAATACTCAGTCCCAATTTTGAGCCAGCCCATATGAAAACCATTGTCTCGACGTGGCGAGGTCCATTCAAAAGGCCAACAAAATTTAAACTGGCCCAAAAAGTTTTGCAAAAATGCATGTATTTTAAAATTGCCATTATTCTGTAATTAAATATTAAAATGTATTCTTTATAAAGAATCGTAGATTTCTAAGCTCATTAAAATATAGAAAAATTAAAATACAGTAAAATGCATGAAAACGAACCTGCTTATGACGGAATTTTGTTTTAAACTGTAAAGTCCGTTCATCCATGCAAAATTAATACATTAATACATGAGAAAATAAAATGTAATACATTTATACCTGATACGATGGAAACATGTCTATAACGAAATTTTTTTCTTTCCTATGCGATTCCATTTTAGTACACTTTACTGTATATGATTTCTTAGGTTTTTATGTCTCCGTTGCATGGAATATGAATTAATAATATAAATGATAACGAAACATTTACATACAGCAAATAGAGGTTTATTAAAAACATAAATATCGTAGTTCACGGCACTTCTATATATAGAAGAATATAAACATTAAAAAAAAAACGCTGAGATAAATTTTTTTGGATCGAAACTCCTCCGTACAAGTAAAAATCAATGATTTGTAGAAATTTACTTGGACCGGGCCGGGTCGAACTTGTAGCTATTTTAATGGGCCGGGCAAGTAGATTTCTTTTATGGACCGGGTCTCGGACCGAAATTTCAATAACGAATTTTTATAACGGGCCGAGCCAATTTATAATGGTCAGGCTGGGACGAATTTTCATTTCAATAGATCGGGTCAGGCACGGGCCTAAAAATTTCGGCCCATTCAAATTTATAGTTTCCATAAAGGAAGAAAAAACTTAATTCTTCAGATTGAGACAAATAATCGGCTTCAGTCGTAAATAGTCGACTAAATGATTCAATTGTGTCAGCATATTTCAATTAATTTCACCTATGTCACTTCACCTGCAGGTATCTAGAAGACAAACCCCATCAATTGGAATTGGCTGCATAGACCATCACCTCATCGAGTTGAAGGCAGAAATTCCAGGATTCACATGTTAAAATGCAACTGGTCTCCCAAAGTCACACTTCGTGGAAACAACCGGCAGATTTGATTTTAATGGTTCATCATTGTATTTTACTGTATTAGAGGTCTGCACGGGATGGAATTTCCAGTCCCGGGACCAGGCCGAATAATAATTATTTTGATCCGACCCGGACAGATGTATAATAAAAATTTAAAGTTCGCGTTCGGCCCGTTTATATTTTCACAGTTCACGGCTCGGTCCGATCTGACCCGATTCAATTTCTACAAAAAAATTCAGATTTCTCTTAGCACACAATTAAGATTCCTTTAAAGAATGCTGCATACGTATTTATATAATAAATTTTCAGTATATCTTAAAATTACGACGCTTTCGCAAGACAGAAAATACATAATACCAACATTAATGATTACATTCATACAAGGAATCATCAAATAATAATAGTAATAATGTAGTTTAGAATACTTTTGAAGTTACATAATAAAAAATAAATTTGTGAAAATATTTCTCCGTCATTTATTAAGGCCTTTCTCAAATCCAAAAGAGACATTTTCTGACACATTTCTGAATTCATTTCTCTCCGGAAATGCATAAGATTGTTAAGTGTATTCATTCGGAACTATGCAATCGAATGACGTTATTCATGTTTTGGTAAAGGCAATGTATCTTTGAGAAAAAAAATTAACACATTCGCTGCCGACCACGCGCCAGCGCGTGATATGACGCCAACATTAAGGCGCCATTCATGCGTCAGCGCGTGATGTGGGGTGATGTCCAATAGCCAGTTACGCGCTGGCGCGGGAAAATCTTTAACTTATTCTTTGTTATAAAAAGTAAATCGGCTTGTGGGAAAAACATATTGCCTGCACTACACATCCTGAGAACAATTAAGTTCAGTTCCAGCCCGGCTCGAATTTGTTGAAAAAAAAATAAGCAAGCCTGATTTTAGCACTGCACGAGTTTGCTGGAAAAAAAAAAAACCAGTTCAGACACCATGTTTGATGCCGATCTCTGCAGTTGATATGCTACATTTCTGTATTGATGTTGTTCAATTAGCATCGGTTGATGATGGACATTTGTACTTATTCTTACGAAAGTCATATTTATTGAAAATAGATGATATTCTATAGACTATAGATTAATCTTTTTTTATATTGGGCCGGCAGACGCGCTAAACTTTTTTAACTGTACGGCTGGCTCGTTCATTTTATTATTTTTTTATTTTTTATCTTTTGCCGGCCAGACCCGTGTATTTTGTTTATCGGCCTGACCCGTTTAAAAACTGTCTTCATTTTGCCGAGCCGGACACGAGCCTCGAGCCAAGCCCGGGCATATGCAAGTCCTTTACCCTAAGGTATTAAATCATGGACGACTGCGAGCAAGAAAAGACAATAATAAACCTACCAGTCAACCACTAAAATAGAGTTTTGCAGGTGGTTTCTATCAAGACTTTGGCAGACTAGTTTCATTTTAATATAATAATCGAGTTCTATCTAATCCCAGAATTTTAGCCCCTAACTCGATGAGGCAATGACGCTTCCCATTCCAGTAGAAGTGAAGAACATTTTAACACAACTTTCTTCCAATTAACAGTCTTTTTCGGACGGTTCATATTCGTCGAAGTGTGATTGTTGCCACTCATGGGTGGTAAAGTCCATACACCACGAGTAATATGAATGTCTTCACCGAAATCATCATCATTTTTAGTGGTAGTTGATCATCTAGTACAACTCTATTGATCCACTGTCTTCAGAAGGACTAGTTTCTCCTGATTCTTTTCCAATTTACTTTTAGAAATCACGCGAAGTCGAAAAATGGAAAGACAAAATCAGGATTTTTTAAAAAAATTCTTAAGAAAAATGCTATGGATTTGTGTTTTTTATTTATGTTTTAAGTAAAAACATGTGAAATTGGAAAAAAAATCGGTTGTTTCAGAGGTGTATCGATTGATACTGACTACCTAGAATTTGCCGACTATCATCGAAGTTGCCGACATTGGGGGGGCGAGACGCCCCCCTACGCCCCCCCCAGTAGCTACGCCCCTATTGATATTTATCCTTAAAATTACTTAACTAAATACTTTTTTCACATAGATATCCCAAGTGAAATATTTTGAATTTCAAACTAATTATATCACTCTTAAATCCGACTATACCGTGAATGAAATCGATTCTCGATGATTAGCTAAAAGGTTATAGTATTATAAATTCAGAGCCATTTTACAAAAATAGGTGTATATTTTTTATCAAACATGCGTAATGTTCATTCTGTGAACAAAATCCTAACCGTAACTTAATTGTATTGTAATCATCACTTGTCTGTAACCTAGCTGTGTCTTAACAGTAACCTAACTGTAACTTAAATAAACCATAAATGTAACCTGGCCGTCACCTTATCATAACCTACCATATCTAACCATATCTCACCATATCTAACCACAACCTAACCTCAACTTAACCTTAAGGGTGTTCTTAACAGATCCGCTCAACAAGCGAAAAACATTTTGACACATTTACAAATTCATTTTTTAACAGAAAGTTATAAAATTTTAATGCCTGACTATGAAAGCGATTTCGAATTGAACTTATTTTTCCATTTTATGATAATTAAATTACTTATCGAGTTATAAGCTATTTCGATGACGCAATCACCCGTTTTTCTCCTCCTTTTCGACCGGTTTTTCTGCTTTCGTCGGGAAATATGCTCAAAAGTGTCAACTTTGAAGGCTTGTTATGAAAAATCTATTGTTTTTTTTTAAAAAACAAAAGAATGAGTGCAATTAGACAGTTTCTGAATAACAACACCTTCTATTTTTGTGCATTTCCGAACAAAAATAAATTAATGCATGTGTCACAAAGTTGCCCGTTTTGATTTAAGAACACCCTTAAGGGGGTTTTCGAAAAAACGCTTTTCCACCTTCAATAGCTCGAAATTTTCTGATACAATTTCAGACACATTTTTAAAAGTAAAATCATGAAACTTGTTGAGGTTATTTTTGAAGAGATGTACAAGGTGCCGTGTGATGTATTTTTACGCTCATTTCATTAGAATTTGATTTATAAACAATTATCTTCTCAGTATGACCCTTTTTTTCGTTCACAGATCTCCCGCTAGGGGAAAATCTGTTCAAAATGCCGTTTTTGATTGTTTGTTTTTTTTGCAATATTTTCTGCATTTATCAAAGAATTGACAATTACGGCACCTTGTGTACTTTCCAAATAAGAGATATTGAAAGTTTGATATATTTGAGAGAAATAATGAAGTAAAAAATGAATCGAAAAATAAGCAGTTTGAATCGAAATACACCCTTAACCTAAGGGTGTATTCGAAAAAACGCTTTTCCACCTTCAGCAGCTCGAAATTTTCCGATACAATTTCAGACACATTTTTAAAAGCAGAATCATGAAACTTGCTGAGGGGATTCTTGAAGGGACGTATGAGGTGCCGAATAAAGTCTTTTTACGCTCAATTCATTAGAATTTGATTTATAAGCAATTAATTTCTCTGGAAGACCCTTTTTTTCGTTCCCTTATCTCCCACTTCAGAAAAATCGGTTCAAATTGCCGTTTTTGATTGCTTTTTTTGCAATATTTTGTACACTTATCAAAGAATTGACCTTTACGGCCTGTTGCACCTTGTGCACTTTCTAAATAAGAGAATCTGCGAGTTTCATGTGTTTGAGAGCAAAAGTGAATTAAAAAATAAATCGGAAAACAAGCAGTTTGAATCGAAATACGCCCCTAACTGTAACTTAACCATGACCTAACTGTAACCTAACCGGAAATTAAATGTAACATAAGGCTCACCGGAACGTAATTGCAACCTAACTGTTACCTAACCGTAACCAAGTTATAATTTAACTCTAACTATAAACGAAATATCTTAACCACCTCGCGCTAAGTACTTAGTTTCACATTATGTTTTGTAGAACATCCGAATTTTAGGTTCGGATTGGATTCATGTTCATGGAAATTATTTTGTCTTCTTTGGATACGGTTATGGTTGTTTGGAATATTTTTGTTCAGTTTAGATTCGGTTCAATTCAGATTTCGTAGGGTTCCCCCCCCCCCCTTCAAATGGGGTTTTGATGTTTTGAATTGTACTTCCATGGAAATTAATTTACCTAGTTCCAAAGAGGTTATACTTCACTGAAATATTTTTGTTAGGTTCAGATTAGGTTTGGTTCAAATTTCGGGATTTTTTTTTTTTTAGAAATTTTTTGGTTCGGATTGGGTTTATGTCCATGGAAATTATATTGTCTTGTTCGTATCTGTTATAGTTATTTGGAATATTTTCGCCGGATTCAGATTTGGTTCGATTCAGTTTTCAGGTATTTTTTCAAATTGATTTTTAAGGTTCTGGTCGGATTCATGTACAGGGAAATTATTTTGTTTTGCTCGGATCCGGTTTTGGGTCTTTGGAATATTTTTTCGGGTTCAGATGTCGTTCAATTCAGATTTCGGTTGTTTTAATGGAATTTTTAGGTTCAGGTTGGGTTGCACATCAACGGAAATTATTCTGCATTGTTCGAATAAGGATATGCTACTCTGGAATATTTTTGTCAGATTCAGATTTAGTTCAGTTTTTTAGGTTCGGATTGGGTTCATCTTCAATTTTTTGTCTTGTTCAGAGCCGGGTATGGTTCTGTGGAATATTTTTGTCAGGTTCATATTTGGTTCGATTCAAATTTCAGGTTTTTTTTTTTCAAATGGAATTTTAGGTTCGGATTGGGTTCATGTCCACGGAAATTATTTTCTCTTATTCGAATCCGGTAATGGTTTTTTCGAATATTTTGATCGGATTCAGATGTAGTTTGCATAAAATTTCAGGTCTTTTTTCAAATGGAATTTTTTAGGTTCGAGTCAGGTTTATGTTCACGGAAGTTATTTTGTCTTGCTCTTATCGGATTATAGTTCTTTGGAATATTTTTATCGATTTCAGTTTTCGTCAGTTTATCGATCAGTTCAGTTTATCGATTCGTTCGGTTCGTTCGTTCGTTCAGTTTATCGATTCGTTCAGTTTTTCGTTCAGTTTATCGATTTCAGAGTTCGATTTCAAATCGAACTTATTTTTCCATTTTATGATATATTATTATAAACCGGGTGTCCCAAAAATGACTGATGGATTTTAAAATTCAATAACTTGCAAACGGTGACAGCTATTTAAAAAAATTTTGCAGGAGGGTTATGTATAATATCAGGAGTTTTTTTACCGTAATTTCCTATTTTAGTTCGCATCTCAAAGAATAGGTGGCGCTGACGGCTATTGAAGGCCAGGTCGACGCTTTACTCAGTACTGATCACATGGCCTTCAATCGCCGTCAGCGCCACCTATTCTTTGAGATGCGAACTAAAACAAAAAATTACGGTAAAAAAACTCCTGACATTATACATAACACTCCTGCAAAAAATTTTTTAAATAGCTGTCACCGTTTGCAAGTTATTGAATTTTAAAATCCATCAGTCATTTTTGGGACACCCGGTACATACAGGTATATATTTCTGAAAGCTGTATGCTGACAGGTGACATTTGCATTCGATGGAAAGTTGATCAACTAAAAGAAAAGAACCAAATATTTCTGTGCTATGTGAGTATACTAATAAAAAAGTGCTTTATTTTATTTTTATGCTCATAGTTGTATGTTTCCTTAAACAATAATTCAATTTGATATTATAATTTTTATTTTAATCTAAGTAATTGTTGTAATTTACATAATTTATGTTTACTAAATTCCTGTAAAATTAATGCCTTAAATCAGAGAACATTAAATTGAATTTACACTTATATTAGCAATACTTATGTACGTTACGTTATGTACGTTAACTTATGAACGTTTTTTAAAGCAATAAGTGGCTTACTTTTTATAATAGATAGACAATACGGCAAATACAATCTTCAGTAAAATAAAAAAGAAGTGTGTAGCTTCCAGAAAGAATCCAAATGCGATTTAGCCTGCAAGTTTGCATCCCAAAAGGCCAAAGATTATTTCTAACCTATAGCCTTTCGAGCGCATTCCAACTGGCCAACGCAAAAGTATCCAACAAACTACAAGATTAGCACTTTAAATTGGGTGGATTTGCGAGTAGAACATATCACACGGCTTTATATCTATCCACACCATCCTTGTTGCATTTCCATCGTAACTGTAGCATCTGAAGCAACTAGCAAATTAAAAGAAAAACAAATAAATATATATGTGCATACATTATACATTAATAAGTTTTTGAAAAGCAAATGTTTACTAGTGAATATAAATAATTAACTATTAATCGCCTAAGAAATGTAACTATGTTTGTTTAAAACCATTAGACAAAACAGAAATAATTAAGCTTATGCATCATTTATATATTTAGAACAGAATACTAGTTATGAAAAAACATTTTTAGAATGCTATAAATATTAAAATAAATTTATTGCATGGTATTTCATAAATGACACTGCAACACAGTTCTTTTGATTACATTGCATTTTCATCAAGTTTTAGGATAAAACTGTAAAATAAATTCACAAAAAGCAACCCTCAACACCTTAGAAAATTTAAATCCAAATATCTTATGCATAACTATATTTTAAAAATATAATAAAACAAAAATAAATATTTGTTTCAAAAGGTAAACGTTGATTTATTATTTAAATGCTACTCAAAATCAAATATGGGAAACTAAAAATAACTGATTACACCCCCCCCCCCCCCCCTAAACAAAGTTTTATAAAACTGCACACATGCTCCTACTTAGATTCGACCAAAATTTCATCAACTGTCACCAGATTTTAATAAAACTTCATTTAAATACATAAAAAGTTAAATTAATCCTTCAAAAATTAGAAGAGTTTGTCCAACCAGTACATATTTAAAGTTATTCTGGTGGACTTTAAATTTTTTAGAAAAATATTAAGTTTATTATATGCATGTAAGACTCACTTCTAGTTAATCACTGTTATTTTCTAAAAGATAAACAGAATTCACATAATTTTTTTTTCGTTTTTTCTTCCTTTATAATTATTAACAAAATAATAACGATTAAAAAGCAGTTGAAAAATTAAAAATTGACAACACTTGTTTATAATATTAAGTTTGCTACTTTCTCATCGAACAAATAAAGTGTATATTATAAATTTATCGAGATAACTTTCAGATTAATTAGGACACACTAAGAGAATATAAATTTTAAAACAAAGTCAAGGAAGCTTTAATTCTGAACAAAGTTACAGGATTAATGGATAAATTCTCGTGAAATAATACTAAAATGCCTATCATACTGGACTAACACATGGAAACATTGCTCAAAGCAAACCATGCATAACATATACAAATTTTTTGAAATAATCAGATAAAAAGAAGCTAAACATGTTTCTGGCAGTTTAAATATCGTCTCTTTAGTCACAGTTTCGTCACAATGTTAATGTCAAATTAGTGACAAATGACACATTTTTCACAAATTTGTCACATTGTGACCACTTTGTGAAACATCACAAAAGAGCTCTAAAACGGCCATAAAGACTTCACATTTTAGTCGCTGTGACTTCACATCGACGTCACGTGACGTCACATCGACAATCGATGCCCTAATAGCATGCATGGTCACAGTGACGTCACGGTGAGTCACTTTGGTCACATCACATCTGTGACCAAAATGCAACCACTCAGTGACGTCACATTGTGACTGAGATGCGACTTCCTTAAAAATCTTAAGAAATTTATAAATATCCTTCAAAACATGTTATTTACTTTAAAAAACATGTTTCTGGCAATTTAAATATCGTCGCTTTTGTCACAGTTTCGTCACAATGTTAATGTTAAATTAGTCACAAATGACACATTTTTCACAAGTTTGTCACATTGTGACCACTTTGTGAAACGTCACAAAAGAGCTCTAAAACGGCCATAACGACCTCACATTTTAGTCACTGTGACTTCACATCGACGTCACATCGACAATCGATGGTCACAAAGTCACAATGTGACTTCACAACGACGTTGCAGTGACGTCACCATGCTTTACGGGTGGTCACAAAGCGACTTCACAAGACGTTGCAGTGACGTCACCATGCTTTGCGGGTACTAACAGAACACTTAAGTTGAATAAAATTCGGGATAGCATTATTTATCTTGCAATTTTTAAGAAAATTTAACTGGTTAAGAAATTTTACACGCTTACGTCTAAGTTTAGTAAACCGGTTAAATTGAGCGGTATACATAATTAATAGCGATACGAAAATAAATAATATACAAATACAGAAAAATTTAGATGTGAATAACGCAAGAGGAAAAATAAAAATAAAAACTAAATAAATACATAAAAAAGCACATAAACACAAATAAAAAGCACATAAGTTATTAAGATAAAGAATTAAGCCAAAAATTACTTAGAGAATAATCAAACCGTTCGACGGGTACAGTGAAAAAGGGGAAGGAAGAAACAAAATGGTAGCAAGGAAAGAAAAAAAAAGCAGCTTATTTTAAAAGTAAATACACTCAAATAAAATGTCTGTGTATAAGTCCGAATCGTTTGAAATTAAAAATATATATAATTATTACATAATTTTATCGAGTCATTTCAAATTTTATGAAAATCGGATACATAGATCAATTACAAAGAAAATCAAAAGTATTCCGTTACATTACGGTCAATTGGAAAAAATGTTTCAAATGCATTTTAATGGTGGTACACTCATTCGAACATAAAATTAATATGCATGTAGGGGGGGACAAGGGACCGTCCCTGCGGCTGTCCCTCCTGCGGTGCCTCCGGCTGTCCCTGCGGCTGTCCCTCCTGCGCCCACCGTGCCACCGCCACCCTCCTGCCCCCCACTATGCACCCCCCTCCACGAACGCCCCCTAGTGGAAAAAAGGAATATTCTATTATAACAGGATAGGTGAACAACCTTCCCTAGTTAAAAATATTATCAATCACATCTCAACTCGGAATCATACTATAAGATGGAGATTAAATTTATATTTGAATTTTGAACAACCGTAATTTTAATGAGTATTATTAATTAAGCGAAACAATTAAAATCTCAGTTTTTAACCATTTTATTTAGATTTCTTCAACTACAAGATGAGATTATCAATTTAACACAAGAAAGTTAAACATATATTTGAATTTTGCTTGATAGACATCTTAATGAGTAGTATTAATTAAGTAAAAACAATTGAAAATATCAAGTTTTATAGAAAAAGACTGATTTCTTACGATTTTTATCAACTACATGATCAATGTAACGACTTAAAAGTTGAAAGTTAAACGTACATCCTAGTTTTTCAACTGCTATAACCTTAAAGAGTATCGTTAATTAAGTAAAAACAATTGAAAATATCAAGTTTTATAGAAAAAGACTGATTTCTTACGATTTTTATCAACTGCAACATCAGTGTATCGACTTACAAGTTGAAAGTTAAACATGCATTCTAGTTTTTCAACAGCTATAATCTTAATGAGTATCGTTAATTAAGTAAAAAACAATGGAAAATATCAAGTTTTATAGAAAAAGACTGATTTTTTACGATTTTTTCAACTCAAACTTCAGACTATCAATTTGATAGAAAGAAATTTAAGCATGCATTCCAGTTTTGGACAACCATTTCCTTCATGAACATTATTAATTAAGCAAAACAACAGAAAATATTAAATTTTTAACTGATTTCTTCATATTTTTATTTATTTATTTATTTATTTTTAATATAAAATCAGAATACACAACTTAAAATAGAAATTTAAACATATTTTTTAGTTTTTGAACAGTCGTTACCTCAAAGAATTTCGATAATTGAACAATTAACAAAGGAAACTAATGATTTTTTAACGAAAAAAGACGAATTAAACGAATTTGGTTAACTTTTACTCTAATTGGAAATTTCATCGTACTTTATATATACCAACTAAGTAGAATTTTAATACATAAACGAATAATTTAAAGAAAACCTCAACACACAAATGTGAACCTGCAGAGCATTTCTTATTACGTCATATCTAATCTAAAATTTTTTCTGCAACCCCTCCATGCATGCATTCCAGGTAGGGGAACATAACAAAGAATTTTGACGTCACAACTTACAAAGGTATACAACAAAATGTTTACGATCAAGAAAAAGTATCACATAGAGAGAAAAAAGGAAGAGATTTAAGCTATTTACCCATTCTAGTTTTATAATAGTTACCACAAGATCTCCAAATTAAAATTTGGAAGTCATAATGAGTGTAGTTAATTAAGCAAAATAATAGAAATATTAGTTTTTCAGAGGGGAAAAGACGAATTTAAACAAATTTTATTAGTTTTACACTAGTTTAATAATAATTTTAAGAGGAAAAAACGAATTTAAACTTTTTTTTTTTTTTAGTTTTACACTATTTTTTCTCATCTCCAACACGGATATATCAATTTTAACAGAAGAATTAAACGTATATTTTAGTTTTTAACAACAAAATCTTAACAAGTATCATTAATTAAACAAAAATAAATATCAGTTTTAAAGAAAAGACGAATTTGAATAATTTTACACTAGTATTTTCAAAAGCAACATGGAAATATCAATACTTATTCACATACACTGGTGTCCAAAATTTAAGCATAATTGGGAATTAAGTAATTATTTTTAAGTAATGAAAGAAATATGAATCGGAATGTGCTGAAACTCCAGGTGTGTAAACAAAATAGTACGCGTCACATATTTTCGCGAAGAGTTTTCCCCGAAATCGAACAGGGGACCGTCAACAAATTGAAAAAGAACGAAGATCTTTTGGATAACCCTGTCAAAACTAATGTAGCAAAAGCGTTGAAACTGCACATTATGATTAATTGGCTTATTGTAATGTACTGTGTTAATTTTTACAAGGATAGCATGTAATCGTAGAGAAATTAAGGTTTTTATAAAAACAGTCCCAAGTTTTTTGCTTATAATTTGCAGAGTTCTTATTATAAAATAGTGTTCTTTTTTGAAAAAATGACAAACATCATTGTACACAATACCCTGTCATCAGAATTAAAAAATTATAAAAATTGTATGACAAATGAGCAAGTTTACTAAATAATTTTTTACTGCGCATGCGTGAACGCTGTTAAAATTTCAATTGCATATTATGTTAGTTAAATGTATAGAGCAACTTTTGTGAAAGTCTCAAAAACATAGCTTAAAAATTCTGAAAATTATCGTTGATAGAATGAGATCAAAATCCTTTATTCCCTAAATGAAGCAAAAAGATGAGGGGCTGTATCCATATTCCATTGTTTAGTGCCTGCACAATATTGCACGTACAACTATATTTAGGTAAAACCCCTGATTTTTTTTGCTTCCTTTAGCAATAACGGATTTTGAGTTGATTCTATAGGCTCCCATTTTCAGAATTTTCATGTTATGTTTTTGAAACTTTTACAGCAGTTGCTCTATACATTTAGTTAACACAATATGCAAATGACATTTTGATATCGTTGACGCATGCGCAATGAAAAATTATTTACTAAACATACTCATTTTTCATACAATTTTTATTATTTTTAAATTCTGATGACAGGGTATTGTGTACAATGATGTTTGTCATATTTTCAGAAAAGAACATTATTTTATAATAAGAACTCTGCAAATTATAAGCAAAAAACTTGGAAAAATTTAGGACTGTTTTTATAGAAACCTTAATTTCTCTACGAGTATACATGCTATCCTTGTAAAAATTAACACAGTACATTACAATAAACCAATTAATCATAATGTGCAGTTTGAACGCTTTTGCTACATGAGTTTTGACAGGGTAATACAAAAGATCTTCGTTCTTTTTCAATTTGTTGACGGTCCCCTGTTCGATTTCGGGGAAAACTCTTCGCGAAAATATGTGACGCGTACTATTTTGTTTACATACCTGGAGTTTCAGCACATTCCGATTCATATTTCTTTCATTACTTAAAAATAATTACTTAATTACCAATTATGCTTAAATTTTGGACACCAGTGTATTTCACTTATTCACTGTATTCAATACTATATTTAATAAATTTGGATACACTTTAAGAATTTCCTAATCTATAATTATATATTAGCTGTATATTTAATGTTACCCATGTTTTCAACATTAGTTCATAATCGTGAATTTTGTATTTTAAATACCATGTATTCAGGTTCAGATTATTTTCACTTGAAATCATACAGAATTTTTTAACAGGGTTTGTTTTTGAAATCATTGAAGCAACTGTATTTAATATTTTTAACACCAATTTTCTAAGATTTTCTAACATTTTCCGATTATACATTCTTCAGAAGTACATTTCTAAATGCTACAATCACTTTACATATCGAAAAGATATCATTGAAGCAACTGTATTTAATATTTTTAACACCAGTTTTCTAAGATTTTTTAACATTTTCCGGTTATACATTCCTCAAAAGTATATATTCTAAACAATAGAAAATATTAATTTTAAGAATTAAAAGACGAATTTAAACAAATTTTATTAGTGTTATAATATTTTTTCTCATCTCCAACACGGATATATCAATTTTAACAGAATTAAACGCATATTTTAGTTTTTAACAACAAAAATGTAATAAGTATCATTAATTAAACAAAAAATAAATATCAATTTTCAAGAAAAGACAATTTTTTACACAAATTTTCAACTTTGAAATACATTTGTTTACATATATTGTTACAATATATTACTAAACTTAAACTTTTTAAAAAGTTTGAATGTCTTTACAAAGGGTTCATATTTATATTTTTCACGTCTTGACTGCATTCGAAATCTTACAACAAAAGTATACTTTTATTATTTTTATTATTATTATTATTCTAGAAAACCTAAAAAGTCATTTCTTGCTGCTTTAAACACTTGGCATATTAAAACTACTCTGAGATATTCTACCCATATAATTAATCAAAATAGGACATGATTCATCTTACACTTCAAAATTTCTGAATTTTTACAATACTTATTTTCACCAAACTTTATTCTTGATCCTATATATTTTAGGAGTACAGAATTTTAACATCTGTTTTTATCTACTTATCAGAAAATTATTAAAACACCCAACAACATTTTCCAAATATGAATATTATCTTTACAGTTTAATAATACAAAACATACACGAATACAAAGTTTAATTTTTACAAACATTTCATATTTCAAACCAAACTTTTCGAAATTTTCACATCATAAGAGCAAACATTAGACGAACTTTTTAACTTTTTAACTTTTTTTATTGCTTAGATCTTTTCATCATCATTTTTAATTATGATAATTATCCATTTTTAGGTTGATTGTCGAAAAACTGTAACTGAAATTACATAAACTTAATGTAAAAAAACCATGTTCTCACACAATTTCTTGAAATTCAACAAAGAATTGACTATTACTTATCTATTATTATTATTATTAAATACTTATCTACATCAATATCGACTCTCGATAGTATATAGATATTTCATCATTACACACTTACAACTCTTTTCAAACGTTTATCAGAAAAATAAGTCAATCAAAGTCTAGTAGTTATCACACCTGTTCCTCAGAAATATTACTATCATATGAAACAGTAAAGAAAATTAATAGATATTTAATATTTAATAACCTCATACGTGAAATTACTGTTGAATGAGAATACTAATAATCTATAAAATCAACTGTTGAACAAAAAAAAAAATAGTACAGATTATCGAAAATTCAAATGTTTTTTCTACAAAAGTTACAAAAATTAACAAATGAATGACAAGTTAGAGAAATAACTAAAAAAGTTAATGAACATATTTACAAATTTATTAAAATCACACCTTTTTCTGGATTACAAACCACAATTTCTTGAAAAATTTAACACCGAATTTGTAAGATTTTAGTCCTAGTATTACATACACTCAATAAATATTCAAAATTAACAAAAATATAATTTTTTAGTCTCATCAATAAGCAGAAATTCTATATTAAAAGTATATTTTCATAGTAGTACTTATAAAAATGAGAGTTTACAAACTGATTTTCATAATTTTATCACATTTAAACTTAATATTTTACATAAAACATTATTTAATCAAATTTTATGCTTTCTAATTCAGTAAAATTCAATACTTTTTTAGTTTTTAAACCAATACCACAATATTTATTTACATCAAACTTGATTCTTCACCTTTTATATTTCCACATTACACACGTGAGATAAATACTAACTTGGATCAGGAGTTGAAGTCAATTGATTCCATTCGATTTTCATCATGTACGCATTGCTCCTACACGAAATTTCTTACTGCTATAATCATCTATTATATTAAAACTAATCTACTCATATTTTTAATCAATTCATCAGATGTTTCATCTCGCACTTCTGAATTATCGTGCAGCAAGTTGCTTAAAATATAAATACTATCTTTATAGTTTTAATGATATATAGTATACATGGTTTATCTTGAGTTAGCACTTCCATAGTATAAATCAAATTATATGTTTCATCTTCCACTTGATCTTAATGATTTCATCTTGCATCTGAATTATCGTCCATCGAGTTTTTTTTAAATAATAATATATTTATAGTTTTTGAATCGAGTTTTTTTAAAAATAATAATATATTTATAGTTTTTGATTATACATAGCATGTACGAATACAATCTTTAATTTTAACATTTCATATTTCAAATAACCTATTTCCAAAACCAAGCTATATGAATTTTACCACAATGCTTATTATCATAGAATAATTTGTGTTTCACACTTTTCTAAAAATTATCAGATATGTACCCCTCAGAGAAATTACTATCATATGAATAAATGAAGAAAATTTAATTTATATTAAAGGTACACGAAATTGATTGCAATATACATGTATTTAATAAAAATAAATAAATAAGCGATTATTTATACATTAAACCTTTACTAAATATATATTTCTTTCATTATACAGATGTTTCAACAAGATGAACCAAAACAGCAGCAAACTTCAGAAATTAATGATCTGAATGATTCATCCCTAGCACATGTAGCGTTAACGAATAACACATATGTGAGTACTTATATGAGAAATACTAGAATTCGTATATGAAACGTAATTAGAGTAAATACAAAATGATTTGTCTTACTACCTACACTTTAACAAGTGCTTTTTACCTATATTATTGAAGAGAATCCTAACTGTGTCCATTTATTTCTATTACAGATGTGGTCTATTTGCTACAAACACTTCTTAAGTAAATGGAATTTAACAGAACATACAAAAATCAATACAGGTGAAAAACCTTACACTTGGAAAGATTACCAATGCTGTTTTCAAGGAGACGTGAATCAAAAATGCACACATCATCATGTAAAGCATCGTCAGATATATGTAAACTTAGCGAAGATATTCAAAAATTAGTCAGACTTTTGAAGAATTTAGAAATAAAGGAAGATATTTAGGCTATTTATCCATCATATTTTCACAACACTTACCACAATATCTCAAACTTAAAATTTGGAAGACATACACACTGCTGAAAAGTAATTTTGTGATTCTTCTAACCAGTATGAATGTATAGATATTATTTTGCAATGTATTCTTTAAATGCTCACATTAAATATTCTTTTATATGCATATATCGTTGTGTTTATTTTTCTAATACCTATTACATTAATGAAATACATAACATTTTAAGTGAAATAACACTCTCACAACTTAAAAAATGCATAAGAACATACAAAAAATAAGCAGATGTATGAAAAAATATGCAAGTTTACAAAATAATTTCATTGTTTTCTAGAAATATTAACAAAAAATATTTACAATATGAAAAAATTGCAAAAGTGAAAAGAAAAAAACACAAATGTAAAACCAAAAACCACAAAGTGAAAAACTCATAACAAAGATTTTGAAAAAAATATTTACAACAAAATTTTTTTTTTACAAAAACCAAAACTTCCAAAAATATTTTTTCAAAAAAAATTTTTTTCAAAAATATTTTTTACAAAAATATTTTTTTCAAAAATATTTTTTTCAAAAAAATTTTTTTTCAAAAACATTTTTTACAAAAAAATTTTTTTTTCAAAATAAGTTTTTACAAAAGTAAAAAAAAGAAAATCACAACGTTAAAAAAATGAAAAATTTTTGTTAAAAAAATGTAAAAGAATTGCAAAAATTTCAAAAAAGTTATGAAAAAAGCTTCAAAAATTTCGTTGGTTTTAATGCAGTATGCAATGGAGAAATCATTGCATTTGCTATTAAAAACAACAAAATTTTTGAGACTTTTTTCATAACTTTTTTTGAAATTTTTGCAACTTTTTTTGCAATTTTTTTACACTTTTTTTAACAAAAATTTTTCATTTTTTTAACGTTGTGATTTTCTTTTTTTTACTTTTGTAAAAACTTATTTTGAAAAAAAAAAATTTTTGTAAAAAATGTTTTTGAAAAAAAATTTTTTGAAAAAAATATTTTTGGAAGTTTTGGTTTTTGTAAAAAAAAATTTTGTTGTAAATATTTTTTTCAAAAACTTTGTTATGAGTTTTTCACTTTGTGGTTTTTGGTTTTACATTTGTGTTTTTTTCTTTTCACTTTTGCAATTTTTTCATATTGTAAATATTTTTTGTTAATATTTCTAGAAAACAATGAAATTATTTTGTAAACTTGCATATTTTTTCATACATCTGCTTATTTTTTGTATGTTCTTATGCATTTTTTAAGTTGTGAGAGTTATTTCACTTAAAATGTTATGTATTTCATTAATGTAATAGGTATTAGAAAAATAAACACAACGATATATGCATATAAAAGAATATTTAATGTGAGCATTTAAAGAATACATTGCAAAATAATATCTATACATTCATACTTGTTAGAAGAATCACAAAATTACTTTTCAGCAGTGTGTATGTCTTCCAAATTTTAAGTTTGAGATATTGTGGTAAGTGTTGTGAAAATATGATGGATAAATAGCCTAAATATCTTCCTTTATTTCTAAATTCTTCAAAAGTCTGACTAATTTTTGAATATCTTCGCTAAGTTTACATATATCTGACGATGCTTTACATGATGATGTGTGCATTTTTGATTCACGTCTCCTTGAAAACAGCATTTATGGTAATCTTTCCAAGTGTAAGGTTTTTCACCTGTATTGATTTTTGTATGTTCTGTTAAATTCCATTTACTTAAGAAGTGTTTGTAGCAAATAGACCACATCTGTAATAGAAATAAATGGACACAGTTAGGATTCTCTTCAATAATATAGGTAAAAAGCACTTGTTAAAGTGTAGGTAGTAAGACAAATCATTTTGTATTTACTCTAATTACGTTTCATATACGAATTCTAGTATTTCTCATATAAGTACTCACATATGTGTTATTCGTTAACGCTACATGTGCTAGGGATGAATCATTCGGATCATTAATTTCTGAAGTTTGCTGCTGTTTTGGTTCATCTTGTTGAAACATCTGTATAATGAAAGAAATATATATTTAGTAAAGGTTTAATGTATAAATAATCGCTTATTTATTTATTTTTATTAAATACATGTATATTGCAATCAATTTCGTGTACCTTTAATATAAATTAAATTTTCTTCATTTATTCATATGATAGTAATTTCTCTGAGGGGTACATATCTGATAATTTTTAGAAAAGTGTGAAACACAAATTATTCTATGATAATAAGCATTGTGGTAAAATTCATATAGCTTGGTTTTGGAAATAGGTTATTTGAAATATGAAATGTTAAAATTAAAGATTGTATTCGTACATGCTATGTATAATCAAAAACTATAAATATATTATTATTTTAAAAAAAACTCGATTCAAAAACTATAAATATATTATTATTTAAAAAAAACTCGATGGACGATAATTCAGATGCAAGATGAAATCATTAAGATCAAGTGGAAGATGAAACATATAATTTGATTTATACTATGGAAGTGCTAACTCAAGATAAACCATGTATACTATATATCATTAAAACTATAAAGATAGTATTTATATTTTAAGCAACTTGCTGCACGATAATTCAGAAGTGCGAGATGAAACATCTGATGAATTGATTAAAAATATGAGTAGATTAGTTTTAATATAATAGATGATTATAGCAGTAAGAAATTTCGTGTAGGAGCAATGCGTACATGATGAAAATCGAATGGAATCAATTGACTTCAACTCCTGATCCAAGTTAGTATTTATCTCACGTGTGTAATGTGGAAATATAAAAGGTGAAGAATCAAGTTTGATGTAAATAAATATTGTGGTATTGGTTTAAAAACTAAAAAAGTATTGAATTTTACTGAATTAGAAAGCATAAAATTTGATTAAATAATGTTTTATGTAAAATATTAAGTTTAAATGTGATAAAATTATGAAAATCAGTTTGTAAACTCTCATTTTTATAAGTACTACTATGAAAATATACTTTTAATATAGAATTTCTGCTTATTGATGAGACTAAAAAATTATATTTTTGTTAATTTTGAATATTTATTGAGTGTATGTAATACTAGGACTAAAATCTTACAAATTCGGTGTTAAATTTTTCAAGAAATTGTGGTTTGTAATCCAGAAAAAGGTGTGATTTTAATAAATTTGTAAATATGTTCATTAACTTTTTTAGTTATTTCTCTAACTTGTCATTCATTTGTTAATTTTTGTAACTTTTGTAGAAAAAACATTTGAATTTTCGATAATCTGTACTATTTTTTTTTTTGTTCAACAGTTGATTTTATAGATTATTAGTATTCTCATTCAACAGTAATTTCACGTATGAGGTTATTAAATATTAAATATCTATTAATTTTCTTTACTGTTTCATATGATAGTAATATTTCTGAGGAACAGGTGTGATAACTACTAGACTTTGATTGACTTATTTTTCTGATAAACGTTTGAAAAGAGTTGTAAGTGTGTAATGATGAAATATCTATATACTATCGAGAGTCGATATTGATGTAGATAAGTATTTAATAATAATAATAATAGATAAGTAATAGTCAATTCTTTGTTGAATTTCAAGAAATTGTGTGAGAACATGGTTTTTTTACATTAAGTTTATGTAATTTCAGTTACAGTTTTTCGACAATCAACCTAAAAATGGATAATTATCATAATTAAAAATGATGATGAAAAGATCTAAGCAATAAAAAAAGTTTAAAAGTTAAAAAGTTCGTCTAATGTTTGCTCTTATGATGTGAAAATTTCGAAAAGTTTGGTTTGAAATATGAAATGTTTGTAAAAATTAAACTTTGTATTCGTGTATGTTTTGTATTATTAAACTGTAAAGATAATATTCATATTTGGAATATGTTGTTGGGTGTTTTAATAATTTTCTGATAAGTAGATAAAAACAGATGTTAAAATTCTGTACTCCTAAAATATATAGGATCAAGAATGAAGTTTGATGAAAATAAGTATTGTAAAAATTCAGAAATTTTGAAGTGTAAGATGAATCATGTCCTATTTTGATTAATTATATGGGTAGAATATCTCAGAGTAGTTTTAATATGCCAAGTGTTTAAAGCAGCAAGAAATGACTTTTTAGGTTTTCTAGAATAATAATAATAATAAAAATAATAAAAGTATACTTTTGTTGTAAGATTTCGAATGCAGTCAAGACGTGAAAAATATAAATATGAACCCTTTGTAAAGACATTCAAACTTTTTAAAAAGTTTAAGTTTAGTAATATATTGTAACAATATATGTAAACAAATGTATTTCAAAGTTGAAAATTTGTGTAAAAAATTGTCTTTTCTTGAAAATTGATATTTATTTTTTGTTTAATTAATGATACTTATTACATTTTTGTTGTTAAAAACTAAAATATGCGTTTAATTCTGTTAAAATTGATATATCCGTGTTGGAGATGAGAAAAAATATTATAAAACTAATAAAATTTGTTTAAATTCGTCTTTTAATTCTTAAAATTAATATTTTCTATTGTTTAGAATATATACTTTTGAGGAATGTATAACCGGAAAATGTTAAAAAATCTTAGAAAACTGGTGTTAAAAATATTAAATACAGTTGCTTCAATGATTTCAAAAACAAACCCTGTTAAAAAATTCTGTATGATTTCAAGTGAAAATAATCAACCTGAATACATGGTATTTAAAATACAAAATTCACGATTATGAACTAATGTTGAAAACATGGGTAACATTAAATATACAGCTAATATATAATTATAGATTAGGAAATTCTTAAAGTGTATCCAAATTTATTAAATATAGTATTGAATACAGTGAATAAGTGAAATATGTGAATAAGTATTGATATTTCCATGTTGCTTTTGAAAATACTAGTGTAAAATTATTCAAATTCGTCTTTTCTTTAAAACTGATATTTATTTTTGTTTAATTAATGATACTTGTTAAGATTTTGTTGTTAAAAACTAAAATATACGTTTAATTCTTCTGTTAAAATTGATATATCCGTGTTGGAGATGAGAAAAAATAGTGTAAAACTAAAAAAAAAAAAAGTTTAAATTCGTTTTTTCCTCTTAAAATTATTATTAAACTAGTGTAAAACTAATAAAATTTGTTTAAATTCGTCTTTTCCCCTCTGAAAAACTAATATTTCTATTATTTTGCTTAATTAACTACACTCATTATGACTTCCAAATTTTAATTTGGAGATCTTGTGGTAACTGTTATAAAACTAGAATGGGTAAATAGCTTAAATCTCTTCCTTTTTTCTCTCTATGTGATACTTTTTCTTGATCGTAAACATTTTGTTGTACACCTTTGTAAGTTGTGACGTCAAAATTCTTTGTTATGTTCCCCTACCTGGAATGCATGCATGGAGGGGTTGCAGAAAAAAGTTTTAGATTAGATATGACGTAATAAGAAATGCTCTGCAGGTTCACATTTGTGTGTTGAGGTTTTCTTTAAATTATTCGTTTATGTATTAAAATTCTACTTAGTTGGTATATATAAAGTACGATGAAATTTCCAATTAGAGTAAAAGTTAACCAAATTCGTTTAATTCGTCTTTTTTCGTTAAAAAATCATTAGTTTCCTTTGTTAATTGTTCAATTATCGAAATTCTTTGAGGTAACGACTGTTCAAAAACTAAAAAATGTTTAAATTTCTATTTTAAGTTGTGTATTCTGATTTTATATTAAAAATAAATAAATAAATAAATAAAAATATGAAGAAATCAGTTAAATATTTAATATTTTCTGTTGTTTTACTTAATAAAGTTCATGAACGAAATGGTTGTCCAAAACTGGAATGCATGCTTAAATTTCTTTCTATCAAATTCATAGTCTGAAGTTTGAGTTGAAAAAATCGTAAAAAATCAGTCTTTTTCTATAAAACATGATATTTTCCATTGTTTTTTACTTAATTAACGATACTCATTAAGATTATAGCTGTTGAAAAACTAGAATGCATGTTTAACTTTCAACTTGTAAGTCGATACACTGATGTTGCAGTTGATAAAAATCGTAAGAAATCAGTCTTTTTCTATAAAACTTGATATTTTCAATTGTTTTTACTTAATTAACGATACTCTTTAAGGTTATAGCAGTTGAAAAACTAGGATGTACGTTTAACTTTCAACTTTTAAGTCGTTACATTGATCATGTAGTTGATAAAAATCGTAAGAAATCAGTCTTTTTCTATAAAACTTGATATTTTCCATTGTTTTTACTTAATTAATACTACTCATTAAGATGTCTATCAAGCAAAATTCAAATATATGTTTAACTTTCTTGTGTTAAATTGATAATCTCATCTTGTAGTTGAAGAAATTTAAATAAAATGGTTAAAAACTGAGATTTTAATTGTTTCGCTTAATTAATAATACTCATTAAAATTACGGTTGTTCAAAATTCAAATATAAATTTAATCTCCATCTTATAGTATGATTCCGAGTTGAGATGTGATTGATATTTTTAACTAGGGAAGGTTGTTCACCTATCCTGTTATAATAGAATGTTCCTTTTTTCCACTAGGGGGCGTTCGTGGAGGGGGGTGCATAGTGGGGGGCAGGAGGGTGGCGGTGGCACGGTGGGCGCAGGAGGGACAGCCGCAGGCACCGCAGGAGGGACAGCCGCAGGGACGGTCCCTTGTCCCTGCGGCTGAGCCCGTACTCTCCTTTCCTTACTACTTACGAACACACCTCATTTGCTACGCTTAACGTGGAATTTCCAACATATTTTTCTTTGCTACCATTTTGCTTCTTCCTTCCCCTTTCACCGTATCCGTCAAACGTTTTGATTGCTCTCTTCCGGATTGGCTGATGCTTTCTACTTTTCTATTGGCAGTTCCTTCAGCTTGCCTCCCTCCCCTCTCCTATTATCAGTTAAAACCGAGTACTTATATATATATAGAATCTTGTTATATAGGAGTTTGATTGGTGAACAAAAACATCTTCGGAAATGACAGCCTCTGAAGTCATCCACTTGTTTAAGTTTTAGAAAACCTCTGTTCAGCGTATAATTTTATTTCAACTCCACGCTTCTATCCTTTAGAAAACAGGCGATCATTGATTGCTTTCTCCCCATCAGCTATTATTTGCCAGAAAGGAGTCCCTCCCATTCCTCATATGTTAAGAGTGTTCTTAAGGGTGTTCTTAACTGATCCGATCAAAAAGCGAAAAACGTTTTGACACATTTACAAATTCATTTTTTAACAGAAATATATAAAATTGGAATGCCTGACTACAGAAGAGATTTCGAGTCGAACTTATTTTTCATTTTATGATAATTAAATTACCTATGCAGTTTTAAGCTATTTCGATCACTTGATCACCCGTTTTTCTCCCGCTTTTTCGGCTTTCGACAGGAAATGTGCTCAAAAGTGTCAACTTTGAAGGCTTGTTATGAAAAATTTATTGTGTTTAAAAAAAAACACAGAAAATTGAGCGCAATTAGAGTGTTTCTGAATAATAACACCTGCTATTTTCATGCATTTCCGAACAAAAATAAATAAAAGCATGTGTCACAAATTTGCCCCTTTTGATTTAAGAACACTTAAATCAAAAACAGCTAATTTAAGTATTAACAAAGGCGGATCTAAAGGTAGGGGCGAGGAGCCTAATCAAGGGTGTGGAAAACGATATTCGACGTCCACATGGTCAGGGGTGATTGTGGGTTCCTGAAAAAATACCTGCAATTTTAGCGAGAAAATGTTTCTGTATGGGAATAAGGAGGGAAATAACATTCTATTATAAGGAAGTCAAATTACATAATATATAAATTTAAATTTATTTAACAATCATATGAAATTGATATTTTGATTTTATTTTATGAATTGAACTATCAGGAAAACTGGAATTTTGGTACTGTAAATTAAAAAAATACCTGAATCCACGTATATAACCTGAACACCATCACCCCTGCGAGACAGGCGCGACCCGACCCGGGCCGTGCCAACTTTGATTCATGAGTCTAGGCCTGGGTCAGGACTTCACACTTTCAGAAACCGGGTCGTGTCCGGATCTTATTTTTTTCTGCAGAGCTAGATCAAGTCATACTTTTTTCCTTCCAGGCTGGGCCTTGCTGGACTTCGTTCTTATAGAGGTCTGCACGGGCCAGAATTTGCAGGCCCAGGCTCCAAAAGCAATTCAGTTTTAACTCTACCCAAGCTTGCTGAAAGAAGAAAAAATCTTACCCAATACCGAATAACCCGACCCAAAACAGATCAACAATTAAAAAGCCATATTTGAAGGTAAAAAAGGTATCCCATATAATTATATATATCAATATATTTATTTTTGTTTAAGTAGAAAAATGAATATATACATATATAATATATTCATTAAGGGTGTTCTTAAATCAAAAAGGGCAACTTTGTGAGATATGCTTTAATTTATTTTTGTTCGGAAGTGCATGAAAATAGAAGGTGTTATCACTCGGAAACTTGTCTAACTGCACTCAATTTTTTTTTTAAAAACACAATAGATCTTTTACAACAAGTTTTCAAAGTTGACTTTTTTGAGCACATTTCCTGAGGAAAGCATAAAAACCGGTCAAAAAGCAGAAGAGAAACGGGTCATCACGTTATCGAAATAGCTTAGAACTGGATAGGTAATTTAATTATCGTAAAATGGAAAATTAAGTTTGATTCGAAATCGCTTCAATAGTCAGGCATTCCAATTTTATATATTTTTCTTAAGAAGTGAATTTGTAAATGTGCCAAAGCCCTTTGCGCTTGTTGAGTGGAGCAGTTGAGAACACGCTTAAGATTCAAACGTATAGTTTTTCATATGAAAATTAGTCTAATCTTTTGAAATCAGCAACGAATTCATATCCGAGCCGAACTTTGCAAAACCCAAAAAAGTTCCGAATCCGAAATGTTTCTAATCAACCCGAATCCTAAAATTACATTAAGTCAAAGCCCTTATCCGAACCCGGCACAAACATTTTTATAGACCTGAAACTGAAATTATGAATTCCTATATTTGAATGAAATTATAAATGTAATTCATAAACAATTAACATCAATCTTATCTTTTTATATAGAAAAATAAACATTTAGTACATATTCTTTACGGCAAAATCTCTAAATAACGGACTATTCGCGACTTCTGAATTTGTCTCCTATTCGGAAATGTTCGGTATTCACAGGAAAAAGAATGCAGATTGAAAAGTATTCGCTAAGTCAAGGTGTCTACTATTCAGGAGTATTCGCATAAAAATTTCAAATTACGTATTATTACTGTCGGACGTTCCTCTCAGCCCGCACAACTTTGAAGAAAGTCCGTGGTAGTTATAGCTGCCACCACCGATATTATTAGGTGATATCGGTCACCCACTGTGAGGATTGTGTAAATGAACACTGACGCTATCAATTAACTGAATTAACAGTTTATTTAGAATATATGTACACACTAAATACGCTATTTACAATTATATACAATTACAACTCGGATATAGGTGATCCGGTTCAACATTAAATTAAATACAGTAAAGGTTGGCTGTGTACTATTCAAATTACACCTTCCACTTCACACGCAATGCACGTTAGATTCACTTTATCGGAGATCAATCTCGAATCTCCCAGCACATATATACTCGGCCTGCACTTCTCGGCCCAGAGCACTAAACACCAGGACGTCTGTGTCCCTTGCTCTCCCGATACGCACTGCTTCCGCTCTACAACATAGAGCACACTCTATCAGGACCTCTATCCTGCACACCTAGGTACGAAACGCAGCTACGAACTGAACTAATCTGAAACAAGCTTTGCTCTTCTGAAATTACTGTGTTTTCCCAATGTCAACCCCCTTTGGAGCTCATTCATTGGACACATCCCACATTCCTTTCTTGATTAGTGACATGTTGCTTATCTGCTCATCATCCACATACCTCACTGACGGATGAACACGCCTCTCAGCAATCTCCTCTTTCTCCCAACACCACCTGTACAGGATTACTTGTCGATTCTCCCTTCAACAAAGAATGTCACCTTGAAAATTTTAGTACACAGCCATACAATACACAAAGGATTAAGATAGAGAAATATCGGAAATTCCAATCTTCAGCAGAGGTGGTCTCAGAACCTGACAATTACTTTTGAATAGAAGACGAATTTTGCATTTACGACATATCCGGTATTTAAGAGCTTTTTTATGTAAACGATTAGAGTACATCCTAAATAAAGGTTTCGGCTATTCGTGTGTGTGTGTATATTTTGTCGTCTGATTAGCTACACTAGGGATATAGGACCAGGGAGAGTGCCCTTCGTGGGGGTCTTTCTAAGGGAACCTAACCCGTATTTACGCAAGGTTCAAAGAAAACCACGAAAACTCCGAACGGTTAGGCCGACAGCCGCGATTGGGTTCGAACCCAGCACCTGCCATCTACCAGTTGAGAGGTCCGTACCTGTCGGCCACTGGTGGGGCCTTCGGCTATTCGGGAATGTCCGCCATAGATCTTCTACTATATATGTTTCTATAGGGAAAAATTATTTAGATCTTTTTCTTTGAAAAATTGGATCCGACTCTCAAGAGTGAAACCCAATCCGGGACAAGCACAAATTCGAAATAATGTAAGTAAGCCTGGCCCAAACTCGGCCAGTAGCAAGAAGTATAAATCTATCCCACAGCGAAAAAGCAGAAATAAATGCGACCCACAATATTAAAAAAAAAAATCCCCCTCTTACCCGAATCTTTTATTTAATCCGAATATCACTCTCAGAAGTTAAATTTAATCTAAAGCAGATAAAATTTTGAAAAATGTAAGTCAATCTGACCTAAACCCAACCCACAGCAGAATAAATAAATCAATCCGATCACGACCCATAGCGAAAAATATTAGAAATAAACCCCACCCAAAATAAAACATTTCGACATTTTCAAAACGAAATAAAACATTTCCTCCAACCCGAACCTCGGTAGTTTTAAATTGGTCCCCATTGAGGATTCTCTTGACCCATCCTTGATATACGTAGTATCAGATAAGAGGGTTCTTCTATGCACTTAAAATAACTTCATTTTTTTAAATATCTCAGGTAAATTTTTGGTTTGGCCCCTGAGCGTATATGGTATTGTCTTGAACCGAAAATTCCATTGGAAGTGAAACCAAAACTTGCGACCAAAAAATTTCAACCGAATTGAAGGGAAAATAATCCACATTTTAATGGAACTATAAAATGTAATTGACATTTATATCTTTGATATCAATTTTATCTTTTATATAGAAAAATATATATTCGTTAATATTCAAGTAACTATTGCCCCTCTAAACAACGGAATCTCTAAATTGTCATAAGGTGTTCGCTAAATAGATGTGTACACCAGAGATTAGGGCTCGATTTTTATATCAGCCTTTGGGCTCACACACATTCTTTTCACATTGAGAAAAAATTATTTATTCTCTTTTCCAGGGGTTTCCAAACTTTCAGACCACTAAATAGAAGTCCATAATTCAACGTACCACCAAAAGAAAATCTCAACTCTAATGCAGAAAAACAAATAGAAAGTGTATCATATTTTGGGTGACAAATGTAGATGCACTTAAAAGTGTTCTCAACAAGCGCAAAATGTTTTGACACATTTATAAATTCATTTTTTTACAGAAAGATATAAAATTGGAAGGCCTGACTGTGGAAGCGGTTTCGAGTCGAACTTAGTTTTCCATTTTATGATCATTAAAATACCTATCCAATTCAAAGCTTTTTCGATCACGTGAACAACCGTTTTTCTCCTGCTTTTCGACCGGTTTTTCTGCTTTCGGCGAGAAATCTGCTCAAAAATGTCAACTTTGAAGGCTTGTTATGAAAGATCTATTGCGTTTTTTAAAAAACAGAAAAATGAGTGCAACTAGTTTCGGAATAACAACACCTGTTATTTTCATGCATTTCCGAACAAAAATAAATAAAAGCTTATGTCAGAAAGTTGCCCTTTTTGATTTAAGAACACCCTTTTAAATAGAGAAGATAAATTCTCTTTGTTAAATATGGAAAATAATTCACATTTGAAGTCCCTTGTTCGTCAACTTTTTGATATTAATATCATCTTTATATCAATTGTAAAATACTTAAGAAAATTTACTAAGTAAATAACCTACATAAGATATGCCATAAACTGCTAATACATGCGAGATCGAAGATCTTGAAGTAAATAATACTCACATACAATACAGTAACAGAAGAAAACTTTCTTTTTTTCGGGGAGGATGAAAAGTTAACATCCACCAAAGCAATAGTTTCATTTGTCAGAAAAATCTTATCGAAATTTCTTTAAAATTAGAGAAATCAAAACTCTGTCTTAGCAGTAATAACACAGGGCAAGCAACAGTGACGATGCAAACCACGGAGTAAGAAACAGGAGGGAAAAGTAATGTTAAAATTTTGCCATGCGGAATTTTTGACGAAAGGGGGCGACACCGCTGCATGCACCGCTGTTGTAAGTTAGTTGAATATGGCAAAGAAACAGACTTATGATTTTTAGAAATTAAGTATTAATCAAATATTTTGGAGTAAATTTTAATTTCGCGTATAGTTTTTATAACCTTAGCTATTTTAATAATCCATAACTTTGGATATTTATGCAATTAATGCATGTAGAATTAAAGCTAATTTTTATTTTAATTATTTGGAGCAACTGCTTATTCTATTACGGATGTCTTGTGTGTCACCCCCCCACTCTGCCTTTAAGGGGGGGGGCATTTTTAATTTCTTTAGAACACCAGTCGTGTGACATCATTTGAAAGGTCTGCAACTGCTTATTCATATTATGCATGTCTTGTGTATCACACCCCCCAGGGGGGCACATTTAAGCTATTGCTAGTGGTGTACCGAGTAGTACTTTGGCCGAGTAGCCGAGTACCGAATGCCGAGTACCGAGTAGTTGTATAATAAGAAAATAAAACACGGATGTGTGCATAATGTGAGCTTAGGTGTACATATATATAAATATACCTGTGTACACATATCTATACCTGTGTGTACATATAATATACATATATAGTATAAACAAATTAACTCATTAAATTTGAAATTTATCTGTGCACCTTTTAAAGACATTTTTGACAGTTCAAAACTAATAAAAAAGGAGAATTGATACATGACAACTACAGTTATTAACTAATATAAAATTTAAACATTCTTTAACCCTCCAATTTATTCCAACCATTGAAATTTGTCTATCAAAAATAAAAATGTTTATTGGTTACTGTAACAATTCATTGAATAATGCAAACATTTCATATTTATTTTGTAACTGTCTGTACCTTATTTTCTTCTGATTAAAAAAAAATGTATTGGCTTTGCAGTTTCTTTTCATTTTGTGTGTGTGCAAATTATATTATTTTAAATTTATTATATTTTAAATATCTCAGTAAAAAACTAACCTTTTTGAATGGAAATTATAAATGTGTAAAGTAAAATTGCCTTAAAAAGCAAGCTCTAAAATTGATGAGTTTAGATGATCTAGAACTTGAAAATGCACCAAAGAAACAAACAAGTTGGGAATTGCACGCGAAGCGTAGCAAATGAAGTGCGTTCGTGCGATAACGAAGTTTTAAAAATATTGCTCTCATATATCAATCTCATAAAATTGTAAATAATTACAATTAAAATGCGCACCAAACAATGTTCTCCCTATACCATTATGAAGTGGAATACTTTTGTGTGGCTTTGTAAATTAATAACAAATATTCTTTGCACCACGATTATGCAAAATGTATATTATATGTACTTTATAGATGCATATCAATTTTATTACGTTCGAATGAGTGTAACACCATTAAAATGCATTTGAAACATTTTCCCCCATTAACCGAATGTAACGGAATACTTTTGATTGTCCCTGTAGTTGACCTATGCATCCAATTTTAATAAAATTTGAAATAACTCGACAAAATTATGTAATAATTATGTATTTAAAATTTCAAACGATTAAAATGTATTTGAAATTTTTTTCCCCATTGACTGTAATGAAGCGGAATCCTTTTGATTGTCCCTGTAATTGATCTATGCATGCAATTTTCATAAAATTTGAAATGACTCGACAAAATTATGTAATAATTATGTATTTTAAATTTCAAACGATTCAGTTGGGTAGTTTTTGCGACAGGCGGACGGACTGAACGATAAAAATAGGTGCTACCTATTTACATAATTATGAACGCACCTAAAAATAAATATGAGAATGCTAATGTCAACGAACCAAAAGAGAAAATGCTAGCAAAAAGTTCATCTATTTTCTGGCAATGTTTTGAGGAAATTGTGAATGAACAAAAAGATTGTGGCACTAGTTTAAAATCACCGCATGAAGAATTGGTACAAAAAGAGTTACAGGCTTTCTTAACAGAAGACTTGTAAAACTGACACTCCATTTGCATAGTGAGAGGGAAAAAAAAAAAACTTTTTCGATTATGTACAACTTTGCAAAAAATTCTTATATTCACCTTCAACAACTGTTTATTCTGAACATAATAGAGGCCGTCCAAATTTATAGTAGTAAAAGAAATGCCCTGTCTACTGATAATGTAGAATGTTTGGTGTTTTTAACCATAATTTGAAATATAATAAATTTAATTATTAATTTTTTTATTGTATTTATTGTATTTTCAGTTTCTTTATCCAAAATAAGTCGTTTCTGTTTTCCTATATATAAAAAAGTATTTTTATTTGTATAAATGTGAATTTTTTTTAGGGATTTTATTCTTAACTTTTTCTATATTTTGCAGACATTGTTAAATACAGAGTAAATAGTTTTATGATTTACTACATATATTATGCATAGATATTCGAATAATTTTTACAGATCAGTTATCAATTCATATGCTTAAAAAATGAAATTCTTACAACTACTCGGTATTGGCCGAGTACTCGGCCAAAATTTGGCCGAATACCGAGTACTCGGCAAATTGGCCGAGTAGGCCGAATACCGAGTACTCGGTACGGCTCTAGCTATTGTATAGCTTTTATCGCGGGCTTTGAGCGCGGCGACCTTATCTAGAAATTCCGTAATGAGAAAAAAACCCTAACACTCCGGCTAACGTCGTTTCATTTCGGCAGACTTCTCATTTATTCAATAAAAGAAAAAAAATTGTTTTCTTATCGGTCATCACGCTCAAAAAGTGTAACTTAAATTAATATCAAAGACAAAAAAAAAACTGCATAAATAAAAAATAAATATATAATTATAGTTGCATAAGTTGATAAAAATCCTATACAATAGCTTTACCGCTGCAGTCCCCGAGTGCCACACGTATTTTTTTAAATTAAAATCTGTGCATTAGTTCTTGGGATACAGCTGTTGCATAAATCTTTAAAAATGCAATATAGCAGCGACACATATTAAGCGATTTACACCAAAAACTGATCAGCATCAATTTATATCAGGGACTACATAAAACTAAATTTTTAATTGGAATCCGTGCGCTAGTTCTTGAGATTCAGCTGTTGCATAAATCATAAAAAATGAAGCATGGCAGTGTCACCTATTGAGCGATTTAGGCCAAAAACTAATCAGCAATAATTTATATCAGGGTCTTACCTAAATATCGATTTTTATTAAAATTAGTGGATTTTTTCTTGAGATAGGGAACCCACAAAATGTCTGTCACAGACAGATATTTTATAAAAGCATGTTTTTTGGAATCTCCGATCCCTAAAACGTGTACAATCCGTCGAAAACCAGAATTCGAAAATTTATACGAATCCAATACTTTCTTCTTGTTGAGGTAGAAGGAAAAAAAATTGGTGCTGGTAGAATAAATTTGATGCTGCTCCCATCAATCTCCTCTGACGGGGCGACCCCCCCCCCCCTTGCTTTTCAAATGAGCCTGAATGTCCGGATGGAAAAGATGAGGATTTAAAAGCAAAAATTTCTGAATGAGCTAAAAACAATTTTGATTAATAGATCTATTTTTACTGCACAGTCACAAATAAAAGAAGCAAGGTTAAAAAAAAAAAAAAAAAAAAAAAAAAAAAAAAAAAAAAAAATTCGTGCGGCACTTCGGGAACTGCCTCAGTAAAGCTATTGCATAGCATTTTTTATCAACTTACGCAATTATAATTATTTATTTTTTATTTATGCATTTTTTTTATATTAATTCAAGTTTTTTCTTTTTCTTTGATATTAATTCAAGTTAAACTTTTTGAGCGTGATGACCGATAATAAAACAATTTTTTTCTTTTATTGAATAAATGAGAAGTCTGTCGAAGTGCCGAAATTTTCCGAAATGAAACGACGTTAGCCGGAGTGTTAGGTTTTTTTCTCATTACGGAATCTCTAGATTTGGTCGCCGCGCTCAAAGCCCGCGATAAAAGCTATGCAACAGCTTAAATGTGCCCCCCTTTGGGGGATGACACACAAGACATGCATAATATGAATAAACAGTTGCAGACCTTTCAAATGATGTGTCGCACGACTGGTGTTGTAAAGAAATTAAAAATGTGCCCCTCCTGGGGGAGGGGTGACACACAACATATCCATAATATGAATAAGAAATTGCAGACCTTTCAAATGATGTGTCACACGACTGGTGTAGTAAAGAAATTAAAAATGTGCCCCTCCTGGGGGAGGGGTGACACACAACATATCCATAATATGAATAAGAAATTGCAGACCTTTCAAATGATGTGTCACACGACTGGTGTAGTAAAGAAATTAAAAATGTGCCCCCCTGGGAGGCAAAGGGGGGGGTGACACACAAGACATCCATATTATGAATAAATAGTTGCAGACCTTTCAAATGATGTGTCACACGACTGGTGTCGGAAAGAAATTAAAAATGTGCCCCCCTGCGGGTGGCAGAGTTGGGGAGATACACATGACATCCATAATATGAATAAGCAGTTGCAGACCTTTGAAATGATGTGTCACACGACTGGTGTTGTAAAGAAATTAAAAATGTGACCCCCCCTGGGGGGCAGAGTGTGGGGGGATGGACACACAAGACATCCATAATATGAATAAAGCAGTTGCTCCAAATAAAAATGCTTAAAATAAAAATTAGCTTTAATTCTACATGCCTTAATTGCATAAATATCCAAAGTTATGGATTATTAAAATGGTCTAAGGATATAAAAACTATACGCGAAATTAAAATTTACTCCAAAATATTTGATTAATACTTACTTTCTAAAAATCATAAGTCTATTTCTTTGCGATATTCAACTTACAACAGTCATTTTAAGGGGACTTACTCGAAGAGAAGCTACGTTGTCGATTCCCATGTTAGTCTATGGGAGAAAATAGATCGCTGTTCTTTCATTCAAATATCAAAATTTCAGAATTTTCTTTTTTTCAGCATATAAATTCGAAAGCTCTTCACGTCATTATAAGCTTAAAATATTTTTAAAACAGTTTTAAGTATTTTTAAATTCATGTTAAAGTTTCAAAAAACCCCAAAAAGTGAGATGTGTTGTCTTTATTCGTTTATAACTTTGGATTGAAGAAAGATATAAAAATTTAGAGCTTATGCATGCAAAATTTGATTTGTTTTCTTTTACGTAAATAAGCAACTTTTCAATTTTATTATAATTAAAACGTTGTAATTCTTAAATTAAAATTAGTTACATCAAAAATCCTTTACAAAACTGTCAAATTGTCAGCCTCATGTAATAAATTGCTTCAGTTCCCGTTGTAAAGGGATCCGCGCGGGGGGTTGCAGGGTTACTATAAATAGAATGACGCCAGACTTTTGCAAAAGAATTCATTCTTGGCATAGTATTATTGGATAGATGGATAGTCATGGTTAAAAGGAATGAAATAATTATACATTATATCCATGTTTCACTTACGGGAGAGGGAGAGACAGAAATCGAAGAGTTCTATCTGCGGTTTAAAATTTTATTTTATTTTATAGGATGATGTATCGAAATGTAATTATATCTTGATATCTGTCGGATCTTTTAAAATTAAATTTTCGGAATTGTATTTTTTTAAACAATAGGTGCATAAAAAGTCATTTTTAATTAAAGTTTTTATAACTGCCTCTCCCCTCCCCTCAAAATTAGAGATTGGGGAAATGAGAAAATGTTTGAAATCTAGGCGTTTTAAAATTATATTTTGCGAGTTGAAAGTTTCTAATTATAGACACTGATAGTGTTTTTTAATCAAAATTTTGACCATTGTCACTCCCCAGGAATGAGGGTGGGGATGGGTAGGGGCAAAAAACGCTTATCGTGTTCTATCGGACACTTTGAAATTAAATTTTGTGTGATGATAAATTTTTGAGTACATACACATATAAAGTTATTCTTAATTGAAATTTAATGCATATGTCCCCTCTCTAGGGGTTAGGGTGGCAATAAATATGTATCTCGGGTACTGTAAGGAACTCTAAAGTATTGTAGCTCGATACACGATCTAACTAATCGTATCTGGTCGTAGAAGAATTGAATTTTTATAGATTTATTTGTTAAAGTAGGGAAAAAGTTTTTCTAAGAATAATTTATAATACTTACTGATCTAGAATTTTTATTTTTGTAACGCTAGAAAATAACTACTTTTCAGCAAGTGGATTTTCATATGATGAAGAGTATTTGTAAATGTATGCTTTAAAACTAATGGTTTCAAAAATAGTAATGCTAAGAAGGCATCGAATATAGGATGACGTATTATATATATATATATATATATTTCATCTTGCAAATATTATCAGAAATATTTTCTGCTTCTTACTTTCATAGAGGATTTAAGTAACCTATATTTTTTTGTACACAGAGTTTGTACACTGATAACATGATTTTTAAATAAATTTATCCTCCCTGTGCTACCAATCTATGGATGGCGATAAAACCATACCTTGGATTCTAAAAGGCGCTTTAAAGTTAAATTTTGCATGATGGTTAATTCTCGAGAATGGAACCAAATAAAGTTATTCTTAAACTTTTGTTTATCTTGACCTTCTCCCCGTCGTCGCCCCCCCCCCCCCTCCTTGGTATGGGGATAGTTATAAAAAATTCCTTCGAGATATATCAGGCCTTTTTTAAAATTATTTGTGAGATGATAAATTCTCGTACTTAATCTGAGATAAAATGATTCTTAATTAAACTCTGTTTCATGTATTCCCTCAAGGATGGATGTTGGGGGAGAGGGGAGGGTGCAAAAATAATAACCCCTCTTAAAATCAAATTTGCAGTTTGGGAAATTGAGTATAGACGAGGATGAAACAATTTTAAGAATGATTGAAAAAATTACCTATTTGTGCCACATCCCTTTGTACTCTATATGAATTTATGTGCATGATTTCTCAAGTCCTTCCTCTTTGTATTGTAATCGGTGAGGTTCAATGTTATATTTTTATTATTATTACTTTTATGGCTTAAATTAGTTCAGAAGTTCAAATTAGCATAAAAGAATATTCGCGGGACTTTGAAGAAATGTATCCTGAAATACGAATATAAGAATAACCATTTATCATTTCCTTCTCAGAGTGATTATGAAAATACCTTATGCATCAAGTTTCTTTTTACTCATTTGTACCTTAAATTAGTTCAGAAGTTCAAATTAGCATAAAAGAATATTCGCGGGACTTTGAAGAAATGTATCCTGAAATACGAATATAAGAATAACCATTTATCATTTCCTTCTCAAAGTGATTATGAAAATACCTTATGCATCAAGTTTCTTTTTACTCATTTGTACCTTGATTTCGAAATGCGTTCTCAGTCAGCAAAGTTCCTAGCAATTTCGTCATATTGCTTATATGCCATATAAAAATCAAATTATAAATTAAGAAAACATTATAATATGCATAATTTTTTTGATGTGCTGATTTTGCAGAATAATTAAGAATGATTGAAAAAAATTATCTGTTTGGAGTCTTGTGTAATTGAATACCATTCCTCAGTACTATATATGAATTTATATGCATGATTTCTCAAGTCCTTCCTTTTTTTACTGTAATCTGTGAGGTTCAGAGTTTTATTTTTATTATTATTACTCTTATGGCAGGTTACTTCAAGAGTTCAAATTAGAATTGAAAAAATAATTACAGACATTTGAAGAAATAGATCAAGGGATCTCAATATAATGTTAAAAATTTATCCTTTGACTTTTGAGCGGGATTATGAAAGTATTTTATGTATTCAACTTTTTTTTTTCTTATTCGTTACTAGTTATAGAAATGCATTAAAAATAAGCAAAATTTGTGGTTAATTATATTGTATATATGTTATATAAAAAATAAAGTTGTAAAATAGTAAAACATTATAAAAAGTATAATTTTATTTGATAAGGGCGTTAGAATCTATTTAGAATCTTGTGTAACGAAATTTGATTTTTTTTATACAATATGTAAAAGTACATACAATGTACAATATGTACGACTTTTCCACTCCTTCCCTTTTATATTATTATAAACGAGCTTAAAAATTTAAAATACATAGATAAAAAGAAAAAAAAATAGTTTTTATTCTTTTTTTTTATTTAAAGCAGCAGTACATTTTCAAATTCTTCTTGTTGTTATTTACTTTAAATATATATGTGTAACAGGCTTCATTTGTAAAAAATGTGAGATGTGTTTCAGTGCAAATAAATGTTGCTGTAAACTATGTCTCAATAGTATATAATTGTTTAGCAGTTTTTAAATGTGTTCTAATTGTTTTTCGAGCGATGAATTTGTAAGACTGCCTTGTCTGTACTGAAGTATTACTTTAACTATGTTTATAATATATATTTTTATTTTTTTTAACAATTTCTATATTTTCACCATGTGTATTAAAAATTTTTTTTAAACATAATATCAAATTTCTTTCATCAAGAAATATTTTCATTGATCATCATTCATCATATATATATATATTTATATCATCCTTAGAAAATGTAAGGTAGTGCAGAGTTAGTTGTCATCAAATTTTATTAAATTGACCATTTTAAATAATTTTAGATAATATAATTTAATAAATGATTAAATATGTTTATTAATAGTATTTCATTTATTGCTGTATTAATATGAATAGGGAAAAGAAAATGAGTTTATTTACAAAACTTTGCTATATATCCATTTTTCACAAATATTTCCATCTTTCTTCACACAAATCTCTCATCTAATCAAGAATGTTAGAACACTCAAGTATCCTTCCTGCAATGTAGACTGCTCTCAAAAATCCCCCTTCCACCTTACTTTTTTTACTTTCTTGGATCTTTATAAGAAAGTATTGGTTTTGCGAAAGTTTTCGATTTCCGGTTTTCGTCAGATTTACACATTTTAGGGTTTAGAAATCATGTAAAAAATGAGTCTGTATGTCCGTATTTGACACAAATTTTGTGGACGCTCTATATCAACAACTAATGCACGGAATTTAATAAAATTTTATATTCAGTTAGTCCTTCATATAAATGGATGCTGATTAGCTTTTGGTAAATCACTTTGCAGGTGGCGCTGCTATGTAGCATTTTATCACTATTTCCGCAATCGCTCAATCTCTTGATATAATGTGTGGATTTCATCAAACTTCAGATTCCGTTAGTCCATGACATGAATTGACGATTTTTATGTTTTGTATAAACCGCTCAACAGGTGATGCTGCTATGAAGCAATTTTTACGATTTCCGCAATAGCTCTATCTCAACAAATAATACACGTATTTTCATCAAACTTCAGATTCATATATACCCTGATAGATATTGATGGTGATTATGTTTTGTTGTTAATCGCCCAATAGGTGGAACAACTATACTGCATTTTTCAAGATTTCCGCAATAGCTCTATCTCAAGAACTAATAAAAAAAGTTTCGATCCCCGGCTTGGATATTTTTCACTAAGTTGGTTCTACGGTTAGTTAGCAATGTGAAAATTCACGTATTAAATATTCTAATATTACAAGAAGTTTTTTTAACTTAGGATTCAGTAAGACGTAGGCACAAATTGTTGTTGATTAGGTTTTCGTGTTAATCGACTTATAAGTGGCGATGCTAAATTGCATTTTTTTTGGATTTACGCGATTTTAGAAATCGTCATATCTCAAGAACAAATGCACGGAATTTCACATCTTTGGAATCATCATGGTAGGCATAGACTGCCACTCAATTTTGGCACTGTGATTGCAAATTTTGAAGTGATGTCTGAGACAGAAGTAAGTTTTGAAGTTGCCACATCCGACTAGATATATATATATATATATATTTTAGCTAGCAATTTCCCCTCCCAATACCACACTACAGACAGATAAAAAAGAACAAGACTCTTGAGATTTTAATTAATGTGTTGCTGAATAATCCTATCCTCAAACTTCTCTCACTCTTTTATTTTTATTTATTTATTTATTTATTTTTTACTGATTTACTTTTATACATCTGCAATCCCATATATTAGCATAGGAGGTATTTTATTTACATGAAATATTTATTTTGAATATGTATTTTCTTGAAATATATTGTTATTTTCTGCATTTGATAAAATTCTGTAAATAATAATTAAAAAGCATTTATGAATATTTTGAATTCAGAATTCTTGTTTTTTACTTTCTGTTAAAAATAAAATAAATTTATTATTATTTATTTATGAATTTATTCATAATATTCCTTATGAAACATATCCATTCAAATTACATGAGCAAATAATGGAAAATTGAATGAATTTTAACAAAATTTAGCAATTAATTTTCCCTTGTATGTAAAGTATAGTACTATGAAAAAATTGCCTCTTTTTGCACATTTAACTTGTGTTCGTCTAACCATTGAAAAGTTTTAATTTACATCTCTCAGCACAAAAATATAATCTATTTCTATTATATATTTTTTACATACATTTTACATACATTTTTAAGATGTAGCATTTATTTTGCATGGTGATATATACATACTAAAAATACAAATTTATTTACTTAAAGGTCTCCTAGTACTATAAGTTATATTTATAAAAAAATTCCCCTTTTATGGCACATGTAAAACATTAAAAATTCCATTCTAAGATGAAAACGCATGGAGTTGTGATGCTTTAAAGTTTAGAGAATTCATAAAGTTTCCGCATTAGGAAATAGTCTTGATGCTTTTAGTGATGAAAGCCATCGAATTTTAATAAACTTTCAAGTATCATAACCCTGTACGTTTTGATCGTAGACTAGAATTTTTCAGTTTTACTTGTCATAGCGTGGGAATAATGTTTCTATATATACTTTCCTGGACTTATAGGCAGGGCTCTACTTAGGCTTTGGTGGGTCCAGGGGCAAGTTCTATGTATCTATGGAATTTTTTTGTGAATAATGTGGAACTGGTCAGTACATACTCTCATACATATTGTAAGTATGCATAAATTTTATACCCGGCACTGCTCAAATCTGTATGCAGGATAATAGTTGGATAATAGCAGAAAAAAAAAATATGGGATTGGTTGATATGAGTATTTCTTCGAAAGCTTTTACATTAATTATTTACACATGTTACAATATGTATAAAAGAGAATGCTTTAAATTGATCATAATAAATGGTTTTAACTGTCATGTTACGACAAAAACATTAATAAAGAATTTTCTTTTAAAACAATAGAATACTGAGCTGTTATAATACAATTTTAATCATTAGTTTTCTAATGATATAAATTGCTATAGGAACATTTGAATAGAAGAGGAGCCGCACTTCCTAGCTAAATGTTTGAGAATATATGTATTTTGATCATTTTGGGCTAATTTTAATCATTTGCCAGCTTTTAACGAAAATCCTGAGTAACCTCATGGGGTGGGGACGCCGCTAAAAGGGAGGTCCGGAACAATTCGCCTGCATACCTCCACAGGGCTAAACATTAATTAATTTTTGAATTTTTATGTCAATGGCTTTAAAACTGACTAAATATTTCTTCTATATAGAATAAAGAAGTAAAATCACACCATTCTTTTAAATATATCTATCAAAATATGAAATATAATGTAATCGCCACTCTACATTTTTAAATTAAAGAATTAAGATTGTGGAGTTTTAGGTACAAACGAATTTTGTTATAAAGTTATTTAAAAAAATGAGAAGATGCGACAAAAGCGTAGAGAATTATTCTTTATTAACAAATTTAAAAATTTTAGTTAATGCTATTTATTGTTTTAATATTAGCAAAAATGTTTTACTTAATGTTTTGACATTAATAAGTGAAAAAAGAAACTTGGCAAATTATGAGATTTTGATACACAAGAAATCCTTTTTCACAAGAAAACGTCATACTTCTCGGATTAACTAAGCATGCAATGACCCACAATTTGTAGCCCTACTCCTCCCCTCACCCCCAAGAAAAAAATATTATGGGCAATTATTTTATTTTATTTACTTATTTATTTATTCATATTCTAAATGCAAATGTCAATTAAATCAATTACGAAGCCCCGATAATGCCCCCACTTCCCTGAACTTGATACGTTCGTGTTTCACCCACTCCTTTTCAAAAGAAATCTTCAACTCTCTTTGTCCCTCACTACTTCACAGAGAACATTCAGCTAGGGATATCTCAGTTGTATCAAGATAACCTTGGGTGAACTGACCATGAGATAAGGGAAACTGAGTACAAAACAGAATGCATTTTCACAGAGGCGAACTAGAAAAAAACAAGCTGGGGAAGTTTTTACAATTTCTTAACAAATTCTTTATTTTTACTTATTCAAAAATAAATAAATAAAAGTAAATAAAAAAATAAAATAAATTCATTGATTGAGAAAATGCACAGTTAAAAAAAAATCTATAAAGTTATTAAACTTTTTCTAAGTAACTGGGATTTTTAGAAGTTTTTATGTTATCGTTACATAAAAAATTCCAGGAATCCAAGTTTCCTAGAAAAAGTTTAGAAACTTTACAGATTCTTTTTTCTTTTATGCAACGTTTAATAGAAAAGAATATGCAACTAAAAAGGTAAAAATTGGTTTTCATCCGGGATTTCAATTTTCCGGGATGTTATCCGGGATTTCAAAGTGTTTATACAAGGTGCTGCACTATAAAGAGATACAATGCAAAATTGTATTCAAATTACAATTTGTTGGTTGTTTGTCGGAAAAAATTGAACTATAATCACTGGAAGGTTCAAAATTTAGAAACATAAAAAGGGCCTTATAATTTATTTACGACTACTAAAACGTCAGAAACTTATCATGAAAAGTTCATGATATCACAGGAAAAAATTTTTTTTGCATGCAACCAAATTTTGAAAAATTTGAATTCTTGTTGCAGCTATTCATACAAAGTAATTGTAATTCAAGATATCATTAAAATAAGTAATAATTAATATATATATTAAAAATATTGAACCAATTTCTTAGTTATGCTAATAAAAAAACACATAGTTTGCACATAGTTTGAAAAAAATTAGTTTTGTTAAGTTAGTTTTAAAAATTAAATATATAGTTTGAAAAAATTCCCGCAGATTTATATATTTAATAATTCATTGCCTTTTTATGGTATATCAATGTCTATATAGCATTTATTTTCTTTTTACTTTACGAGAAAACTACCACTCATCCTGCTATAAAAATACAAGAAAGAAGAAAATAATGCGTCCAGGGCCATAGCTAGAAGTGATCAATAGTGGGGGGAGGGCTCATATTTTTTTTTCTCTATCTTTTTACGCAGAAAGATAAATTAGTGCATATTTACATTGTAGGTACTATGTTTCTTAAAAACTGTTCTAATAACTTCTCTTTGTACTAAGAAAAGTATAGGATGATAAAAATTTTGAGTGTATAACTGGTGCAAAATTAAACATTATGTTAGCTTCATATATACAAATAGGATGAAGGAGCGTTGAATTACTTATTTTACATACAATTTAGTAACTTTACAAAATTGTGAAAGGGTCTCAAAACTAAATTAGATTTTTGAACAGAATTTAATTTGAATTTTGAAAGAGAAATTCATTTAGTAACCTTAAAATCTTTTCCAGAAGGGGGGAGGAGCTGAGTCGCTCACAGCACCCCTTTAGCTACGGCCCTGCATGCGCCAAGCATAGATTACGAAGCACTTTCAACACATTCAGAAGAACGTACCTTTAAAAAAAAATAATAAAATGTTACGTCTCATTTCACAATATGGAAATGTATGATGCATGTAAAAACCGAATTTCAGCTGCTCTCATCTGCAATCGGAAAATAATCTGGAATTTTTAGCAACCATGTATATAATGTAGAGATTTGTATTCATTAACAACACGCATTCTAAAATTTAGTTCATTTTTGAGATACACATATTTCAGTTGAAAATTCCCCTTCTGCAATTTCCTCTAATAAAGAGAATGGTATGGGAATGCTTTTGTATAGCCCTGTATAGGAGTTATAGAATTTATACATAAAGAGTAATATGTAAAAAAATAATTACATTTAAAAGCACATACTGAATTCTAAAACGCATTCTCCAGCAATTTTTACGCAAAGATTTAACCGATTTCTCTTGTGTATTCTTGTAAATTAATAAAAAAGCTATAAATGTTTTTTTTTAAGTGATCATAGTGAAATTCATTGATGTATACCATTTTCAATGCATTTGAAATAGCGTGATATCCTTATAATACTCTCCAAATTATTTCCCCCCATATACCATAATGCAACCGAATTCTTTTGATTAACCCTTTAAATGAATCATTAATCGTGCATACTTCCTATGCAATACCAAACATGCTTTGGTTACCCTAAATAACATTTATCAATTGCATGAAAACCTGAGTCTATTTAGGGGAGTTTGAGCGTGGACAAACGGCCAGACAGACCGAATGCATAAGCACTTTTCAACTTTGTTGGAAAGTGCTAAAAAGGGAAGAATATTTAAACATTAAAACTATTTAATTGAAAGTGGGCATATCAAAAATCTTTCTATAGATATCAATAACTAATAATTTTAATTACGTGTGATAAAAATGTTCTTCACTAATTCTGTTCATATTCATATATAATGTAGAGTTTTGATAGAAAAAACAGTGATACAGCTGATTGCGGTAACAAGGAAAAATAAAAGACTTTAAAAAGAAAAAAAGATTATTTTTGCAAAATCTATTACATTTTTGTGAAAGAATGATAAAATTTTTCAAATTTATAAAATAATAATCATTATTATAAAATACTGATAAAATTATAAATTACTACTGCTACAAATAATAATAATTGGCTTTTATGGACTGTAATTTTGTAAATAAACTTTTTTTTTTTTTTTTTTTTTTTTTTTTTTTTAAAGAAATTTTATGATAGAGTCTCTTTTCATTAAGTGAAATTTTGTGAGAGGATCGCAAAGAGGATGGAATTTTGATCAGGTTCGATTCCTGTTGCTGCATATTATAAGCATAGAATTAATCATGGAAGGTTGTGATTTTTTTTTCTAATTTTATCAATAAAATTTACTGCCAGCATTTTCGAACGCGTATTTTATTAGCTTTGATAAAAATACACATGGAAAGAAAGATGGTATTAAATTTCAATAGTTGTGATATAGATTCTGTGCTTAGCTGATTTTTGAATTCCTTCTTACTCTTGAATAATTTCGTTTCAGAAATAATTTTCATTTTCTAGTAACTACAAGGTGTAAAAATGGACATTGGGAAAAGCGTAAGTAGCCAAAAGAAATTAAGTACATGTTTTCTAGTTCATGTGTCCCAGGTTGTTTTTTCCCTTTCCCGCGCTGTCGCTTCCTTTAATTTGGTTCATATCGCCAAGTTTGGCATAATTTACTGAACGATTTTATGCTTTTGCTAAAAAAATGGAAAAAAAAACTTTTCGATTATGTAGTTTCTGAATAAGAACAAGCATTATTAATAATTCTGTAAAAATGGTATAAGTAATAAAATGTCGTGCATTATAATTTTCTACTAATTTAAAGAAGTGCTATTTTTAAGCTATATATATATACAATACAACGAATTTTTCAGTTTGTTGGTTTTGAATGCATTTCGAAATCTAATGATAAATATGTAAAAAATGTTAAAAGAAGAATATTACAAATATAGTTTTTTCGTAACCACCCTGAGAAGGTAAATGATAAATGTTAATGATTATACTAATACTAGTGTATGGATTTCTTGATGTATTTTTCTTTCCAATTTCAGTTATTTTCTGATGCCAGTTTGAATTCCTAATGCAATTTACATTTCGTTTTACAATTTTCTGAATAGGTAAAATTTTTAAACGCTATTAATAATTAATTGTGTAAAAACAGTAAAAACAAAATGATTTATTATATTATAATAGTTTACGATTTTAACAATAAAGATTTTAAAACTACACAAGTACAATATACTGGAGTTTTTACATGTTTTGCTACTAGGAAACAAATTTTGAAACCAAAAAAGTGCAAAAATCAGTGAACAATTCATACAGTTGCTAGATAATTAATTAGATGATCTGTCTATTTTTAACTCTTCAGAAACTTCAATTTTGTTATCGCTATTTGTTTGGTCTTTCTGTTTTTTTTTTTTTTCTTTCTTTTCCTATCCATTTAAAATGCTTACAGGATTCAATATTTCGGTTTTGTGAGAACTGGTCAAATGGGAGATAACGTGCCAAATCTGTCATCTTTGTACCGGTCAGCTGACTATTTGATCTTCCCGCTAAAAAGTGGGGAGATTTCCCAAAGTCGTAAATTATATCCGCCCACAAATAGTTAGCCAATTTGAGATGCAGGTGGCGCTCGTTGCAATTTCGACTTGTATACTGGTAAATAAGCCGCCTTAAGTTTCCCCTCCTGTTTCTTACTCCGTGGCCAACGGCTTGTCTTGACTTTTCATTCCCGAGGGGGCTGAAATATTGGCGATTCAAGCCCTCGGATACGCCATCTGGTGGAGAAGATGTAGCGTCTCGCTTCAGGATAATGCGATAAAAGCTCATTGCATTACGTGTATTTTAAATTTGTTCAGAGTGGTAATTCTTTTGTAATTTCAGATTTCCTGTGACATGTTTTCCGCCTTATATGACAAAGTAAAAATAAAAAGAATTTGAATATTTAAAACTATTAAATGCATTTACAATAAAGATTTATTTCAATGCCACTTTTGAATTAGTTAAACAGAAATTAAAGGGACATTTCTCGTGTATCGAAGGCTGCGAACAGCCCCTCTATATGCCGTTTTAATCAAGAATAGTAAAATATTTTTAAGAGGGTTGGTTGATTTTTGTCGTCCGATTATCTACGCTAATGGGATATAGGACCAGGGGGAGTGCCCTCCGTGGGGGTCTTTCTAAGGGAACCTAACCCGTATTTACGCAAGGCTCGAAGAAAACCACGGAAAACTCCGAACGGTTAGGCCGACAGCCGCGATTGGGTTCGAACCCAGCACCTGCCGTCTACCAGTTGAGAGGTCCGAACCTCTCAGCCGCTGGTGGGGCCATTTTTAAGAGGGAGTCCTAAAAAAGTTAACTTTTCCGCCTTGAACAGATTTTTATCATAGCAAGTAATGCATACATTATACAGAACCTGCTAAGAAATTTATACCTGAAAGAAATTTCGTTTTAAGCAGGTTTTCGTCTTAATTAGTATAATTTTTATGGTGTGTAAAGAGAACCCATGGAAACTTGCCTGAAATATTCATTTTGTGGTCTCTGTGAAATACCCTTTGAATGAAAACCTGCTAAAAATAGAATGTTAATGTGCTCCCTACAAATTCCATCTTAACAGATTTCATTACATTTTGATAAACTTTCGTAATTGCATTTTAATTTTTTTTACAAATTTTAGAGGGGGCTGCAGCTCCTACAGCCCACCCTTTGAATACGCCACTGGGAAGTTCTATGCTCTAAAAAACAAAGCAGTATTGAAATCCGACGCTTCTCTTCGAGGGAGATATCTGTGGTTCGAGCAGCTCCGTGCGAAAGGAGGGAGGGGGGGGGGGGTGAGCTGTCACCCCAGGCGCGGAAATTTAGTGGGCGCCAAATCGAAATCCCCCCCCCCCCAGGCACAGATTTCTCTTTGCACGCTTCATGCTCGGAATAGCCCCCCCCCACCTAATTCTTTACCCGTCTTTCTGGTCCTTTTTATTATAATATATTTGAAGACATTATTATTAAAGTGATTATTAATGAGGGGAGGGGTTCTTTATCTCCTCTCCCTGCACAATCTGTCGCGTCTAAATATTCTGGTAACTTCGACAGCAGTTTTTTTGAAAAATTCTCACATTTCGCTTAAAAACAAACTCAGTTATTTGAACAGACACTAAGTCAGTCAGTCAAATAGTCACTCTTTTCTCTGTTTCTCTCTCCTTCATCTATTCCGAAATCGAATTATTCTTTCATTTGTGATGCTCCGCCTCAATTACGGATAACGGAATTACAATGGCGGATACAAGGGGGGGGGGCGATGGGGCGATCGCCCCCCCCCTTGAGCCTTAAGGGGCCCCCCCCTGAAGGGTCGGCAAAATGACAGATGCTCCTCGCACGAAAATAGAATGGGGCTAAACTCGAGACCGGCGCGACCCGGGTCGGGTCGTGCCAACTTTAATTTACTAGGCTAGGACTAGGTCAGGTCTTCACACTTTCAGAGCCGGGGTAGGTCGGGTCGTGTTACTTTTTTTCTGAAGAGCTGGATCGAGTCACATTGTTTTTATTCAGATCGGGCCTGGCGTGGACTGCCTTTTTCCTACAGGTTTACACGGACTAAAATTTCCAAGCCCAGGCTCCGTCCGGTATATAAGGTAAACGATCAGACTCGAGGGGGCTATCGCCCCCCCCGTGTCTAATTAAGGGTTTGCGAAGCCACATTATGCATCCTCGGAGAAAAATAATTGGAGACCAAATTAGAGTCCGGCAAGGCCTATCCCGGGCCGCGGCTTTTTAAATTCATGAGACTGTCTGGGTCAGGTCTTCTCACTTTCAGAGTGGACGTGTTTTTATCTTTATTTTTCGGCCCAGACTTCTTTTTCTTCCATATCGAGTCTGGCCTAGAGTCATTCATCCGAGATGTTTGGGAAGAGATGAGACCGACTCGGACCGTGCCCGATACCAGCCAATGTGGAATCTAAGGGGGGGGGGGAGGGGCGATCCCCCTTGGGCTAATAAAGGGTTGCCAAAAAGACATGCATCCTCGCAGGAAATAAGTTGGAGCCTAGCTCGAGTCCGGCGCGGCCTGCGCCTTTGTAAATTCACAAGCCTTGGGTTGGGTCAGGTCTCGCTTTCAGAACCGGGCCGTGTCGTGATCATTATTTTCTGCAGATTTGGGTCGGGCCCAATGTGGTTCAAGGAGGAGATAAAGGGGCGATCGCCCCCTCCTCCCCCCTGGGCTAATAAAAGGTTTCCAAAAGGACATGAATCCTTGCAGGAAATGAGTTAGATAATAACTCGAATCTAACGCGGCCCGCCCTGTGCCGCGCCTTTTTAAATTCGCGAGGCTCGGGCTGTGTCTGGTCTTCCCGCTTTCAGAGCTGGGTCGTCATTTATTTAATACTATCATGATCATTATTTTTCTGTTGATTTGGGTCGGGCCTGACTTATTTTCCTTCCAGATCGAGTCTGGCCAGGAGTCATTCTTCTTAGTTGTCTGCATTAGAGATGAGACAGGTTCAGACTGAGTCTGGGTCCAATACGAGCTCGCGTTCTATTTTTATATTGGTCTTAGAGCTCGGACTCATTTTTTCTGAAATCTGAAAATTTTATTTTTGGATGAATAGAAAAAATTAAAAGAGCTTTTTTCCCTTTAAAAATTACACATTCCTTTTCAAATCACTGTCTTGCTATCTTGATCAAAATGAAAGTGAAGCAGATTTTTTTTTTTTTTTTTTAATATTTGAATGCTTTTTTAAAGAAAACAATTAGTCATATCTACAGCTACAGTTTTATGTTCAAGCATTGCCGGCGACCGACGTGCTGGCGTCTACAAAAGAGCGGGAATAATGAATTGTTTTTAGTTCGATTTTCGTTTATGGCAGTGATTATTTTGCCACTGGGCCGTTTATTTTTATCAGTATTATTACTTAGACATCTTACGCGAAAAAAATATATATTTTCTTCAGTTTTTAGTTTGCGGTTTCCGAATAATTTAAATTTCTAGTGTATACAACGTATACAAGTCGTAATCGCTCTTCATATGGAAATAACTGTAGTAATTATTTCTTTTGGGATCTCTGCTGATGCTGAAGCTATACTCTGCAATTTACGAAGTGACTTTCAGCTGTAAGTAAATATATTTACCATTATTCTTCCAATAGAAAGTAATCGAGCAGTGTTTTCTCTGTTCCCATAAAAGAGTTGAACTTTAAAATTTCTAATTAAAAGTTATTTTCAGGGTCATGCCTACAGCATACCTATGGTTTGTTATGAAGAATGAAGTGGTTATTGTTAAAAATGTGAATTTTTTACCGAAAATTGAAAAATGTTGTGCGATTTGATATATAATAGACAATAATTTCTACAAGTCATATGCATTTACTCATGAATCACACTTCTTTAACATGTCCATAATATTTTCTTATTAAAACAAAGACAAAATATGATAATGCTTTTATGTATAATGCGCATTTTATTTTATACCAAACTGTTCTTTTGATAATATTAAATTTAAATTTTTGTGTACAAAACATTTTTATGTAAAAAATAGATTTAAAATGATAATTATTTTTAGAACATTTTTTATAAGTATTATGGAAATTTTTTTTCTACTATATAATTTCATTATCGGGCTTTTGCTCTTGATGTCACTAAAGTTTCTGGCACAGGTGGGACCGGGCTGTGGAACAAGAGCCCGAATTTATCTCTTGTCCGCACTGACCAAAATTTCACTGGTAGTTCCGCCGAGACGGCGGAATGGTTCCGAATTTTCTAAAGGGCCAGTAGAACTAGAATAATTTTTTCATCGGGCCGGGCCAACAAACAAAATAAACGGGCCGAGCCGTCAAAACAATTGAACGGACCATACCCGCAGCAAAAAATTAGAAGTTAGCCCCAGACCACGCAGCAAAAAGCAGTCAGCCGCGTCCAACGCAACCCACAGCAAAAAAGTAGAAGTTAAACCGACCAGCGGCAACATGTAGAACTCAACCGACTCAAACCCGACATCCAGCAAATAAGTAGCGGTTAACCCAACTAGCAACAAAATATAGAAATCAAACGGACCCAAATGCGATCCACAGTATAAATATTAGTTAACCCGACCAGCAAAAAAGAAGTCAACCTGACCCAAATATGACCAACAACAAAAAATAGAAATCAACCGGACCCAGACCCGACCCGCAACAAAAAAGAAGTCTACCGGTAGTGGTGTACCGAGTAGTACTTTGGCCGAGTAGCCGAGTACCGAGTACTCGGCCGAGTACCGAGTAGTTGTATAATAAGAAAATAAAACATTGATGTACGCATAATGTGAGCTTAGGTGTACATATATATATAAATATACCTGTGTACACATATCTATAATATACATATATAGTATAAATAAATTAACTCATTAAATTTGAAATTTATTTGTGCACCTTTTAAAGACAATTTTTGACAGTTCAAAACTAATAAAAAAGGAGAATTGATACATGAAAACTACAGTTATTAACTAATATAAAATTTAAACATTCTTTAACCCTCCAATTTATTCCAACCATTGAAATCTGTCTATCAAAAATAAAAATGTTTATTGGTTACTGTAACAATTCATTGAATAATGCAAACATTTCATATTTATTTTGTAACTGTCTGTACCTTATTTTCTTTTGATTAAAAGAAATGTATTGGCTTTGCAGTTTCTTTTCATTTTTCATGTGTACAGATTATATTATTTTAAATTTATTTTTTTAAAATATCTCAGTAAAAAACTAACCTTTTTCAGTGAAAATTATAAATGCATAAATTAAGATTGCCTTAAAAAGCAAGCTGTAAAATTGATGAGTTTAGATGATCTAAAACTTGAAAATCCACCAAAGAAACAAAAAAGAAGTATGAGAATACTAATGTCGACGAACCAAAAGAGAAAATGCTAGCAAAAAGTTCATCTATTTTCTGGCAATGTTTTGAGGAAATTATGAATGAACAAAAAGATTGTGGCACTAGTACTAATTTAAAATCACCGCATGAAGAATTGGTACAAAAAGAGATACAGGTTTTCTTAACAGAAGACATGTAAAACTGACACTCCATTTGCATGGTGAGGGAAAAAAAAACTTTTCCGATATGCGCAACCTTGCAAAAAACTCTTATATGCATCTTCAACAACTGTTTATTCTGAACGTAATAGAGGCGGGCCAAATTTATAGTAGTAAAAAAAATGCCCTGTCTACTGATAATGTAGAACGTTTGGTGTTTTTGCACGATAATTTGAAATATAATAAATTTAATTATTAATTTTTTATTGCATTTATTGTATTTTCAGTTTCCTTTATCCAAAATAAGACTTTTCTGTTTTTCTATATATAAAAAAGTGTTTTTATTTGTATAAACGTGAAATTTTTTTAGGGATTTTGTTCTTAACTTTTTTTTATATTTTGCAGACATATTGTTAAATGCAGAGTAAATAGTTTCATGAATTACTACATATATTATACATTGATATTTGAATAACTTTTTACAGATCAGTTATAAATTCATATACTTAAAAAATGAAATTCTTGCAACTACTTGGTATTGGCCGAGTACTCGGCCAAAATTTTGCCGAATACCGAGTACTTGGCAAATTGGCCGAGTAGGCCGAATACCGAGTATTTACCGAGTACTCGGTACGGCTCTATCTACCGGACCCAAACCCGACCCACAGCAAAAAATAGAAGTCAAACGGACCCAGACCCAACCCGTAGCAAAAAACAGAAGCAACATGACCCGCAGTAAAAAAATTAGTCCCGAGTTACGCATTAAAATCGAGTCTCCAATGTTAAAACTGTTGTTAGCTTTCGTTTTTTCAAAACTAAAAACTAAAACAAAATCACTTCACCTTTTTCATTTACGTATAAAAAAACATTTCATATTTATTTACTTAGAACAGGTGTCACAAATAAAAAATTAAAAAGTTGACATGTTTCGGTTCATTCATAAGAACCGTATTCATAACACATAAAATCAGTAGAAAACTAAATGACACTGGATATAAATATAATTTAAAAATTCCAAGTTTCTGAAATCCCCCCTCCCCCTTGAGGACTCTCCAGATCCGCCCTTGCGGAATTATTTGTTGATATTCAGCCAATCAATCACTGCCTGCCATCCAGCGGCTTATTGGAATAATCGATTTAATATTTAATCCGATGACGAGATTAATATCAAATCAAATTATTATTAACTGTTAACGTAATACGATTTGTAATTTTTACGTCATCCGTAAGATTTTAGTTATATTAGTTATAGTAAGATTAAGTTAGTTGTAAAGTTAAGATTTTTAGTATTTTTTGAGCTTTAGAAAAGAAGTATGGTAAGATATTTATCAATATTTTATTTTAGATTAAGATTTTTATATGTAATGATTAAGATTTTTATATTTTTTAAATCTAATGTAGACTCAGCTAATAAGCTGATTCTGTTTCTTCAACTTTTCAAAATACTTTAATAATAATAATAATATATCCCACATTTTTAAAGTTCTTTTTTTTTTTTCTAATCCAGTCTTCATTAATCATAATTGCTTCTTGAAGAGCTAGTGCAAAATATTCCTTTGTAATAATGTTATCTAAATATATTTGCTATACCATTCTAAAACGACCGCCTTCCATGCTGTTTTTAAACCTTTCGAGTATTGTAACATTGCATGGCTAAAGGATTTTAATTGAATTTTGGTATAATAAAACAAGAATTACACCCTCTTTTCAGCAAAAAATTATCTTTAAAGACAATTTCCCCTTATTTAACATTGAAAAATTTTTATATTAAATATTTTATGTACTAAATTAATAAAAATAATATTCTATTAACTGATATCAAATTAATAAAAAATAATTATATAAATAAAATTAAATATTAAAAATTAGTTTCACTACTAAGAATTCATTTTTTTAATTATTATTAACTGATAATAAAATTAATAAAAATAATTTTATAAATAAAATTAAATGTTAAAAATTAGTTTCATGAGCAAGAATAGATAAAAATAATATTTTATTATGTCATAGTAAATCAATAAAAATAAATGTATAAATAATTAAAATTAAGTATTAAAAACTACACTCATTAGCAAAAAAAAAAAAAAAAAAAAAATTATAACTCATAGTCAATAAAATTAAATGTATAAATAAAATTTATATTAAAAATTATACTCATTAACAAATACAGATAGGAGTAATAGATAATATTTGTTTGAATCATGATATGCTAACCAGAAAATGTATAGTTAAACTTTTTTAAATTTATCTAGCAGTAACATGGGAGCACCTATGCAAAAATTACAGAGAAAAAATTAGCAAAGCTAAGCTTAGTGCATAAAAATTCGAAAACCATAGAGGAAAAAAATATATATACAGTAGACTCCCTCAAATCCCCAGCCCTAAAATCTGCACATAATTTTCAGATGTAAACAATGAAACATTTAGTTTTGATGTAGGGACAAAATTTGATTTTTTTATTTTTATATCTGTTCATACATATTTTAATTTCTAATTTTCATAAATATTACTGAATTCATATGTTTTCATGAAGGAAGAATAAATTTATTTTGGAATAAATTAAGATATTGCTGACATCACTGGTAATCACAATCTTTAGATTAAATATATTTATGTATTAACCACACTTTTTTCATTATTAAATCTGGCTAAACTTTGAAATAAAACCTTATTTCATGATTTTGATGTGAATTAGTAATGTATATAGTATATTTTTCTAACTTTAAAATGTAATAAGTACAGTAGACTCACTTAAATCCGTAACCCTTAAATCTGCACATAATTCACAGATGTAAACAATGGAACTTTCAGTTCAGATGTAGGGATAAAATCAGGGTTGGCATGATTTTAACCATCCAGCGTATGAAATTTCAGCTTAAAAGGCTCTCGCCAGACTAAAATTTTTATTCGCCACAACTTTACATTCATTCAGACAATAATGTTAGCCCCCACACCTGCACAGAAAATGAAATATTTACAGTGGTGTAGCTAAGGGGGGGCGTCCGCCCCGGGCGCCAAGGCCTAGGGGTGCCAAATTGAGAGAAATTGTTATATATCTATATTGGGGTGGGGGCGCAAAATTTCTTGCTGGCCCCGGGCGCCAATAAACATAGCTATGCTACTGAATATTTATAACAGACTTAATTTAAATTGACGCTTGTTAGAAGGAGCTGACAATGAAGGAAAGACGAAGAAATAGACGACGAGCATTTTTACTTCTTTTGGAAAATAAATATCGTACCACTTCATTATGAAATACTTCCGTGTATCATTGTGCATAGTTTGATTTTGAAGCACAGCATTTTAAGGCTGTCTTTGACAAAATACTTTTTCATTCTCAACAACTCGAAATTTTCCGATACATTTTCACACTTATTTTTAAAGGTAAAGACATAAAACTTGCTGAGATGATTTTTAGAGAGACGTATTAGATGCCGTGTGATTTCCTTTTTTGCTCAATTCATTAGATTTTGATTTATAAAAAATTATTTTCTCAGTATGAGCAATTCTTTCGTTCCCCAGATCTCGCGCTTTGAAAATTTGGTTTAAAACCTCATTTTTGACAGCCTTTTTTGCAATATTTTCTGCATTTACCAAAAAATCGACAAACACGGTACCCTGAGTAGCTCCTAAATAAGAGAATTTGCCAGTTTGTTGCGTTTAACAGCAAAAGTGAATTTAAAAATAAATCGAGTAAAAATAAAGAGTTTGAGAACTTTCTCATGAAACTGTCACTTCTCCTTTAAAATATAAAATAGTGCCATATTAGGGAATTTTACAATTTTTGGGCACTTTACCCTGCATATATCACAGTTGCAGAAAGCACAGTTAAAAAAAAAAACAGCAACAAAAAAAAGTTGAAACACAGATTAATATCCATTTTATGAGTATGTAAAGTGTTCATTTTCACATGCTTATAAAGATAAACCCTTTTGTAATAAAATACAGTACACTTCCTCAAATCTGCACAGGTTGGAACTACTACAGGTTGTGTGGATTTTAGAATTTTGCAGATTTCTGGTCATTACTTTGTTTACATTTTTTAAACAGTAATATTTCAATGTAATAATTAATGCAATTGATTATAAAAGAATGCTTACAATATAGTGAATTATTTTATAATTAAGAAAAAAAAAACTAAAATAATAAAAATTTCGATAATTTTTTAAAATAAAAATATTCAAAGCAACGCTCAAATAAATAATCAGTAATGTGTAGTTAAATATTCACTATATAGATGAGATGCATTTTTCCTAAATTTTTCAATTTAAACGTGCTCAAAAGTGCTCGACTAATTCACATCAAAATTATAAAATAAGAAGCTTTATTTCAGGTTTAGTCAGATTTAATAATGGAAAAAGCTTCATTAATGCATAAATAGGGTAAACAGTACAGTCATTGGCTCTGTGTACAGTTATTGGCACCTTTGGATTTAAATTAAAATATTAAGGGAACTATAAAAGTTTTGATGTTGAAAATAATTTTAATGATAAGTTCATTCCTTTTCATAACCACATGAGTAATATCATGGCTAAAAAACAAGTGCATCATATTTTTAAAAAATAATGTTCAGAGGAGTGTCTCACTTTTTAGAAATTGTCACTTTTTTTTTTATTATTTGTTAAGGCCTCTGTCCGTCAAGGAAATGCTTGCGAGCTAATGCTATTCCTATGGGGAAGCATTTTTCTAATAACTCTTTCGCATTTTGACTTTTTTTTTTTTTTTTGCATTGGATAACTGAGGTGCATGCCAACAGCACACCTCTTTTACTTTTTCTATTTTGGTTGCAGATATTTTTTACAAAGTTAGTTTCACATTCAAAACCGGTTTTGAAACTGAAAGTGCTTTAAAAAAAAATATCTGCAACCAAAATTGAAAAAGTAAAAGAGGTGTGCTGTTGGCATGCACCTCAGTTATCCAATGCAAATAAATAAATAAATAAATGCGAAAGAGTTATTAGAAAAATGCTTCCCCATAGGAATAGTATTAGCTCGCAAGCGTTTCCTCGAGCGAGGACAGGGGCCTTAAGGATTCACTCATTCACTGTAGATTTTTAATAAAAAATAGTGCATTCTTTTTCATTTTTCTTCCCAGTTTTATTATTTTAGTTAAATATGTAACGATACAACTTAAATAATACTGATTTGGTTTTATAAGTTGCTAAATATTTATTTGGCATGGGTGCCAACTACTGTCTATGATAACTATGACAAATCCAGTTATTGGCACAGGTGCCAATAACTCTAATTTTCATGAAAACATTCAAATGAAGCATTTGTGTGTTTTATTTCTAGTAATACACTTTTAAATATGATCTACCAGCCATTTTAAATTGAAATGTAAAATTTTAACAGTTATTGGCACCGGTGCCAAGTTACTGATATGGGGATGCCAATAACTATATTGTTTTAGTGATGATTAACATGTCAAACTTTCAGTTAATATACTAATTCATTATCATTTTTTAAATTTAAATAGATATTTCTTCTAAATATAAATAATTAACCCTTTGCTGGGCACTCAAATTTTCATCACATGAGCAGGCATGTGCTGTAAATTGTACAAGAGGAGGTAAACATTCAATTATTGCTGTTTTGTTTTAATTTCACAGGTAATTTAACATACAGACAATCATACAAGTTATCTCTGCTCACAATTTATGAAAGTATTCCGCAATACATTTAGATTTATTTTGTTATAAAATATTAAGGCAGGCGTGAATTTTGTTTTAAAGAAAAAAGAAAGTGAATGTTGTACTTTTTACAATGACACGTCCACCAAAAGTTTAAATAAAATTATTTACTTCTATATAAAATATTTAATATAAAAATTTTTCAATGTTAAATAAGGAGAATTTGTCTTTAAAGATAATTTTTTGCTGAAAATAGCATATAATTCTTGTTTTATTATATCAAAATTCAATTAAAATCCTATAGCCAAATGTTACAATATTCACAGGTTTAAAAACAGCATGGAAGGCATTCATTTTAGAATGGTATAGCAAACATTTAGATACTTACAAAGGAATATTTTACACTAGATCTTAAAGAAGCAATTACATCGATTAATGAAGACTGGATAAAAAATAACTTTAAAAATGTGGGATATACACATGGTTTTGGAATACTTTTAATGGAGCTATATGCCTAGAAAGGGGGGGGGGGGATTCTTTTCTTACTCTTGCAGACACAGCTATTTTAATTTTCAATGTGTTTAAAATATCCTAGGAGATGACATGTTTGCAAGAATAAGTAGCACAGAGCTGAAAATGAAACTGAAGTATTAATTATATCGTAATACTAATAATATATATTCTACATAAAAATACAAGAATTTATATTATAAAAAACATTTTGCTTAGTAAGGCGTTGTAAATTAACAAAAACATTTAAAATTTTTATTTACATGTTTCAACACATTATTAATAGAGTCATCCTGAGAATGTAAATTGAAAAATAAAAATTACAAATACAATGAACATGAACAACGGAATAAATAATTTTTGTAAATAAATAAAATAGATGTATCAACGTGCTTTTTAATTTGATATTGTCCTTGGTCTAGTTAAATAATTATTAAAAATAAATAAATGTATCATGCACTTTTTAATTTGATATTGTCCTTGGTCTAGTTAAATAATTATCACATAAATTGTCTAACCATTCAATCCATATTTATTTACAAAAATTATTTATTTTGTTGTTTGCGTTCATTGTTTTCCACGTTCATTGTATTTGTAATTTTTATTTTTCTATTTACATTCTGAGGATGACTATTAATGAGTTGAAACATGTAAATAAAAATAATTCTAGAGATTGAGCTATTGGGAAAATTGTAAAAGATGCGTAATATACTATCTGTTGAGTGACTACATCAAAATGTAATCAGCACCAATTTATATTAGGGACTAACTAAAATATAAATTTTTACTAAATTTTGTGCATTAGATTTAGAGAATAATGCCTACAAAATTTGTATTGCATACATCCATACAGACAATCACTGGCAGGCATTTTGTTAACATTTTTTGGTATCTCTGATCCCTAAAATGTATAAATCCAGCAAAAACTAGAAGTAAAAAAATTTCATGAATCCAGATCTTTCTTCTTGCAAAGATAAAAGAAATTAAAAAGAAAAAAGAGTCATGACATTTTTTTTTTTTTTTTTTTTTTTTTTGGGGGGGGGGGTAAATTTTCTATACTTCTAGTCATTTATTATTAAAAATTGCACAAAATAAGTCAGTTTCATATGAATTTAACTTAATATAATTATAATTAAAATGTTTATTAAAGGTATATACAAATAGTTTATTGATTTCTTTTGTCTTTGCATCTATGTTGATGATTTTTATTTTTGGAGGGTGCCAATAACTGTCAAATAAAGTACCAATAACTAAAAATCGGGTGACAGTAACTATGATTTCTGTCTTACATTCATTTATATTTTTTAATTTATTTTTAGGTTCAGCTGTTTTATCTATGCATTATCAGAAAATAGCATCTTTAATGGTTTTAAGTTAAATTTTGGTTTAATTTTAGCTATAAAAATTAAATCACACCAAGTGTTACAACAGAAAAGTTGTATTTTAGGTACCAATAAACTGTACGGTTTACCCTACATATGGTAAAAAGATTGTGATTACCAGTGATATTAGCAATATTTTTAATTTTTTCATAAATATATTCCTTCCTTCATGAAAAAGCATGAATTCAGTCATATTAATAAAAATTATAGATTAAAATATTAATAAAATTGACATAAAAATTAAAAAGTCAAAATTTGTCCCTACATCTGAACTAAAAGTTTCATTGTTTACATCTGTAAATTATGTGCAGATTTCAGGGAGTTGTGGATTTAAGAGAGCTTACTGTATTACTTTTATACATAGAACCTTTAAGGGTGTTCTTAAATCAAAAAGGGCAACTCTGTGACATAAGTTTAAACTTATTTTTGTTTGGAAATGCATGAAACTAGCAAAATCTGATGTTCAAAAACTATCGAATTGCACTCATTTTCTCATTTCTTTGCAAACACCATAGATTTTTTAAAACACGCCATCAAAGATGGCGTTTTGAATTGCATTTCCTGTCGAAAGCAGAAAAACCAGTCGACAAATCAGAGAAAAGGGCGTGATCATGTGATCAAAAATGCTTCTAACTCAATAGATAATTTATTGATCAAAAATTTGAAAACTAAGTTCAATCCCAAATCACTTCCATGGTCAGGTTTTGCAATTTGGTATCTTCTTCGTTCGAAAATGAATGTGAATGCATCAAAATGTTTTGCGCTTGCTGAGCAAAGCATTTGAGAACACCATTAAACACAGATTATAGTCATTCAGGCAAGAAAAGTTTAAAACTTATTGAAATACAAAGTATGTGTCGGACGTTCCTCTCAGTCCACACAACTTTGAAGAATGTCCGTGGTAGATATAGCTGCTACCACCGATATTACTAGGTGATATCGGTCACCCACTGTGAGGTTTGTGTAAATGAAGACTTACGCTGTCAAGTAACTGAATTATCAGTTTATTAAGAATATATGTACACACTAAATACGCTATTTACATATATATACAATTATAACTCGGATATAGGTGATCCGGTTCAACATTAAATTAGATAAATATTGGCTGTGTACTATTCCAATTACACTTTCCACCTCACACTCAATACACGTTAAATTCACTTTATCGGAGCTCAACCTTGAGTCTCCCAACACAAGTATACTAGGCCTGCACTTCTTAGCCCAGAGCACTAAACACCAGGACGTCTGTGTCCTTTGCTCACCAGAAAACGCACTCCTTACGTTCTACAACAAAGAGCACACTTTACCAGAACCTCTGGCATACACCTTCTAGGTACGAGACCCAGGAACGGAGCGACTTCTCTGAGACAAACTTGCTCTTCTCAACTCACGGGGTCACACAAATGCCAACCCCCTTTTGAGCTCCCTCATTGGGCACATTCCCCCACTCCTTTCTTATTTAGTGACATGCTGCTAATCTGCTCATCATCCGCATTCCTCACTGACAGATGGACATGCCTGTCTGCAATCTTCTCTTCCTCTAACCCACCACCCTGCATAGGATTATCTGGCAATTCCCCTTTCCACAAAGAAGGAATGTCACCTTGGAAATTCTGTACACAACCATACAATACGAAATATTGAAATAGAGAAATAGTAGAAATTCCATTCTTTAGCCGAGGTGGCATCAGAACCTGACAATATGCATACTACTTACATTACATATTCAATAGACAAACTCTGGATCAAGCTACTAATACTGAAACTACAGATTAAATATCAAATGAGACTTATTCTGCCACCACCCGCACACTAAGGTTAATACAATAAATACTGATTATCTGTATTTGAAACTGAACAAGGAGGGAAAAATAGTGCTTTTTAAATAAATAGTATATGCAGTAGACTCAATCAAATTTGCAGTACTTGGGACCAGAGGTTGTGTGGATTTTAGAATTTTGTGAATTTCTAGTCTTAGATTTGTTTACATTTTTTTAAACATGATTTGAATATAATTTTGCAATTGCAATTATAATGAATGCTTACAATACAGAAGAATATTAAAATAATTAAATAAATTAAAATAAAGAAAATCACAATGATTTTAAAAATAAATATTTGTTTGACATTTACGTATAATTTAACCAATAATCTGTCATAAATGCATCATAAAGATCAATGTTCCTTAAATTTTTTTTAATTTAACTTGCCTCATGAAATATTGCCATTTTGGCAGAAAAAATCATGCATTTGCAAAAATCATTAAGTTTTGATTTCCTATGAATATAATCATGTACAGGGGTAGGGAATTTTTCAAAAATCTTACCAGCCAAGGATTTATTTCACCAGCCCGCAAGATGCAACACACTTGCAGTTGAAAATAGTTTTGACAAAATTGCATGCAATTACAAACTAAATTACAACAGTAAACTCTCTTAAATCCGCAATCTTAAAACCCGCACATAAATTATCAGTTTCACAGCTAAGGGGATGATTTTGGGATTAAAACCCCTCCCAGAACTAAGAAAGGTCGCTACAATTGCCGCTTATATGAATCAAAACCAAACTAAATATTTAAACGTTTTGGCACATTTCGGAATCGGCCCCTTTATTGAATCAGATTTCATTTAATAAAGTGATTCAATTAAATGACAAATATTCTACTTAAAATTGTGAAAGCGCATATTACATGGATTAGTTAGATAAAAATTGGTTATTTGAACTAAATCACTTTTCTGAGATGCATTATGCTAAAAAAATGAAGATTTCCTGCCACACAGATCTCTGAGTTTAAATATTATACAGTGAATATTCTAATTAATACTGATTCTATTAATTGGCGATTCAAATAATTGGCAGTCACCTTTATCAGAAACTTACCCCCCCTCCCCCCCCCAATAGAACCAAATTCTGGCTGTGCCATTGTAATTTAAAGATGTAAACAATGAAATTTCATTTCAAAAATAGGGACAGAATTTGACTTTCTTATTTTTATATCACTTCTATATACATTTTAATGTGTATTTTTCGTTAATATTTCTAAATTTATGCTTTTTCTTCAAGGAAGAATAAATGTTTTTCTGAGAAAATTCAAAATATTGCTTATATCACTGATAATCATAATCTTTTAGCAGAATGTATTCATGCATTAATAAAGCTTTTTTATTATTAAATCTGACTAATCCTGAAATAAAACATCCTTATTTTATAAATTTGATGTGGATTAGTAGTGCATCTTTATGAGGCAAATATCACTGAATAATTTAGAAAACATACATCTCATCATTATAATGAATATTATTATACATTGATTATTTACTTGATCTTTGTTTTTAATATTTCAGTCATTTTTTAAAAAAGTCAATTTTTATTATTTTATTTCATTATTTCTTTTAATATTTTACTATATTCATTATAGTTTCTATTGCATTATTAATTGCATTCAAATAACTGTTTAAAATAATGTAAACAAAGCAATGACCAGAAATCTGCAAAATTCTAAAATGCACACAACCCCTGGTCTCAAACTGTGCAGATTTGGGGGAGTCTACTGTATTACTACAACGCATTTTCATACTTTTTTTTTTTTCTATAAGAAATATGTACAACAGAGGTAAGCTTAATATAAGATAGAATTTAACACTGTAATAATTTGGAAAGCTGAAATATCTAGATTTAAAAAGTGTTTCTGATAATGTCTATTGCCTAAATTTTTTCAAAAACTAAAAATCCACTTGCCTCTAAGCAAGCAAAATGAAGTATTTCCCATCCCCTGATCATGTATTAAAATAATAAATGTCACTGTTATTATTATCTTATTTTAAATTTTTTTTAAATTGATTTCAATGCAATTTTATATTAGCTTACTTATCTGGCTTTTCCTAGGCAAGTTAAAAAAAAAAATTGCACAAAACACAAAAAATATATAAAAATCATGAAAAATTAAAAGTTGCATGAATTCCATAAAAATTTAATTGAAAAAAATGGCAAAATTTAGTGTATTAAGCTTAAAGTTTGAAATTCCAAGCACAAATGTCAAAAAATCCTTCCAGCCAGTACAGGGAGCAACAGGTAGTTTTCATATTCTTTACTTAAAAAAAAAAAAAAAAAAAAAAAAATCAATTTATGTTATTCCATCATACAAAGCTCAAATTAGTGGAATTTGATAATAGAAGGTTCAATACTTGTTTAAATACTGAATTTGAATGGGAATTTCGAAAAACTAATAAAATTTATAGTCTGATTTTATTTAAGGGTGTATTTCGATTCAAATTGCTTACTTTCAGATTTATTTTTGAAGTTCATTTTACTCTCAAACTCATCAAACTCGTGACTCTATTCTTTGATAAATGCAGAAAATATTGTAAATAAAGCAATCAAAAACTGCATTTTGAACAGATTTTTCCGAAGCTGGAGATTTGGGAACGAAAAAAAGTGTCATACTGAGAAAATAATTGTTCTTAAATCAAATTCGAATGAATGAAGTGTAAAATGATATCACACGGCACCTTGTACGTCTCTTCAAAAATCCTCTCAGCAAGTTTCATGCTTCTACTTTTAAAAATGTGTCTGAAATTGTATCGGAAAATTTCGAACTGTTGAAGGTGGAAAAGAGTTACACAGAGAGAAGGTGGTACGAAGAGAGAAGGTGGTACATCCTTAAGACGATTTATATTTTATCGGCAAATTCGGTGACATAATGAAGAGCCTGCCATTTTCAATCAACATAATGGATGAAATTAACTAATGAACTTGATTGAGATCTTAGTAAGCTCTGTGCACTGAATTTGAATGGGACTAACACATATAACACATTACATACTAACACTCATTGAAATCGATAGATATATCAGAGTGTTGTTGCCAACAAATAGATTTTTCAAAATGTCATTCTCTTTAGAAATTCAGTCTTATATCTCAGCCATTCTTAAAGATATAAACAAAACAAGAAATACTCTGGAATCTTTGTATTAATCTCAAACACACAGAAGAAAAATATTTTACAATTCCTAATTTTTTTGTACTTAATTTTAAATTTTTTAAAAATTCTAAATGGCCGTCATTTTGAAACAAGATGGTGGATGATGCTGGCCAACGAACTCTGTCGAAACATTTGTATGTACTATGTACACACCAAATTACATCCAAATCAGCTCATTAATACCCATGTTATCACGTGACAAAAATCTGATCATTCCAAAATGTCAGCCATACTAGAAATTCAAAGTGCAATAACTCAGCTATTTTTTAAGATACAAACAAAACAAAAAATGCTCTGGAATCTTTGTGTCAAACTAAAACACATAACAGAAAAATAAGTTTTAACTTCTAATTTTTGTGTACCGAAATTTAAAATTAATTTTTTTTTTAAAAATGGCCGCTATTTTGAACAAGATGGCAGATGAAACTGACACACAAATTCAATCCAGACATCGGTATATAATATATACACACCAAGTTATATCCAAATCTCTTCATAAATAAGAATGTTATCCCGTGACAAAAATCAGACCGTTTCAAAATATCAGCCACACTAGAAATTCAAAGTGCAATAACTCAGCTATTTTTTAAGATTCAAATGAAACAAAAAATGCTCTGAAATCTTTGTGTCAAAATGAAACACTTAAAAGAAAAATCTGTTTTAATTTCTAATTTTTGTGCATGTAAATTTCAAATTTCAAATTTTTTTAAAATTTAAATGGCCGTCATTTTGAAACAAGATGACCAACAAACTCTGTCGAGATATTAGTATGCGTTACATACAAAACAAGTTTCATTCAAATCTGTTCATAAATAAGGTAGTTACAGCATGACAAAAATCAGATATACTGTAGACTTCCTTAAATCCGCAGCCCTAAAACCCTCACATAATTTACAGATGTAAACAATGAAACATTCATCCCAGATAGAGGGACCACATTTTTTTACTTTTTTAGTTTTACATCAATTCCTTATTTATTTTAATTTGTAATTTTTGTTAATATTACTGAATTCATGTTTTTTCATAAAAGAAGAATAAATTTATTTCTGAAAAAATTCAAGATATCGCTGATATAACTGGTAATCACAATCTTCTTACAGAATATCATTATGTATTAAGGCGAAGATGGACTGTCAAAAATTTTTTTTCCTTTTTAACCGATTTGCTTGAAAATTAAATATGTGATTGCAATTGTAGTTATATAAGAAAAACTAAAATTTTAAAGAAAAATATTAATTACTTTGGTAATTATTAATTATTGAAATAATTAATTGAAAATGCCCCATGTGCATTTCTTTTCCATGTAATATAGTAATATTTATTTATGAGGCACATTTAAGACCTAAGAGTAAAACTTAGTATAAATCTTAAACATAAATGAAAAATAAAAATAAAAATAATAAGCCAAAAAACCAATTTTTATAGCAAAAAAATACTGTAAATCATTCTTTCGATAAAGAATTTACGGTCTATGAGTTTTGAAGTACAATTAATTTAACAAATATTGCTTTTATGTACTATAAGGTAAATACATGGCAAATTACAAAGAATTCGGAAAATTAGGGATGCGCATGGAACATTTTGAAAATTAAGGGGACCACCATCAGACATGGTGCTCACAGATTTTGATGATTTCCAAGTATGTTGTAGTGGTCATACCACTAATTATTCTGGTGAAAGGGTTCCTTCAAATGGACCTTGGTTTTTGAGAAATTTGGGGTCAAAGTTCAGTGTATATTTCAAATATCTATTAGTACAACGTCTGAATGTCAATTCGTAGCGCCGTGCCAAAGCACGCGTTTGTGGATCGATAGGTAGTGAGTTCAAATCCATCCTCGGCTTCTATTTACTTTTTTACTTATATTTATATTTTTTATATGTTACAAATTTTAAGCAGAATTGGGAATTCTACAGCTTTGAACCTTTTGATATTTTCTGAAGAGGACAGTTTATTTTATTATTACTATTATTTTAAAAAGTATGGCTCAAATGGTGAACTAACTGCAGTTCAGGGTTCAACTAAAAGTACATTTTGCAACAAATAATTAAATAAAAATGCATATTTAATTAAAATTTTGAAAAAGTAGGGCAGCGGCAGTTCAGTAATTAACTCACCGACAGTCTCTTACAGCCTGCAATGAGTCCTTGTGAGATGCGCATGTGGCGCCATCTGTTGACAGTTTGTAAACAATGTTCTGGATCGAAGAGGCACCTCAAAGTATAAGAAAATTTGAATATTTCAAAATCTCCACAATTTTAAATAATAATATTTTTAGATTAATCAATCACCTTTTTTTTTTTCAAATGTGTATTACACAATACTGTGCATAGATTTTTAGATAATGCAATGCTACATTTAATATACATTTTTAATTGATATAAGTTGTGCAAAGTTGTGAAATCTAACACATCTTCATATATACTTTTATTAATAACAATTATAATAATAATAACGTTAAGCCTAATTTTATGCGCATATTCAACACATATAACAATCAAATTGTACAAAACATTTTAAATATCTGTATCAAATACAAAAAAAGCCTTAACATTTTGAAACATGAAAGCGAAGTAAATATAAACATAGAGGTAAAAAAAAGTTTAAAGTTATAATTTGTGTGGGAATTGCGTAGGGTGTATTAACAAAATTTAAAACATGTCAAGATATGATTGTCGTATGGATGAAAAAAAGGTATTAAAATATTCACAATTAAACAGGCTTTCATTTAAATTTTCAAAACAAAAATCGATTTTTTGATCTATTTTAGCATTACTGTATTAATATTTTATTACTCTTTCGAAGATATGCATTACTTGAATTATCTAATCCTATAAACGTTTAAGAAATTTCACGTGAAAATTATTTTGTATTATTTATACAAAAAAGGATAAATTTTCTTTTAAAATGCTGTAAAATAAAATAAAAAAGCGATAGAAAAAAGAAAAATAATTATTTTAGAACTGTGCATAAAGTAAAAAATATAGAAAATATTTAAGAAAAAAAGTTCTAGGCTTAAATTAGTTTTGCTGTGTTATCAAAAGAAATATTAGTTTAAAAATTACAGAAAAAAATAAATTTTCATGAAAAAATTCAAAAATGTAAATGCAATTTATTAAGAAAACATAAAAGTTGTAGCAATTTCTTTAGTAATAAAAATACTTAAAATTTGTAACTTGTAAAAAAGAAAAAAGAAGCCGAGGATGGATTTGAACTCACAACCCTTCGATTCACAAGCACGTGCTTTGGCACAGAGCCACGAATTGACATTCAGAGGTTGTACAATTAGGTATTTGAAATATACGCTGAACTTTGCCCCCCCCACTTTCTCAAAAACCAAGGCCCATTTGAAGGAACCTTTTCACCAGAATAATTAGTGGTATGACCCCTACAACATACTTTGAAATCAGCAATATCTGCGAGCACCATGTCTGGTGGTCCCCTTGTTAGTTGGCTATGTTCATGATCAAAATTGCTGGTTAGTTATGAATTATTACACGGTACAATGCACAATTATAAAATTCCAAACATGAAAAATAATGTAAAATAAAAAATAGAAAAAAAAAATCTCGGTTGGGGGGGGGGGGGCACTTGCCCTTAGTTTGCTACCCTCATGATCAAAATTATCAGTTAGTTATGAAGTATTACAGGACACAATGCAAAATGATAAATATATATAAAAAAAAAATCTGGAAAGTAAAGATAGAAATTTGGGGGAGGGGGGCAGCCCCTCCTACCCTTAGTTGATTATGTTCAGGATAAAAATTGCTGGTTAGTTATGATTTATTACACGGTACAATGCACAATTATAAAATTCCAAACATGAAAAAAAAAAAATGTAAAAACAACAGAAATCTTGGTTAAGGGTGGGGGGGGGGGCACTTGCCCTTAGTTTGCTACGCTCTTGATCAAAACTATCAGTTATTTATGAAGTATTACTGGATGCAATGCAAAATTATAAAAATATATAAATAAAAAAAATCTGAAAAGTAAAGAGAAATTTGAGGGGGAGGCAGCCCCTCCTACCCTTAGTTGATTATGTTCAGGATCAAAATTGCTGGTTAGTTATGAATTATTACACGGTACAATGCACAATTATAAAATTCCAAACATGATAAAAAATGTAAAAAAAAATTAAAAAAAACCAGAGATCTCGGTTGGGGGGGGGGGGGGGCACTTGCCCTTAGTTTGCTACACTCATGATCAAAATTATCAGTTATTTATGAAATATTACAGGACACAATGCAAAATGATAAAAATACAGTAGACTTCCTCAAATCCGCACAGCTTGGGACCAGAGGTTTTGCGGATTTTAGAATTTTGCGGATTTCTGGTCATTGCTTTGTTTGCATTTTTAAAACAGTAATTTGGGTGTAATTAATAATGCAATTGAAATTATAATGAATGCTTACTCCTACTCTGGTTGGCTCTGTTTATGATCAAAATTACTGGATAGTTATGATTTATTACACAGTACAATGCAAATTTATAAAATTCTAAACACGTAAAAAATATGTGGAATAAAAAAAAAAAAAAAACAATAAAAATTTAGGGAGGAGCAGCCCCTCTTGCCCTTAGTTTCCTACATTCATGATCAAAATTATTGGCTAGTTATGAATTATAACAACAGAATATAATGCAAATGTATAAAATTCTAAATACAGTGAAATCTGTCTAAAGCGGAATCGCTAGGGACTGAAATAAAATTCCGCCTTAGGCAGATTTCCGGCTTAGACAGAAAAGTTTTATAGCCATTCCATTCACAGAGTATTAAACATTTCTTTGTCTAAAAGTTAAAACTAACGTATCTTTAAAAATTTTTAAAAATAAATAGACATGAAATCTTTACATTATTTTTACATAGTATTTATAGTAATAATAATTTACATTAAAAATTAATAGTACACATACATACGAGTATCAATCAAAATTACAGACTTTAGTGAAAGTAAAATTATATTTACGTTAATAAATGCCTTAAAATTATGTTGTGTTAAACTTATTTGGAAAAAAAATCGAATATTGTCGTTTGTTTATTTTATTTAATTTTTTTCTTAATGGCTTCTTTTTCCGTAGCACATTGTATTTCAGTTAACATTGGTATCATTTCATAATTGTTCCGCGCTATGTAAAACTTTTGTAAAAGCCTTAGATTCTTAAGAGCTTCTTAACTATTTCAGAAGATCATGAAAAGGTGGTGAAATTTTCCATAAGGTGTCAATGTTGCAAACGTCCTTTTTTAAAAAGATTCTCTTATCTTATTGTAATCAAAGAATGAACTTGTCAAAAATCCCGTGACCCGTTCAACAGTTTCCAGTCGTATACAATAATAAAATCATCCTCTAACTACTGTCAGCAATCTGTAACGCCTTTTCTACCCTTTGGGAATGTGACTGGACAATACATTTCATTATGAAAAGAAAACATTTCTTTCAGTTTATATTTCGCAAGAAAATTTTATTCCGCCTTAAACAATAAATTTGACACCTGGGACCCAAAATGAATGCCCGGTTCCGCGTTACACAGATTTTTCCGTCTTAGACAGATTTCTCGGAAATCTCTATGTTTAAAAATGTGAGACTCTGAAATGTTTCCGCCTTAGATAGATTTCCGGCTTAGGCAGATTCCGGATTAGACAGATTTCACTGTATATATAAAATAATTGTGAAAAATTGAAAATGGAATACTTTACCGCTTATGTAAAAATTTGCGTTTTAGCAATAAAAATGATTACACCATAATGAAATTTTACAAGAACATTACTTACCTCTCGAAGTAGCTGTTGGATTCTATAAACATTGTACTGCTTTTGTTTAATATATTTTTCATTTTTTTTATCAACAATTTTTTTAGTGATTTTTTTCAACTGCACACATAAATTAAAAATATAAATAAATAATATAAATGCATAAAAACAACTTTTTCACATGCAAAAACCTAGGCATCATGACTAAAACATTCCAGCACCATATGTGATGCCTTCACTTTTTTCGTTTCTTGCATTTTGTGCTGACTTTTTCATCTTATTTTTGATCAAAGGTTTTTTATAAGATTCTAACGATCTTCGTTCTTTTTGTTTGCATCTGCAAACATCTCGCTTTTTGGCTATGTTCATTGATTCAGTACACATTGCTGTATCTTTGCACATAACTTTGTTGGATTCCATGCACCCAAAATTAAACTCGCTAACAGCTGATGTTACTGCGATTTCCAGCCGTTTTTTTGATACGAATACTTCTTTTGGGCACTTCTGCCAAATGCAGCTGTGCAATGTTTCATTAGAATTTTGTGTTTTTGCAGAAGCACAACGTAGAAGTATTTCATCAGATGCTAATCTTTGATACACTGGTAATATATTTGCAACAACATTTTCTGATAAGTGAGTTTTTATTGAATCATGACTTTTAGGTTTCTCATTGCAAGCCATCGCACGCTGATAAAAGCACCACGAGTCGGCTCCAACGGGACATTTACTGTGCACTGGCTTTTTGTCTGTAGACATACAATGATACAATGTAGCAAAAATAGCTGTTTGCATCTTTTCAATGTTTGGAGCATTGTCCTTCATAGCTTTTCGATAATAATTTTGCAATTTTAAGATAATCTCTTCTTTTAAATTGCCACGTTTGCGTCCACCAATCGTTGTCCCCTTTATTAGTAACTCTTTCACTTTATTTCGTAAGGCTGTTGCAAGCCTTTTTGCAACGTGATTCACACATTCTTCTTTTTTTTATCAAGACACTCGAGCCATATACACAATTTTCATTTAGATGCTGATGCGTTTTAGCAATACCATCTGATAGCATTGTGGTATACCTCATTTGATTGTTTTGTACTGATCGCTTCCAAATCTTCAAAGCAGCGCTCATCTCCATACTGCCTGATGAGCCTTCAAAATTTTTTTGGCAGTAGGATGCATTCCTTCTTTCCAAATGGAGAATTCTACAGAATTTTTTCCGAGATCTTTTGCAACAGAAGTACATTCTGGACAATATTTCGATAAAATCTCAAAGTCAAGAACCAGTCCCGTGATTACATCGATGTCTGTACCAATGCCGTATAAAGATGTATGGCCTCTTTTCTGCCAAGTTCCATCATACGAGACGATTACATCTAATATAGATGCATCATCATTGGCGTCTAATAAATTTTGCTCAATGTACGCCTGTCGCACCATGTCTCGTGACAATTCCAGGATTTGTTTTTTGATGGGCACGTTTTTCACAGCCAAATCATCTAAACATTTAGAAAATGTCTTTTTATCCATGCATGGCATGTTTAAAAGCATGGAAAAAGTTTCAATAGCTGAATGGCCTTTGCCCATGCTTAAAAAAGCATGTACAATCTTTTGATTTATTGTAAATTTTCTTGTGCATTCTTCTCGTGCACTTGAAAGTGTCTTTCCAAAAGAATGACCACATTCTGAACAAATTAGTTCTAGATGTTGGCTAAATCCGTATGATTGTCCCACAACGATAAGTTAGTTCTAGATGTTGGCTAAATCCGTATGATTGTCCCACAATGATTCTCAAGCAGTTCACAGATGTACATGAATTACATGTAACATTGCTAAGCAATGACATCCATGCACTTTCATCCATAAATGTATAGTTGACAGATTTTAAGTCAATTTTTGTGGATATAGTATCTTCCACTTTAGAAGATTTCCGCTTCAAACAATTTTCCATGGCAGACTTTTTTCGCTTACTCGGGCACCCTTTAGGCTTACGCCAACGTGAGCTGATTGCATGCATTTGAAATGTAAATAATTATTTACTATTACATACAATGTTTAGTGTAAATTATAAGTAACCAATCTTTCTATATAGAACTTGAAAACAAACTTCAGACTTGCTTCAAAGATAAAAAAAAAAGCAGCTTATAATAAAGATAAACATTTATTAGAAGTTGATGCGTAAACACAACTACGAATAGCGATAAGTCAAACTGTTGCCAATTACGATTCATAAATTAAAACTAAGAATTAATTAGGACAAAAAAATTTGGCGGAAAACATTTGTAAACAAAGTACAAACACATTGTAAACAAAGATCAGCTGATCAGAGCGACCCTTTAAATTTTATAAAAACATTAATAAATCCATAAAAATGATTTGATTACAAAAATTCGACCTGAATACAGAAGCTTACAAAGTGCTTCATGATTTGGGGACAAAATGTATTTTTCGAAATTTTGGACGATTTTGGCTGATTTGAAGGTCCACCTTCACCTTAAACTTTTTCAATTATTAAGTTGGCGTAAACCTACCTTATATTTCCTAACCTAAACTTCCTTATTTTATGTTTTGATGAAATTGTAATGTACCTTCATGAAGAAGCTTCATTAAATAATTTAAGAAAAATATATTTAATCTTTATAATGAATATTTAAATCATACATTACTAATTATTAATTTGACCTTTGCTTTTTTAAATATTTTAATCATTTTTAAAATAATCAAAATTTTTTATTACCTATTTAAAATATTTTATTATATTGTAAGCATTCATTATAATTTCAACTGCATTATTAATTACACCCAAATTACTGTTTTAAAAATGCAAAGCAATGACCAGAAATCTGCAAAATTCTAAAATCCGTACAACCTCTGGTCCCAAGCTATGCAGATTTCAAGGAGTCTACTGTATATATATATATATGTCAACATTTGAATGGAGAGTGGTTTTGGGATCTGGGGGTCATGATCAGTGAAAATATAACAAAAATTTACTGAAGTGCTTTCCTCCGGATGGCTGCAATAGGTAGCTTTTTACTTTTTGTAAAGAAAGCTACCTAAAAATCATATAGAAAATTCTGTAAAAAAATTTAGGGTGTTCTTAACTGCTTCGTTCAACAAGCGCAAAAAGTTTTGACACATTTAAAAGTTCATTTTTTAACTGAAAGGTATAAAATTGGAATGCCTGAGTATGGAAGCGATTTCAAATCGAACTTAATTTTCCATTTTATGATAATTAAATTACCTATCCAGTTCTAAGCTATTTGGACGACGTGACCGTTCGTTTTTCTCCTGCTTTTCGACCAGTTTTTCTGCTTTTGTCGGGAAATGTGCTCAAAACATCATCTTTGAAGGCTTGTTAATGCAAAATCTATTGTGTTTTTTTAAAAACAAAAAAATGAGTGCAATTAGACCGTTTCTGAATAACAACACCTGCTGTTTTAATGAATTTTCGAACAAAAAATTAAATCATGTGTCACAAGGTTGCCCTTTTTGATTTAAGAACACCCTTAAGAGGGCATACAGGGCAAAATTTCTTATATTAAGTTATAATTGTCAAAAAATTGCACAAAAAGCAAAAACTAAAAATCACAAAAAAGAAAAATTTTAAATGTAATGTGATTTTTCACTGAAAACAAAACATTATTAACATGTTGACTAGGGTTAGCTCAAATCAAAAAGCAGAACTATATGACATAAGCTCAAATTTATTTTGTTTGGAAATGCATGAAACTAGCAGCTAGTGTAGTTCAGAAACTATGTAATTGAAGTGTTTTTTGCAACCCTAATAAATCTTTCAGTGGTCATATTGTCAGAGTCATTATGTCAAAAGGGATGTTTTGAACTGAATTTCTGAATGAAAGGATAATCACTCAAGGAAGAATTGAAAAATGTTTGTGTGATGTGATCAAAACCCCTTGTAACTAACTAGATTATTTATCAAAAAATGGAAAACACAGTTCCGTTTCAAATCGCTTCCATAGTCAAGCCTTTCAATTTCTATCTTTCTATTTTAAAATGAATTTGTAAATACAGTATACACTGAGTACACTCTCAAATCAGCACAGCTTGGGACCAGAGCCTTGTGCGAATCTTAGAATTTTGGTCATTGTTTTGTTTACATTTTTTAAACAGCAATTTAAGTGTAATTAATAATGCAATTGAAACTATAAGGAATGCTTACAATATAATAAAATATTAAAATAACCAACAAACTAAAACAATAAAAATTTAAATTTTAAAATGAATAAAATATTAAAAGCAAAAAATAAGTTAAAAATCAATAATACATAATTAAATATTCATTATAAAGATGAAATGTATTTATCCTAAACTATTCAATGAAACTTGCCTCATAAAGGTACATAACTAATTCACATCAAAATCATGAAATAAGGATATTTTATTTCAGGTTTAGCCAGGCTTTAATAACCAAAACAGTTTAATACATAAATATATGAAGGTATGGTAAGATGACTACAATGAAATCAGCAATATATTGAATATTTTTTCAGTAATATATTTCTTCTTCCATCATGAAAAATCATGAATTCAGTAATATTAGGCATAGTCCATGTCAATTCAGGCAGCCAAAGTAAAAATCTTACCTTCATAGTCTCAGAAGTTCTTTGATTTAACATATGTTAAAATTCAGGAAAAAATAAAATTCCCGTAATTTTTTGTTTTCCCCAAAAAAATTTCTGGACCGAGATACAGGGTGCCAAAGATGGCATCCCGAGCACCTTATCCCATTTGCGATTTTTGGAAAAAAGTTTAAAGTGCTCTATCTCTAAAACAATGCAAGATATCTCGTTGCAGTTTATTTTATTTTAAAGATAATATTTTTCTGATTAAAAAGATATACTCTATTTTGAAATATGTATTTAATTATTTTTACAGCAGCCTTCTAAAAAAAATTTTTTTAAATCAAAAATAATTTTTTTCTCAAAAATGCCAATCTCAAAAATTCTGATTTTTTTACTGTTAGTCAATACCATTGAGTACTACCTTCACTGTAAAGGAGAACTTCCACTTTTGAGTTTAACAAGTTTTAGAATCATTTCAAGAATTTAGAGAATTTTACAGGAACTGCACGTCAAAAGTTCCAATAAAAGTCTCTCAATTTTTGTTTATTTGTATCATATGTAGCCTATTACATATCTTAAACAAATTAGAAATCACACGTCGAACATGGTAAATGAGGTGCATTTATACTATGACTAGTTTTATAAATATTTAGATCTTGGTGCAATAAGTATTACTCTTGTGAAAACTGGCATGAATACAAAATTTATTATGTTTCTATATATTAAATTCAGTAATAAGGAAGTAGTATGAATCCATCTTAAAAAGAACGCAATCACCAGGGCAACCTAGAATTTTTACCTATCATGTGATATTTATGTATGAAAGAATTTAATAGAATGAACAATCATCTATTAATATCATAGTGATGGGTATATTCATCTATTAATATCATAGTATCTAAATTGCACAAACTTTGAACAGCAAGCAAGAAGAAATTTCATTTGTCCAACCAAGATCTCTGAAACAATTGCAAAATATTCAGATTCACAATTTATAAAAAGGAATTTTTGTTGCCTGTGAATATTACTGTGAGTGGTGGATTGCAAAGGTAAATGAAATCAGTTGTTTATGAAATTGTTGTTAACTTTATGCTCCCACATGAATCGGCTGTTGGATATAGATTTCCACCTGCTAGACAGTAACACCACCACCAGTGTTCACTTCCTATTCACAATGTTTTAAGGATTATGGAAGCCCCAGACTCTATTAGTTAAACAGGAAGGCATCACTAAATATCAAAGGAAGATACAGATACTGTTCAACAAATTATGATGTCTATGAATTTCTAATTTCAGTTCTAAGCAGAGTACACTGTACACTGAAAGTAATATGTTGTGAAATTTATACATATATTTTGTAAACTTTAGTGTATGTTTTTTTTTTTTCTTTTGCAAGCTATTTTTAAAGCTGTCAGTTTCTTATACTTATTAAGAAATAAAATTCTATGCCAAACAAGACTAAGATTTTGATTTCCTGAGACCAGTATGTGATTGTCATACAGGAACAGGTAAAATATATGGCAAAATTTTACATGTGTTTCGATAACTTGTCAAATAAAGAAAATAAATAAGTAAATTTAGGATTAGCATTTTTGATTTCTTTTAATTTAAAAAAAAATTCAAAAGGCTGCATCAGAAAATATGAATACATTTTTTCAAAATTGAATATGTCATTTCGAACAAAAAAATGTTACCTTCAAAAAAAAAAAAAAAAAAAAAAAAAAAAAAAAAAAAGCAACAAATGTTGTGAAAAAGGTTGTCAAATGTTATGAAAGTCAAATTAAAACTTTGAAATAAAGATCATAAATATTTTATTCATCCTATTAAATCCTATCACACATAATTAACTCAAACATATCCCATGATAGGTAATGATTCTAGGTTGCCCTGGTGATTATGTTCTTTTTAAGATGGATTCATATTACTTCCATATTACTGAATTTAATATATAGAAACATAATAAATTTTGTATTACTGCCAGTTTTCACAAGAGTGTAATACTTATTGCACCAAGATCTAAATATCTATAAAATTAGTCATAGTATGAATGCACCTCATTTACCATGTTTGACATATGATTTCTAACTTGTTTAGGATATGTAATAGGCAACATATGATACAAATAAACAAAAATTGAGAGACTTTTACTGGAACTTTTGACACGTAGTTCCTGTAAAATTCTCTAAATTCTTGAAATGATTCTAAAACTTGTTAAACTCAAAAGTGGAAGTTCTCCTTTACAGTGAAGGTAAATGACAATGAATTGACTCAATGACTCAATGAATCAATGAATCTCATTGACTCAATGAATCTCAATGGTATTGACTAACAGTAAAAAAATCAAAATTTTTAAGATTGGCATTTTTGAGAAAAAAATTATTTTTGATTAAAAAAAATTTTTTTTAGAAGGCTGCTGTAAAAATAATTCAATACATATTTCAAAATGGAGTATATCTTTTTAAGCAGAAAAATATTATCTTTAAAATAAAATAAACTGCAACGAAATATCTTGCATCGTTTCAGAGATAGAGCACTTTAAACTTTTTTTCGAAAATCGCAAACGGGAAAAGGTGCTGGAGATGCCATCTTTGGCACCATGTATCTCGGTCCAGAAATTTTTTGGGGGAAAACCAAAAATTACGGGAATTTTATTTTTTCCTGAATTTTAACATATGTTCAATCAAAGAACTTCTGAGACTATGAAGGTAACCCCCCTGCCTGAATCGACATGGATTCGGCCATTAACAAAATTACAAATTAAAAAATATATAAAATTTATTTAAAACTAAAAAGTTAAATTTTGACCCTATATCTGAACTGAATATTACATTGTTTACATCCATAAACTGTGTGTGGATTTTAGGGTTGCAGATTAAAGGGAGTCTACTGTATTTCAAAACATTTTTCACTTGATGAGCAGAGTGGTTGAAAACAGCCTCCAAAGATTAAAACCAAATTCTCTGAAAATCTATGTAACCCTCTTCAGTCCCTGAGTACCCAAATGGGTACATCAGTTTTGTCCCATTTTATTAATGATACTCAAATATAAATGAAATTTCGATAAGAATAATATGTTTCGAAATCTAAGATTCGAGCTAATGAAAATAAAACAAAAATCTCGCTCTGAAGTCAAACGACAGAAGAAATAATTCAGTAATAATTAAAAATACTGTAATAATCGCCAGTAGCGAAGAGGTTAAAACAGAAATTTGTTATTTATACTCAATGACTGACAGGTATCTGGAAAAGGATATGTCTCAAGTCTTCAGACTGAGCAGTTATCTTTTATGCACATAATTATAGATATTAGGAGTAAAAAAACATGATTTTTTTTTAGTTGAAAAAAAAGTTAACATACAATGATTTTCTTCACTCCACTTTAAAATACTCAATTGCTACCAAAAATTTTATGTTCCCAAAACTACTAAATTTCAAATTGCTAATCTAATCTGTGTTTTAATTTATAAAATTACACAAAAATTATAAACGACAAATTAGTTATTTCATTTGTTAGTATTATACAATAACGTCATGGACAAAAATTTTATAATAATGGAAAATTATGTTAATACTACAGATATATGAATGTATTAAAATTATGAAAAATCTCTTATATTAAACTGCCAACACTGCTTAAAATTAATGGGCTACTTCACACACATGAAAATACCTGTTTGTTAGTATTAATTCTAAGGATGAAAAAAATTTTAATATCTCGTTTGCATTTCCAAATTTTTTAACTTATTTTTGGGGAGGAGAGGGGGGGGGATTTTTAGAACCAGTTTTGAAAGTGAAATTAAAAAAGTCTAAGCAAGATTTAAAAAAAAAAAAAACTAGAAAGAAAAAAATCTTTCATCAAGTACAGTTCATGAAATTCTTTCCAATACATTCAGACAGTGGCACAGCCAGAAATCGGTTCTAGAGGGGGTTTTTGAGTTTCTGATAAAGGTGTTTGCCAGTTATTTGAATCACCGGTTAATAGAATCAGTATATTAACTGTATCAAATAATAATGCATCTTTTTTCAGTTACATTGGTCATGTTTCATTTAAACAGCATTTACAATGTTAGAGTTAAAAACATAAAAACCACTAAAAGACAGTAATGAACCTACTTGTCAACTGCTAAAGTTGGTATTTCAGGTATTTTTCACCTCATGACATTACATGACATTGAATTTGGCATTAATTATAAACATGAAAATTTTGTTAAAATATCTTTGTTATTGTTTATAAAGTTCTCTCAAAATATCTGGGTATGAATTAAACAGGAAATCATCATTCTTTTAGCATAAGACATCTCAAAAAAGTGACTTGGTTCAAAAAATGCAAAATGTCTAAAGAAAAATGAATCAAAACTGTCACTAGCAGCAAGAACATGAACTAAAAGTACAGTAAATGGGATCAAAATCTGTTATTCATTTTTGTACATCATTTGAGATAAGTTCTATAATTTTCCTGTTATTACGAAAGTCTCTACTTGAACACATTGAGGGTGCATTCGAAAAAATATTTTTTCACCCTCAACAGATCGAAATTTTGATGTTTTCAGACTCATTTTTAAAAGTAAAAACATGAATCTTGTTGAGGTGATTTTTGAAGAGATGTATAAGATGCCATGTGCTTTTATTTTTAGCTCAGTTCATTAGAATCTGATTTATAAATAATTATTTTCTCAGCATGACCATTTTTATTTGTTCCCAAATCCCCTCTTTCAGAAAAACTCATTTTAAACTACCAACTTCCACAGCATTTTTTATAATATTTTCTGCATTTATAAAAAAAAAAAAAAATGGGACATGCACCACACCTTATATAGTTCGTGAATAAGAGAACTTGCCAGTTTGATGTGCTTAAGGGTGTATTCGAAAAAACGCTTTTCCGTTTCCAACAGCTCGAAATTTTCTGATACAATTTCAGACACATTTTTAAAAGTAGAAACATGAAACTTGCTGAGGGGATTTTTGAAGAGATGTACACAGTGGCGCAGCCAGAATTTGGTTCAGGGGGGGGGGGGGGGGGGGTTGAGTTTCTGATAAAGGTGACTGCCGGTTATTTGAATAGCTGATTAATAGAATCAGCACTAATTAGAATATTTTTTGAATAATACTTAAACTCAAAACACATCTGTGTCGCAGGAAATCATAATTTTTTAGCATTATACGTCTCAGAAAAGTATTTAGTTTAATGTTTAGTACATAGTTTAGTACCAATGTTTCCTTAACTAATCCAGTATAATATGCACTTTAAAAATTTCAGCCATTTAATTTAATTGCTTTATTAAATTAAATATGATTCAATAAAGCGACAAATTCCGAAATGAGCCAAAACATTTAAATATTAAGTTGGGTTTTGATTCTTATTAAGCGGCAATTAGAACGATCTTTCTTAGCTCTGGGAGGGGTTTTAACCCTGAAACCACCCCCTTGGCTGCGCCACTGGATGTACAAGGTGCCGTGTGATGTATTTTTATGCTCAAATTATTAGAATTTGATTTATAAAGAATTACCTTCTCCGTGTGACCCTTTTGTTTGTTCAAAAATATCTCGCTTTGGAAAAATCTGTTCAAAATGTCGTTTTTGATTGCTTTTTTTGCAGTATGTTTTGCATTTATCAAAGAATCCAAAATCACGGCACCTTGCGTGCTTTCTAAATAAGACAATTTGTCAGTTTGATGCAGTTGAGTGCAAAAATGAATTTAAAAATAAATTGGAAAATAAGTACCGTATTTTCGGGTGTATAGTCTGCGGCTTTTACAAGAAAAAAACCTTCAAAAAAGCCGCTGCCGCTTATACACGGTGCGGGTTATTCAAAGATTTTTTTTTTTACTTGGAAGTCGTGATATTTTTTCTACAATTTTTAAACCTAAAAAAATTTGAAAAAAAAAACCAACTAAATTTGTAAATGTTTTTCGCTATGCCGTGAAATATAGAGAGTTCTCTCATGTTTGTAAAAGCTTTTTATTACTATTATTATTATTGTTTGAATACAGTTATTTCTGAGTTTGGAAGAACTGTCGCAACTATTGCCAAGTATTGCACTAACCGTCAGTGAGAAATAATGACGCTCGAACGCAGTTTGCTCTTGATTTGAGAGGGTGAAAACAGTAGTATAACATGTTACTTATTTTAAACTTACTTTTTGCTGAATAAGTCGTTTTAATGTCAACTGAAATCAATTTTTTAGTACATATGTGTCATTTGTTGAGGAACGATTCAAAAGGAGCGATTCCAGCAATGGAACTAAAGGAACGATTCAGAAAAGGAACGAAATCACGGAATCGGTCCGAAACTCCGAAAAGGGCAAAGTCCTTGGACTCGTTCCGAAATGAAACAATTCCGAAAAGGTTCGATTCCTCGGACTCGTTCCGAAAAGGAGCAATTCCTATGACTCGTTCCATAATGAAACGACTCTGAAAAGGAAGGATTTCTCCGAATCGTTCTGAAATGACGTAAATCACACACTTTTTTTTTGTTCTTTGCAACAGGACAGGGAAGATTATTTCTTTTAAAAATAAACTAAAAATGATCTTGAACAGGATTTTGTACTCTACAAACACAAAGGGGTGCTGCAGCATCAATTTGCCAGCAAACTATTTTCCGATATTTTATTCATAGATTTTTTTTAAGGTCTCGGGTATAAGTCGACCCCCCTCCACTTTGAAATTCTTTTTTTGTCTAAAATTTCTCGACTTATATGTGCATATATACATTAATGGCTTCTAACTTCGAACCCTGATCGAAATATACGTTCATAAATAGTGTATAGTTGACTATACACCGATGCATCTCCGCAGCTTATACACAAACTTTTTTTACTACACTGCTCGATTTAGGACTGCGAGCTATACACCCGAAAATACGGTAGTTTGAATCGAAATACACCCTTAAGAGCAAAAGTAAATTTAAAAATAAATCAGAAAATAAGCAGTTTTGATTGGAATCAGGGTTGGCAAGTTTTTGACGCATGACGGTTTTTACCGGATTTTACCATGGTTTTTACCGTCATGTCAAAAACCTCCTTGTCAAAAATGTCGAAAACTGTCAAAAACCCATTTTTCAATAGTTTACTCTTTACACTACAATAACAATTGTTTTTTCATTCTGTCTTTAGTATCAAATCGTTTTATATGAAATATTAAATATCAAAAAGACTCTAAAGTATATTTATCCATCCTAGAAAAACAAAATAATTGCATTAGAATACTATGGAGATCTAGTTATCTACTATGTTAGATCTCTACAATAATTTTAAGTTATTTGGCACAGTAAAAAAAAAAAAAAAAAAAAAAATTGGCAGAATTTATTACACTGTTTAAAGAAAAATAGCTTTCTCAGAAATAAGTTTTGATGTATTTAATCCAATTTGTTCATAGATTATTTTTAATTCTATATAGCAAAACTTGATTTATATAAATATATTAAACATATATGTAATGAAATTAAATATATTTTAATAGCTAAGAACTATATACATCTTTAAGGAGTAAGAAATACGACTTTCTTTAAATTTCAATCTTGTAGAGATTAAAATTTTCAAATTAATATTAAGCTTTAAACCATGTGAAAACTTCATCTTTTACTATATTTAAGTAGTTTATTATAGTGTTATTTCTTAGTCTTGGTATTATTTCATTAAAATAAATAAGTAAATAAAATATTAAATTTATTATTTTTAAGCTGAAATGTAGACCCGTAAAGAACCATTAATTATAAAATTAACTGCATTAAGATATAAATAAAAATAAAATAACACATTTAAGAATGTCTCTAAATTTAATAATAATTTATAATTTTAAAGGTAAGATTTTTACTCACAGTCATCATATGTATATACAATAAAAATATGCAATGTGTTATTTCTTTCAATTTACTTTAAATAATACCTAAATAATTTTAAATAAAATGTGAACAGGACATGAATAATTTGACTTTGATAGTTTTAATAAGTTTAGATTTAAAAAATATTTCACGACTATTCAGGTAAAAATTAATATACAGTCGACTTTTGTTAATTCAAAATCGGATAATTTGAATCTTCGCTTAATTCGAACTAAACATGAAATCCAAAAATTTTCAATGGCAGAATAACGTTAAAAATATTTATTAATTCAAACTAATTTTCTCTTGACTTCGGTTAATTCGAACTAACGAGAATTCAGATTTTTCATTTTTTGCTTCTTTTTTACGGATTTTAGATCATTTAAATAACATTCTTTCTTTGATTTTTGTGAAAATTGTTCCGAACAACCATACATATAACCCAATGCATTTGATATCCACTTTCTTAGTGCCCCGTCAGTCCATCAGTGACGCTTTAAATCTTTCTTCCATTGTGCTTGTGTCTAATCTTTTAATTAGTTTATGTATTTATACATTCTAATTTAATACTAAAACATAGCCTAATGACAACAGACGAAATAAATCTAAAAAACGCTATAACATTAAATCCTTTATAATATAGCATATTATGCATGTTTTCCTCTCATATTTTCAATTAGAACTTCGGGTAATTCGAACATTTCTTGTGGTCCTGACGAGTTCGAATTAACGAGAACCGACTGTATATATATATATTTGCACTAAATTTAACAAATAAAAACTAAACTATAATATATAAATTATTATATTCTGGTTTTTCTTAAATATTGTTTCGTTATGCATTAAGTTTTAAATCTAAGAGCTTTCAATTGAAATCAAGTCTTACAAATTTATATGAAAATTTTATTAATTTAAAATTTTTTAAGACCCTGTTTATTGAAATGAAAATCATAATTGCATTTATCAAATGTCTAAGATACGTATTTTAAAATATTATATCTAAGAATATTCAATGACCAGTCCATGCTTGACATCTATTGTCATACCACATAACAGCATTTTTTCAACTCTAAAATGATTTTAATATTAAAAATGTACATTTAAAGCTATTTAATATGTATAATAATCTATTATTATCATTTAATGTTAATGTTCATTGCATTTAGAAGAATCTATATTAATGGAGAATGAGGCCAAATATTATTCTTTCCTTTCACTCTTGTATTTTTAAAATTTTTTCATTTAGAAAATACTTTTGTTTTAAATAAATTCAACAAATGTAATTGTGAATAATAATAACAACAACAAAAAAAACGATCCGGAAATGTATTGCATCTTGCACTTACGATTAAATCTGAGATAAAAAAAAAAGATAGGTTTTTGACGGAATAAACCGGTAAAAACACGGTTTTTACCACCGTCATGTCAAAAACCAGTTTTTGACGTCAAAAACCCAACCCTGATTGGAATACACCCTTAAGAGTGTTCTTAAATGAAAAAGGGCAACTTTGTGACACATGCTTTAATTTATTTTTGTTCAGAAATGCTTGGAAACAGGTGTTATTATACAGAAACTGCCTAATTGCACACAATTTTTCGTTTTTAAAAATACATAATAGATTTTGCATAACAGGCTTTCAAAATTGACACTTTTGAGCACATTTCCCATCGAAAGCAGAAAAACCGATTGAAAAGCAGGAGAAAAACAGGTGATCATGTCATCGAAATAGCTTAGAACTGGACAGGTAATTTAACTATCATAAAATGGAAAAATAAGTTTGATTTGAAATCGCTTTCATAGTCAGGCATTCCAATTTTATAACTTTCTGCTAAAAAATGAATTTGTAAATGTGTCAAAACATTTTACACTTGTTGAGCGGAGCAGTTAAGAACACCCTGAAGGGTGTTCTTAAATGAAAAAGAGCAACTTTTTGATGCATGCACTTATTTATTTTTGTTCGGAAATGCATGAAAATAGCAGGTGTTATTCAGAAACTGCCTAATTGCACCCATTCTTCTGTTTTTTAAAAAACACAATAGATTTTTCATAACAAGCCTTCAAAGTTGACACTTTTGAGCATATTTCCCGACAAAAGTAGAAAAACCGGTCGAAAAGGAGGAAAAAAACGGGTGATTGTGTCATTGAAATAGCCTATAACTCGATAAGTAATTTATTTATCATAAAATGGAAAAATAAGTTCAATTCGAAATTGCTTGTATAGTCAAGCATTAAAATTTTATATCTTTCTGTTAAAAAATGAATTTGTAAATGTGTCAAAACTTTTTTCGCTTGTTGAGCGGATCAGTTAAGAACACTCTTAACTGAACCTCCAAACCTTGGGGGGGGGGGGTGAAAGTGGTGGAGGAGCAATGAAAATACATAATATGAATAAGTGGTGATAGGGCTTTCCATACAGTTTCTATATATTGCATGACAAGCCGTTGGGTTGAATTAAAAAAAAGTTCACCCCATGGGGCAAAGTGGAAAGGAGCACAGGAGGTATATAAAATAAAAAAATAGTCCAAGCTTTCCAATTATATATCACAAAAGAGATATCAGCAAAAGATAGAAAGGTACCCTATCAGAATTCCAACCTGCCTGTCTTTCTCTTTGAAATTTTTATGTATTATAAATTATATATCAGAGGTCTTCATTTAAAAAAAAATACCTGATCTGAAAATAATAACTCTACAATTTCAAAAAAGTTTGAAAAGTGCTTCTACAGAGGGCCAAATTAAGGAAAAAAGAAATGTACATAATATGAAAGATTGGTTAAACTTTCCGATGATATACCAGATGATGGGTCTAATCTAAAACATATTTAAAATTTTCTCCACACCCTGTGGTTTACATTTTCCTCAGAGAAAACAACCAGAAACCACACATTCCCCACTTTAAAATTTTTATATTTAATAAATAATATTTACTGGAGGGCTTCAACCAAAAAAATCATATCTAAAATTATATTCATTGTTGAAATAGTTATGATTTGAAAAATTTATCCCCTAATTGCTCCCCCTCTGCTCCCCCCCTCATGAAATTTAACTCGAGGAGGAGAAAGGTTCATAATATAAAATATTAGTCTAGTTATAACTTTCATGATATGACGGGTCCAAAAAATTTTTAAAATTAACACCTCACCCATGGGTTTTCATCCCAGAATACATCTGGACAACTTCACTTTACCCAAACTCCACTTTAAATTTTCCGTTGCATTCATTTATTAAATATATACTAGTGAACTCTGTCACAAAACCACATCTGATATTTTTTGTCGAAATAGCTACAATTTAAAAAACTTACCTCCTGATTGCTCTACGTCATGTGACATACAGTTGGAAAGGCCTGTAAACACTTTTTATATTATGCAGTTCTTATGTCCCTCCCCTCACCTTTACCTCCAAGCTCTCAAACTGCTTACCCCACTTTCCATGGGGGCAGCATTTTCATAAATTTAGCTCAAGACTTCTCTTGTGACATACCATTGGAAAGATGCATGATCACTTACTGATGTTATACACCTCTCCCTACTTTACCCTCATGGGGGCACTTTCTTAAATTTAGCTGAGACCCTCCATGTAAAATGTTGTCAGAAAAGCCTGTGACTACATACTCAAGCTATGTACTCCCTTGCCCCTCAACCTATTTTATGCCCATGGGGAGGGCACTCTTATTAATTTAGAAACCCCTCAGGTGCTTGGCAGGGTTGGGTTTCTTCCACTAACAGAAAACAAAACAAGTTTAAAATTAAAATACCATAATTTCCAGCGCATAATCCACAGATCAAACAATTTTTCAACACAGAAGTTATTTTAAATAAAATTTAACATTTTATATTGCCATAAATATTCAGCTTCAATTATTAAATAACATTTCTGGGTCCAAAAGGACTTGTTTGATCCGCAGATTATATGCCGGAAATTATGGTATATTAACCATTCTAAGTTGAGAAACAGATAGCAGCATTCTACTGCTAAAATATTTTATTTTGTTGTTATAACTTTGTTGCAATAAGGGAAATGTGGATTTTAATGAATTTTTTAATACAGTAATTATTGCTTGCTATATATATCTTAGTAAAATTTGTGTAAATTCAAAACACTATTTAAACGAGTTTCATTCTACTGTTGGTAAATGATATGTACTATTTACTACCAGTTTCAAAAGTTTTAATAACTGAAAAATATGCTGGTTAAATTAAAATGGATAACATTTAATTGATTTTGTGCATTTTAGATAAAATTCCCTTTTTTTTTTTTTTTAGCCAATGATTAAATATCATTTGACTGGTATCATGTGATCTTAGCTTAAAAACTGATGTAATCTTTAATTTAACATATAATTAAATTTGTCTGATGAAAATATTTTATGTAAGGTTAGGTACATAATTTACGCAAGACGACATTTATTATATCTTAAGAAGTTTTAAGTTACATGATAAATTTATAAAGAATAACAGTTTCTTCCATTTCTTCCGACCATTTTTTATCGTGGTTTTTCCCACTGCAGAAGAAACTTGCCATCCCTGCCTATGTGATACATGTTTGAAAATCTCAGGAAAAGCATTGGATAAATATAGTGTTTACATTTGTTTTGAAAAAGGGCAGGGTGCATTTACTGAAAAGAGCACTTTGTCAAGAAAAAAGGGGTGCTTTTTTGTCAAGCAAGAGGACAATTTTTGAAAGGAGCAGTGTTGAATTCAAGGCTTGGCACAAGGGGGGGGGGGGGGGGGGGGGCACATCCCACCGGAATTTCCAAATGTTCCCTTCCCAGAAACTGAGATTTTATGTTTTCTATGATATCCCCCCCCCCCCCCCCAGAGCTTTGTCATCCTTCACCTCAAGCCACAGGAGTTACTCCCAGAGAATAGTGTCTGAATTTTAAAACAACACATTCTATGCCTTCAGCTTGATTATTTTCAGAGAAGTATCAAGGTGAATTGGAATTTTACTATATTTACAAGATTTTCAGCACCATGGAAAACTTGGAAAGTCAGGGAATTTAAAAGTAGTCAGGAAAAGTTAGGAAATTAACAGTTTTTTTTTTTAATTCATGGGAACGTTTGGGGTAAAAAAATGACAAAATTCAACAAAATCCTAAAATTTCCCAAATGGAAAAAAAAAAAAAATTCAAAGAGCAATTATAATAAATCACTAACTTAGACAAAGGATTGCAGAAATAAACCAGCAACTCTTTGAATGCCCAATTGTCATGGAATTTTTAAAAATCTGGTGAAGAAAATTGTCAGATATTTTTTGCTGGAAACCCTCATTTATATAAATCTCATAAAATAACTTCAATTTCCGAACATTCTACTTAAAATCTTAGTTGGTTTCTAAAATGTGAATATATTACTCATACTAGGGCAAATCAGGGCTGCAAAAAAGGCAATTAAAATTTAAAAAAAAAAAAAAAAAAAAAGCAAGCCACTGGCTTTTATTGGTTTTAAGTAGTTTTTTTTTCTTTTTGGCCATAATTCGTTTTTACTCCTTTAGCTTTAATATTCTTATAATTAATTATAAACAACATATTTTATATGCTTTTTAAATTATTTTAATGTGTTCCAAGATAATGAATAATGTTCTGTATATACACTCGTTAGTCCTTAGTTAAAAATAATAATAATATGGCACTTAATGTATCTCTATCATAAAAAAATGTCTCCTCCCAGGGTCTCAAGTGCTGTGCATATCTGTGGCAAAATAGAATTTTTTTCTTTTTTTCGTAAATTTGCTTCAAACCTGTGCCAAAACGTACTGAGTACCAAAATAAAAATTTAGTATGATTTCCTTGATCCTAGAAAGGTAATGTCACTAAATTATCAAAAAATGAAAATATCGCGAAAAACACATAGATTGTCAAAAATACATGAATTTTATCAAAAAATCACAAAAAACCATCCAAAATTCTTCAAAAACACTCTTTTTCTTTATGAAAAGATAGCGAAAAATTTGTCATGTTCAGGTAAAAATCACAAAAATAACATGAATTTTGTAAGGGGAAAAAAAATAATTAAAAAAAAAATGGAACTAAACATTGTCAAAATATTGCGAAAAGACGCTAATTTCACCTAAAGATTGCAAAAAAAAAAAAAAAAACTTCAAAAATGAAAAACAGAAAATTCTGTCTGAAAGATTGAAAAAAAAAAAAAAAGAAAACCATGCGAATTCGTCAAAAAATTGGAAGAAACTGAATTTTGTCAAAAAAATGGTAGTTTCATGAAAAAATGAACAAAAAATATTAAAAGATAAAAAACCCATAAATTTCGTAATAAGGCCGTCAAAAAGAGCAAATTTTTCAGAAGATACTGAAAAGATGCAATTTCATGGGAAGATAAAGAAAAATCTGATTTTGCTGCTACTAATTCATATTTACAACTTGTAGTATTTAGTCTACATTACACTAGACTAAATAATTCTAAGTCAGATTTTTGTTGCAACAAAAATATTGTTCTGTTATAAACTCTCAAAAAGATGAAGAAAATTAAGTATGTTCTTAAACCAAAATGGGCCACTTTGTGACAAAGCATTGTTATTTTTGTTCAAAAATACATGAAAATAACAATTGTTGTTACTCAGAAACTGTCTAATTGCACTCAATTTTCTGTTTAAATAAAAAAAAAGATTTTTCATAACTATCACGTGACGTTTTTGAGCATATTTCTTCACGAAAGCAGAAAATCCGGTTGAAAAATAGAAGAAAAATGGGTGATCATGTGATTAAAATCGGCTTAGAACTGGATATTTAATTTAATTATCATAAAATAGAAAAATAACTTCTTTTCGAAATCGCTTCCATAGTCAGGCATTCCAATTTTATATATTTCTGTTAAAAAACTAATTTTTAAATGTGTCAAAACATTCTGCACTTGTTGAGTGGAGTAGTAAAGAATAGAGCCGTACCGAGTACTCGGTAAATACTCGGTATTCGGCCTACTCGGCCAATTTGCCGAGTACTCGGTATTCGGCCAAATTTTGGCCGAGTACTCGGCCAATACCGAGTAGTTGTAAGAATTTCATTTTTTAAGCATATGAATTGATAACTGATCTGTAAAAATATTCGAATATCAATGTATAATATATGTAGTAATTCATAAAACTATTTACTCTGTATTTAACAATATGTCTGTAAAATATAAAAAAAGTTAAGAACAAAATCCCTAAAAAAATTTCACATTTATACAAATAAAAATACTTTTTTATGTATAAGAAAACAGAAACAACTTATTTTGGATAAAGAAACTGAAAATACAATAAATGCAATAAAAAATTAATAATTAAATTTATTATATTTCAAATTATGATGCAAAAACACCAAACATTCTACATTATCAGTAGACAGGGCATTTCTTTTACTACAATAAATTTGGCCGGCCTCTATTATTTTCAGAATAAACAGTTGTTGAAGGTGCATATAAGAGTTTTTTGCAAAATTGTACATAATCGAAAAGTTTTTTTTTTTTCCCCCTCGCCATGCAAATGGAGTGTCAGTTTTACAAGACTTCTATTAAGAAAGCATGTAACTCTTTTTGTACCAGTTCTTCAGGCGGTGATTTTAAACTAGTGCTAGTGTCACAATGTTTTTGTTCATTCACAATTTCCTCAAAACATTGCCAGAAAATAGATGAACTTTTTGCTAGCATTTTCTCTTTTGGTTCATTGACATTAGCATTCTCATATTTATTTTTAGGTGCGTTCGTAATTATGTAAATACGTAGCACCTATTGTTGTCGTTCAGTCCGTCTGCCTGTCTGTCCGCATATAACAACACAAAAACTATCCAAATGAATCGTTTGAAATTTAAAATACATAATTATTACATAATTTTGTCGAGTTATTTCAAATTTTATGAAAATCGATAGGTAGATCAATTACAGGGACAATCAAAAGGATCCTGTTACATTACGTTCAATAGGGGAAAAAGTTTCAAATGCATTTTAATCGTTTGAAATTTTAAATACATAATTATTACATAATTTTGTCGAGTTATTTCAAATTTTATCAAAATTGAATACATAGTTTAACTACAGGGACAATCAAAAGTGTTCCGTTACATTACGGTTAATGGGAGAAAATGTTTCAAATGCATTTTAATGGTGTTACACTCATTCGAACATAGGCGTAGAATTGTATGGGCCCATGGGGCTCGGGCCCCTCCAATAATTTTTTAAATGGGCTTTTTTTTTTACGTCAACCAATTCAGAAAAAAGTCACAAATTTTGAAATTCATAATAATTTATAGAATTTTTTTTAGTATATTTTTTTTCCAGTGTGAATTTTCTTTACCTAAATTCGTTGTTTACATTTATTCTTTATAAACGGCTAAAATAAACCAAGATAACTTTTACTATTGTATATGGGCACTCTGTCTCTCAGGATTTTTTTTCTTTTTTTCTTCGATGGACAGTGAGTATAGTTTCTAGGAAAAATAACTTTTTCTTATTCTGACGTCCTGCACACGGGGCAATAAATTAACACGTCGTTACGTTAAGAACGTAGACGACGAGTCCAACACGATCAAATTACAAAACCGTAGATAAGATACTTGCCTTGCTTAAACATACAAAGAATGGGCCTTCCGGCCTAGGATAAAAAGGTCCTAATTTAAAAGCTTCGAAGAACATGGAAGGTGCGGGGGGAACATAGAGGCGGTTAGTTTTTTTTTTTTTTTTTTTTCCTTTTGCAGTGGATGACCAAAGAAAAAAGATCAGTAATATCTGTAAGGCAACGAATGCGGATGGAAATTTTTTTCTTTTTACTCAAGTCAAGCATAAAGTATAAAATTTGTATATAAATGCAAACTGCAGATAGAGACATAGCTATCAAAGTTATCTAAAAGTACTCAGCAGTCTCTTGCAGTAATAGATGATTCCCAAGGATCAAGTTGTTTTAATAAACAGTAAGTATTCAAATGTTCCAACTTTTTATTTTAAAGAATTTATTTTTGCATTATCTTAAATTATCTGATTAAAAGTCTGCACCTGCACAGACCTGGGTCGGGCCCGAAACTCGAACTCAGGCCAGTTACCATTCATTGACCGCAACCTAGCAAAGTCAGCCCCCCCCCCCTCTCCCCCCCCCACACACACACTCATATCCTAAGCCTGAGCATTTTTTTTTATCATATTAATCTGAAATTTGATTAATTATTATCGTTTCGATGTTCACATTAGAGATCCGCCCAGGCTTGCGGCCGATATCCTGACATTTCGACCGTGCCGGGTCCAGTCATTAATCTTTTTAGGCCGGGCTGGGCTTGGGTCTTATTTTTTTTCCTGGAGTATCGGGCCGGGCCTAACTTATTTTTCCGTACGAAGCCGGTACTGATTTCATTCTTACTAGTCTTTACGGACCAAAATAATCAGTTTCGGGTTCCGGCTGAATTATCTCGTATGAAAATCATTTTCTCGGCGGGCCAAGTCTGTTCAAAAATCAGTAAAATTAGGCTTGGTCCAAAAATTTTTGCAAAAAGGGCATATACTTTTAAGTTGTCATTATTCTGAAATTAAATATTAGAATTTCTTCTTTTTAAAAAATCGTAGATTTCTAGGCTTAATAAAATAGAGTTAAACGCATAAAAAGTCTGCCTATGACGGAATTTTCTTTTAAACTGAAAACTGGAGTGCATTTTCCTTGCAATTGTTGCAGAAACCTACCATGAATTTTTTTCTTAAAATTTAGTGGTGTTCAAAAAACGGACCAATACGGGTCCTGAAACTACTTTAAAACTTTTAATTAAAAAAATCATTAAAAATAACAAAACTTCAAATTACAAAAAGCTTGTGTTAAACTACGTATATGTAAGAGGAAAACTTGTGTTAAAAATATCAAAGGCGTATATTGAATAGATTATGAGATAAAAATTTATTTAGACAAATAAATAAATAAATGAAGATTTAAGAAAAGTCAAATGAGGTTTGATATGTTATTATAAGACGTACATCAATAAATTTAATGCATTCTACTACCATAGAAAGGACGGTCTTTGCCCTATTTTTCAAGAAAAGTGTCTTCAATCTTCAATCTTTATTTTGACTTTTTAACAATAAAAGAAAGTAAGAATCTAAAGTTAAACAAGTTGGAAATTGCACGTGAACGTAGCAAATGCGGTGCGTTCGTACGATAACGAAGTTTTAAAAATATTCAGATATTGCTGATATAGTAGAGCGTACTCCGGATACAGTATAGTAATCGAAATCTTTACGTTTCTGTAAATATGCAGGAAGTAATTTTTATTACACCGCAGCAACGTATATCTTATTCATAAAATGTGAAATAGTTGAATATAATTAAAACACGTACCAAACCACGTTTCCCCGTATAGCATTATATAGTGGAATACTTTTGTGTGGCCCTGTAATTTAATAATAAAAATTCTTTGCATCAGAGATTGTACAGAATGCATATTTTAGTATATATTTCATAGATTCATGCCAATTCTATTATGTTCGAATGAGTGTAACATCATTAAAATGCATTTGACCGTATTATTGCCCCATTGACCGTAATGTAACGGAATCCTTTTGATTGTCCCTGTAATTGATCTATGCATCCGATTTTCATAACATTTGAAATGACTCGACAAAATTACGCAATAATTATATGTTTTTAATTTCAAACGATTAAAATGCATTTAAAACTTTTTTCCCTATTGTACGTTATGTAACGGAATCCTTTTGAATGTCCCTGTAATTGATCTATCCATCCGATTTTCATAAAATTTGAAATGACTCGACAAAATTATGTTATAATTATGTATTTTAAATTTCAAACGATTCGGTTGGGTAGTTTTTGCGTTGTTATATGCAGACAGACGGACGGACAGACAGACAGACGGGCAGACGGACGGACTGAGCGACAACAATAGGTGCTACGTATTTACATAATTACGAACGCACCTAAAAAAGGGTTCAAATTCTTCTAAGTAATGTAATTTTTTGTTTAAATTTCCTCACATAAGTTAACACAGGATTCAGAAATCGGTGGGTTCACTGAAGAATCTCTTTAGTTATGAAAAGGCACAATATTTTCATAGGCGTAGGAACCGGGGGAGCTGGGGGAGCTCTGGCTCCCCCTGGGATTTTTCAGACGCGCTCAGCTCCCTCGAGAGAAATTAAAAAATAAAGTTTACTTTTTCTAGAAAATTCACGGGGAAAGGACGAGTGTCTCCAAACAAAAGATAGTTTTAACAAGGTAAGAACAGACAAGCTATCCTTCCGCTCCAGCACAATATGAAAAATTGAGTTTTTAGCGAAGCACTTGACCTTACTAATGCATAAAAAAAAAGATTGAATCAAAAAACTTTTGATTCTCACATACAGATCGAATCCATATTCACGAATACAGCTTCAACCACGCCTGAAGATCTCAAACAAAAGATTAGAATACATGCTGAGGATTTTGATTTGACAAATTTTTCTGCAAAGTTGACACTTTTACCAACACTAGTCCCGAACGGAACTGACAGAAATACGTTGTCGATCACAATTAAAATGATGTCATCACAGGAATTAGCAAACAAATTATTTTCTAAAGTTTACCTTTTGGCAGAATTTGTTTTGTTATTCCTATATGATTAATGACAGCTGAGAGCTTTCAATGCTTTTCTTCAAACAGACACACTGCCTAACAACAATGTATCAATATAGACACAATCACTTGATGCTATTGCATATTTATAAAGAAGAAGCCTTTAAAATTGATTTGGAAGAGATTGTAAAGAATTTGTAAGCCAAACAACAGAAATAAAACTTTAACTTTTGGTAAATGGGAGTGGGAGAAGCCTGAAATTTGAATATTTTATTCGGTATCGCCCATAAGTTAAGTGTCATCAAGTATATCGAATATAAATTATTTAAACTGGATTAAAAAGTCGGTGATCATTTGATATGCTTCTATTTTATACTCTTGTTTGTGAAAAGTGCAACACAAGAAACCCTCCAAAATGAATGAAATGATCCTCGCCACTAGCTTTTAACAATATGCTCAGCAGGGGCGTGCGAAGAGAAAACTGCGTTTAGGGCAAAGTTTCAATTTGGAACTACTTTCCCCCAACTTTTTCTTCTAACAGGCCAAAAAATGGCGTTGGTAGTATACATTTGGGGCTTTTTTAAAATTCCACGCCCGGGGTGACCGCCCCATTCGCCCCCCCCCCTACTTTCGCACGGCGCTTATGCTCCAGCTCCCCCTGTTTTTTCAAAGTTCCTACGCCACTGAATATTTTTTACCTTCAATATTCAACCTTTTTATTTATATACTTATTTTATTCAATAATAGTTTTGTCCATACGGATAAAAAGATTCTTAGTGAATATTGTAGATTTACTTATTTTGACATATTTAGCTTCATGAGTAGACTGCGCTGCTTTTTCAAACTTGATTTAGATATTTTTATAACCGCATTAAAAAAAAACACCTTACTTAAATTTTAATTATTGGATAGCTTAAGACGAATTTTCAACTTCTAAAATGATTCCAGGTGACCGTAAACATTTCTACATCATAAATTTTTAATACAATAATCTGTTAATCAATATCTTAACAAGTAAGAAAAATCATGCGTCGAGTATAGATTATGAAACACTTTCATTCACTTTCTGAAATTAACAAAATTTCGTTATTTAGGGAAATAAGGTGTTACTGTCCATAACAAAATATGCATTCCGATACTTTTGAACAGTCTTGTATTTAATCTGTCGGTTGATATATGTACATGTACTATATAATGGGAAAATTCAGGTGAGCAAGAAAACGCCTAACTGGTTCAAATTTCACTTTTAGCAATTTGTACTAATAGATCGAAACATACTTGAATACTTCTGTTCAGCCCTGTAGTTTATCTAGTACCTTTATTACGCGCCAGTATTTTGCTAAAATTTAGTTCAAACAAAAACACTCTTAAAACTACTTAAATCACATTTCCAGAAAGTGTCATCTATAGGTGACCATGTAGCCAATTCTTTGCGTGACCCTGTATATCATTTTATTTATATTCTAAAAACATTTCTTAGTAAGCTGAAAGCAGTTCAACATAAAGATGCATAACTTATTTAAAAACCACTTTTAACTAAATTACGCTCATATTCAGTAACCTTTACGAGCTCTTTTGTGTAACTATGCATATCAACAATAACATTTATACACACCATATAATTTGCAGACATTTAGTAAAACCTAAAAACGCATATTATAATTAAAAATGCATTCCATCTATCCATCAGCAATCATCGACTATATACAGTACTTTGGATAGAATATACTATTCCAAATCTTTTGTGTGTCCCTGTAATAAATACTATGCACTTCATACTATGCATGAAATATTAAGTCTCATAAATATTAAGTTTGTATATCAATTTTATTATACATGAAATCGTTTAATTAAAATCTATCGCAAATTATTCCCTTCTTTATTATTGTATATGGAATTCTTTTGTGTGGCCCTATAAATGAATAACAAAACTATTATTTTCACTACATGTTTTACAGACTGCATATTTTAGTGCACTTCGCAAATGCTTATCAATTTTTTCCCCATAGGCCGTAATGTAACAGAAAACTTTTGACTGCCCCTGTAAATAAACTAATCATGGTAGAAACTTCATTTTCAATAGTGTTCGTGCTAGGGTAAACGTCAATAACATCTATAAATTTCATGGCAATTCGAGTATATTTACGAGAGTTAGAGAGCGAGCGCGGGCAGACGGACAGACAAACCGAAAGCACAAACACTTTTTAACTTTGTTGGATAGTGTTAAAAGATTCTTATGCAAAGAAAACATCATATGTTAAAATTTATAAATTAATTACTAATTAGAATTAAAAATATGGAATGTTATCATGCCCTTTGTGATAGATAATTTTTCATTTCATCTTTCCAACAAAGTTGAAAGTGTTTATGATTACGGTATATGTTGGTGGTATCTGATATATGAATAATCACTGTATATTTGCGACCCCAAAAATCTGTAACAGAATAGAAAATACTACATTAAATAAAGTTGATTTGGCATCCTAAATCAAAATTATTTGCTTGGCACTTTTTCTTTCTTTTTTAAGAAAACTTTCTTTTGTATATAATTACGTGTGCAAGAGAAATTTTCTAAAAGATTTACTTTTAAAATATTGTGGCGCAAATAGAATATAAAAATAAAACCATCTATTTAAAGCAACGTTCATAAGGATTAAACGCCATATTCAGCGTTAAAATCCCTTGAGCTCTGCTGGTAGAATTTTCTACCACATAATTTTATTTCCAAAATGTCACAATGACACCAGAAAATTTGACCAAATTTACTACAAAGAGGTTTAATGTATTTTTTCGTGTTTATCGTTAACCGGTTTTTTTTTTCTTTGAAAAAAATACTGGTGCCAATGTGACAATTGGATTTTTGAAGAAATTTACACCCCAGAGCTCAAAGGGTTAAATTAAGAGAATAATGGAACAAATTTCAACATATGTATATATTTCTAATTATTTTATTGTTAAATAGAATGAAAAGAAAAGCAAGGCAAGAATTTCACAATCTTAGAAAGGATTTCATATTCAACGATCAGTGCATGATTTATTCTTATTTTGTATTCCCTAGTTTTATTTATGACTAGGGTCATAAATGGAAAATCCTCAAGGGGGGGGGGGGCGATATCAAAAAAATTGGAGACTCGAATCTGATGCGCGGATCGGGGCTAATTTTTTCACTGCGGGTCGTTTTCCTTTTATTTATTTATTTATTTGCTGCGGGTCGTGTTTGGGCTCGATTGACTTTTACTTCAACTGCGAGTCGGGTTTGGGTCCGGTTGACTTCTATTTTTACTGCGAAACGGGTTTGGTTCGCTTGACTTTTTTTTTGCCGCGAATCAGGTTTGGGTCTGATTGGCCTCTATTTCTTGCTGCTGGTCGGGTTAACTAATACTGTTTTTGTGGGTCGCATTTGGGTCCGTTGGACTTCTACATTTTGCTGTAAGTCAGGTTAACTTCTATTTTTTTTAATTTGCCGCGTGTCGTGTTTGAGGCCGGTTGACTACTATATTTTGCTGCTGGTCGGTTTAACTTATATTTTTTTGCTGTGGGTTGTGTTTAGGTCCGGTTGACTTCTTTTTGCTGCGGGTTAAGTTAATTTCTACTTTTTTACTGCGAGTCGGGCTGACGACTTCTAATTTTTAGTTGCGTCTAACGCATTGGATTTTGACCTGACCTAACGAAGCCAGAGGCTCATGAATTAAAAAAGGCACGACCAGTTCCAGGCCTCGCCGGACTTCTTCATTTGACCCCAAATCATTTTCTGCGAGGATGTATAATGTCGCTTCGCAAACCTTTTATTAGCCATAGGGAGGGGGGACGATCGCCCTCCCCCCCTGAGATATGCGATTGGAAACAGACAAGAAAGATACCAGCCCAACTGGGGCTCATGGGAAAGAATATAGAGGAGTGTAGTCGGGCAAGTAATGTTTATCATACTATGTAGATCAGAGATTTACTGAATGTTTAACTTTTATTCGGGGCTGAGCCTGGGCCTAGAAATTTTGGCCAATGCAAAACTCCAGGAAGAATAAAATCCAAGCCAGGGTCGATTTTCAAGAAAAGAATCCGGCCCGACCCGAATCTGCAAAAAATATAAGAACAGGACACAGTTCGATTCTAAATCAGAAGACCTGAAACATCCCAAGTCTCGTGGATTTAAAATGGCACGACCCGGGCCGGGCTGTGCCGGTCTCGAGCATCGCCTCATTTTTCGCGAGATTGCATAATGTCCCTTTGTAAAAAAACCCCTTTATTATCCCCTTGAGGGGCGGTGGTATGTCTATGAAACCACTTAATTTTAATTCCCATACACCACATTGGCACCAGAGTTTTGGTAATTTTTTTTTTCGGTTTAATGAATACGCGGAAAATAGCTTTTTGTTATTTACAAATAAAGTTGTTTCCAAATTTAGGTGTGAGTCATTAATTTCCATTTTAAGCAATGAATTCGCTCTGCACCGCAAATGGTTAGCTCGAGTGGCGGCGATCCTCCCCACTCCTCTTTAGATTCTCCTTTGCATAATAGCTGGGTCTATCCCACACCGAGCGTTTAGCTTTTATAACGGATGGAGCCTGAGCTTGGAAATTATACCTCTAGGAAGAAAGAAAGCCCACGCCAAACCCGACCTGACAAAAAAAGAAAAAAACAGTGGCACTCGGTCCAGCTCTGCAGAAGATCCGCCCCACCCCGGTTCTAAAAGCGTGAAGACCGGACCCAGTCCCAGTTTAGTGAATTAAAGTTGACGCGGCCTGACCCGGGGCGCGCGCATCTCGGGTTTAGGTCCAACCACTTTTCCGTGCGGACATCTAATTTTTTTTACAGATCCTTCATTGGGCTCAAGGGGGGGGGGGGTGATCGCCCCCCCCCCCTCATTAGATCCGCCATTGAACTTGATATACCTATCTCATTTTTCATTTTGCTACATTTTATTCATATTAAATTTTATTTCATTTATGACTTCTTAAACATGTAATTGGTTTCTTAACAGCAGAATTGCCGAATCTTGTACAGATGAAAAATCTTTAAACACACCATTTCTTTTTAGTTGTGAATAAAATCTATCCTCTTCAATAAACAGTCATGCGTTGCTGACGACGGATTTTTTCGCTAATCATTGCCACAGATTAATCTCAGAAAATGAAGATGAATTACGCTTTAAAATTTTCTTATTCGCCACACACATTGACCGTATAATGGGTTTTTCACTAATTTTAAATATATATGCTCTATTTAAAGACACTGTCTAAAAACACTATTTAATTATAATAGAACTTTATTTATAATATTTCAAACACACAAACGCACGATTTTTTTTTTTTTTTTTTTTTTTACGCATAAAAAAGTTTTCCAGCTGAGCCCATTGACGCAGCCATAGAATTTCTTCGCAGAAAGGAAAAGGAATTTGTCCAGAATTTTTTTTCTTGTCATATTTATATAATGAAACCTACTTAAGACGGAATTTGAAGGCGAAAAATTCCACTTGACGTGTTTCTATCTTAATAGATGTAATTGCACGGTACTTTTTTCAACGAACTACGGCATTTTTCCGATTAAGATAGGTTCCGATTTCACAGATTTTTGTGTATTTACATATTTTATATATTATCTTTATATATTTGTTATACCTACATCAAAACTGCCAAAACGGAGCCTGTCTATAACAAAATTCTTGTCTTAAATGGAAACTTTTTGTGCTCCGACGAAAGGATTACCATTACAATCAAACCTGCTAAAGTGTGTCAAACACATTTTTTCGGTAATTTACACTTGATTTTCACACGTTTTACTGCATAAATATTTAACCTGTTTAAAAGAAAATAGTCTATAAAAGAATCCTGCTTCAATCGGAAACATTCTATAACTATAACGAAATTAATACCTTAAAAGTTTGCCTGCTAAGGCGGAAACTTATCTAAAACGGAAATTTTCTTGATTTCTTGCAATTTTATCTTAGAAATCATTACTATTTGTGTATCCATCATGAAATAATTAGATTCTTATTTCAAGGGGGGGGGGGGGGGGGGGGTCAGCCCCCTCCTCTCTCCGCCGCTGACTGAGCCCCTCCAATAATTTTGAAAACTCTACGCCTATGCATTCGAACGTAATAAAATTGATATGCATCTATAAAGTACATATTATAATATACATTTTGCATAATCTGTGGTGCAAAGAATATTTGTTATTGATTTACAAGGCCACACAAAAGTATTCCATTACATAATGGTATAGGGAGAATATTGTTTGGTGTGCATTTTAATTGTAATTATTTACAATTTTATGAGATTGATATATGAGAGCAATATTTTTAAAACTTCTTTATCGTACGAATGCACTTCATTTGCTACGCTTCACGTCCAATTCCCAACTTGTTTGTTTCTTTGGTGCATTTTCAAGTTCTAGATCATCTAAACTCAATTTTAGAGCTTGCTTTTTAAGGCAATTTTAATTTACACATTTATAATTTCCATTGAAAAAGGTTAGTTTTTTACTGAGATATTTATAAAATAATAAATTTAAAATAACATAATATAATCTGTACACATAAAAAATGAAAAGAAACTGCAAAGCCAATACATTTTTTTTAATCAGAAGAAAATAAGGTACAGACATTTACAAAATAAATATGAAATGTTTGCATTATTCAATGAATTGTTACAGTAACCAATAAACATTTTTATTTTTGATAGACAGATTTCAATGGTTGGAATAAATTGGAGGGTTAAAGAATGTTTACATTTTATATTAGTTAATAACTGTAGTTGTCATGTATCAATTCTCCTTTTTTATTAGTTTTGAACTGTCAAAAATTGTCTTTAAAAGGTGCACAGATAAATTTCAAATTTAATGAGTTAATTTGTTTATACTATATAGTATATTATATGTACACACAGGTATAGATATGTGTACACAGGTATATTTATATTATATGTACACCTAAGCTCACATTATGCGCACATCAGTGTTTTATTTTCTTATTATACAACTACTCGGTACTCGGCATTCGGTACTCGGCCGAGTAGTAGTGGCCGAGTACTCGGTACTCGGCTACTCGGCCAAAGTACTACTCGGTACACCACTAGTAAAGAACACCCTTAAGGGGTTAAATCAATCTGCACATTGCAAACATATTTTAAGGGTGTTCTTAACTGCTCCACTCATGAAGCACAAAATGTTTTGACACATTTACATATTCATTTTTTAACAGAAATAAATAAAATTGGAATGCCTGACGATGGAAGTGATTTCGAATCGAACTTATTTTTCCATTTTATGATAATTAAATTACCTATCCAGTTCTAAGCTATATCGATCACATGATCATCCGTTTTCCTCCTGCTTTTCAACCGGTTTTTCTGCTTTCATCGGGAAATGTGCAAAAAAGGTGCCAACTTTGAAAGCTTGTTATGTGAAATATATTGTATTTTAAAAAACAGAAAATTCAGTGCAATTAGGCAGTTTCTGTATAATAACACCTGCTATTTTCATGCATTTCTCACAAAGTTGCCCTTTTTGATTTAAGAACAACCTTAAAAGAAAAGTTTCCGAACTTTAATTATTTTAAATTGTCTTTAAGTGTTCTTAATTTCTAATTTTCTTAAAAATGTGATTTAGTTTCTTTATATTTTTACAGTTTGAACCCCATGTGGCCGATCTTCCGGATAATGAGAACCGTCAAGATGTAAGTGCTATTGGATTGTGCTAAAAACTTAGTATACTCTTCTAAATTGTACTGTTCTGCTATAATCTTGAAAAGCTGAACAAAATTAAGAGTGTTCTTAAATCAAAAAGGGCCACTTTGTGACACATGCATTCAGTTATTTTTATTCAAAAATGCATGAAAATAGCAAGTGTTGATATTCAGAAACTGTCTAATTGCACTCAATTTTCTGTTTTTTAAAAAACAATAGATTTTTCATAACAAGACTTCAAAGTTGATGTCTTTGAGCACATTTCCCAGCGAAAGCAGAAAATCCAGTCGAAAAGTAGGAGAAAAATGGGTGATCACGTGATCGAATTCGCTTAGAACTGGATATTTAATTTAATTATCATAAAATGGAAAAATAAGTTCTTTTCGAAATCGCTTCCATAGTCAGGCATTCCAATTTTATATATTTCTGTTAAAAAACTAATTTTTAAATGTGTCAAAACATTCTGCACTTGTTGAGTGGAGTAGTAAAGAACACCCTTAAGGGGTTAAATCAATCTGCGCATTGCAAACATATTTTAAGGGTGTTCTTAACTGCTCCACTCATGAAGCACAAAATGTTTTGACAAATTTACATATTCATTTTTTAACAGAAATGAATAAAATTGGAATGCCTGACGATGGAAGTGATTTCAAATCAAACTTATTTTTCCATTTTATGATAATTAAATTACCTGTCCAGTTCTAAGCTATATCGATCACATGATCATCCGTTTTCCTCCTGCTTTTCAACCGGTTTTTCTGCTTTCATCGGGAAATGTGCAAAAAAGGTGCCAACTTTGAAAGCTTGTTATGTGAAATATATTGTATTTTAAAAAACAGAAAATTCAGTGCAATTAGGCAGTTTCTGTATAATAACACCTGCTATTTTCATGCATTTCTGAACAAAAATAAAGCATGTGTCACAAAGTTGCCCTTTTTGATTTAAGAACACCCTTAAAAGAAAAGTTTCCGAACTTTAATTATTTTAAATTGTCTTTAAGTGTTCTTAATTTCTAATTTTCTTAAAAATGTGATTTAGTTTCTTTATATTTTTACAGTTTGAACCCCATGTGGCCGATCTTCCGGATAATGAGAACCGTCAAGATGTAAGTGCTATTGGATTGTGCTAAAAACTTAGTATACTCTTCTAAATTGTACTGTTCTGCTATAATCTTGAAAAGCTGAACAAAATTAAGAGTGTTCTTAAATCAAAAAGGGCCACTTTGTGACACATGCATTCAGTTATTTTTATTCAAAAATGCATGAAAATAGCAAGTGTTGATATTCAGAAACTGTCTAATTGCACTCAATTTTCTGTTTTTTAAAAAACAATAGATTTTTCATAACAAGACTTCAAAGTTGATGTCTTTGAGCACATTTCCCAGCGAAAGCAGAAAATCCAGTCGAAAAGTAGGAGAAAAATGGGTGATCACGTGATCGAATTGGCTTAGAACTGGATATTTAATTTAATTATCATAAAATGGAAAAATAAGTTCTTTTCGAAATCGCTTCCATAGTCAGGCATTCCAATTTTATATATTTCTGTTAAAAAACTAATTTTTAAATGTGTCAAAACATTCTGCACTTGTTGAGTGGAGTAGTAAAGAACACCCTTAAGGGGTTAAATCAATCTGCACATTGCAAACATATTTTAAGGGTGTTCTTAACTGCTCCACTCATGAAGCACAAAATGTTTTGACACATTTACATATTCATTTTTTAACAGAAATAAATAAAATTGGAATGCCTGACGATGGAAGTGATTTCGAATCGAACTTATTTTTCCATTTTATGATAATTAAATTACCTATCCAGTTCTAAGCTATATCGATCACATGATCATCCGTTTTCCTCCTGCTTTTCAACCGGTTTTTCTGCTTTCATCGGGAAATGTGCAAAAAAGGTGCCAACTTTGAAAGCTTGTTATGTGAAATATATTGTATTTTAAAAAACAGAAAATTCAGTGCAATTAGGCAGTTTCTGTATAATAACACCTGCTATTTTCATGCATTTCTGAACAAAAATAAAGCATGTGTCACAAAGTTGCCCTTTTTGATTTAAGAACACCCTTAAAAGAAAAGTTTCCGAACTTTAATTATTTTAAATTGTCTTTAAGTGTTCTTAATTTCTAATTTTCTTAAAAATGTGATTTAGTTTCTTTATATTTTTACAGTTTGAACCCCATGTGGCCGATCTTCCGGATAATGAGAACCGTCAAGATGTAAGTGCTATTGGATTGTGCTAAAAACTTAGTATACTCTTCTAAATTGTACTGTTCTGCTATAATCTTGAAAAACTGAACAAAATTAAGAGTGTTCTTAAATCAAAAAGGGCCACTTTGTGACACATGCATTCAGTTATTTTTATTCAAAAATGCATGAAAATAGCAAGTGTTGATATTCAGAAACTGTCTAATTGCACTCAATTTTCTGTTTTTTAAAAAACAATAGATTTTTCATAACAAGACTTCAAAGTTGATGTCTTTGAGCACATTTCCCAGCGAAAGCAGAAAATCCAGTCGAAAAGTAGGAGAAAAATGGGTGATCACGTGATCGAATTGGCTTAGAACTGGATATTTAATTTAATTATCATAAAATGGAAAAATAAGTTCTTTTCGAAATTGCTTCCATAGTCAGGCATTCCAATTTTATATATTTCTGTTAAAAAACTAATTTTTAAATGTGTCAAAACATTCTGCACTTGTTGAGTGGAGTAGTAAAGAACACCCTTAAGGGGTTAAATCAATCTGCGCATTGCAAACATATTTTAAGGGTGTTCTTAACTGCTCCACTCATGAAGCACAAAATGTTTTGACAAATTTACATATTCATTTTTTAACAGAAATGAATAAAATTGGAATGCCTGACGATGGAAGTGATTTCAAATCAAACTTATTTTTCCATTTTATGATAATTAAATTACCTGTCCAGTTCTAAGCTATATCGATCACATGATCATCCGTTTTCCTCCTGCTTTTCAACCGGTTTTTCTGCTTTCATCGGGAAATGTGCAAAAAAGGTGCCAACTTTGAAAGCTTGTTATGTGAAATATATTGTATTTTAAAAAACAGAAAATTCAGTGCAATTAGGCAGTTTCTGTATAATAACACCTGCTATTTTCATGCATTTCTGAACAAAAATAAAGCATGTGTCACAAAGTTGCCCTTTTTGATTTAAGAACACCCTTAAATGAAAGTTTCCTAACTTTAATTATTTTAAATTGTCTTTAAGTGTTCTTAATTTCTAATTTTCTTAAAAATGTTATTTAGTTTGTTTATATTTTTACAGTTTGAACCTCTGGATGATCCACTTCATGAAAATGAAATTCGTGAAGAAGTAAGTGCTATTGAATTGTACTGAAAACTGCCTTTTTTTAAGATTTATTTTTAAATTCATTATTGCTCTCAAATGTACCAAACTTTCAAAATCTGTTATTTAGAAACGACACAAGGTCGATTTTTTGATAAATGTAGATAGTGTTGCAAGAAAATGCTGTTAAAAACGGCATGTTGGTCCAAATTTTCCGAAGTAGAAGATCTGCGAGCGAAAAAAAGGGTCATGCTGAGAAAGTAATTGTTTATAAATCAAATTCTAATTAATTCAGTGAAAAATTACGTCACACGGCACCTTGTATGTCACTTCAAAAATCCTCTCAGCAAGTTTCATGTTTCTACTTTTAAAAAATCCCTTTCGGCATGGCCTATAGGCGGAGGTAGATTTCGAAGTTTTCCTCTCAAAAAGAAAAAAAAAAAAAAAAAAATTGCCCATCTTTACTCAAATGCCCATTTTGGCAATATATTTTGAATTATATTCTTACTTTATTTAAAAAATTTACCAATATGCTCTTTATATAGTTCCTAAATAACAAAAAAAAACTTAATTAAATTCGTTTGACAGCAAAATTGAATTTTAATATGAGTCATAAAATAACCAATTTATTATTTTAATACATCCACAATTCTCTTTAATCAAGATTGCTTTGAGAAGTTTTGTGCGAAGCGCCCACTTTGACAGATTTTTTTAAATATATATTTAGCCTTTATCAAAAATCTGACCAATACGGCACATTACACAGTACCTAAATAACAAATAACTGTCAATTGAATGCGTTTGAGAGCAAAATTGAATTTAAAAATGAGTCATAAAATAAACAATTTGTTATTTGAATACCCACAGTTCATTAATCATGATCGCTTTGGGAAATTTTGTGCGAAGTGCCCATTTTGGCAGCCTTTTTTGAAATATATTCTGCCTTTATCAAAAAACTGGCCACTCCGTCACATTATATAGTTCCTAAATAACAGAACCTGTAAATTGGATGTGTTTGAGAACAAAAAAAAAAAAAAAAAAAAAGATTTAAAAATGACTCGGTAAAAACGCAATTTCTTAAATTTCCTCAAATTTTAATCACGATAACTTCATGAAATTCTGTTCAAAATACCTTTTTTGGCAGCCTTTTAAAAAATATATTCTGCCTTTATCAAAAAACTGGCCAATACGTCAAGTTATATAGTTCGTAAATAATAGGACCTGTAAATTGGATGGGTTTGAGAACAAAAATGAATTTAAAAATGACTCATAAAAAACGCAATTTGTTATACTTAATGAATTTTTTAATGATGAAAACTTCGGGAAATCTGTTCAAAATACCTTTTTTGGCAGCTTTTTTAAAAATATATTCTGCCTTTATCAAAAAATTGGCCAATACGTCGCATTATATAGTTACTAAGTAAGAGGATCTGTCATTTGGATGCGTTTAAAATCAAAAATGAATTTTAAAATGAGTCAGAATGTAAGCAGTTTGGATTTGAGGTTTTTTCTCCAACTCCTATTTTTGTTTAATTTATTTTTGCTATACGAATTGGTTCTATGAAAAACTTGTCAATATAAAAGTTGTAGATATTATTGTGAAGATGTAAAATAAATTTAATTAGATTTAATTGCTTAAGAATTGAGTAAGTTATGGGTTTTTTTCTTTTTCCTCCCCCCTTTTTCTTTTCGTTTTTAATTTTTGTCATCGGTAAAAATTGGTCCTATCAAAAACTTGTAAATATGAAAGTTTTAGATAATATTGAGTACATTTATATAAAATTTAGTTGGATTTGATATCTTGAGAATTGACGAAGTATTGAATTTTTTTCTTCCAAAAACCATGTTTTTTTCGCCCCTTGAGCCCATTTTTAACTTTATCAAAAACCTGTCACGCATAAACGTTTTCCTCATTTTTAAGAAGTAATATAAACTTTAAACTGATTCGATATCTATTTTAACTAAAAAGTTATCGCGTTTTTTCTGTTTTCACAAAAACCCTCCTAACTTCCACCCCCTTGGTCCGATTTTGCCCATTAACGAACTTAACCGAGATTTTATGCCCCTTGATTTTATGTAAAAGTTTGAAGAAGATCTGAGCATAATTATGGAAGTTATCGTGTCTAGAAGAAAGTGATATACACCGATAGATAGATAGATAGATAGATATATAAACTTTTTTACTGGTGGTAGTTTTGGGGTCTAGGAGTCATGATTTGTGTAGATCCGCAAAAATTTTTCAGAAATTCCAACATGGGAGACAATGCAATAGGTAGTATTTCATACGAAATCTACCTAAAATGTGTCTGAAATGGTATCGGAAAGTTGAGCTGTTGAAGGTGGAAAATCATTTTTTCGAATACACTCTTAATCACCTCTTTCCACACAATTCAATGATTCTTCCCATTCAAAAAAGCTTCATTTTTTTTTGGGGGGGGGGGGGGGTAGTTGAAGCATATCAAAGCCTGTTCTTGAAGACTGGTCAAGCAGTAGCTTAATACAGTAACTTTCGTGTCCTGCAATTTTTTAATTTTTAATGAGATTTTTAAAATTTGCCTGTATTCTGTGGTGATTTTTGAACATTTAGATTCATGAAAGAATTTCAGTTACAACACTTTTTTATACCCATTATGTTTTTTTACACCCAATTTAATAAATTTTGTCTTCTTAGATTTTTAATCTTTTAGTGATTTCCAAGTTTTTTATTTTTAATTTCGCAGCGATTTTTTTCAGACAGAAAAGGAGACTTGGGGGACCAAAATACAAAAAAGGGGATTTTTTTGGGGAGAAAAGGGGACCATTTGGAGCCCTGCAAGGAAAAAAATGTATTATACAGTTACACCTGCTAACAAGGGAGCTTGTATATAACAATTTTTTTCTTTCCAATGCGATAAAGTCTTAGAAGATTTTACTTTTACCATATGTCTTGTTTAGATCTTTATGTTTCCATTGCATGGAACATGGATTAATAATATTAATGATAACTTAAACATTTACATACAACAAACAGAGGTTCATTAAAAATATAAATATCGCAGCCTATGGTGCTTCTGCATAAATAAAAATTACAAATATGGGAAAAAAAAAAAAAGATAAATTTTTTTAGTCAAAACACTTTCGTAAGAGTAAAAATCAATAGTTTTGTTGAAATTCATGCGACTGCGATGAAATTTTAACATTTTTGTGGGTCAGGCCATGTTTTTAGCTAGTATATTGGGCTGGGCCTTTAAGCTTTACTTACGGGTGGTACTGGGCTCAGGCCAAAATTTTAACTTTTATAACGGGTTGGGCTGAATTTTTTTCTATGGATCGGGCCGGGCTCGGATCTGCAAATTTCGGCCCGTTCAGACTGCTACGAAGACTTACCCAATGCAAAGTATGATGGATAAATAATAACAATGAAGAATAGAAAGGTAACCTTTTCTTTTCCATACAATTAATATGTATATATTTCATTAATTAGCTGATTGCATTAAAATTTTCAGAGAGTTCAAATAATAATAAATTAGGCCGCTAACCAAATTTTTTTTAAAACATAAGTTTTCTGAAAATTAGAACCTTCTTAAAAAAAAAAAAAAAAAAAAAAAAACTAACGGTTACTTAGATAAAAAGATGACAACTGCAATTTAACTGTTTAAATAACATAACAGGCCATTATCAGCTTGCATTTGATAATGTACTTCACTTTGTTGAAAGAATTTATTTTTGTTTTATCCTAATCATGATTTGTAAATAAAATTCATTTAAAGTTAAGTTAGTTATGAATATTTTCAACATAAAAACTTATTTTGAACATATCTGTATAATTTTCTTTATTTCTAACATCTTCTAATAATTTCCTCTTATGATTTGATGAAGGCATATATAAATCAATCGTGCATAACAACCGCGTACCTAGGGGCAGTGGCACAGCCAGAATTAGGTTCTAGCAGGGGGGGGGGGGGTTCTGATAAAGGCGATTGCTGGTTTATAGAATCAGTACTAATTAGAATATTCACTGTATAATACTTAAACTAATAGAGAGTCTGTGTGGAAGGAACTTATTTTTTTAGCAGAAAAGTGATTTAGCTCTAATAACGAATTTTTACTGAACTAATACATGTAATATGCACTTTCATAATTTTAAGTAGAAATTTCGCCATTTAATTGAATTACTTTATTAAATAAAATCTCATTAAACAAAGTGGCGGATTCCAAAATGCACGAAAACATTTAAATATTAAGTTTGATTTTGATTCATATAAGCGGCAATTATAGCGATCTTTCTTAGCTCTAGGAAGGGTTTTAACCCCAAAACCACCCCTTTGGCTGTGCCACTGCCTAGGGAAGCGATTTTAAACTGATAATGCAATTGGCATGTTGGAATCTGAGAACACAGAACAGAATACTATAGGGATTGTTGAAATTTTAAATGCACAATGGATTGGGCTTCCTGCACCTTTTCTAATTTTCCCTGGGGACTGAGGAGGGTCTGACTATTGTCACCTGTTGTAAATAAGTGAATCACTTGCTTTTCAAATGTCCATGTGTTTTTGTTTTTTTTTCCCCCATAAAGAGAAGGGAAATAAGACATTTTTTCAAGAAATTACGGGTCACAAAATGCATATTTTTAGAATTGGACAGGGCACATTCTTCCTTTACAAAAAGGAGCACAGTGCATTTTAAACTTATAAATAGGGGCACAGCATGCCGTTACTTATACAAAATGGGACAGGGAACCACGCCCTTCAAAAAACACACTATGGGAACTCGAGACATATAGGGGAGAATGGGACAACAGATATTTATATATTTTCCACAAACATAAATAATTTGATAATTTACCTGATAGATGGTAGTACTGAGGTCATTCAACAGACATAGTTTCAAATTAATATCCATAACAGAAGATTAGCTATTGTACAAAGTGTATTTTTCAAGAACCAAAGTAAATTTATCTGTTTAATCTTTTTAGTATTTAATTGATAGTTAACTTTCTCAAAACCTTACAATTTTTTTAAATGTTAAAATGATGTAATCTCTTATTATACTTATGATGCAAATGAGCAATATTGACAGTGCTTGCTAAGCCTAATCACTGTTTTATATGGGGTGTTTCAGTTAAACATTTCGGAACTCCTGAGAGAGGTAGGGCGCATCCTGACGACTCGAAATCATATAACAATGTGGGGTCGGAAATGCTTTCCTGAAGCGGTGATGTACTCTCAGCAACACCATGCAGAAAAGATACCATAAGGGAAAAGTTGTTTAATTAATACACGCAAAAAAGCAAAAGGTACATGGGTCAAAGTAAGTGTTGAACTTTCTGCCACAAACTACTTTGACCCATGAACTTTTTGCTTTTTTACATGTATTACAGTAGACTCCCTCAAATCCGCAACTCTCTAAAATCCGCACATATTTTACAGATGTAAACAATGAAACATTCAGTTCAGATGTAGGTGCAAAATTTGACTTTTTTAGTTTTATATCAATTCCATATATTTTTTAATTTGTAAATTTTTGTTAAGTTTACTGAATTCCTGATTTTTCATGAAAAGAAAGAATACTTTATTTCTGAAAAAAAAAGAGATATTGTTGATATTATTGGTAATCACAATCTTACGAAATATATTTATATATTAATCAAGCTTTTTTAATTATTAAGCCTGGCTAAACCTGAAATAAAGCTTCAATAATTTATTATCTTGATGTGAATTAGTAATGTGCCTTTATGAGGCAAGTTTCATTGAATAATTTAGGAAAAACACATTTCATCTTTATAATGAATATTTAATTATACATTATTGATTATTAATTTGACCTTTGCTTTTAATATTTTTATCATTTTAAAAATTATCTTAATTTTTATTATTTTAGTTTATCACTTATTTTAATATTTTAACATATTGTAAGCAGTCATTATTCTTACGATTCCATTATTAATTACATTCAAATTACTTTTTAAAAAAATGTAAACAAAGCAATGACCAGAAATCCGCAAAACCTCTGGTCCCAAGCTGTACGGATTTGAGGGAGTCTACTGTAATAAAACAATTTTTCACTTATGGTGCTTCAGTGTACATCACTGCTTCAGGAAAGCATTTCCGACCCCACATTGCTATATGATTTCAAGTCATCAGGATGGACCCTACCTCTCTTAGGAATTCTGAAACGTTTAACTGAAACACTCTGTATAACCATGTGGATATGGGGATGAATGGGACTGTCACATTCATCCCCAGGGCTATTCCATAATAGATAAAATTACATTCTATCATTACCTACTAAATTATCACTGTCGTGCTCTAACCAGTACACCAGAAAAATAATATTTGGAAAAGGAAATTGGAAAAAAAAAATAAGAAACATGAATTGCCTGCCTTTAAGAAATATTTTTAGTAAAGGTGTGGACAGTAGTGATGAATCTGACAATTTATCACTTCATGATAAAGCTGAAAGTGATATGGACCACCAAGTTTGTAGCTTAGATAATATAAGAGACGACTTTCTTTTTACAAAGATATGTGGAAAAAATATTTATCATTATGTTGCTAGGGTTTTAAAGAATAATAATGATAACCTTCAAGTATAATTCTTGACATAAAAGTATAATAATTCCTTATTTTAATATACCAATCCACCAGAAATTTATTTTGTTAATCTGGAGGATATTGTTATGAAACTACCAAAGCCTAAACCTCTGGAAACTGCCAGAACCAAAGGACTGTTGTCATTTGATATTAGCTTCAGTCAATATGTAGTAAAATAAAATGTATCACTCAATTTTCAAATAAAATATGGTTGGAATAATTTTTTTTTAACCTGTTCCATTCACCCCCAGAGTTGTCCCATTCATTCCCACCATGGAGAGGAAAAAGACAGTATGCATGCATGTTTAAAAACAATTATTAAAAATTTAAAAAACAATTGTTTATTGAAATTAGCATGTCAATAAGTTGTTAAATGCCGAAGTATTCTTTAAGTAATATTTTTTAAATTAACAACTGTATACAACTTAAGTTATTAGTAAAAATGTAAAAATTGTCCCATTCATCCCCACTCTCCCCTATATCAATACAGTAGACTCCCTCAAATCTGCAACTCTCTAAAATCCGCACATATTTTATGGATGTAAACAATGAAACTTTCAGTTCAGATATTGGGACAAAAATCTATTTTTTTAGTTTTGTATCAATTCCATACATTTTTTATTTTGTAATTTTCTTAAGTTCTTAATTTTCTATTCAAGTTTTTTCATGAAGGCAGAATAAATTTTTTTGGAAAAAATACAAAATGTTGCTGATATCACTGGTAATCAGAGTCTTCTTACCAAATATATTTATGCATTAAACAAGATTTTTTGATTTTTAAGCCAGGCTAAACTTGAAAGAAAAATCCTTATTTTATGATTTTGATGTGAATTAGTAATTCACTTTTATGAGGCAAGTTTTGTTGAATAATTTGGGAAAAATACATTTAATCTTTATAGTGAATATTTAATCATACACTATTGCTTATTAACTTGACCTTTGCTATTAGTACTTTAATCATTTTAAAAATTATCAAAATTTTTATTACTTATTTTAATATTTTATTATATTGTAAGCATTCATTATAGTTCCGATTGCACTATTAATTGTACTCAAATTACTGTTTAAAAAATGTGAACAAAACAATGACCAGAAATCCACAAAATTCTAAAATCCGCACAACCTCTGGTCCAAAGCTGTGCGGATTTGAGGGAGTCTACTGTATTTAAGAAAGTAGTAGTGATTTTTTAAAAAACAATTTTTTAAAAACTAAAATTTTTTATAAAATAAGCAGTTATTTTTTTTTTCAAAATTCACTTTTATTTTAACATTGAGATGAAGCGAGTTTATTATTTAAACCATATTAAAAAAAAAAAAAAGTTGAAAAGTTAAACTGACTAATTTAGCTGTCATGACTTTTTTGGTTGGAGGAGAAGGGGGGGGGGGCTGCTGTTAATTTATTCATTGGACTGCCCAATAAATAAATGGGTGAGAATATAAAAAAAACCCTCTCAAAGTGTTAGCTAACAAAAACTTTAAACAATATGTTTTACAATAATAAAGGAAAATAGGAAAAAAAAAAAACATTAAATCAGTGCTGTCGCTGGACTTTAAAAATCTTGGGTCTTGGGGACCCATGACTTCTAAAATTCTGGGTCCCCACTAATAAGTCATATTTTTAGACGCAAAAATTGAACTTGTTCATTTGCAAGAGAAAAATTAAATGCAATAATTATTATTTTAATAATAATGTATAAATAATTAAAGCCAATATTATTTTTTTAACTATTAAAAGAAATTTTCTTTACATTTTTAAAAAATAAATGTGCAAGTAGGGCTGGCGAATTTTTGCCGAAGGCAGAAAAGACCTGGTAAAAACCGTCCCAGCAAAAATAGGTTTTTGCCAAAGAGGTGGCAAAAATAGGCTGTCCATTTAATTCTTTTCCCCAGAAAGAGAAAAAAAATTTCATTAAAGAAAAAATAAACTGCATACTTAATTAAAAAATCAGTAGTATTCTAAATTTATTTTAACTTTTAAGTTAAATAAGTATTATATAATTAGTATAGTATAATTAGCAGGGGCGGATTTAAGGGGTCGCGATGGTCGCAATCGCGAGGGGCCCCGCTTCCAAAGGGCCCCCAAATCTTCTTTCGAGTTCAAAAAAAAAAAAAAAAAAGTGAAATTTTGAAAAAAATGATTTTTTTAGTGTCCCCTAGTTTCTCAGTGTTATTTTAATTTTTCAGTTAATATTATACCATTTTTAAGTAATAAATATTTTATTTCTATCATTTTCTAATGATCGGTTGTAGAAGAAAGGGATGGGATTCAAAAGAAACATGGATCTGAGCCAAAAGGAACCCTGTTAGAGACATTCTTATGACGATTTAATTTTATAGATTGAAGGGCTGATTAATCATGGACCGTCACCATGGGGCCCCTGACTTTTAGGGGCCCCACACTTGGAATGCAGTTTTCGTAAAACTGATATTTTAAATGTATTTTTACTTTGTTACTGATTATCTATGCTAATAAAAGAAACTTTCGTATTGTATATCTGTGTGCGATGGATACCAAAATCTACCGCTCGTCGAAATCTGAAAATTTAAATGAGGATGGTCTGAGCCAGTTCCTGATACACTTGGGGATCAGGTTTTTTAATTTTTTTTAGATCCGGGCACCCTGGACCATTTCAAGTTTTTATATCCTAGATTTTTAATAACTTGCCTCCTTTCTATCCGATCTTCTATGTTTTGGGGGCCCTATCTTCATTTTGTTATCCCCCTTTGTATATTTCAATTAAGATCTTGGCCCGAGTACACTCCATTGAGGTTTCTGTTTCTTAAATCTGTACAAATCAAAGTTTCGATCTATCTATGTGCGATTGCTAGCGAAATATACCACACATAGAAGTCTTTAAAATTGATGTACACTAGGATCATATTTTTACTATTCTAAGGATCAGGACCTCTTTAAGTTTTTACGCATTAAATTGTTAATAACGTGCCCTTTTATATCAAATATTCTTTGTTTTTAATGACCTTGCTCCATTTAGCTATTCTCTCCTTTTTAATCTCTTTTTAAGATCCTGGCTTCTTAGGGTCGATACAGGGCCTCTTGAAGCTTTTCTGCAAATAAATTGTTAATAAATTGATTTTTTTAATACTTCGATTAAAAAGGATCATTTTTGGTATCCTTTTTTTTCATTTAGTTATTCTCACGTTTCTACTTTCTAATTTAGATCCTGGGGCCCCCTAGGGTGCCGTACAGCCCGGTCTAGGACTCCTTGAACTTTTTTGGTCTCCAAGCGTTTTTTATCCCTTATAATTTGCTCACCTTCTCAATACATAATTTTAAAATTGATTCTTGGACTTTTCTTCTCAGACCAACATCCTCAACATTTCTTCAACCAACATTTCTTCTCCAAAATCGGGCCCTAAGGCCCTTTTTTAAACATTGACCAATTATTTGTGCATTTCTTTAAAATATTATTTTAACCAATAAATTCATACTTTGTGTTAATTTTGACTAATTGAAGATCTAACGCGCTACTATTTAACATCTTTTCATGTTAGGTCCCTAATTTTTAATTATCAGTTGGTCCTTTTCGGGCCCACTATTATAACTTCCTTTAAAATGATTCGATTTAATATTTTTTTTTCTAACTTCTTAGGTCTTCCAGTTACTACAACAGCAAAAACATTTCTCAGATTTCAGCTACCACCAATTTTGAATGTTAATTGCTTTCTTGGGGTCCTTGTTGTAACTACGTTAAAAATGATCCTAACTACATGATATTTTTTAACATAGTTGCCGTTCTACGATTAATATAATTTTAATTAATTGTAGATCTAAAGCATTAAGTACTAAGATTTTTTAATATGTTTTCATGTTAGGACCTACTTTAAATTTTCATATAGCCCTTTTTGAACTCTCTATTATAGTTTTCTAAAAATAGTCCAATTCACTAGCTTTTATTTATTTTTTAAAACAACTTTTTAGGTCCTCCAACTACTTCATAAATCACAAAAATATTTTTCTGAGTTTAGCTATTTAAGCCTATAGGGCCTTATAGGGGGCTCTTGGTGCAGCTTTTTAAAAAATGATCCAAATTGCATGCAATTTTCTTTATTATAGTTCTACCATGCTCCAATTAATGTTAAGACTACTAAATATACCTTTATATCAAACGACTTACCAGGTAAGTCTCTGTTACCTTGGGGTCCGGTACCGGACTCCTTGAAGTTGTTGCACCATAAATTGTTAAAAATTACTCCCTCTTAATCCGAACTTCATTTTTGTAACCCTTTACCATTTAGTTATTCTCCCGTTTCAAGATTTCAGTTAAAATCCTGGGCACCCTAGGATCATGAAGGGAACGATTCAAAGCCCCTTAAACTTTTTGTGCGGCATGCATTTTTCACCTCTTAACTTTCTCACATTCTCAATGCAAAATTTTAAAGTTGAGTCTTGGACTCCTCTCTTTGGACCAACACTCTCATATTTTTATTATTACTCTAGGGGCCTATTTAAAACATACCCCCTTTTTTGCTCATTTCTTAAAAATTTTCTTCCTGTGCTTAATTTTGACTAATTGAAGATCTAAAGTGCGAAGAACTAAGACCATTTAACACGTTTTCATGCTAAGACCTACTCTTTACTATCAGTTGCACCGTTTGGGCCCTCTCTTATAGCTCCCTTAAAAATGGTCCGATTCAATAGTTTCTTCACTATCAACTTCGTATGCCTTCCAGCTACTACATTAACGACAAAAACATTTTCCAGACTTTAGCTAATTTCGAATATTAATTGTCCTCTTGAGGTCCTATGTGCAGCTTTTTTAAAAATTATCCGAATTGCATGCATTTTTCTTTAACATAGTTCTTGTGCCGTCCAGTTGTTTTAAAAAACACTAAAAAATATCTTTATACCCAACTACATGCTAGTTAAAAACTCAGGCGCTTTGTGGCCCGTGATCGGCCCTTGAATTTTTTTATACAATAAATTGTTAATAAATTGCTCCCTCTTAATACGATCTTTATTTCTGGAATCCTTTTCCATTTAGTTGTTCTCCCTTTCTACATTCCAGTTAAAATCTTGAGCACCCTAGGATTACGTAAGGACCCGATCCGGGATCCCTTTACTTTTTTGCACCATGCCTTTTTCACTTCCTTTCTTACACTTTCAATGCGAAATTTTAAAGTTGAGTCTTGGACTCCTGTCTCTGTCTGGACCAACATTCTCATATTTTTTTCTAGGAACCTACCCTGTTTTAAGTAATCCCCTTCCCCCCAATTTTCGAACATTTCTTCAAAGTTTTATTCTAAAACTTATTTCATAGATATGCTTAATTTTGATTAACAGATGGTCTAAAGTGCTAAGAACTAAGACCATTTAATATGTTTAATATTATGGCCCTGCTCATGTTGCCCTCTTTGGGCCCATTGTTATAGCCTCCTTAACCCTCTCATGCATACGGGCCTCATATGAGGACAGAAAATTATTGCATTATTAAGTAAAAAAAATGAAAAAATAAATAAAAAAAAAAATCGAGCATTTATTTATGGAGATCTGATTTGTGGAAAGATGATAACTAGCATGCAGTACAATAATAAAGTTACTTTAGAATGAGTCTTTCATTTATCATAAAAAGGATTTTTTGTAAATAATGAAAAATAATTTATGCATGAGAGGGTTAAAAATGATCTGATTCACTAGCGTTTTTCCCTAAGAACTTACTCTTCAGCTATTACATGAATGCCAAAAAATTTCTCAGACTTCGGCTACCACCAATTTTGAATATCAATTGGCTTTAAAATGATTCCTACAATTTTCTTTAACCCTTTCCGCCGCTGAAAAATTTTGTTCATAAAATGATGAAATGATTGGCTGATATTGAAATTTACAAACAACATTTTTTTAAAACTAAAAACTTAATACTTTAAACTTTCAGTGTAAAAACAAAACTTTTTAAAAAATATTCTTGGTGTCGTTTGTAAATTTGGAATTAGAATTTGGTTGTTCCAATCAGAGACCACTGTAGCATAAAACAGGTAAAGTAGTTCTAGGATCCTCCAACTACTTTATAAAACACTAAAAAATTGCCTTATCACTTTAATAGTACCATTTTTGAATAGTAATCTTATTTTTCGGCATCAACTTACGTTTACTCACTGCAGCCGTAAATTAAAAATAACGCTGTTATTAAAGGTAAGTCCTTAACTCTGTAGTCGGAGGAGGATTTCACTCATGAAAAACATATTGGGTTAATATTAAAGGCAATTCGGCAAATTTATTTGGGAAGCAGCTCCTCCCACAGTTTTGTTTTCTAATATTTTTTTCATTAGCTTCTTTTCTAACAGCTTCTTCGTTCCTTCAGCTACCCCTCATACTTTTATTGGTGTCCTAGGACTCCCTTTTAAAGAATTTTCCACTATATTTTAAGCATTTCTTTAAATTTTTATTCTAATGATTAATTCATACACTGAGCTTATAATTTCGTCCAATTGAAAATCTGAAGCGTTAAATGCTGGGACCTTTTTACACGGTTCCATTTTTGAGCTCTGCTCCAAACTATCAGCTGGTTTCTTTTGGGCTCCCTAATACAGATTCCTTAAAAATTGTCCGATTCACTTTTTTTTTTTTTTTTTTTTTTTTTTTTGTCAACAACTTCTTGATCCTCCTGCTCACCAGCATAAATGTAAAAACCCTTGGATTCTATTTATTACCAATTTTGAACATGAATCGTCTTCTTGGGGAGGTCAGTGCATCTTCTTTAAAAATCATTCTATTCTCTTGGTATTTTCTTTTTCACAGTTCTTGGGTCATCCGGCTACTTTATAATGTTTTGTTTTAACGTGATCTTAGTGAAATTCAGTAATTTTATCAGTTTCAATACATTTGAAATAGCATAATCTCATTAAAATATTCTACAAACGATTTTCCCCTATATACCATAATGTAATCGAATTTTTTTTTTAGTGTCCCTGTAAATGAACCATTGATTGTACATACTTCATATGCAATACCAAACATGCTTTGGTGACCCTAAATAAGCTTTATCATTTGCATGGAAATCCGAGTACATTTACGGGAATTAGAGCATGGACAGACAAACAGAATGCATAAGCCCTTTTCAACAAAGTTGAAAAGTGCTAAAAATGGAAAGGGAAATAAGATACATAATTTTAGCACATTTATATGCCACAGTATCTGAGCTCGTGCAAAATTCTGATGTAATTTGAGCATAAAATGAATTTTGTGCACCTAATCCTTAATGATTTTAATAGATTTTAATTAATTTATAAGTAATTATTGTAATTTAGTTTTAAATATCTATTATTTTAAAATTAGAAATGTACCCAATTTTTCAAGGTGGAAGGGCCCCAAAAGTTCCAGTGAGAGGGGCCCCTCACTTCATAAATCCGCCCCTGATAATTAGTATAGTATAATTAGTATAGTATAGTATAATTAGTATACTATACTAAGTATAGTATAGTATAATTAGTATAGTATAATTAGTATAGTATAATTATGCACTTTATGAAACAATGCCAACTTTTATAACAAGATTATAAATGAAAAAAATAACAATTTTATATAAATAAATAGAAGCTTCATTTATTCATGTTTACTACAATTATTAATAATTCACATAATTGAACTGTTGAGACTGAATAAAGCATTTATGTTTATATATGTCAGAATAGAAATTCGAAGAAACAGTTATAGTAACCTAAATTTAATATAAAATTATATAAGCACTTCACCGGCGATGGATATGGGGAAACAGTGCTTTTAACCCCGAGTTATCTCGGGGCAGATGGTTAAGTGGTTAAAGTAGAAAACTATTAAATTTCAAATTTTTCAGCAATATCTTCCTCACAACCTAAATTTTTCTTTTTTTAGCATGGCATAGCAGTAAACAAGTTTGGAGAAAGTATCTGTTGATAGTTTGTTTCAAATCTTAGTTTGCACAAATTAAAAATTAAAAAAAAAAAAAAAATCTTTCAATAGCAGCACTACTTGCTGGACATATTTGATGGTGTGCTACTAATGAACAGAAGTTTTTTGAAATCGCATGAGTTTATTCAATACTTCTCCACCAATTACACGCACTGACACTATTAATCACTTCTTCTGCAAAATATAAGCTAGGAAAGGGTTTTTCTTTTAGCACAAAATTAATAATATAAGAATCGGGATTGATTTTAGATAACCATGCTTTACAGCTTTCATTTTGTCCATAATTTAGAAGTTCACCTCTGTCGTTTGGATGTAACAAATATGCTACAAGATGAAATGGCAAAATTGCTTGTTCAAATCTCTTTTTCAGTTTTGAAAAATGTGATTTTAACTCTTCATTTTTAAAAATATTTAGCCATACATGACAAGCATCTACTATGGTGTGTGTGTGGGGGGAGGGGGGAATATAATACAAAAAGATAAAGTGACAGCAGGCTACTTACTGGAAGTAAATCTAAATAATTGTTCCTTTCTTGGAGTGTAAAAAGGGACAGAAAAACTCTAGTTTCCTAATATTTCCACGTAAGTTTTTTTAATATATAATTTTCAATTTAATTTACTTATTTTATCTTTAACAAACTAGTTTCATCAGATAAATAGTTATAAAATAGCACCAAAGACTTAGATATTTACATTTCTTAAGTCTCATGACATAAAACAAAAATATCAAAATTGAATAAAATCTTTTGATAGTTAAATATATATATATTAATGACTGATAAAATACTATACTTACAGGGGTCTGTCTAGACTTTTCTCACAGGGACCTGCTTATGTTAAATTGGGAAGTTTTTCTTGTCTTTGTGAAAATTCTAGACATAGTTTTGTAAATTTTAAATCATCAGTGTTTTAAGGTTCTACCCTTCACATATAGAGAAGCTAAGTAATATCTATTTTTGGTGAATTCAGTTGTTTATTAACAGGCCAGATTTTATTTTTAAATGATTAAATTTGTGAAAAGTTCAATTTGAAGATGAAATGTCTATTTGAGAGACAAATAATTTTATGAAGGGTCTTGTTTTAAGATAAATTATTTTATGAAGGGTCCTTTAAAGGAACTAAAATTTCCCTAAACATATCCCAGACTTAAGATTAAAAAAAAAAAAAATGTAATTTTTTATTTTGTTCTTAAATTCCTAAGTAAGACTGAATCCCACCCGTTTTTTAAAGATTTAAGATATTTAATATTAATTAGCAAATTAAATTAAAATATTAAATAGTACATTGTTAAATTTAATTGTTTATTCCATTACTATCCTTATTAGCATGCAGATTTTATTACACATTAAAGACAAATAGGTTTTTTCCAGTTTTTGCTGGCAAAAATGCCAACCCTGTGTGCAAGATACAAATTAAATTATAAAATATTGCTTATTTGAGTGTAGAAGATAACAAGTATCACTATTGTTCACATTTCTTTTAAAAAGAGGTAAAACTGATTTATTGAAAAATACATTTTTCCAGAAAAAAGCAGGAAAATCTGTTTTTTGGAGCATCAAAAATTATTTGGAAGCAGGGAAGTTAGTTTTTGGAACAGAAAAATTCTATCCTGTCATTAACATTTTTTTCTTGCTCCTTTGACAAAAAGAGATTTTTTGACGAAATTTGCCTTTTTTTGGCGATCTTTTAAAGGTGTTCTTAACTGATCCGCTCAACAAACGAAAAACGTTTTGACACATTTACAAACTCATTTTTTAACGGAAATATATAAAATTGGAATGCCTGACTATGAAGGCGATTTCGAATTGAACTTATTTTTCCTTTTTATGATAATGAAATTACCTATTGTGTTATAAGCTATTTCGACCAATCGATCACCTGATTTTCCCCTGCTTTTCGACCAGTTTTTCTGCTTTCGTCGGGAAAGATGCTCAAAAGTGTCAACTTTGAAGGCTTGTTATGAAAACTCTATTGTGTTTTTCAAAAAAAAAAAGAATGAGTGCAATTAGACAGTTTCTGAACAACAAGACCTGCTATTTTCATGCATTTCCAAACAAAAATAAATTAATGCATAAGTCACAAAGTTGCCCTTTTTGATTTAAGAACACCCTTAACGAAATGTGCCAGTTTTTCATGATCTTTTGGTGAAATATGTCATTTTATCGCGATTTGGTGATGAAAATTGCTGTTTTTTGTGAATTTTTTGACAAAATTTGCCGTTTTATTGCGATTTTTGGATGAAATTTGTCGTTTTTTAGTGATTTTTTGAGGAAATCTGCCTTTTTTCTGGATTTTGTAACAAAATTAGCCATTTTTTGCAAATCTTTTGACGAAATTTGCCGGAAATTATTATTTTGTGAATTTTTAACAAAAGTATTTTTAGTATTTTTTGATGAAATGTGACATTTTTTGCGATCTTTTGACGAAAATGGGCCATTTTTTGCAATTTTTTGACAAAATGTGCTGGATTTTTGCCATCTTTTGACGACATTTTCTGTTTTATCATGAATTTTTCATGAAAATTACCATTTTTCGCAAATCTTTTGACAAAATTTGCTGTTTTATCACGATTTTTGGATGAAATTTGTTTTATTGTGACTTTTTGAGGAAATCTGCCTTTTTTGGGGATTTTGTAAAAAAATTAGCCATTTTTCACGTGAAATTTTTGACGGAATTTACCGGAAATTATTTGTTATTTACATTTAGTGATTTTTTTTTATCGAAATTTGCCCTTTTGTGAATCTTTGCCGAAAGTTACGCGTCCCGCGGGACGCATAAGCTCCATTTTTTGGCGTCCCGTAGCTGATTTTTTGCGTATTTTATGCACTATAGCGCATCCCTGTTAGATACTTATTTATCGACATAATTTTCCTTAATTATCTCACTTGACTTGGAAATATTTGCGGCATCAGTTGAAACTGTTCTATATTACACTCAAGTATGCATCATAACACTTTTTCACCTACTTTTATCTTTTAATATGATGTTCTCTATGCTTAACTCCTTGTTCATAAGCAACCGGAATACATGTCAATTAAGGTACTCAGAATCCTTCATTATTCTCAGCAATTATACTTTTAAAAAATACTTATACAATTATACTTATTTAATCAGAGCTTTTTTGCGATTCAATAGCAGAAAATTTTCCGCTTTGTAAAATAGGTGGTAAACAAATTTTAAATATCTCATCACAAAGAAGTTAAAGATATAATTGTTATTTTAATTAATGAAATAACTAAGAAATCAATAAATCATTTAAATAAAGATAATGCTAAATTAAAAATCACTTGATGACATAACATATGTGTAACATATCTGACATCAAGTAAATTTAAAAAAAAATGTTTAAAAGTTTTGAATCTAGTTAAACATATCTACTTACAAGTTCAAGATTTTACCCTGATTTCTACATAAGATTCAATTATAAGTAAGGTTTAAAAAAAAGTCTTATTAATTAAATATTTTATTTACTTTCTGCACTATTTAGGGTGTATTTCGATTCAAACTACCTATTTTCCGATTTATTTTTGAACTCATTATTGCTCTCAAATACACCAAACTTTCAAAATCTCTTATTTGGAAAGTGCACAAGGTGCCGTAAAGGTCAATTCTTTGATAAGTGCACAAAACATTGCAAAAAAAAACAATCGAAAACGGCATTTCGAACCGATTTTTCCCAAGCGGGAGATTTGAGAACGAAAAAAGGGGTCATACTGAGAAGATAATTGCTTATAACTCAAATTCTAATGAATTGCGCGTAAAAAAACATCACTCGGCACCTCATACGTCCCTTCAAGAATCCTCTCAGCAAATTTCATGTTTCTACGTTTAAAAATGTGTCTGAAATTGTATCGGAAAATTTCGAGCTGTTGAAGATGGAAAAGCGTTTTTTCGAATACACCCTTAAAAGCAGGAAAAATTTAACACATCACTCCGAAAAAAGTTCTCAGCCGACACAACCCAGAAAAAATAAAATTAAAGTCTAGTTTGTGCCAAAGGTACAGAAAAAATTGTAAGGACAGTATCCCAGCACAAATTTTCAAAATTAAAATTAGCCTGAAAAACATCCAAAGTTTAATAAAGGGTTTCTTAACTGCTCTGCTCAACAAGTGAAAAACGTTTTGATGTATTTACAAATTCATTTTTTAATAAATATATATAAAATTGGAATGCCTGACTATGGAAGCGATTTCCAATTGAACTTATTTTTCCATTTTACGATAATTATATTACTTATCGAGTTATAAGCTATTTCGACCACTTGATTACCCGTTTTTCTGCTTTCGTCGGGAAATGTGCTCAAAAGAGTCAACTTTGAAGGTTTGTTATGAAAAATCTATTGTGTTTAAAAATAAAAACAGAAAATTGAGTGCAATTAGACAGTTTCTGAATAACATCTGCTATTTTCATGCATTTCCAAAAAAAAAAAAAATAAATAAATAAAGCATGTCACAAAATTGCCCTTTTTGATTTAAGAACATCCTTAAAGGAATTTTTCATTGAGACAGTCCAGGATCTTCTGTATTTTCATAAAATCAACCATGTGTAGGAGAAAACAATTTATTAATCAATAATCAAGAGTTTCAAATAAGCGGCGCGACGATTACTAGGCAATCAACAACTCAAAACAATCAAATCTGAGCTGCATTACTGAAAAAGTACAATATTCTAACTTGTACCAATAGACATTGGTACAAGTTAGTAAAGATTAAAATGTAATTTCTATATATAGAACTGGAAATGCTAGAGAAAAGAAATTGTCATTCAAATCTTTATTATTATCGATTCATTCATCGGACTAACGATATTTATTCGAATTATTTATAGATTCGATATACATTTACTGATCGATATTTATTCGATTTGGTAAAAATGGACTATTGTGTACAATTAGCCCGAAATGGCGCCCTTCAAATCACAATTTTATTCATTTGTTTTACTAATTATTTTTAAGTTAAAGAAAGAAAACATTCAGCTAAATACAAGCTAAAAAAGAGACTACAGAAATATACAAAAAATACAGCAAAGAATTGTTGACGTGTCGGTAAAATTAGAACTCTTTCGCTTAGAAAAAACTGCTTTTTTCAAGTTCATTAAGAGAATTTCAAATATACGTAAAAAACGGTTTTAAAATGGCTGTATCTTTACACTGGGAAAAATGTAAGTTAAATTTAAAACTATGCATTTTCCCCATTTCATTTGCGAACAACAATATTTTTTTACGATAGAGTCTGTCTTTATCAAAAAATCGACAAGCACAGCACATTATATTGTTTCCGAATAAGAGAATCTGCCAAATCGATACGTTTTAGAACGGAAGTTAATTTAAAAATAAGTCAGATAATAAACAGATTGGATTTAAGTAAAAAGTTTTTCACTTACTTCCTCGAAACACTCTCCATTAGGCGTAAGACGCGACGCGAGCATTAACATCATGACAATCCAAAGTCCAAGAGGAAACAAGGACAAGGTCAGTTAGCTGCTTTGGCACTAAATTGCGTAGCCAATTTTAGAGCCACAGAGAAATGTTTGCATTTACAGTAACCCTTTTATCATCAAACCACAATTTCCTTTCTCCAAGCCCAACAGAGAATAGTATTTTGCTGATGTTCAACTGAATTCGTGGAACTCTCTTCTTTTCTCCCCATCTGCTGTTTACTGACAATAGGAAAAGGGGAGATACAATAGGCAGGGAGATAACTATCTTAAACCCTACTGAAGGGAAAGATTCCTATCCTACACTGAACTTCAATAATCATTAACATAAAACGCGCCGAATGCGGACATAAAACGCTCCGCCTGCTAACCGCAAAAACTGTTTGGACAATAAGGCCGAAACACATTTGACCACTTCTTGAAGTTCAGTGTCGGCTCGTTTGTTGTGGCGACGCGGTCCGCGGTCTCTTTCATCTTTAACGAGTTTTGCAGGAAAGGGACGGGTGTCCGGCAAAAGAAAAATCTTTCCGTCAAGTAGGACTGGATTGCTTATCTCCCGATTCTTTTCTTCATTCCCCTCTGTTCTATTATGAAGAAACCGCAAATGGGTCCTATACAAAAGACTCTTCCAAGAATTCATTTTAAAGTATTGCAAACTGAACGGAGCATTAGGGTCTGTGCATATATAACGTTATTAACTTTCTGACATTTCTGGAAACCCTCCTCATACGTTATCATCTCGAGAACCCCCCCCCCCTCCTCCCCCAGTAATGATAACGTTATCAATGTCGAAACATTTTTCTTTTGTTTTGAATTATACACAAAACTGGTTACATTCACTTTTAGCATACTTAATTCAAATGAAGAGAAGTCAATAAAATGTAACTTTATACCAAATAACATTTTAAAGAATTAGTTACCATTAAAAAGTATTTTATAATAGCTTTTTGTTACACAATACATTCAACAGTAATACCGTCTTTTTGCACTTGCCCAGCACGGAGGAAGGAGCGGGGATAGAAATAATTATCACAAAATAAGTGGACGGCATTCTTTCTCTTTCTCCATTATTTATTAGTAAACACAAAATGCAAATATACTTCACATAGAGTTTCTCGAACAAAGAGGACATATGCATACATAAATGACAGAAGAATAGGAATTTCAAACATCGATGTATTCCATATTTAAGAAATAGATAATTTAATTATAATATAGTTATTCCAATAATAACTTTGTATTTTTATAAAAATGGATTACAGATAAAAAAGAAAACATATTATTTTGAATCAAAGATCATGTTAGATGTTACAAATAAAAAGAGAAAATTTTGATTGAATCAAAAAAGACAAATCTCCCCCTCCCGCTAGAAATATCATGTGCCAGACTTTCTCCCCCCCCCCCCCTAAAATGATAACGTTATATGTGCACAGCCCCTTTCTCCCATGTGTGCGATAACTCTATGAATATGGAAAGTGAAGTGAAGTCTAACCAAATAGAGAATGGATAGATTTCCGGTACTTGAAACTATGGCTAATAAATACAAGCCTGGGATGATCGAACGTATTTTTCCACCCTCAACAGATTGAATAATAAGTCAGTCTACTCAAAAATCCTCTTCTTTGTGAAAGTGCATGTCGGACGTTACCCCTCAGTCCGCACAACTTTGAAGAAAGTCCGTGGTAGTTATAGCTGCCACCACCGATATTATTAGGTGATATCGGTCACCCACTGTGAGGATTGTGTAAATGAACACTGACGCTGTGCTGTCAATTAACTGAATTAACAGTTTATTTAGAATATGTGTACACACTAAATACGCTATTTACAATTATATACAATTACAACTCGGATATAGGTGATCCGGTTCAACATTAAATTAAATACAGTAAAGGTTGGCTGTGTACTATTCAAATTACACCTTCCACCTCACACTCAAGGAACGTTAGATTCACTTTATCGGAGATCAATCTCGAATCTCCCAACACATATATACTCGGCTTGCACTTCTCGGCCCATAGCAGTAAACACCAGGACATCTGTGTCCTTTGCTCTCCAGATACGCACTGCCTATGCTCTCCATCACAGAGCATACTCTATCAGGACCTCTGTCCTACACTACTCTCTAGGTACGAGACCCAGATACCAACTGAACTCATCTGAGAAAAGACTTGCTCTTCTCAAATCACTGTGTTTCCCTAATGTCAACCCCCTTTGGAGCTTATCCATTGGACACATTCCTTTCTTGATTAGTGACATGTTGCTTATCTGCTCATCATCCACATACCTCACTGACGGATGAACACGCCTCTCAGCAATCTCCTCTTTCTCCCAACACCACCTGTACAGGATTATCTGTCGATTCTCCCTTCAACAAAGAAAGAATGTCACCTTGAAAATTCTAGTACACAGCCAGGACAATACAAAATATTAAGATAGAGAAATAGCGGAAATTCCAATCTTCAGCAGAGGTGGTCTCAGAACCTGACAGTGCACCTCACAGACAAATGCCAAACGATTTCCGTAGGGTTGTAGAGGCATAGGCGTAGCCAGCCTTTTGAACGGGGGGTGCCAAATTTTTTAACCTGAACATGTTGGGTACAAACAACATCCAGGGTTGCCCAGAGAGAGGTTTGATGACGCAAGATGCGTCATACAATTTAATTTGGGGGGGGGGAATTTGAGAAAAAGTACCTTTTTTGGGGGGGGGGATTTTTAAATTTTTAATATTTCCTCTTTTTTACTGTTAAAAACAATCTTGATTTTTTTAATATCACTTTTAAATTTTTTCAGCATTTAATTTCCAGAAAAATTCCCGTGTTTTCTTCCTTTAAGTTCTAGATAAGAGCAAGAAGAACTCATTCCGCTATGCTCAACTCGCTATCTTTTGAATGTGCAGTTAGATTATAAGTAGAATATATTTTACAATTGATTTTCTGTTTAGGGGGGGGGGGTCAATGTTAAAGTATAAAGATTTTTTTGGGGGGAGGGAGGGGATTTGCGTCATTGGGTTTGGGGGGGATGGTCACCACTGACAACATCTTATGTAATAAAACGGAACCCCATAAAACCTATCAAATTTCCGTTTTAGACGGGTTTTTTGCGGAAGGTATAATTGTGCGGAACTTCTTTTAAAAAAGACCCAAACGCAATTTTTCATTGCGTGAAGAAGGATGAGAAGTTGCTTAAAACTAAATCTAATGGACAGGGGCGTGCGAAGAGAAAGCTGCGCCCGGGACAAAGTTACAATTTGGCGCCCCCTCCACCCAACTTTTTCTTGTAACAGGCCAAAAATGACGTTGGTAGTATAAATTTGGCGCCCCCTAAAGTTCCACGCAGGGGCAGCTACCCCCTACGCTCCCCCTTTTGCACGACGCTGCTAATGGATAAGAAAAAAATATATAAACATAGATAAAACATGATAGATATAAAATAAAGATATCCGTAAACATAAATCTGTGATTATCACAAGTTTTCATTTCAAACAGCAATGAAATACTAAAATAAATAAGCACGACTTTAGTCCCCCCCCCCCCCGTCATTTTGATCAGAGTAGCATTAAAATAACTTGTAGTATGCAATTTAAAGTGAAAAATAGCTCTTATATTTTCTACTCATGAATAAATAAAATTTCCCCGTTAAAAAAATGAGCCCGTACGAATGTCAAGATATGATCCCAAAAAACGAAATTTAGCAAACCAAGAAATCAACCTCCATATTAATTTGAATTTTGCGTAGCATCATTTCTTATTTTCAGAGGAAGCACAGATTTGTACTAGAGATGAGTTCGGGCTCGATTTTTGAAACCCGCGCCCGAAAGATTTTTAGTACATTGGAGCCCGAGCCCATCCGAGCCCGATACAAAAAGTAACAAAAATAAATAAATAAAAGATTTAATGATATTTAAAAACTGTTTCAAATGTGATATCCCATTTTAAAAAATTTCTTATAAAATTTACTATTAAATAAAAATTTAAATTCAAGCTTATGAAAAGAGCAATTTGGTATCAAATAAAAATATCCTTCATACCTAAAAATGATTCTCATATTTCTTGTCCTTTAAGAAGAAAATTTGATGGACATATTTAAAGAAGTGTAATGAATAAATGGATAGTGTTTATAGAAATTACTATTTGTATGCTGAAGAATCAAAAAACGTTTTCAATTTCCTATAAAAAAGAGTATATCTTCAGGGGTGTAGTCGTAAAAAAACCACAGGTTACACGATCGACGAAGAGGATATATGCTCAAGGCACAGAGAGTACATCCTATGGGTTTCATGAGAAACAGAAGGTTATACGGTGTTCCTTAAAAAATATCCAGAAGATATACGGCGTATACCCCAGTATAACCTCCACTACATCCCTGTACATTTATCTATAATCAATTCATTTCTCTTAACAATTCCCCATGACTGACGAGAACCTTAAAATCAACGCAAATTAAAACATTGATACAGTTATCTTGAAGTTCCGTTGTTTTTATGGGAAAAGAAGAAACATTAATCGAATGTTTTCAATCGGAATAACATGTAAAATATGTTTACTTACGAAGGGAAATCCTCAGCATAAGCAAAATTCATTATGACAAACAGAAAAAAAAATCACAATGCTGTTATCATATGAAGAACGATTATGATTCGTCATTCGTGCGCAATCAAATAATTTGCAAACCTCAAGCATCTAGTCTGCATCAAAGACGAAGAAATCATGTATGTAGACATAAATCTACATACATCTCAAATTTTCTTTTGAAGCAACAATCAACTATTGAAATATATAAAAAAAATTATTTTTATTTTTCTTTCGTTTTGATCAAAATAACACTGAAATGATTTGAAAAAGAATAAATATTTTAAAAGGAAAATAGTACTTCTTTCAATCTCTTCTACACATAAATGTTTTTTAATTCTCAGAAAGAATGAGCCCGAGCTCCCCCCCCCCCCTACCGGGCCCGAACACTAAAATTAAAATAGAGCCCGTGCTCGTTTCGGACCCGGGTTTGGGCAGCCTGTCTCATCTCTAATTTGTACAACTTTCCACCCCCTCCGTTCTCCAGGCTAATCACATGGTGGAATTATCATTTCACATCTGTATTTCCTTTTTTTTTTTTTTTTTTTTTTTTTTTGCTCCTATCTTAGACTTTAGATAACAAAAGCAAATATATACATAAATAGTAGTTTCTATCCTTGTCGAGAATTTACTTTAATTTTTTATGGAAATATGCATGCAATAGAAAGGTGTTAAAAAAATTCCATAAAGAAACGACATCAAATTGGGATTATAAAACCAACTTTTTTGATTTACTGTGATTAATGCAGATTCTAGTAAATACTCTAGTTTTAAAAAAGATGAACAAAATAATTTTCTTAAAAAGTAAAAAAGAAAGAATCAAGATCTCTTTTATCATATTTCAAAACACAGACTGTTAGTTTTGATTAACTAATTGAACTAACTTTGCTTACATTTTTCTTCTTTTTTCTTTTATAAATTTTGATTTTTTTAAAAAATAATCAATCTTGGATCTGCGCGAGCGGAGGGGGGGGGGGGGAGACATGTGTCACGGATGCCAGAACAAAAGGCAAAGAGAGCGTCAAATGAAGAATTTGGTTGTCTTTACATATAATAATGTATATATATAATGTATATATATGTATAATGTATAATAATGCATATTGAATTTACATTAAAAAAATGCCTCACAACCGGAAAATTCAAAAGGAAAACTGTACAAATGCATCTGTATGCCTTGTGTCATTTAAATAGGTTAGTTTTTACTAAAAAAATTTCTTCTTTAGTGTAAAACTGTACCCTCGCCGATAATTACCATACGGCAACCAATTTCCCTAGGTTTGCTAAAAGGGGACATATGCTTCGGACGCCGGAACGAAAGGCAAAGGGGGCGCCAAATAGAGATTTTGTTTGTCTTTACATACAAAAATATATATGTATATGTATTGAATTTACATAAAAATGGCTCACAATCGGAAAATTCAAAAGGAAAACTGTACCAAATGCATCTCTATCTCTTGTGCCATTTAAATAGGTTAGTTTTTGCTTAAGGGTGTTCTTAACTGCTCCGCTCAACAAGCACAAAACGTTCTGACACATTTACAAATTCTTTTTTTAACAGAAAGATATAAAATTGGAATGCCTGACTATGGAAGCGATTTCGAATCGAACTTATTTTTTCATTTTATGATAATTAAATTACATATCCAGTTCTAAGCTATTTTGATCACTTAATCACCCGTTTTCCTCCTGCTTTTGACCGGTTTTTCTGCTTTCGTCGGGAAATGTGCTCAAAAGTGTCAGTTTTGAAGGCTTGTTGTGAAAAATCTATTTTGTGGTTGTTTTTTTTTTTTTTGTTGTTGTTAACAGAAAATTGAGGCAATTAGACAGTTTCTGAATAATAACACCTGCTATTTTCATGCATTTCCGAACAAAAATAAATTAAAGCATGTGTCACAAAGTTGCCCTTTTTGATTTAATACCACCCAGTGTGAAACTACCCTCGCTGATAAAGATTCATGCCTCTTTCGCCGAATCATCACCTCCTGCTGTTTCTTGATGGTTCCTACTAATGAATGGCGCGTGACTTCCCCGCTCAACAAGCGAAAAACGTTTTGACACATTTACAAATTCATTTTTTAACAGAAAGTTATAAAATTTTAATGCCTGACTATGAAAGCGATTTCGAATTGAACTTATTTTTCCATTTTATGATAATTAAATTACTTATCGAGTTATAAGCTATTTCGATGACGCAATCACCCGTTTTTCTCCTCCTTTTCGACCGGTTTTTATGCTTTCGTCGGGAAATATGCTCAAAAGTGTCAACTTTGAAGGCTTGTTATGAAAAATCTATTGTGTTTTTTAAAAAACAAAAGAATGAGTGCAATTAGTTTCTGAATAACAACACCTTCTATTTTCGCGCATTTCCGAACAATAATAAATTAATGCATGTGTCACAAAGTTGCCCTTTTTGATTTAAGAACACCCTTAAAAGCCGAAAAGTTTTAAGCCGAAAAAAAGGGGACTGATAAAAATTAAAATACGAAACAGAGATAAGGAGTTTTCTTTCTATCTCCCACCCTCTCTCAACGTTTCCCTGGTTGATTGTTCTTCTCACTTTCTCTCTGTCCCATTCTTATGGGTCACGAAGGTTATGCATTTACGACCGTCGTTATTTTTCAATGGCTATTTTATTTATTGCACACATCTATTATTTGCTTTCTCAGATTTAGATAATTTGAAAACATTAACACTTATTTTGGATTTGATTTATAAAAAGGTGATTATATAATAATTTATTAATTCAAAAAAAAAAAAAAAAAAAAAAAAAAAAAACAGTATATATATATATTTATCTAGGATAATTGCTGTGTTGCACATCTCCTTGTGTATTATCATTGAGATTTATATTTTGTGGTTTCTGATACCTCTTTATAGGAAATTCCATTATAAGTTTGCAATATTATCATCTAATAATTTTATATAATGATACAATGTCATAAAATATAAAAATTTAATATAATGATTTATGACTAATATTAAATGTATATTGGTTTTGATTATATTCTTTTTAATTCATTTTTTCATGCGTTTAAATGATGCATTGTATTATATACATATATATATTGGTGTGTGTGTGTCGGCGGGGGGGGGGGGAGGGCAATCTCGAAAATATTCTTTCGCTGAACATCTATTTTAGCCTAGTTTAAAAAACAATTTCGATTAATACTTTTTAAATAAAGATTTTCTTTCAACGAAATTAATATAAAAAAGTAATTAATATGTACATAATTATTTTACGCCATAGTATCCAAACTAAATGAAATATATGCAATTTGTTAATATGTTGTTAAAAAATTATTTACATAATTTTTTGTTAAGGTTTTAGGTAGCATGGCGCAAAAAATAAACCACATTGTTCAATATTTCAGTGAATTAATATAGGTTTAGTTCAAGTGATATACTTATCAATATACTGAAAAATTAAACGTATAGTTTGGTTGTCTAAATTTACTTTAGAAGACAAATCAAAAATAATTAATGAAGACATTATTCGGGTTTTAATACATCTTTTAAAATTTATATTTTCAATTTATGATAGATGTTAATGAAAGAACTTTCGAACCGTTCGAAAAAAATATTAAGGAGGAGGGATCAGCTCCCCCCTCTCCCCTTTTTATACTTAATTATTGAACCCTCTAAACTGATAAGGGACATGCTTTATCATATAAAAAATCCCTATCCAAAATTTAGAGCAAATCGGAAAATTCTTAATAAAAATCCATTTACATAATTTAAGAAGAGTTATCCTTCTCTTTTATATACTTAACTACGACCATTAAACTTCCAAAACTATTCAGAGATTTGAACGAAATCTGACAATTTTGCGTGAAAAACCCATTTATATAAATTAAGGGGAGGGGCATTAGTACCCCCATTTCCCCTGTTTATATTTATCCAATGAACACCTAATACCAATCACGGAAGCACTTCATCAGAATGATCCTATGTGTAAATTTTGAACAAAAACTAATATTTGTGCATGAAAAACCCATTCATATCAATTAAAGGGAGGGGCATGAGCCCCCCGTTCCCCCTGTTATACATATCGAATGAACTCCAAAAACTAATCAGGGAAGTGCCTTATCAGGATATGCCTATATACAAAATTTCAAGTGGATGGGATAATTTTATCATGAGTTATCGCGTTACGTACGTACGAACGTACTACATACATACAGAACGGGCGGGCACATAAGCTCTCAGGCTATGATAGGCTGTGAGCTAAATAAAAAGAATATTGCCCAGTTAAACTGATGGCATTGAGCTCACAGGCTACGCATACTAATTGTACATTACAGCCTTGTATTTTCGTTAATTCCGTTCGAAAAAAAAATTATGAAGGGGAAACAGCTCTCCCCTTTCTCCTTTTTTATACTTAATCATTGAACCTCCTAAACTATCAAGTACATGCTTTATCATATTAAAAAATCTATATCCAAAATTCAGAGCAAATCGGATAATTCTTAATAAAAACCCAATTACCATTTATATAATTTAAGGAGTTATTCCCCTCTTTTATACTTAACCATTAAACTTCCAAAACTATTCAGAGATTTGAACTAAATCTGACAATTCTGATTGAAAAATCCATTTATACAAGTTAAGGGGGGGGCATTAGAACCCCTTTTTCCCCTGTTTATACTTATTCAATGAATACCTAATAACAGTCACGGACTCGCCTCATCAGAATGATCCTATATCTAAATTTTGAACGAAAACTGTTAATTCTGCATGAAAATCCCTTTTATATCAATTAAGGGGGGGGGCATGAGCCCCCCGTTCCCCCTGTTTATACTTATTCAATGAACACCTAATAATAGTCACGGAATCGACTCATCAGAATGATCCTATATCTAAATTTTTAACGAAAACTTAATTCTGCATGAAAATCTCGTTTATATCAATTAAGAGGATGGGCATGAGCCCCCCGTTCCCCCTCTTATACATATCGAATGAACTCCAAAAACTAATCAGGGAAGCGCCTTATCAGGATATACCTACATACAAAATTTGAAGTGGATCCGATATTTTTATCATGAGTTATCGCGTTACGCACGAACGAACGTACATACAGAACGGACGGGCACATAAGCTCTCAGGCTATGATAGCCTGTGAGCTAAAAAGTGGGTACGTGTGATCACAGATCGTTCAGAGTATTTCCTTTAATATATCTTTCAATACAACTTATCCTTTAATTAATAAATCCAAATTGTTGATTTATAATTATTAAATTCTTACATTGTAGCATCATCCATTGTAGCATCAATCAATTTAAAGTAAAAGAAAGTTATTCATTTTAATAAATTAAAAATGTTCAAATTAAATTATTTAAATAAAATTCAAAATTGTTTAAAAACGCGAAATAAAAAGAAAAATAGCGAAGATATAAATAAAGTTTAAAATTTTTAAAAACGAAAAAAAAATGTTTAAACGAAATTTAAAATGCTGAATCTTTAATAAACCGTTCGTTTTTAAAATAGAAAGAAAATTGTAATTTAAAAAAAAAATACATATATGAATACTAGTGTTAAAAAAATAATATAAACTCTTAAATCGGCAAAAAGTATGTTTTTTTTTTTTTTTTTTTTTTTTTTTTATCTTACTAAGAAAGTGCAAGAAGTGTAAGTCACCGATTTCGACGAAAGTGGTACCGTTGGAAAGATCTCTTTTTGAGGAAAAAAAAAACTCAATGGAATTACCTGTCGGAAAAGGGCCGTTTTCGAGATATCCGACAATTTATGTCACGTAGCTAGTGAACACTTACTGGGAAACCGCAAAAAAATTTTCTCGATTTTAACGAAAGTGGTATCGCTGAAAAGATACTATCGGGAGGATTAAAAAACTCAATGGAATCACCCGTCGGAAATGAAACGTTTTTAAGATATCCGACAATTTGTATTTGTGAAACTGCACTAGTTACAACCATACTATACGAGATTGGCAAGTGAGCGTCGCGATGCACTCTGAATCTGATTCTATGAGTACTGCAGAAAGGGCGATGTATTAGTCAGCAGCCCTATTCCGTCTGTCCAACGACATGACACGACGAAACTATATAAGTTACCATGAAAAAACTATCAATTGTTTCAAATTTATTGTAAATGCATATTATTATTATTGGAAAATACTCAACTTTTTTCTTATGTAAGTAGTAATTATAAAATCGTATATTCCATTTTTGAGTTGCACTTCCGGGGCCCCTTTGTGCCGGGGGCCCTCGGCGATTGCCGACCAGCCGACCTGGCCTTTTGTAATTAAACAATTATTAAAACTAGATTTTTTACAGGATTTCATGCTATCAATGTAATGAAGAGGCGATTATAATAAGTAAAATGATTTTGTATACCAATTTGATAAAGTCTAAAATAAAGATTAAAATCAGTGTATGCAGGGCCGTAGCGACCGCCCCCCATACCCCCCATTTTGGGGGGCCAACGAAGCCAGGGGGCCCCCTAATCGATTCTATCGACCTTTTTACCGAAGTTTATTTGTTTTGAAAATGTAAGAAAACACTTCTTTTAATGTTTTTTTTTTTTTTTCAAATTCCCCTTTTCTTATTCAGGGTCATGCCAGACAGTTCCCCCAGGTGCCCTCTTTTTAAGCTCCGCCCCCCCCCCAATAATGAGGATTTTCAGTAAAGGGTGCCAAATGCTTAAAATGTGCCAAACAGTGGCGTAGCTATGTTTTTTGGCGCCCGGGGCCAGCAAGAAATTTTGCGCCCCCACCCCAATATAGATATATAACAATTTCTCTCAATTTGGCGCCCCTAGGCCTCGGCGCCCGGGGCGGACGCCCCCCTTGCCCCCCCCCCCCCCTTAGCTACGCCACTGGTGCCAAAAGTGACTAACATTCATACGTTTTCAAACATTTAAGAAGGGAATGTGGTTCCCTTTTCCTCTCTGCTTCCGGTGTTCCCTCCACATACGCAGAAAACAAACTATATCATTAGAAAACAAATTATTAAAATTTTATAACAACCAGGGCCCAACTTAGATTGTGGGGGCCCCTTTCTACCTTTTGGATTTTTTCTTGAATTATGCTAAAGTGTCTAAAACTAACCTTTATATTAATTGTCTATTCGCATTTGTATGCAGAATAGCACAAAAAAGATAACTTTAAGAAATTATCGAATATTTTTTTTCTTCTGTTATAGAAATATAAGACTAAATGTGAGCCATTAAAATGTAAACACAACTGATGTAAGTGTTACATCCAGGGGAGGGAGGGCATGGGTTCAAAAACAGAGGAGAGATGATAAAAGAGCCCCAATAAAGCTAAATATAAAGAAAGAAAGAAAGTTGGTTGGAAAGGAATTTTGGTCACTTTTAGCCGTTTTTTATTATTTAGCCTTAACAAAAAAATTATATTTGCCCTTGGGGCCCTCAATCGGGAGCCGCAGCGTCCGATGCAGTTGCCCTGCATGCCCGTGACTTAGCCAGGCCCTCATTACAACAACATAGTATCCTATAACTTATAAAAAATTTTTTATTAATGTTTCCTCGTAATGTGATAAGTTAAAATCGTTAATTATGTCCAATTTTGAGCCTTCTTTTTTAGGCATCTTGTAATGTATGTAGGTAAGCAAAGTAAAAGTTTGCAAAGAAATACTTATCTCAATCAATCTATAATTTCCTCTATAATTATTAAATTAATATTTTCAATTAAAGTTGTGACCAATTTTTTGGGATATCTTGTATATAGATGTGAGTACAAAAATTATGCATGTGTACAATGTTTTTATTTTTAGTGCTTGCCACTTCTACATTATTAAAAAAAAGAAAAAATCTACAGATAGATAGAAGGGGGTTGTCCAAAATGTTTTTTCCGGGGCCCCCCGTAGCCTTAACTGGGCCCTGTTTTTATCAAAAACCTTGTTTAAGGTCTACGCACATAGCACTAACTTCTTGCGGTCAGGTGTCGCTATTTTTTATCTTTTGTGTTGGGAGTTCGATGTATAAAGTGCTTTTTCTTTGAACTTTTTTGAACTTCAAGCGAGAAATTGAACTCGAAATCAGTTGACAGCTTTACGACTGAAGATTGGGTAGATAAAAGTTCCCCTTCCTTTGTCAATTTGGTAGGGTCAGTCCCTCAAAAATCATTTAAAGAGGTTTTACCTTTGTTCCCTTCTTAAACAAAGATTGATTGATTGCTCTTTTAGTGTAATAAAAACTAGTGCTGTTCGCTCGCAGCCTTAGATTTCAAAAACGCAGAAACTGAAAACCCTTATTTTCTTACTCGTTTACACCCTCTCTCTTTTTGACCATGAGTTTTTGTATGGAACTAAAAAAGATAAGGAAAGAGTACCGGTCAACTGATCGGCTCTGAAGAAAGCCGGGGTTTTGTATTGAGCTGCTAGCGACAAAAGAGTGTTTTCTTTTGAAATACCGGAATATTATGCTTTTAGATGATAGGTCATTTTTCACACCGATTTCACGACGTGGGTGACACAAATAACGTCTAGAAAATCACCTTAATATGTTAACAGCTTAGTTAGCAACCGGATTCCTTGATCTTGAAGGGAGTACTGGCCTATTCAAGTACTTTAGCAGCCTGCTAATGCATACATGTTTGTAAACAACACAGCACTTCAGATGTGGGTTTTCGTATAATATTTTTTTCTGATTTGTTTTAATAATACGCATAAATGATAGGATGTATATATTTATAAAATTAAAAAATAATTATTAATTAATTAAAAAATTTTAAAAATTAAAATATATTTATAAAATTAAGTGTATATCTGGAGGAAAATGATATACTACTATGCTAATCTGGTAAGTCATATTTATTACTTTATGTAATTTATATAGCAATTATTAAAAATTTTAAGTATTAGAAAATTTTGCACAAACCTGGAAAAATATATGTATACTAATACAGCAGATTTTGATAACACACATTTCTCATTTACATGTTTTTCATTTAAGCGTTTTATTAGGGCTCTTCACAAAATTATTTTTAATAAATCACACCCCTTTACAAAATTCTACTCCAGAAAAATATACTCTAATTTATTTTATATTGTTAGGTTTTAAAATATGTGTTTTGCAAAGGAAACAAGTTCATCAGAAATGACAAGTTTAGTATATAGACTTAAGGGTGTTCTCAACTGCTCTGCTCAACAAGCGCAAAACGTTTTGACACATTTACAAATTAATTTTTTTTTAAGTTATAAAATTGGAATGCCTGATTATGGAAGCGATTTCGAATCGAACCGAATTTTCCATTTTATGATCATTAAATTACCTATCCAGTTCTAAGCTATTTCGATCACTCGATCACCCGTTTTTCTCTTGCTTTTCGACCGTTTTTTCTGTTTTTGTCGGGAAATGTGCTCAAAAACGTCAATTTTGAAGGTTTGTTATGAAAGATCTGTTGTGTTAAAAAAAAAAAAAAATTGAGAGAGATTACACAGTTTCTGAATAACAACACCTGCTATGTCCATGTATTTCCGAACAAAAATAAATTAAAGCATGTGTCACAAAGTTGCCCTTTTTGATTTAAGAACACCCTTAAATAAGTTATTATTAATAAATGTTTGATGCGAATTCAATAACTGGAATTCAAATTTCTTTACAAAATACAATAAATTTCATAAAAATAACTTTATTTTTCACAAAATGGGATCCAAGAAAAAATTCCTGCATCAACCTACGATTCCATTACATTCATATGTTAAAATAATTCGTTTGTTAACAAGTAATAAGTAAATTCTCATTTAATTTATACTCTTATTTCCTTGGAAAATATAGAGTTCTAAATTCATGTCACAATAAGAAATTGTGCTATTTTAAATTTTTTCTATGCTCTTTCGTTCTTTCTTTCTTATTTTTCCACGATGATAAATAATCTCACAGGCCCATAAAGCCCATGACCAAGTAAAATACAAAGCCCCCCCCCCCCCACCCCCCAAATTTACTTTTCAAACCTAATTTTCAATTCAATAAATTCAATCAGGGTAAAAACATATGTAGTTTTTTTTTATTATGAAATGCTTATTGGCTTTTTGTCTAATCCTAAAAACTTAAGAAGATGCGCAGAAAAGAATGAGCTCAAAAATCAATGCAAAATAACTGCAAATAAAATGAAAGACGTTGATTCTGAAGAACTAGAAGGAGAATTGAATCGCTTTCTAAACATAATAAATAGCCAAAAAGATCTGACTGCCAAAGATTTTCTCACATACATATATGCAAATGGTTTACAGGAGATTTATTTTGCAGTTGCATTAAAGGTGTTCTTAACTGCTCCGCTCAACAAGCGCAAAACGTTTTAAAACATTTACAAATTCATTTTTTAAAAGAAAGTTATAAAATTGGAATGCCTGATTACGGAAGCAATTTTGAATTGAACTTATTTTTACATTTTATGATAATTAAATTAGCTATTCAGTTCTAAGCTATTTCGATCAAGTGATCACCCGTTTTTCTCCTGCTTTTCGATCGGTTTTTCTGCTTTCGTTGGGAAATGTGCTCAAAAACGTCAAATTTGAAGCCTTGTTATGAAAGATATATTGTGTTTAAAAGAAAACAGAAAATTGTGTGCAATTAGACAGTTTCTGAATAACAACACTTGGTAGTTTCGTGCATTTCCGAACAAAAATAAATTAAAGCATGTGTCACAAAGTTGCCCTTTTTGATTTAAGGACACCCTTAAGAGTTCTTTTAACAACTCCTGTTACTGTTGCAAGTGCTGAAAGAAGTTTCAGCAGAATGAAAATAATAAAAAAAGTTCTGCGATCAACAATGAGCAATGACAGGTTATTCGCTATAGGAATAATCTCCATTGAACACTGATGGGTGTAAAACCCCCACATCACTCAAACCAGACAATTCTGTAAAGAAAACTAACTATTGGAAATAAATTATAAAAAAAGAAAGGAACAGAGGACAGTGGATTTACAACTCAGACAAGAAATTTATAGCGGCAATAAGACTGTGACGGACGCCCATAAATAAATGACAAAACAGAGACATTTTCATTATTGTGTATTTACGACAGGGCAAAAGGGGAAATCTCATCTCCGTGTGTGGTAATAATTATCAACAACATAGACATTCTGACGACTAGGCCTGTAGAAGCCCCTAGAAAATTAAAATTAGGGGGCGTTCAAGTTAATAGTCAATTTAAGGACAGCCAATGAGACTGGAAGGGGAAAAAAATATGTTAAAAAGAAAACTGTGAATGGTCGAAGGATATTCGACTACAGAATAATTAGTATACATTTGATTCTAGAATTTTTGAAATAAGAGTCAGTCAGTCAGTCAGTCTACCAAGTGTGCTCGAGTGATAATCTTCGCCAATATGAGCCACGAAAGTGTGCCGGACTTCTACTCATGTGTCTGGATATGCATTTGCCTATGATGTCAGCAACTTTAGAGAAGGTATGCTTTTTACCGAATTATTCCCCCTTCTTTTGCCCACAACTATAGAGTATGATAAAAACAATTAAATAAGAATGAAACACTTGCACGCCAATTGTCCCGCAGATTAATTCATTATGGTGATGATAACTCATAAATTTATGAAAGCAATTTTCAAGGTTGAAAATATTGTGTTACAAAGCATAAAATGTAATTATGCAGTAATGCCAACAGCTATAAAAAAATGAATAGATTTTTGATTTGATTATTTTGTATCTTTGCATATATTTATGTGCATGTATATATTTAGTGTATTATGTGTGTTCTGTGTTGTACAAATAAATGTTTTTGTTTTATAAATGACAAAGCATGGTATTAATTTATGGAGTATGTGTCGAAATTACTCTAGGTGCATGCTGATCAACGTTTCATAGGGATCTGATAGCATCAAAAAAAAAAAACACAACGCATAAATTAATCTAATTTTTTTTTGGATGAGAATATTTTTTTTGTAAGAAATTTTAATTGGAAGTATTTTGTAAGGAATGTTATCATTTATATTAGGATTATTATTCTTATTCCTTAAGCTGCAGAAAGTATTCTTTTCCCTGATCAGATCCTAGAAACATAATACGATCACTAACAGATTTAATTATAATTATTATAAAATAAAAAAAATTGGTTGATCAAATTGATGCACAATTTTGGGGAGAGAAATATCGGAGAGAAATCAAAGGTACTAAGGAAGCAATATAATTATTACAAATTATTTTTAGGTATGTAAAAATCTCTCCATCATCTCAACCCCCAAAAAATTGGTTGCCGTGATACCAGTTCCTTAATTATTTATTTTTATGTATTTAATTTAAATGATTAAAAGAACGAACTTGGTTGATTTTAGTACTTTAATAATACAGTAGTATTGTAATTTCTTGTAATTTGAGTACTTTAAAGAACCAAATTATTTTTCAAGAAATTAATTAGTTCCAATTTAAATATTATTACTGCCATATTAGAAGTAAATATTTAATTAATATTGTGATTATTTGAATTTTTTTTAAGAAAAAAAAATTAATTTTGGGATTACTTGAATTCCTTTTGTGAAAAAAAAAAAAAAAAAATGATAATGAAATGAATGAATGATTCTGACAAATATACATGTTAAAGGAGATAATTAGATTGGAGATAAGATAGATTCTCTTTTGATTATAAGAAAATAGGAGTTGTTGTTAAAATTGGTATATATACGTAAAATAATAAAATAAATAAAAATTTGTTTTTTCACATAATAAATTTTATGAATATGATACTAAACCGAGACATTGGCATGCAAGTGTATTTTTGTTTGAGATAATTGGCACATTTAAAAAAAAAAAAAAGTGTATATATATATATGTTTACACTATTGAAAAAAAAAAAAAAAAAGAAAGGTTGTTATTTAATTTTATGTATTTATGTGTCTTATGATAGAAAGGATTTTATTCTAAAATTCATCAAATATTCTGATATTTTATGTTGAGTACAGATGGATAAAGCTGTATAAATTAAAAAATAATAATAATAAGATATGTGGATATATTTATATCAAATTGGTTATTTTAATTAAATCATTGTAGTTTTATTATTTAAAAAATTAAGGATAATTGAGTTTATGACTAAAGGAGGTACGAGGAAATCTCTCAGAAATAGCACGCGTTTAAGTGGCGTTAAAACAAGAAGGCAATTAAAAATATTATTAAATAAAAACGAAGAAATTTCGGGAGAGAACAAAAACGATAAACAAAGAAAAAAAACAAAGAATTCGGGATCAAAAATTTCTGGGATAGGAAATATGGCAACTCCTAACGCAGAGCATTTAGTAGGATTAATTTATCCGTTTGATGGTAAAAAAGAAACTAATATCAATTATTTCCTACTACAATTTGATAATTTAATTGACAAAACGAAATATAGCGATGAACACAAATTAATAATTTTGAAAGCCAAGATCATAGGATCGGCAAGGGAAACTCTCATGCAGGATGAATCATTATTTTTAGAAGCAGACATAGGAAAATTCAAGGAGAAGTTAAGGGAATTATTTTCCGTTAAATGTAATTTCGGGGGTGCTCAGAATTTATTTTTCAGTCTAAAGCAGAAACCCGATCAAACATTAGCTAATTTTATAAATGAATTTAATGCTACGGCAAATTTATATATAAAAAAAAGTGGTCAAAAATTAGAGGATAACAGCAACGCAAAATTTTTAGACCAAATGAAATTGGCTAGATTCCTGGATGCAATCCGCGCAGATATTAGTTTAGAAGTGAGAAAAAATGCACCTGAAAATTTTGAGGCAGCATGCAAGTCCGCACTAAGATTGGAAGAGGCTTACAATCAAGCAAATATTCCCGAAATAAATAGCATTACCGTTAATAAGGAGAATGAAATATTGGGAAAATTAAATAAATTAAGTGCAGACAGTGCAGAGCAAATTCAGACACTCGTCACTGAAATAAACAACCTTAAATTGAAATTAAATAATAGATCGGAGAGAGAGAAAACATGCTGTGAGGTATGCGGGAAAGAAAACCATGAGACAAAAGATTGTTGGTTCAGACAAAAATATAGTAATGATAACGCGGCTACGAATATTAACAGATTTCAAATTAATAGAGGGTCGCAGGTCTCACGCACAAGAGGCTACAGAAATAACTATAAACAGCAACAAGGATTCCAAAATATGGGGTATCAGGGACATAATGGTAACAATAATTTTAGCAATTGGAACTATGGCTATGTAGCACCTCACTTTTCTACCCCCCCTCCCCCCATATACAATTATATGTATCCACAGGAATATTACTATAATACAGGAGCACAGGGGTTCGCACAGCCTTCAAGAGGTCGTGGAAGAGGTGGCTATCATAACAATTTTAATAAATCCCAGACAGATGAGCAAGAGGAAAATTATAATGAACAAAATAGCAAAAGGGAAAATAAACACAGAGGCCATTCCAAAAGAGGTTCATTCAATAACAAAAAAACGACACGAAAAACAAAGGTCGGAAAACTAAATCAGAGGCTTGCTGAAAATAAACAACAGTATTTTAGCGACACAGGTGAGTCTCAGTTTAAAGGATGTCGCAAAATAAACAGATTTATTGCCAGTGTTAGCAATGAAGGAGAAAATCAGTTACCCATAATAGACCTAGAGATAAATAACATCAAATTTAAAGCGTTATGTGATAGTGGTGCGGCGGTCTCATTGCTTTCGCCCATTATTTTTGATAAATTAAAGGAAAAAAATGTAAAATTTAAATATCTAGGAAATCAAATACAAATACAAACTTTAACGAATTCAAAAATTTATTTTAAACAGTGTATTAGACTGGTTTTCAGAGTAAAGGGCAGTTTTACAACAGGTACATTTTACATCACAAATAAAGATTTCGGTCGAGAATACCAAATGCTTTTGGGATACGATTATTTAAGGGATAATAATATGATTTTAGATTTCAAAGAAAAAACACTTATTTTCAAAAATATAAAAATTAAACTGAATATTCCAGAAAAGGAAACAGGGATACAAGTTAATAATCTAACTTCAGAAACAGAAGACAAGGATAGGCAAGAAAACAATCCAGCAGGGTCTTACGTAAAAGAAAAGAATAATGTTAACAAGAAAAAGGCACAGTCCATCACTAAGCAAAAAAATATGTATGCTAAGACCATAGCAACAATTTTTATAAATGCAAATTCAAAAAAAATAGTTAATTTACAGTGTCATGATGACATAGCAGAACAGGAGGTAATATTATTAGAACCCTTGAGAGACGACTCGAAATTCACATTTCAAACTTCATTGCATGAAGTGCAACAAAATAGTAGAATTCATGTCATAATAGCAAATAACACTGACAAAAGAATAAAGTTGAATAAAGGGATAAATGTAGGCAGAATAACAAAAGATATAGATTTTAAACAGGATACAAAATCCGATGACATTGAACAAGGAACAATTTACGAATTAAATAGCTTAAATATCGAAGAGATCAGAAAATTAAGAGAAGCAGAGTTAAGAGAGACAGACTTTGATTTAACACATTTACCCGAAGACCTAAGAGAAAAATTAAAAAACATACTCATGAGAAAAGCGCATGCATTTTCAAAGTCATATGATACTTTAGGTCAAACATCTTTAGTTATACCAAAATTTAATTTAAGTCATGACTACCCGATACAAACCAAACCTTATAAACTACCTCAAACAGTCAGACAATATGCGAAAACAGAGATACGGAACTTACTAAGAGCAAAGATTATTGAAAAATCAGACTCAAATTATGCGTTTCCAGTAATTTTTGTTAAAAAGAAACAAAGTAATAAAGAAAAGAAAAATGAAACCAAATATAGAATGGCTATAGATTATCGGTTATTAAATCAAATTCTACACACATACAGCTTTCCCATACCGGATATTAAAGAAATTCTGTACTCGATCAGCGGAAAAAGGTACTACACGGTGTTAGATCTCCATAGTGCTTTTTTTCAGATAAATTTAAGGCCACAGGATAGGCAAAAACTAGCATTTATTACTGAGGAAGGAAAATTTAACCCTTTAAGGCTCGCTTTTGGGACAAAGAACAGCAGCGCTTATTTCGCAGAATTAATTGATAAAGTGCTGGGACATTTCAACAAGTCCCAAGTGGCATACTTCATGGATGATGTGGTAATTGGTACCAATACAATCCAAGAAATGCTACAAATTTTAGAGCAAGTTCTACAGACTCTCATTGACCACAATCTGACCATAGAGCCTTCAAAAATGCAAATATGCAAAGAAGAAATAGATTTTCTGGGCTTCCAACTCAACCGATGGGGATATTCCCCAGCAAAAAAAAACATAGACAAAATTAAAAACCTAGTACGTCCAAAAACAAAAAAGGGAGTAAGATCACTTCTGGGTCTAGCAAACTACTTTAGATCTTTAATTAGAAATTATTCAGATATTGTACATCCCTTAGTGGAACTTACAAAAGAAAAAGTAAAATTTAAATGGGGTGAGGAGCATGAACAGGCGTTGAAAAACATACAAGAAGCAATAATACAAAATCCTACACTTAGACCCCCAGATTTTAACAAGGAATTATTTTTGATATGTGACGCCTCGAAGCTAGCCATATCCTCAATTCTGGCGCAGGAGTCTAATGGCATTTTATTGCCTATCGAGTTTTTGGGAGAAAATTAAGAGGGGCAGAAAAAAGCTACCCTAGTATAAAATTTGAATTATTGGCGATTCATGAATCAGTCAATCATTTTAAACATATTTTATGGGGTAGGCAATTCACGATTCTGACGGATTCGAAACCCATTACACAGCAAATGAATTTAGAAGCGCAATCTGACATAGTCAAAAGATGGATGACAGATTTGGCGGAATATAATTATGTTGTCGAGCATATTGAAGGCAAGGTTAACCCAGCGGATTTCGTATCTCGACATATTTGCAATTTAGAAACGGACTTACAATTACACAATACTCTATTTAAAGTCAACGAGGCTTTGTCTAATGACAATATTAAATCAGAACAATATGTAGACGAAAAGTTAAGAAAAATAATTGACAAAATAGAAAAGGGACAAAACAATCGAACAACAAAAAGATATATGTTAAATGATGATAAAATATTAATTCTGAGACCAGGTACAGAAAAAAAGGAACTACTCATTGCCCCTGACTCTTTGAAAATAGCCATTATGGAAGACGCGCATTCCCCCCATTTTGGATTCCAGAAAACTTATGACACCATTAAGGATAGAATATTTTGGCATGGAATGTACAGAGATATCAAAATATTCTGTGCGAACTGTACAGCGTGTCAAACAGCTAAACATCACAAAACAATAAAAGTACCAGTGCAAAGGGTGGTTAAAGACCAGGAAGTAGGAAGTATACTACATATTGACGTATGTGGACCTCTAACATTTTCTGTGCGAAAAAATAAATTTATTCTGACTATCACTGACGCAACTTCCAGATTTTTAGAAGCGGTTGCATTAAGAAATGTAGAAACACAAACAATTCTCAATGTGCTGAATAAGTACTTCAGTACTTTTGGAATTTGCAACAGCATATATCTGGACAATGCAAAATATTTTAGAAGTGATTTATTCAGAGAATATACAAAGGCATTAAATATAGAATTACACTTTACGAGTGTATACAGAGCCAAGGCGAATGCAATTGCTGAAACGGTAAACCGAATTCTGAAGAGCTCCCTAATCGCAATGTCAAAACGCACAACGGAATGGGACATTCGGCTAGATTTTTTTAAACTTCATTATAATAACACAATTCACAGGGCTTTAGGATTCGCTCCCGCACTCATTTTCTTTGCGAGAAAATTGAGAACTCCGTTTACTTCGCATATTCCCACAGAAGAGGTCTCAACTAAAACTTATGTGGCACAGAGAATGGCACACATTAAAGAAGTGAAACTACAAGCACTGGCCAATCAGTCACGCATGCAGGATGAGTATGCTAAAGAAGAGGACTTGCTACATACACCTACTCTGAATTTGGGACAAGTAGTATACTTAAAATGTATAAATCCGGGCGCTCTGGCGAACAAGTTTGACGGTCCTTTTGAAGTAATAAAAAAATTACGCAACAATAATTATTTACTAAAAGACCTAACAGGTAATTATGCTCGGCCTATAAAAAGGAACATTGATTTACTATTCGCGCCTAAAGCAGCAACTCCTCACATAGACGTGAAAGACAGTACGGCAGAGGAGGATTCAGAGGGGGAAACATAACAAAAATTTGAAAAAAGAAAAAAGAAACATAAGCCCTAAATATTATTTAAAATTTCTAGTGTATTTGTAATATATAGTGATTTGTATTATGTACTTAAGAAACAAATTTTATGTAGATAATTTTTTTTCTTCTCTTTTTGAAAACAATGCGTTTTTAAGACATCATATAATAACTTGCCTTTTAAAATCAAGCAACATAGAGAGAAAAAAAGGAAAGGGATAGCAAGATGAGTGTACTATTTCCCTCTGAGTTACAATTGGGGAAATGTGCAGGCACACTCGAAAAAATCATTACATACACTAAATATTACATAGGTACTTCACGGAACTTCATGTTGCACAAAAAAAATAAATAAATAAATAAATAAAAAATAAATAAATAAACAATAATGATAATTATACATTGGATGACTAGGACAGAAGCAATTGCTCAGAATAAATTTGTCTAGTGCATAATCAACGATATAAAAAAACTTTATTTATTTTACATATTTAAATAAAGTGGAAACAACTTGAAGAGAAATAACTCTTACAAACAACGCATATGAGAAATGGATATTAAAGATATGTATATTGGTACAAAAAAAAAAAAAAAAAATTACAGATTTTCATATAGAAATTTGATAAGAAGTTCGGCGAAGTACGCAATAATAAAATGATATATAACAATGGCAAGGCAAGTTATTGACACAACAAAATAACATGGAAACTCAGCACATAGGATTCACAAGAAAAAAATAAAGAACTCAAAGAAAAAAAAAATAAGGTTTTCTCACCAACAGAAGACTTTCCGCTTGACGAGATTGATGGATGGGCGGACAGGTCTCGGGAGTAAACAGTCGAGAAGGGAGAGAGTTGCTCCCGAATCAGAAAGCTTTCCCTAGGCAGGGCATGGCACAAAGCTATAAAATTGAATATCAGATTTAATCGCATGGCAATTTTAAGATGGTATGCTAAAAGGTAAAATGTTAAGATTAGGATTTTACGAAAACGCGTGTGATATAAGCATTCCCAATAATATTTAATCGGCAGAGTAAGATATAAAAAAAAATAAATAAAATAAAATAAAAATAAAAAAAATAAATAAATAAGTAAAAAATAAATAAATAAATAAATAAATAAATAAGTAAAGGTTATATTTTTTTGGAGGACATTTTACAGGATTTTTTTTGTCTTTACCTTTGCCTGAAAATAAAAGGTATTACAAATTCTTTTGATGCACGTTAGATATAAGTATAATGACATTACTCACGCAACGTAGTTTCAAAAGAAGGTCTTATAGGAGAGTATACAAAAGAAAGTTATAACAATTAGACTTCATCACAAGGCAATACTTAGTTACATTGGATAAGTAACAGACGCAAAATTATTTTAGAGTCTTATCAGGAATCTTATAAAAGCAAATAAATTAGGAAGTTTTTTTTTAAATGTGAAGAGTAAACGACACTATATATATTATTAGGCATATATATATATTTTTTTACCGACATAGGTGTATGGAAACATAACAATATTTTATAAAAAGGGTACAATTGCACATAAAAAAAAAAAAATTAATCGTAAGTGGCACCGACTTCGCACTTTCACACACTTCATAATAATATTTATATAAGGCATTAAAATACAATAATAATAAAACAATATAAAGGTTCATGTATGGATATCATACGGCAGTGTGAGTACATATATTTATGAATATAAGGAAATCTTTCTGCGGGCAGAGAGTATTTCTAAAACCTGGCCAGGTTATTCACTAAAATGTATATACTCGATTGTCAATAATCCGTACAAATTAATATATATATAAATACAAATATTTAAGTATTTAAAAAAAAAAAAAAAAAAAAAAAAATCAATTCTAAACAACATAGTAAATTTTGGTAAAAAAAAAAATAATAAAAACAAATAAAAAAAAAGGATAAATTATTTTAATCAGTATGACATGCTGAATCATTTTAGTAATAAAATTAGATATAGAAGTAAATACATATTTCAAATGATTAAATAATTTTATTTTCAAAATGTTTTTTTTCCCTCCATACTATAGTGTCTTTTAAAATTTTAAATACTCAAACTACAACAAGAAAAGGTAAATAAATGGATGGTATATATACACACTCTATAAATATTACTTCATTTCACACTTTATAGCATTTACCAGCATTTATTAAAAGCATTTATACTTAGAAATATTCTTTTAGACTCTTCTAATGTAGCATAAGATTTATCAACAAAAAATATTTCAGGGATTTCACTCCCTTTTATTCATGTTTTGCTAGATAACCCCCCCCCCCTCAAATTAAGCATTTAGGAAACATATCAGATTTTTCTTTCGTTATATTTTTTTTTAGATAGATATGCACGGTAAAGATTTACTTGCAGAAAGTTTTTATCAACAATATCACACCCAGTAATGAAAAAGAATTTTTTTTCGTTAAATTTTTTTTTCTCTGGTGGCAAAATTTGACTATAGTTTTTCAAGTTTAATTGCAATTATCAGCCAGTGAAATGAAAAGGCACATTGATTTTCGAAAAATTTTTTTTCAAGTTGTGATATTATAATTTTTAGCATTGGATATTAAAATCTTTCAGGCAATGTTCAGAATCATAATATAATTTTAGGAACATTGTTAAACGATTGCATAATCGCGGTATTATTTCCTGAAAGGCAATTGCATTAGGATACTTCTCTGAGACTCCAATATATTCTGAGGGAAATACGAGATTTTCGACAGCAAACGTCTTCAGCCAGTCTATAAGAAGCCATTTTCCCTGAAAATACAAAATAAACAGTACACAGTACATGGTTTTATAGCGAATATATGTCAATTTTATAGAATAAAGGGGTGAAAATTTACAAGGAAGGCATGCGTAGCAGGTTATAGGTTAATACGGGTTACTTTCTAATAGTTTAACATAAGTTTCATGCAAAAGAAATATAATTTTTAAGACAAAAATACGAGAAAATAACATACCTGTGTGGCTTGCAAAGACCATAACATTCGCTATTCCCGTTACAAACAAGTTTTCCTCTATAGCGGGGTGGCTTATCGGACTTGTTTTCCAGGAAAGCTTATCCATTACGTTTTCAGGGTGTGAGGTACTAAACACGTCATTAGCACCTGTCAATCAAAATGCGCGCTACTGATAGGATGCGTTCTTTTTCGCGCTAGCTCGTTTTTTTTTTTCCTCTTTTTCTCATTTAAGAAAACGTTCGCTTCTCGTGTGAAGAGCAATAAGGTATGCTTTGAGCACATGTGTCTGCAGCGATGTCCTCTATACCTCCTCCACGAGAATGATGAGGAATGTGTATATAACATTACCCATTTTATCAACACTTAACATAATTCAAATTTGTAACATTCAGCTATGATTTGTGTTAATAATCTTGTGAAGTGTAGAATATACACAACAGGGTATATTTGTTTTTTTAGATATTTCATATGATGTACATAAAAAAGGTTTCTCAACATTGTATATATATTTTACTATTTTGATACTAATCCAGATATGTTATGCTAATAACATTGGTGTTGCTAGGAATTTGGGTTGTTTGTATTTTGTTTTGTTTTTGGGTTAATACATATTTTACTTTATGTGTTTAAAATATTATACATTTAAAATAAACAAAAAAATGTGCCAATACATCTCAAATTCAGGTTTAGATTTTTCGGAGCTTTCACATGTTATTTTTTTTTCTTCCTTAGTGTAAAAAAAAAAAAAATTATTCCAAATTTATACTTGGCTTTGATTGCATGATTTGGCATTTTAATGAATTAATTTAATTATTGTATCAAAATTTGGGCATGGGGAAATAATACACAGAAGTGAAGATAATCGGACCTTGGAAGTGTTCACCAGAAATGAATCAAAATTCCAATGAATATGGATACAACAGTTGCGCAGTGTGGTGTGCACAAAAATGATGTCTACAGACCTCATTTTTTTTAGACCCAGGGGATAGATGATGGGTGTAAAACCCCCACATCACTCAAACCAGACAATTCTGTAAAGAAAACTAACTATTGGAAATAAATTATAAAAAAAGAAAGGAACAGAGGACAGTGGATTTACAACTCAGACAAGAAATTTATAGCGGCAATAAGACTGTGACGGACGCCCATAAATAAATGACAAAACAGAGACATTTTCATTATTGTGTATTTACGACAGGGCAAAAGGGGAAATCTCATCTCCGTGTGTGGTAATAATTATCAACAACATAGACATTCTGACGACTAGGCCTGTAGAAGCCCCTAGAAAATTAAAATTAGGGGGCGTTCAAGTTAATAGTCAATTTAAGGACAGCCAATGAGACTGGAAGGGGAAAAAAATATGTTAAAAAGAAAACTGTGAATGGTCGAAGGATATTCGACTACAGAATAATTAGTATACATTTGATTCTAGAATTTTTGAAATAAGAGTCAGTCAGTCAGTCAGTCTACCAAGTGTGCTCGAGTGATAATCTTCGCCAATATGAGCCACGAAAGTGTGCCGGACTTCTACTCATGTGTCTGGATATGCATTTGCCTATGATGTCAGCAACTTTAGAGAAGGTATGCTTTTTACCGAATTATTCCCCCTTCTTTTGCCCACAACTATAGAGTATGATAAAAACAATTAAATAAGAATGAAACACTTGCACGCCAATTGTCCCGCAGATTAATTCATTATGGTGATGATAACTCATAAATTTATGAAAGCAATTTTCAAGGTTGAAAATATTGTGTTACAAAGCATAAAATGTAATTATGCAGTAATGCCAACAGCTATAAAAAAATGAATAGATTTTTGATTTGATTATTTTGTATCTTTGCATATATTTATGTGCATGTATATATTTAGTGTATTATGTGTGTTCTGTGTTGTACAAATAAATGTTTTTGTTTTATAAATGACAAAGCATGGTATTAATTTATGGAGTATGTGTCGAAATTACTCTAGGTGCATGCTGATCAACGTTTCATAGGGATCTGATAGCATAAAAAAAAACACAACGCATAAATTAATCTAATTTTTTTTGGATGAGAATATTTTTTTTGTAAGAAATTTTAATTGGAAGTATTTTGTAAGGAATGTTATCATTTATATTAGGATTATTATTCTTATTCCTTAAGCTGCAGAAAGTATTCTTTTCCCTGATCAGATCCTAGAAACATAATACGATCATTAACAGATTTAATTATAATCTCTATAAATAAAAGGAATTCTGAGGATAATTAATTAATTGAGGCACAGGGGAAAGCAAATCTTGGCAATGCGCCAACTCGGTCCAGAGGAAGCAAATCTTGGCAATGCGCCAACTCGGTCCAGAGGTATAAAAGCAAGATAGAAAAAAACGCGCAGGTCTGTGCATTCAAGTACAACCACCCATATGTATATGCTGAAAGTTTGTTCTGACGCTCACCCGACGCACGTGGAGTGCCGATGGTCCGGGGAGAGTCACCGGGGGATCCGTCGCCAGCTGAGAGAGAAGCGTAGAGTCACCGGGGGATCCGTCGCCAGCTGAGAGAGAAGCGTACCATACACATAAATTATTAAATAAACCTTCAAATTAAGCCCGGCGAAGCGGGCTGGGTATGCTAGTTATTATAAAATAAAAAAAATTGGTTGATCAAATTGATGCACAATTTTGGGGAGAGAAATATCGGAGAGAAATCAAAGGTACTAAGGAAGCAATATAATTATTACAAATTATTTTTAGGTATGTAAAAATCTCTCCATCAAACACGAAGTTGCGAAATCACTTGATTTCAATGATTTGGTGAACAAATTCGCAGACAAGAAAAAAAAAAAAAAAAAAAAAAAAAAAAAAACACGCATGAAATGTTTTTCAAATAAAAGTGTAAGAAACAGCAAATAAAATTGTAATTTAACTCAGTTTAAATAAAACAATTTTGAATAGTTCTAGCTATTTTGTTTATTCCCTTGACTCTAAATTCTTTAGATAGAATAAAAGTACCATAAGTTTTGAACAGATTTATCTGAAGTGCAGTATAAGCAGAGGGCACGAAACTTTATAGACAGATTTTTAAACTGTAGCTCGACTTAACTGTTGTGTTTTAAAGTATACTGTTTCAATTAAGAGGCTAATTCAGTCAAGCGAAATTACCCGTTCGTTAATACTAATCCTATTGAAGAAATACTAATCCTATTGAAGAACAATATCTCAGTTGTATTTCAATATTTTTTAAATGTTTTTTTCGCATTGGATAGCTGAGATTGATCTATACAGGTTGTTTTTTGTTTGCAGATAATTTTAATGAAGACACTTTCATTGTTGGAAGTTTCAAAAATAAAAACATCCTTATTAAAAAAAAAATGCAATCAAAATTGAAAAAGTATAAAAATCTTGCATACAGATTGATTTCAGCTATCCGGAGAAAAAAAATCATTTAAAAATATTGAAATGCGAGATATAAATTTCTTTCACAGTATTCCATTCTTCCACGCATTAGCGAATGAGTCTTTTCGCGTAACTGAAGTAGCCTCTTAAGTAACGAACTGCGGGAATTATGTGTTTATATAATCTATTTAATTCCTATACTTTATAATAAAATCTTAACGTCATATGCTTATTTGCAAAATTGTTTTAGATAAATTTTATTTTAACATTATTAATTGACCTTTAAGCAATGCATATTATTTCATATTTGTGTACAGTTATGAATGTTATAATAATTTTCAAAATGATTTAAAATACTTATGCTAATTATCAAATTTGTTTATTACATTATTATAATTTGAAACTTATATGGAAACTTCAATATAAATATTTATCAAAAAACTCAATTGAAAGTGTGGGAGAGGAGGGTGTTAATTTTTTTTTTTTTTTTTTTTTTTTTTTTTTTTTTTTTTGAGGGAGGGAGCCTCAAAACTCCTTGCTACGGCCCTGAGTGTATGTTATATGAGTGATGTTGAAGCAAAAGTTAGAAAAAAACTATTATAATGTCAAAGTAATCTTTCATCTTAGGGAAGTATAAATTGCAACTTAAGTCTGCTTGTTTCTTAATCTAATTAATTTTGAAAACATGGTTTTCGCTTATTAATAACTTGTAAATAAACATGTTTAACTCCTTAAGCTTTGATGGTAGAATTTTCTACCACATACTTTTAATTCCGAAATGTCACAATGGCACCAGAAAATTCGACCAAACTTATTTGAAAAGGGTTTAAAATGCATTTTTTCGTGTTTATCGTTAACCTTTTTTTTTTTTCAAAATACTGGTGCCAATGTGACATTTGGAATTTTCAAGAAATTTGCACCCCAGAGCTAAAAGGGTTAATTCAGACATTATCTCAGTGTGTTTTATTTAGTAATAAGTCGGTGTGTGTCATCTTTTCCAGGAATAATCTCCTTGTATCATATTTGTTACATTTTTCTTTTAAGGCTACGATTCATTTACAAGAAAAAACTTCTTATAGTCCTATTATAAATACAGTCGAGTCTCTATATAACGAAATTCATCGTTCCAGTAAAAAAATCGTTATATAGAGAAATTCGATGTATAGAGAATGATGTTAAAAAACGTATTTAATGTGTAAATTTTGAACAAATGTTATTTTTGATCTTTTTAATTAAGAATTTGAAATGTTTAAAAGTAAATATTAATCTAACATTTTATTTCTTAATTATTTAAGCAGTTTCAGAAAAGAGAACAGACATTTATTTGAAAGCTTAATGAAAATTAAATGAGGAAGACTTGCATTAATTTCAGACGAATAAATTTGTAATTCTTTGTTGTTTTGATTTTAAAATTGTTACGCTCTCAAAAAAAGAAAAAAAAATGCTCAAATTTTAGCAAGGAATGAAAAAATATAGTTAACATTTTCCTCCATTTGAAGGCCTATCTTATGTGCCTCTCATTGATTCATCTCTTACATGTGTAACAATCCAATTGACTCTGTTTTGAGAAGGATGTTGAAAGGTGTGTGGGAGGTGGGATGAACTCGTTGGATTTAAAGAACAAGGAGAGAAGTACTATTTAAAAAAAAAAAAAAAAAAAAAAAAAAAAACTCAGCACTGAACGATAAATCAAAAATAAATAATGGAAAATTGATTCCATATGATTTCGAAGCTTTTTTAAAACTGAATAAATTAAGATCAATTTATGAAAAAAATCGTTATATGGAGATAGCTATTTCGCTATATAGAGACTATTTTTAATGTAATCATGCGAAAAGGGGACCGTTCCTACTAAAAATTCGTTATATAGAGAAATTCGATGTATGGAGTTTCGATATAGAGAGACTCGACTGTATTTCTAATGGATTTTATTTATATATATATTTTTTTTTGGGGGGGGGGAGTTATTTTAAATTGATTTTTTGCGAAAAATTCATACGTGAGAGGGCTTTTGTAAATAATCACAATGCAAATTTATATATTTATTTTAATTAACATTAAATAATTAACCTATTTAGAGCGAAGGTTACTTTTAATTATTTTTATCTCGCGATCTCCTATCACTAGAATTTCTTTTGATGTACGATCACAGTGATTTTATTATTTTAAGTAAATTAAATTACACCAACGTTACTTTAGATGTTTAGGAAATACTTAGATAGAGTTTGTAAAATTTTGACCAGTTATAAAGAGTGTGTTTATAGCTATCCAGCAAACTGCGAAATTTAATGTATTCCTCTTATTAAAAAAATAAAATAAATAAATTTTTATTTTGTTATGTGTTACAGTGGCAGTATCAACCATTCAAAATGCATTAGGTCAATGTTTTGAGAATCTAAAAAAACCTAGAGAAATTTTGTTCGATGATTTTTTGGGAGGGGGGGCGTAAAATCCGAGAACACTGTTTCACACTGGCACAAAATATCATTTTATATATCGCATGAAGCAAAAATATGAAATGATATAAAATACAACTCGAAATTACCTTATTATTTTATAAGAAGCCGAAAAATAACTTTTGTTAAGGTGGTAATACTTTATTATTCATCTTTTTTAAAAAAACCTACAAACTAATTTTTTTATCATTGATAAATATTGTAAGAAATTGTTTTTTCAGGGTAACTCTGAGATCCAAACTGTATTTTTTCACAGTATTGTTCCGAACAAGTGCTCTTATTTCTAATTTTATAACTGAACAGTATTTTCCATTTTTCGATATACTCAGAAATCCTTTTAGAAGATGTTGTCAAAGTTGGCATTTCGAACCGAATTTCCGGGCGTGATAGCGCAAGTGAGGTAAAAAATTACCGCCATCAGATACTAACCCCCCTTAAGATTTAATTGGTTTATCGGAAAATAGTAATAAAAACATTTGATCATAAATCTCTTCAATAATCACGACTGCAATTATGTTTTTACGTTTAAATCTTAGTCAGAAAATATGTCAGAAAGTTTTTTGTTGCTATGCAAGAAAAAAAAAAATATCTTTGTTTAAATGTCTATTTAAATTCTTTACTTTCTGCATTTGGCATCCTATATTTTATTTATATATTTACAAATTCATTTTCATAGTATATATAATACAATGAACAGTTGATAAATTTTCATCATGATTTTCAATTGTATATTCAGCTGTCTTCGGGATATGTTATTGTTATTATTTTTATTATTATTAGTTTTTTTTTTCCAGTCCATATTTTCAATGAATCTTGTAGTAAAGAATATGAATTTTTAAATATTTAAAAAGAATTACATTTTTCTGAAAATGTATCGATCTTCAAACATGAGTAATATTTAAAATTTTTTAATTAAAATTTATATTTTTAAATCAAAATTGACTATTTGTATTAGTTACTTATTATACATAGGATAAGGTAAGCGTTGCAATCGTTTCAAAAGTCGAAGTTTATTTATTTATTTTATTTCCGGATTTGCATATTTTAGACACCGGAGATTCAGAAAAAACATTTTTTCAGAAAAGAAAATTTGTCGTCCGTCTCTGTGTGTCTGCAAACGCTCTATCTTCCGAACAAATTGAGATAGACTTGAAATTTTGTATGTACTTAGTATGTAAAAATGGAACGAAGCCTATTTAATATCAATAACCTCGATTATCCGGAACTATTTTTTTTTGGCCTCTCGAAAAATTCGTTCTGATGTTTTAATTTACGTTAACGTATAAAGTTTTTCCTTTAACTTTAAGGAGTGGATGTAAGACAATAAAATAACACAAATTTTTCATTAAGAACGAAGTCGATCGTATTATTAGTTGACGAGATATTTGTAATCCTGTTTTCTACATTCTTTGATTTTTCATGACCCTGTATTTCATTAAAATTTTAATTCAAAGATATATTTTAATTGGAAGTGAGACGCTGAATGCGACGCAGTAAACTGTTAGATAATATTATTATTTTTGGAGTTATAAGGATGTTTCTTTTACGCAGTTCGGTACTACTTGAGTAACTTGACGTTTTATATAATTCGTCGAAATTGATTCATCAGCAATTCATTAACCCCTTCGCGACGGGAATCTTTTATGAAATTTTTAATTTTTGTCGCCGGTTTTTAAAAACAGAAATTTGTGCCTTATTAAATCAAGAAAATGCTCCGAATAAATAAGGCAAATTTTGCTGGTGGGAATAAACAAGAATTCTTAAGTTTTTTGAGGCACGTATACGTGTCGCTCGTCCCCAAGGGGTTAACAGAGCATCACTATGTATATTAAAAATACTTAAATTTTGTTTCGGAATTGCAATGTATTTTATAAATAGCTTACACATGTTTTATTTTCATATATTATATTATGCATATCCAAGATGGGTAAGTATTATGGTGGTCCCCAACGACTAGTTATTTATTAATTTTATCTATTCATTCATTTCACATTTATTCATTCATTAACGGCTCTACATAAAAATTTAAGCAAAGCCGATAAATTATGAACCATTTTCATTGGTTAAGACTTTCGCGAGAATAATAATTATAAATGTGTTTTACGAACCGATACTAGTTTGACAAAATCACTACAGAAATTATAACATCCCCAAATCAGAAATCAGATAATCGGACAATCAACTTGTATCTGACAAGGAAGGTCTCCATACGGGCATTCCCCAAAAAAACCTGAAAAAATTACAAAATGTTCTTTTCTTGTGGATATATACGTTTATAAAAAAATTTCGGCGGAACTTCCATTCAGTAACCATAAAATAATAATGAAAATTTCGTTATTTGGCTATTTATCTCCGGTTGACGATGTTATTTAATTTCAAAAAATACTTTATGTCAAATACACTTCAAGAAAAAGAAAAGTTTCTTGTTGAACTTGTTTTGATAAATTTAATTTAAATAACTTTAGTTTTGTAAGTTTTAGTTTGTTTTAAGTATATTTTGTTATATCGATATTTATATGTATTTATATTCTAATTTAATCATCAAAATTAAGATTTAAAACGAAATTCATAATTTTAATTAAATTTGTTTCAAGCTCAAAGTTCAATTGAGAATTGTCGATCAGATTTCGTTTCTATGGAAACGCCTGGTTTTATTTTTTGAATACGCTAGAATATATGAAGATAATTTTTCTCAATATGATTTTTTTAATTAATTTATTTATTTATTTATTTATTTATTTATTTATTTTTTGTCTATGAAAACATTTTTTCCAGTGATTAATTAAATAACTATTTCAACAAGTAATATATATATGCGTAATACAATATGTATATTTATGTATATATTAAAGTCTCTCATTGTTCATGTTTAAATTCGTTAAATAACATTTACACGCATTCTAAATATTCAACAGTTTTGAGTTGTATTATAATCGTTTGCTTTTGGCGAAGAAAAGGGCTGCTCGCCCAATTCGAGTGACTCTTTCGTCTTTTCACGCCAAATATTCGAAAATATTTTATTTTTTTACATATATTCTTCTGCGATTCCGACGCTAATTTTGACTGATCCTTTATTACATACATAAGTACTTCAATTGGTATTTTTTTCATAAAATTCTGAGTATGTCCAGTATGGAGACCTTCCTTGTGAGTTATAACTCAATTGCATAAGTAGACTCGTGCTGGACCGGGATCAGACTGATGTCAAGGGCGTAGCTACGGGGGGAGGGGGGGTACGACACCCCCAACATTCGGTATACTCATTTCATTCGGTAAATTCATTTCCGTTCAAAAATTGTATCATTTCTCGCCTATTTTTCCCTTCTAAGAATTTTTAAAAAAAATATTTAAAAAATAATTACAAAAGCTATAACAATGTCAAAATATATTTTAATACGGGAGAACTCGCTATGAGAATTTCTCTCACGGTGTCCAATTCTTTTCTTTTACTTTACAGTCACTTAATATCAAAATTTTTTGTTTGGCTTAGTACTTTTATTAAAAAAAGAGGTAAAGTAATCGAAATCACATTTTGAAATTTTATTAAAATGAAAAATAGTCTTAAAAAGGGTACGATAGAGAAAGAAAATCTCATGCGCGAGTTTTCGCGGGTTAAATATTTTCAAAATACTCATACCCCATATTCACAGTAATTATTACATTCGGTAATTTCACTTTCGTTCAAAAATTGCATTATTTAGTGCAGATATTTTCACTTGTAACAATTTTTAAAAAATATGTTACAAAAAATATTACAAAACATAGAACAATGTTAAGAAATATTTAAAATTATTAAATAGTTTTAGAATACTTGTATTTCACATTTGTAATGCTTATTACATTCGGGAATTTCTTTTTATTCAAATATTGCATCATTTCGCTCTATATTTTTCCCTTCTAAGAATTTTTTATATGTATATAAAATTTATTGCAAAGCATAAAAAATGTCAAAACATATTTAAAACTATTAAATATTTTCGAAATATTCATACCCCATGTTCGGAAAACTCATTACATTCGGTAATTCCCCTTTTGTTCAAAAATTGCATCATTTTGTGCAGTATTTTTCCCTTCTAAAAATGTTAAAAAATATAATTTAAAAAACTATTCTGAAACATAAGTCGGCAATATTTATAACTAAATAATTTCGAAATACTCATAACATTCGGTAAATTCACTTCCGTTCAAAAATTCCATTATTTCGCCTGTATATTTTCCTTCTAAGAATTTTTTTAAATATATAAAAAAATTATCGCAAAACAAAACTATTAAATATTTTCAAAATACTCATACCCACATTTAGAATACGCAATACATTCGATAATTTATTTCGTTCAAAAATTGCATCATTTCGCCTGTATTTTTTCTTTGTATAAATTTTTGAAAATATATTAAAAAATTATTCCAAAACAAAGAAATGTCAAAACACATTTAAGGGTGTTCTTAAATCAAAAAGGGCAACTTTGTGACACATGCATTAATTTATTTTTGTTCGGAAATGCATGAAAATAGCAGGTGTTGTTATTCAGGAACAGTCTAATTGCACTCATTCTTTTGCTTTTTAAAAAACACAATAAAATTTTCAGAACAAGCCTTCAAAGTTGACACTTTTGAGCATATTTCCCGACGAAAGCAGAAAAACCGGTCGAAAAGGAGGAGAAAAACGGGTGATTGCGTCATCGAAATAACTTATAACTCGATAAGTAATTTAATTATCATAAAATGGAAAAATAAGTTCAATTCGAAATCGCTTTCATAGTCAGGCATTAAAATTTCATAACTTTCTGTTAAAAAATGAATTTATAAGTGTGTCAAAACGTTTTTCGCTTGTTCAGCGGATCAGTTAAGAACACCCTTAAGGGTGTATTTGAAAAAATGATTTTCCACCTTTAACAGCTCGAAACTTTCCGTTACAATTTCAGACACATTTTTAAAAGTAGAAACATGAAACTTGCTGAGAGAATTTTTGAAGTGACGTACAAGGTGCCGTGTGATGTAATTTTTCGCTGAATTAATTAGAAGTTGATTTATAAACAATTATTTTCTCAGCGTGACCCTTTTTTTCGTTCGCAGATCTCCCACATCAGAAAATTTGGACCAACACGCTGTTTTTAAAAGCAATTTTTTTGCAACATTTTCTACATTTATCAAAAAATCGACAATCACGGCACCTTATATAGTTTCTAAATAAGAGATTTTGAAAGTTTGGTACATTTGAGAGCAAAAGTGAATTTAAAAATAAATCTGAAAAAAGGCAGTTTTGATCGGAATACACCCTTAAAACAAACGTTTTCGGAATACTCATACCTTACATTCTAAAAGCTCATTACATTCAGTAATTTTTCTTTCGTTCAAAAATTGATTCATTTCGTGCTGTATTTTTCCCTTCTCAGAATGTTTAAAAAATTATTTAAAAAATATTACAAAACATAGAACAATGTAAAAACTTATTGACGAAAATTGTCAATGTTTAAAGCTATTAAGGGTGTATTTCGATTCAAACTGCTTATTTTCCAATTTATTTTTGAATTCACTTTTCCTCTGAAACTCATCAAACTCGCAGATTCTCTTATTTAGAAACTACTCAAGGTGCCGTGACTGTCGATTCTTTGATAAATGCAGAAAATATTGAAAAAAAAAAAAAAAAAAATCAAAAACTGCATTTTGAACAGATTTTTCCGAAGCGGGAGATTTGGGAACGAAAAAAAGGGTCCTGCTGAGAAGGTAATTGCTCATAAATCCAATTCTAATGAATGGAGCGTGCAGACACACACACAGTTTTTCGCACTAACTTCTTGCGCTATCTTTGATCTTTCGTGTTGGCGCTTTGATGTATAAATTGCACTTCTAGTGCACTGAATCTGAACTTCAAGAGAGGAAAATCAGTTGACAGTTTTACGACTGTAGATGGGGGGAGATAACTGCACAAGGAACTCTCCATTCCTTTGTCAATTCGTCCCTCAAAATCATTTAGAGGTTGCTATATATTTGGCGATGTGAAATAAACAGAAAATAATTTTACATTATCGCCAAGTGAAACATATAATTGTGCTCTTTTTTCTGTTTTGTTTTGTTTCTTTCAATGGAAAAAAAATGAAGGGGGGGGGGGAGAGTATACACAAAAAACAATGAAAACTGCATTATAAAAATTAGTTAGATTTTCTTACTTTTTCGAAAAAGTACATAATTTATTTTTGATTACGTTAATTAATCTCTTATTTGGAAAGGAAGCATTATAAATATTTATTTTAATTATCAACGATTATTAATGTTTCGTAAAATTAACACCATAATTTTAGCAATATATATTTATTATGGATATGGTATAATTGTGATTATGGATGTTAAATTTCCTTTCGTTTGATATTTTAATAAGTTTAAATGCTAACGGATAGCGTTTTATTTTTTTAAGTTAATAAATAACGTGCTGAGTTTAAAATTATTCTGGTCATGTCACGACGGCCTTTCTTTTCTTATCTTTTTTTCTTTTTTTTTCTTTTTTTGTGTGTGTGTGCGCGTGTGTGTCACATCTAGAAATTCGAGTAAAATTGGACAGTATTTTCAAAAGGATATGTGTGTAAGTATGTAAGTACATAAGTTCTTTATTTTACTAATATATCTTTAATGAAAATATCCTATTTCTAATGACAAAGGTAAATCTTTCTTCAGTTTTGTAGAAAAAAAAAAAAAAATCATTAGTTTTATTTTATTCCCTACAAATATAACTTTTTTATAATCATTTGGAGAATGCTTGTTGTTTTCGATCTAGAGAAGAGATACCTGAGACCTATCTGATTCATTGTGATCTCCGTATTTTAGTCGTTTTGTGATTGTCACATGTTGAATGTCCAGAAATGGAATACTTCTGTTGCCACAATGACAAAAAGTATTAATAACTACAAAAAACTAATAACTCAGAAACAAATTGTGGCACAGCTTTCAAACGAATTGCCTTTATAAGTACATAATTTTGTTTATATGACGTGTATAAACTGAAAATGTGCTATATTTAAAAATTTTCAATACCGAAAATTGTAAAATTGATATTTTATTATGACTAGCTGACCCGCCCGGCGTTGCCCGGGTCCGTATTAGCAATATTAAACGAACTTGAAATTTGTATGATTTTATCAATAACTGGAAGCATGCAGAAATGCATTGTCTGAAATACGTCGCAGCTGACTTTGTGAAAAATCAGTTTTAAAAACAACAACTAATATTAAACTCTAAAAATACTTAAAATGAGCAATGAGAAACACGGGAGGGAACATGTATCCAACGATTGCGTTAGTTTCGTGTTAAAGTGTTGATATTTTCTTAGCAGACGATTTTTTGTGATAAATACATTATCTGTTTTATATTTCTTCTTAATGATATTCCTCTGGACCGAGTTGGCGCATTGCCAAGATTTGCTTCCTCTGGACCGAGTTGGCGCATTGCCAAGATTTGCTTTCCCCTGTGCCTCAATTAATTATCCTCGGAATTCCTTTTATTTATAGAGATTGGTCCAGGAATATGAATGTTCAATCCATATTACTCTGTTATTAAACCTAGTATTATAAGCATATTATATTTCGCATTATTTTAAGTCCTCATATTATAAGCCAACGTTTTGATCGTCATAAAAATGATATTTATTATTATTTTAAATATAGAATTTATTTTTAAGCCTTAAATTTTAGTCTTTGAAAGTGTCATTTTCTAAATGGTTGCTGTAACTTGCAAAGTTACTTTTACGTCATGTTTAATTAAATTTAAAATTTCTTGGAATTCCATTATTGTTAAGTGGAAATATTCATAGAAACGGTCTTCGTACGAAAATAAATCCTTCACATAAATAAATTCACTGACTTCTTCTCGTTTTTCTAATAATGGGTGAACCCAATATTTTCTCCGTTTTTTTTCAGGGGTAGATGATCCTATATACAACAGGATAGCTTCTTCTTCGCTGTCAGATGATGACGACATAGTGAACATTCACCGAGGAATCGAAAACAGAAAATAATAATAATAATAAAAAAAAAAAACCCTAAAAGATGCATTATACATTCGCGATTTAACGCCAAAACTAGCAACCTTTTTTTCCCCGTCCCACGAATTGTCCGATAGAGTTCTCTTCAAATGTAAGATTGATGGCTCTTTTAGGGTAATAAAAACTAGTGCTGTTCGTCTAGATCTTAAAATGACATCACGCGGCACCTTGTACGTCTCTTCAAAAATCCCCTCAGCAAGTTTCATGCTTCTACTTTTAAAAGTGTGTCTGAAATTGTGTCGGAAAATTTCGAGCTGTTGAAGATGGAAAAGCGTTTTTTCGAATACACCCTTAAATATTTTCGGAATGCTCATAACACTCGGTAATTTCATTTTTACTCAAAAATTCCATCATTTCGCCTGTATTTTTTCCTTCTAAGGATTTTTTTTGAATATATTAAAAAATTATCGCAAAATGCATTTTAAACTATTAAATATTTTCAAAATACTCATACCCCTACATTCGGAATACTCATTACATTCAAACATTTTATTTTGTTCAAAAAGTTTATTTTGTTTGTCTGTATTTTTTTTCTAAGAATTTTTTATAAATATATTTAAAAAATTGTTACAAAACATAAAGCAATGTCAAAACTCATTTAAAACTATTAAATATTTTGGGAATACTTATACCCCACATTCTAAAGACTCAGTACATTCGGTAATTTCGCTTTCCTTCGAAAATTGGACCATTTCGCACGGTATTTTCCCCTTCTAAGAATTTTTAAAAATTTAATAAAAAAATTATTAAGAAACATAAAACAATGTAAAAACTGATGGACAAAAATTGTCAATATTTAAAACTATTAAATATTTTCGGAATACACATACTCCAAATTCGGAATATTCATTATATTAGGCAATTTCACTTTAGTTCAAAAATTGCATAATTTCGCCTGTATTTTTTTTCTTTTAAGGATTTAAAAAATATTATTTAAAAAAATTGCAAAACATAAAACAACGTCAAAACATTTTTAAAACTATTAAATATTTTCGAAATATTCATACTAGAGGTGTGCACGGGCCGAAATTTCCAGGCTCGAGCCCGGCTCGATGCATAGAAAAAAAAAAAAAAAAGTTCGGCCTACCCCGGTCCGAACGAAAAAAATATTGGCCCGACCTGGCCCGGATAAAATTAAAATTTTGGCCCGACCGGAATAAATTTCTACAGAACATTGATTTTTACTATTACGGAAGAGTTTTGACCAAAAAAAAAACTCATGTTAGTCTTTTTTTTTTCTAATGTTTATAATTGTTATTTATGCAGAAGTGTCGTATGTTACAATATTTATGTTTTTATTGAGTCTATGTTTAATGTATGTAAATGTTTCAGCTATCATTCATATTATTAAGCTATATTCCATGTAATAGAGACATAAAAATCGAAAAAAATGATCTATGATAAAAGTAAAATCTAAGACGGAATCTCATCGGGAAGAAAAGAAATACGTTATAGAGAAGCTCCCTTCTTAGCAGGTGTAAATGTATAATTTTTTTCCTCGTGTATTTTTCTAGTCATTTTGCATGGATGAACAGTTTAAAAAAAGTTTCAAAGAAATTTACATTTTCAGTTTAAAAGAAAATTTCGTCATAGGCAGGTTCATTTTTCATGCATATAACATCATTATCTAGATTATGTATTAATATATTTTAGATAATTTAATATTTTGAGCATTTTTTAAGGAAAAAAAAATTGTATTTTTTTAAATTTTCAACTTTGAGAGATTTTTTAATACTGTTTTTATTAAGTGGTAGTTATATCCTTAATTCATAATCTAGATTATGATGTTATATGCATGAAAAAAAAAAAGCCATTCCATCAAATAGTTTTTTTAAAATCTTGGTGTTAGTCATCAAAAATTAAGTTTTGAGAAAACACGACTTAAAGTTGAAATTATATGGATGCGGCTATGTAAGTATTGATACATAAATGCTTATAACTCCGTTAAAAATGCTAATATTTTTATGCGGTTTTTTGTATTGAGTTAAGAATTAATTGAATAATCAAACTAGATCATAAAAAAATCGATTTTTTGAAAAGTTTTCAACCCCTGAGCCCCCTTAAGGGTGTTCTTAAATAAAAAAAAAGCAACTTTGTGATATAAGTTTAAATTTGTTTTTGTTAGGAAATGCATGAAACCAGCAGGTGTTATTCAGAAACTGTGTAATTGCACTCAGTTTTCTGTTTTTTAGGTAGCTTTCATTACAAAAAGTAAAAAGCTACCTATTGCAGCCGTCCGGAGGAAAGCACTTCCGGAAAATTTTGGTATATTTTCACCGATCATGACCCCCAGACCCCAAAACCACCCTCCGTTCAAATGTTGACATATATATATATATATATATATAACCATATATATATATATATATATATCTGATTTTTGTCATGCGATAACTAACGTATTTATGAACCGATTTGAATGAAACTTGGTATGTATATAGTACATACAAAGGTCTCGACCGAGTTCGTTGGCCAGTATCATCCGCCATTTTGTTTCAAAATGGCGGCCATTTTAAATTTTTAAAAAAATTTTAAATTTAAAATTCAATGCGAAAAAATTAAAAGTTGAAAAATATTTTTCTTTTGCGTGTTAGAACTTAAAACAACAATTTCAGAACACTTTTTATTTTGTCTGTATCTTAAAAATGATTGAGTTATAGTACTTTGAATTTTTCTTATGGCTGACATTTTGAAACATTCGGATTTTTGTCACGTGATAACACACGTATTTATGAACGGACTTGAATGAAACTTGGTATGTACATAGTACATACAAATGTCTCAATCGAGTTTGTTGGCCAGCATCATCCGCCATTTTGTTTCAAAATGGCGACCATTTTAAATTTTTAAAAAAAATTTTAATTTAAAATTAAATGCGAAAAAATTAAAAGTTGAAAAATATTTTTCAATTACGTGTTAGAACCTAAAACAACATTTCTAGAACACTTTTTATTTTGTCTATATCTTTAAAAATGATTGAGTTATAGCACTTTGAATTTCTCTTATGGCTGACATTTTGAAACGATCTGATTTTTGTCACGTGATAACACGCGTATTTATGAATCGATTTGGATGTAACTTGGTGTGTACATAGTACATACTGAGGCCTGAATCGAGTTCGATACTCAGTTCCATCCGTCATCTTATTTCAAAATGGCGGCCATTTAAAAAAAATTTAAATTTTAAAATTTAAAATTAGGTACAAGAAAGTGAGAAATTGAAAAAGATTTTTCTTTTATGCATTTGACCTTGATACAAAGATTCCAGAGCATTTTTTGTTTCGTTTGTATCTTAAAAAATGGCTGAGTTATCGCATATATATATTAATCGATTTCAATATGAGTGTGCATGTGCACCTGAATTAAGATTTCGACCAAGCTCATAATCAGGTTCTAGTAATTTGAGCTTAGTATTTTTGAATAATATAACTTAATTTAAAATAAATAAATATATAAGTATATGAAAGCTACCTCTTCCTCCCGGCACTGCCGGAAGGACTATTTTTTTTTTTCTCTTTACAAAGGCATTAGATATTAGATCATTCATAACAAGCCTTCAAAGTTGAAAGGCTTGAAAAAAATCGTAAATTTCGTCCATCAGGTGTAGAAAATTTGCGAATACCGTCGATTGGCTTTGCAAAAACCGCGAATTTTCTCGATCGGCTTTGAAAAAAGTGCAAACTCTTTCGATTAGGCGTGGAAAGATTGCAAATTTCATTGATCTAGCGCGGAAAAAACGGGAATTTCATTGATCAGGAAAATCTTGTTAATCAGCTGCTCTCTTGCCATCGTTCATAAAGTTCACATTTTTTACTCGGCACTATCCACTTATGTTTATTTTTTAGTACTTCTAACGAAACAAAATTTAGTCTCTATGGAAGTCAAGAATTATTATTACATCTGGAAAATAAGCCTTGTGATATTTGTTATATATAAAAGCGTAAAAACTGTTGATACATCCTTACAAAATAAACTTGATATTTTGACTGGTAAGTGAACCTAGAAGAGTACCCCTACTTCCTCTCTGTACCCATTTTTTTAAATCTCATTATAGACCACAGATCACCTCTTTAAAATATAATTCTCTTCATGTTATTGATGTGGCCCTTGATCATCCAGACATATTTGTTAAGTGGCCCTTCTGTTGAAAAGATTCGGCATCCCTACCGTAGATACAATTATTTTCACAGTGCTCATTCCAAAATGTAATAAGGCTTAAATATACAAGAATAGAAAATTTAAAAAATGCAATAATTCGGTGATTTTCAAATAACATTCGGTAAATGCGATCTCTCCCCCCTCCCCCACAAACAAAATGCTCTAACTACGCCGCTGGCTGATGTATATATACACTACTGGCCATTAAAATTGCTACACCAGGAAGAAATGCAGATAACAAAATGATATTTATTGGACAAATATATTATGATAGAAATAAATGTGATGAAATTTTCAAGAAATTTGGATACATAGATCCTGAGAAATCAATAACCAGAACAACCACCTCGGGCAGTTTTAAAAGCACTTATACGCCTGGGCAAGTCAAACAGAGATGGGGTGGGATGGCATGTACAGTACAGATGATCATGCAGCTTCAACATGATGCCACAATTCATCAACCATAGTGATTGGCATATGGTTATGAGCCAGTCGCTCGGCGACCATTGATCAGACATTTTCTATTGGCGAGAGATCTGGGAAACGTGCTGGCCAGGGCAACAACCGAACTTTTTCCGTATAAAGGAAGGTCCGTACAATTCCGGAAACATGCGGTCGTGCATTATCCTGCTGAAACGTAGGGTTTCGCAGGTCTTGAATAAAGGGTAGGGGCACGTATCGTAAAATATCAGAAATGTAAGTACACTGTTCAAAGTGCCGTCAATGCGAACAAGAGGTAACCGCCACGTGTATCCAATGGCACCCCATCCCATCACTCCAGGTTATGGGCCAGTATAACGATGACGAATGCACGCTGCCAATGCCCGTTCACCACGATGCCGCCAAACACGAAATCGACCATCATGATGTTGTAAATAGAACTTGGATCCATCTCAAAAAAGGACTCTTCGCCATTCGTGCACCCAGGTTCGTCCTGGATCACACCACTGAAGGCGCTTCTGTATGTGACGCAGCGTCAAGGAAAGTCAAAGCCATAATCTCCGAGCTGAGAGTCCATGCTACTGCAAACGTCGTCGAACTGTTCTTGCGGACACTTTTTGTCTTGCAAATGACCCCAGATCTTAACTCAGGGCTCGTGACGTAGTTGCACGATCCATTACCGACGTACGGATAGCATGCCTGGCTTCCCGGCTGCTAGTGATAGGGGGCGGTTGAGATCCCGTACGGTGTTCCGTATTACCGTTCTGAATTCATCGATTCCATAATCTGCGAACAGTCATTAGATCTCGACCAACGCGAGCAGCAATACTGCAATACGAAAAACCGCAATCCCTGTAGGCTACAATTCGACCTTTGTCAAGGTCAGAAACATGCTAATACGCGTTTCTCCTTTTTACACGAGGCATTACAATAATTTTTCACCAAGCAACAATGCTCAAATGCAATTTCTGTGTGAGAAACCGACTGAACAATTTATTCATTTAAACCCACTGTAGGTGTCGCTACCGGCACCTGATTTGTCAGAATGCGCTGAGAAGCTAATCATTTGCATATCACAGCATATTCTTCCTGTCGTGTAAATTTCACGTCTGTAGCATGTCGCCTTCATGATATAACAATTTTAATGGCCAGTAGTGTGTGTATATATATATATACAGGGTTGTTATAATTAAAGTTCGCCTATTCAGAAGGCTCTAGAGCCGGTTCTGTGGCTCCAAACAAATCAGAATTTCACTAGTGCGTAGTTGAAGGCATGCGCTCTGCGAAAATGAAAAAAAAATTAGTTAGAATTTTTGTCAGTAGGTGGCGCTGCGCCAATATTTGCGGATTCCTTTATTTTCTGGAGATTTTTGAAAGATTCTGCATCTAAAGACAGATGTCAGACAATCTCTGATCTGAAAGACAGTATTGGACTTCGCATTCGCTCAATCTTACAGGACAGTTTACACAATGCTGTAGAAAGCACAATTCTGAGAATGGAATAAAAAGGCAGAAGATTCATTAAGCATGTATCATGTTAATCTTCGTTATTTCCTTACTGCCGAGCGACATGTTTTTTTTTTTTTTTTTTTTTTTTTTTGTCGATGCAGTTTACATCACATGAAATGATATTCATTTTTCTGTATTGTTTGGAATCATAGGTCAGGCTCTAGAGTTGTCTGATTAGGTGAACTTAATTATAACAATTTGCAGTTCGTCGAAGTTTGTTGAAACTTTTAAATTTGTGTGCTTCGTCTGGATTGACTGATATCGATATAATCAATCTGCAAACATCACTTTAAATATTGGCGCAGCGCCACCTAGTGACAAAAAATTTGACTAATTTTTTTTTCGATTTTTGCAGAGCGCATCTCTTCAAATATGTACTAGTGAAATTTTGTTTCGTTTGGAGCAATAGAACCGGCTCCAGAGCCTTCTGAATAGGCGAACTTTAATTATAACAACCCTGTATATATTTTTTTTTTTTTCAGCATAGTCGAGTCAGACCTAAACTGGATCTAGTTGTTTACAATGGGACAAGCAATATGTTTTGGAGAAAGATTGATAGATTAATTAATGAACTTGTCGGGCCACTAAACAAATTAAACGAACCTGGCCAACAAAAAAATTGAACGAGCTTGCCTTTCCGGATCGATAAAAAAAAAAAAAAAAAATCAGCGGGCTCAAACTTAGCCTATAAATCTCAACTAGGCCGATAGAATGCGACTTTCGCAAGAATATGTATAAATGTCCACAAGCCGATGATAGTTTGACAACATCAATAACGAAATGTAAGAAGTGTCCAGAGTAGACATCGGCATCGGGCAGTTATATGGCATCTGAGTCCGGGCTTAATTTTTTCTGCAGACCTGTACTGGGCCAAGATAAGACTTGCATTTTTTTTTTCTACACAGTCGAGACGGGACAAAACTAGATTTAATTTTTTGCAGAATGTGAAGATATTAAAATCAGGTAAAATTCGCTGCTCATCACAAAACTTGTTATTTCAAGAAACCGTGTTCAGATAGGTTGCTAGCGTGTCGTGAATAATTCCTCGGATGATTCCCAGGGGATTATGTGGTTTATTAACCAATGAAAAAATAGACGAATCCTTAAGAAAATTTTGGGAAACGGAAAATATTAATGATTCTAGTTCTCTATTACTTAGTAATGTAGAGAAAATTTGCGAAAATCATTTTGAAATAGCTCATTATCGAACTTCCAATGGTCAGTATGTTGCTAGCATGCCTATGGATGATGCTACACTGATAGGAAAATCCAAAAAACTAGCCAAAAAAAGTCTCGATCAAATTTGGCACCGATTAGGAATTTGGGATTCAAATTTGCAATCTCTCTATTTGGAATTTATGGAAGAGTATAAAAACTGAAATCATATGAAATTAATAGAAGAATCAGAACCCTTAAAGGACCTTTATTACATACCACATCATGGGGTCTACGGACCAGAAAAAAGTACAACACGCTTGCGAGTCGTTTTTACCGCGTCAACGAAAACGACTTCTGGTTTGTCATTGAATGACATTCTTTTAAAGGGCTAAATTCCTCAACAACAATTATTCTTAGTTATGATACGTTCCCGAAAACATCGATATGCATTCACAGCGGATGTTAAAAAAAAAAAAAATGTATTGAATGGTAATTAATTGATCCATCGAAAAGAGACTTTCTTAGCATCTTTCTTAGCATCGTCATCGTGGAAGGACATTATTGACGCGCCAGTGAAAACTTACAAACTTAATACAGTTACTTATGGGACATCTAATGCTCCTTATTTAGCAACTTGGGCTCTTAAACAATTAGCTTTTGGTGAGCAACCAAACTTACGTCTAACATCGTCAGTCGTTTTAAAAGATTTTTATGCAGACGACCTACATTCCGGGGAATAGACTCTCGAAAAGGCAAAAATTATGAAGTCCCAATTGATAGAGCTTTTGATGCGGGGAAATATGAAATTGCACAAATGGTGTGCAAACCGCCGAGAACTACTTGAAGCTAACACTATGGCTGCCACCGAATATAATTTCGATGATCAAACAGATTGTAGTTCAGTAAAAACACTGAGTGTTTTATGGGAACCTCTAAGTTAATGTTTTTTGTATAAATTGAAGACACTAAATAAGGACTTATAAACGAGATGTTCTCTTTCTAATTTCAAAAATCTTCGATCCGCTAGGATTAATTGACCCTGTAGTAACAAGGGCTAAGATCTTTATGCAGAAGACTTGGTTAGCTAAAATAGACTGGAATGAGCCATTACCGGAGTCCATGGCGAGGGAATGGAATGATTTTGTTTCCACTCTTTCAGAATTAGAGAATTTAAGAATTCCTAGATTTGTTTTTCGTGAAGAGCGCATAGTCGTACATGGCTTCGCAGATGCCTCGTCGTTGGCGTATGGAGCCGCCATATACATCCAGTATACAGGGTGAGTCATAAATATCGAAACAATAGCTTATCTCCTTAAATATTGCCCCTAGACCCATAGTTCCAAATGCAAAGTTTCAACAAAAAAGGTAAATTTTTTGATAAGATAGGTTGCAACTCCATGGGTGGTCTATTTTAAAAAATGCGAAAATTAAATTTTTATACGGCCCCCAAAGGATAAAACTTCCAATTAGAAAAATTTTCCTTATTCATTCCTGAATTGAACAAAAAAAATTCATCTTGATATCTCCAAAACTCAGAGAGTTATGACAATTTTAAAAAATTGTGAGATTTCAAGGGATTAGGCACAAATTGAAATGCGTGTAATTGAAGAAACAATATTGCTGAAAGTTGTCCAGGAAACATTTATTTTATTTATTTATTTATAGAGTTAGAATTTGGAATGTTTTGTGATGGTTAACCACATAATTTGTAAGCATTATCACATCATAAGCTTTCTTCATAAAATATTTTTTTTTTCAAAAAAATTAGAGTAAATTAAAATTATCATAACTCAAAATATTATTTGTCGCGTTGAATTTTTTTCTTTCGATTAAATGAAAATGTCTAATTTTCAATTTTGATTCAGCATTTTAAATAATATTTTTTTTAAATAAAAGTATTTAAAAAGCAATTTAAAAAATCCCTGTCGGCTTGGCCTATAGGCGGAGGTAGATTGCTCATTTCAACAACAAAAAATAAAATATGATTAGAGATAAATCCAGTTTAACAATTTTTTTTGGCCGCTTTTGAAAAAATTTTAATTTATTTTTATGTAAGAACTGGTTTTTATCAAAATCATCTTAAGCGAAATTCGGCTCAAATGCCCATTTTGACAACATATTTTGAAATATATTCTGACTTTATTATTAAAAAATCGACCAATACGCAAATTATATAGTTCCTAAATAACAAAAAACTGTCAATTGAATGCTTTTGAGAGCAAAATCGAACTTAAAAATGAGTCATAAAATAACTAATTTGTTATTTGAATATTTCCTCAATTCTTAAATCATGATCGCTTTGGGAAATTTTGTGCAAAGTGCTCACTTTGACAGCTTTAAAAATATATATATTTAACCTTTATCAAAAAACTGACAAATAGGGCATATTACACAGTTCGTAAATAACAAATGACTGTCAATGGAATGCGTTTGAAAGCAAAATTGAATTTAAAAATCAGTCATAAAATAACCAATTTATTATTTTAATACATTCTCAATGCTTAAATCATGATCGCTTTGGGAAATTTTGTGCGAAATGCCGACTTTGACAGCTTTTACAAAATATATATTTAGCCTTTATCAAAAAATCGACGAATTTTCCCATTATATAGTTCCTCAGTAATAAAAAACTGTCAATTGAATGCGTTTGAGAGCAAAATTGAATTTAAAAATGAATCATAAAATAACCAATTTGTTATTTGAATACATCCTCAATTTTTTAATCATGATGGCTTTGCGAAATTTTGTGCAAAGTGCCCATTTTTGCAGCCTTTTTTGAAATATATTCTGCCTTTATCAAAAAACTGGCCAATCCGTCACATTATATAGCTCCTATATAAGAGGACCTGTAAATTGGATGCGTCTGAGATCAAAAATGGATTTAAAAATGAGTCAGAAAAAATGCAATTTGTTATACTTCCTCAACTTTTCAATCATCACTTTGGGAAATTCTGTTCAAAATACCGTTTTTGCCAGTCTTTTTTGAAAAATATTCTGCCTTTATCAAAAAACTGGCTAATATGTCATATTATACAGTTCCTAAATAGGAGGATCTGCCATTTAGAACCGTTTAAAATCAAAAGTGAATTTAAAAATGATTCAGAATATAAGCAGTTTGGATTTGAGTTTTTTCTCCAACTCCTATTTTTGTTTAATTTATTTTTGCTATAAGAATTGGTCCTATGAAAAACTTGTTAATATAAAAGTCGTAGATATTATTGAGAAGATGTAAAATAAATTTAATTAGATTCGATTGCTTAAGAATTGACTATGTTATGGATTTTTTTCTTTTTTCACCCCCCTTTTTCTTTTGGTTTTTAATTTTTTTCGTCGGTAAAAGTTGTTCCTATCAAAAACTTGTAAATGCAAAAGTTTTAGATAATTTTGAGAACATTTATAAAAAAATTAGTTGGATTTGATATCTAATAAATTGACGAAGTTATGATTTTTTTTTTCTCCCGAAAACTCGGTTTTTTTCGCCCCTTGTGCCCATTTTTAACTTTATTAAAAATCTGTCAATCAAATTTTTGGCCCATTTTTTAGAAGTAATATAAACTTTAAACTGATTTGAAATCTATTTTAAATTAGAAGTTATCGCTTTTTTCTGTTTTCACAAAAACCCTCCTAACTTCCACCCCCTTGGTCCGATTTTGTCCATTAACGAACTCGACCGAATGGTAGTTTTGGGGTCTAGGGGTCGTAATCGGTGCAGATCTGCAAAATTTTTTCAGAAATTCCAACATGGGAGCGATCGCAATAGGCAGTATTTCATACGAAATCTACCTAAAAAAGATGAAATTTTTGGTAAACAAATCATATTTTTAAAAGTAAATTTTCTGAGGTGAAAACATCTTTCGGCGCGCTGGGCATTTTTTTTTTTTGGAGGTGTTAAAAAACTATTAAATTGTTACTGTAACCGATGGTTACTGACTTATGTCAGTTTAAAAATGAGAAATACTGAAATAAAAACATCTAATGCAGAAAAGTGCATTTAGTTTTAAACAAAGATGTGCTCCTAACGCTTAAATGATTTTTAAAAGTTTTTAGGTGATTAACTTCGTCTTGTGTAGTTTCGATTTCAGATTTTGTTTAAGTTTTGCCATTTTCGCCTTCTTTAATTACTATTTAAACCTCATTTTTTTATCACGCCGATTTCAATTTTTTTCAGTGTTTTACCCCTGTCAACTTCATATTTTTCTTGTTAAAATTGCCAATATACGATGCGTAAAAGATGCTTCTCGTTACAGGCCTCCAAACTGGTAGACGGTAGGTGCTGGGTTCGAACCCAATCGCAACCATCGGCCTAACCATTCGAAGTTTTCCGTGGTTTTCTTCGAACCCTGGATTTCCTTGCGTAAATACGGGTTAAGTTCTCTTAAAAAGACCATGGAGGGCACCCTTCCCCTCACGGCCTATATCCGTATTGTAGATAATTGGCCTTTTTTTTTTTTTTTTTAAGAGTTTAATATACAGTTTTTAGTTCAACTACATATACATTTTAAATTTTGTTTAACTTGCAAATCAGTTATCTTTTTAAAACAAGAACAGGTGTTTAATGAATCGTCGGCATATTTTATTTAAACGTATTTTAAGTTGAAATTATTCAATTGAATTTCTTCAAAGATGTTTGGTTCGAACACATTAAACCTTGATCAATTAAATACACTTATAACAAAATATTAGTGGGAGCGTAGCATAAAAAAATACGCAACAGAAACTTTATACTCTTAGACTTTAACATTCGAATAATTTAATGCCGTTTGGAATAAATAAACTACTCGGATGTATCAATCGGAGGACTCTAAAGATACGAAATTCCGTGCATTAGTACAAGTTATCATTGAAATCGTGTAAATTATACAAAATTCATTATGAAAGCTCCATCCGAAAGATGATTGACAGTAAAACGTAAACAAAACCAATTCATTTCAAGAAGTAACTGAATCTGACTTTTTATGAAAATTCCTGCATTAGTTCTTAAGGTAAAGCTATTGCAGAAATCGTAACAAATTCAGTGTTGCAGCGCCACACGTGGAGCCATAGACAACAAAATATAAACAACATCAATTCATGTCAAGGACTAACTGAATATGAAGATTGATGATATTCCTTGCATTAATTCTAGAGATACAGCTATCGCGGAAGTCGCATAAAAACCTGTATACAGTAGGGTCACGTGTTAAGCGATTCACACCAAAAACTAATCAGCACCAATTTATGTCAACGACTCAGTAAATATAATTTTTTATTAAATTCCGTGGATTAGTTCTTTAGATAGCGCGCTCACAAAATTTATGTCATATACAGAGGTACAGGAGAAGTGACTCACAGACAGACATTTTGTAAAAACATTTTTTTTTCGGTATCTCTGAGCCCTAAAACGTGTGAATCCGTCGAACACCGGAATTCAAAATTTTCCTGAATCCAATACTTTTCTCTTGCAAAGATAGGAAAAAGTAAAAATAGGTTTAAAACCACATAAATGTTGAAGCTGAATAGTAAAAATTAGATTTTTGAAAATATTTCTGTGCAATTTATTAAAATATATTTCCATTAATATTAAAATATACATTAACATTAAAATATATTCCATATGATTCAGTTAAGTGTCATTATCGCTATTACTATTTTTACTAAACTTAATGCCTGCGGCAATAAGTTTTAAAGACACGGTTAATGAGAGTTTAATTAATATCACTTAATTTAATAACACTTTTAATAAGTGTTTAATAAGACGGTCCGGCCAATGGGTCGTGCAAGTTACGAGCCTGGCGCCCAGCTCGACATCTAGCATATTTCAAGGAAGTTTAAAGCAAAAAACTGTACGCTTTTATTTTGTATCTAAAAGTTAACCCTTTAATTCCCATGCTAGAACACGTTCTAGAAATTATGTAGTTCATTTCGCACCAGAAAAATTCAATGGCTAATTTCGTTTTATTTAAATACGGAGTGTTCTGTTATTGATTAAAGCAAATATTGTTGTTTTAATTTTCTGGTGGGAACTGAAATATACGAATTAAAACATCTCGGGCGGTTTGGGATCCAGAGGGTTAAAGTATTATCTTGGTTCGACATTTAATAATGCGTAAATTAATGGTCGATCCTTAAATTGTATTTGAAATGAACTGATATCGCTTTACTCAGAGGTATGCTTAAGTGGTGTAAGTCACGAATTTTGGAAAATTTTGGATTTTAATATCTTTCAGAGATTTGCAGTTATCGAGATGAATTTTTTTTTGTTGTTGTTTGTTTGATTCAGGAAAGGATAAGGAAACATTTTCTAATTGGAAGTTTTATCCTTTGGAGGCCGTATAAAAATTTAATTTTCGTATTTTTAAAAATAGACCCCCCATGGAGTTGCAACTTATCAAAAAATTTACCTTTTCTGATGAAACTTTGCAATTGGAACTATGGGTCTAGGGGCAATATTTAAGGAAATAGCCTATTCTTTCGATATTTATGACTTACCCTGTATACCAGCTGAAGGTTCTCCTGATGCACAATTACTCTGTAGTAAGTCTAGAGTATCCCCATAAAACAGTGACAAATCCCTCGTCTTGAACTGTACTCGTCTCCTCGCTAATCGCTCCATCTATTAAAAACATTCATAAGCAATAGAGTGGCTGCTATTGAAGACCTCACGGACTCTTATCAGTGGCAACATGTATCATAGGAAAATAATCCTGCTGACGTCCTATCTCGAGGTCTAGATCTGACATCTGACCAACTTTAGGTTTGCCGTTTTGGAAATATGTGAAAATCGTCTGTTGTTTTGTTTATAGCGATCTTAGCGTATCTATCGTGCGTTCGTTGGATTCACATTCTTTAATTAAAATGTAAATATAATGTGTAAATAATTATGTATATAAAGAATTTTAAGTAATATTAACCGTAATTAAAACAGCGACCAAATAAGTCACTTAAAAATACACGCACTATTCCACAATTCGTTTCACTTCCTTTTATAATTATTTAAAAATTAAATTTGTTGGTACTACCATCTAATATAAGAATTTTTTAATTATAAATTAACAATATCGATTTATTAGTTAAAGTATAAGTTGTTTTAAAAAACATTAAATGAAACTCTCCGTGCGGTCAGACTTACAAAAAAATTTTTAAGTTCACCAAACGCACAGGTCTAAAAGGACTTGAAGTTTCTAGTCCAAAAGAACTTGAAAAGTCATAAAAGATAAAACTGTAAAATCAAAGTAAACGTCAATGTATTTATTCTTTAAACTCTGTAGTAATTAACTTATGTAATTAACTTTTGTTTTGATTCTTTATATTATTATTATTATTTTTATCTGTTGTGAAAAATAAATGTTGGTAATTTTTTTTTTTCAAAAGTAAAAATCTAGATTTAAACATGACCTCCATTAAGAGACCATCTCGCCACCATCTCGCAGACCATCGTAGCGACCGATTTTTATTGGAACGGAGCATGGTCGCTTTAGGGAGGTTTTACTGTATGTTATTTTATTTTTATGGTTAGCAAGGTCCAGCGGCAAAAATACTGAACCTACAGATAACGTCCAAAAACGACACGCGACTACTGACCAGTTAATTTAGTATAAAAGCACGGTGTAATTGAATTCTTATGGATTGTCATTAAATAATGTGTTTCCACACATTTTTTAATGACGTAATTTAACTTAATAATAATAACAAATTATTATTATTAATATCCATTTATTACTACTATTATTAATGTCCATTATTTAATGACAAAGCGTTGGATATTCTACGCCTGATGTACGATTTTTTTTTTCCTTATTTTAGGGGAACCAACCTTTTTATGATGTTGAATTGCTACCTTGGCGTCACCGTCCACCTTCCACTGTAGTATTCCCCAAAATATTTCCAAGATCTACGACTGATTCGGAGTACCCTTGCCCACTTCAAACCGAAATGAAGGATTCTGTGATTTACATGTGGAATGAGGAGAACGATCCTATCATAAAACCAGGTTCTGAACAGTTAATGTGGAATCCTAAAACATCTAGAGCAGATTTTCTCGAAGAAGCTTTTTCTGTTAACAAGCAACCGGCGGTATACAATGGATGTGATGGAGTACGGAAACCAACAACTTTGAAAGAAATTTTGGAATACAAGAAACACTAAACTAATTTTAAAATGACTAAGACGTGTTAAAAAAACTTTTCTTGTAATTTTATAACAAATATGAATGTATGTATGTCATAACTAAAACTCTGATTTGATTAAACTTTGATTTTTTTTTTTTTTTTTTATTTTAACTTCGATTTACAGTACAAATTTCTAACTATCACAGGAATTTTTGTTGTTGCCGTTATTTAAAAGGTAATTGGTGTACATAATTTTCCTAAAATAAATTTTGGTAACTTTTCAGATTTTTTATTTTTATTTTATTTTATTTTTATTTTAAAAGTGCACATTTGTGTTAAAAAGGCAAGTTTTAATTTGAAAAAGGAATTGCAGAAACATTTTACACAAAAAATAGTTATCAAAAACTACATATCGTCCATTTATTACATTATCTTCCTATAAAGTCCATTTTCTATTAAAATATTTTAGAGGGCTTTTATTTAAGAGTGTATTCGAAAAAACGCTTTTCCATCTTCAACAGCTCGAAATTTTCCGATACAATTTCAGATATATTTTTAAAAGTAGAAGCATGAAACTTGCTGAGAGGATTTTTGAAGAGACGTACAAGGTGCCGTGTGATGTCATTTTACGCTCCATTCATTAGAATTGGATTTATGAGCAATTATCTTCTCAGCAGGACCCTTTTTTTCGTTCCCAAATCTCCCGCTTCGGAAAAATCGGTTCAAAATGCAGTTTTTGATTGCTTTTTTTTGCAATATTTTCTACATTTATCAAAGAATCGACAGTCACGGCACCTTGAGTAGTTTCTAAATAAGAGAATCTGCGAGTTTGATGAGTTTGAGAGGAAAAGTGAATTCAAAAATAAATCAGAAAATAAGCAGTTTGAATCGAAATACACCCTTAAAGTAAAAGCATAGAGGGTAAATTGAATTTGCGCTTGTACGATCGTAAAAATTCCACGTAATCCAATAACGAAGCGGCAATAAAATGTGATGAATGTTTTTTTATTTTGCACTTTGGTAGAAAACAATAAAGAATGTAGAAAGGTTGTTATCATAAAACTCAAAAAATTTCACTGAGTTGCGCATAAATTGTTTAAACTAATCTTAGTTTAATTTTTTTTAATCAAAAAACAAAGTATCATGCATAGATAACAAAACTCTTTCCAACACATTGAGAATACTGTAACAAAATTTTATTGCTTGTGAAGTTGAAAGGTACGTGGAAATAATTTAGAAAAGCGCATAATGTATTTATAAACCCAATTATGAAAATATCAACAATAATCGGAAAAATATCGATTTTTTCTGTAGTCTGTATATCATCTATAGATTTGTATGTATATTTTATAGTATGCCAAGAGTTATTCGTTTGCTTGAGAGGGACACTCAGACAAGGAAACCAAGTCTGTAGAGCATAATGTCTCTTCCGGCTGCCTTTATTAAGGTCTAAAAAATTACAGAATTCATCCAGAGCTGAAGCCGCCAGAAACGCGACAGTGGGCGTTTTATGCGTACAGATAAAACAAAAGGCAATTTACAAAACTTATAAGCAAAACTACAGAAATCTGCAATTAAAAAAAAAATACTAAAATTATGGCAATCTTCTTAAAATTTTATCTGTAACCCTAGTTGGCATTACTTAAAAAGTTCCAGGAATCCTGTTTTACTGAAAAAAATTTAGCAACCTTAAAATTTTTGTGATTCACAGTGCAAATTTTTATCTGTTACATGAATTTGTAATGTTACCGTTGCTTAAAAAGTTTTAGGAATATAATTTCCTTAGAAAAATCTCAGTAACTTAATAGATTTTCTTATTTTTTATTTTATTTTGAGAGTACACACTTGTTTTAAAAAGGCAAGTTTTAAATTGAGAAATGAATAACAAACATTTTACATAACAAAAAGTAGTCATTAAAAACTACATTTCGTTAAAATAAAATCCACTTTCTGTTAAAATATAAATATTTTAAAGGGCTTTTATTTAAAAAAAAAAAAAAAAGTGTAGAGGGTAAATTGAATTTGCGCTTATACGATCGTGAAAATTCCGTGTAATCCAATAACGAAGCAGTAATAAAATGCGATGGATGATCTTTCCTTTGCACTTTGGTAAAGAAAAATAAAGAATATAGAAAGAATGTTATTAGAAAACTCGGAAATTTTCACTTAATTACGTTAAAATTGTTTAAACTAATCTTACTTAAAAGCGAAAGATTTTGCATTTATTATTAAACACTTTCCAATACATTCAGAATAAATAAAAGTTTACTGCTCATGCAGGGCTCCCAAATGGGTCCGCCAACTGAGCATGAATATTTTCTTAGAAAGACTTTCGTTTTATATTTTTCTTGCAAATCGCGCAGAAACCGCCTTCGGAGGTTAGTTTTAGCACAAATGCTGCAGAAACCTATTATGATTTTTTTTTTTTTTTTTGTTAAAAATTATTGGTGTTAAGTTCGCGGACCATTTGGGAGCCCTGCTTATGAAATTGAAATTGTGTGAAAGTAAGTAATTTAGAAAAGTGCATAATGTATTTATGTACCCAATATTGCAAATATTATCAATAATTGGGAAAAATATCCGATTTTGTTTATCGTGTATATCATCTATAGATCTGTATGTAATTGTGATTTTATAGCATGCTAAGAGGTACCATTTTCACTCGAAAGGTGGCTCTCACTGACCGCTAATATTTTCAGGTGCCCTTTGGAAATCGAGACGCCAAATGTTTTTTACACCACTAATATCTTTCAGTTTCTTTTATCATAGATTATTCGGTCATTCACTAAATAAAGCGAAGGAAATTAGTAAATATAAAATATACGATGGAATGAAATTTTCGCCTTGCTTTTAACATAAAATATATAATAGGAACTTTATAATGTCCAGATGTACAAAAGGCGATTAAAATAATCAACTATCGATGTTAATAGTTAATTTTATTTAAAAATACTATTAACATCTAGATTTCATTATTTTAATCGTCTTTTAAGTAAACCTGAACATTTTAAAGTTCATATTATATATTTACGAAGAAAATTAGTTTACAATACTGGCGTTAGGGCATTCACAAAACATCAAAAATTTGTTATGTAGAAAAACAATCTAATGATAATGTTAATACTAGTGTAAAGGATTTTTTTTCTTTTTTTAGTATTATGCCAAGAAAACAGGCATAAACTATTAAAGAATAACTGAAGCTAAACAGGATAATTTTGGTTACAATGTACGATTAATATGAAAACAGAATGGAAATTGAAGATTTCTTTGACAACATGACACAAGTTGTTAAGAAAACATACATTCTGTTAAAATTACCAGTTCTACAAATCATTGAACAGACAGTCTGGTTACTATTTCACTTTCAATATATTTATAAAACATAAAAGCTTTCCTTGACTGTAGTCAATACTAGACTATTTGTACCTTATTACACTTAGTTTTTAAGCTGGCCCATACCATGCTGTTTGTAGGAAGGTAGTGGACACAGTTCTTTATTTGTATAAAATCGTTTTTTATGTAATACTTCCAAATTGTTCAGGGACATTAAATGTGTTTCATTTTGTACTCTATAAAGTGATCTTTTTTATTTTTGGGTAAAACAAAGTTGGTTTTCTTATTTTTTTAAAAAATGTCTCATTCCACCCCGCTTTTCATTACCCGCTTCCCCGCTTACCACGCATTGTGCAAAATATTTATTGGTTTCAGCAATCATTTCTAGGCAAGATTTCAGATACACTATTGTATCCGAAATCTTTTGTGTGTCCCTGTAAACGAATGATAAATGTGATGCACTTTATATTCTATTGCAAGCATCAAATAGTGAACTTTAGTAATGTATATCAATATCGTCATGTTTGAAATCATATAACCTAATTTGATACGCTGCAAAAAATTTACCTTCGAAAATTATACTACAACCGACTGTGTGACTGTGTAAATGAATAATAAATGCTTTGCATCCCTTATTATACAGAAAACATGTTTTAGTACACCTCAAAACTTTATATCGATTTGATCATGTTTGTAGCTATAAGTAACATCATTCAAATACACAACAAATGACTTTTTCTTATAGTCTTTAATGCACTAGAATACTTTTGAATTCCCCTGTATGTGAAATACATACAACAGATTCCATAGGAACTATCTTCTAGTATAACCTGACAATGTATATACATTTCTTTACTTTTAAAATTGTGTAACACTTAAAATACAATGCAATATTTTTTCCAGTAGACCATGATGTAACGGAATACTTTCGAGTGCCCCTATAAATGAAAATTCTTTACAATAATACTACGATTGCGTGAATAAAATAGACAAATTTTTAACGAGCAGAAAAATCCCTTTTTGAAAATCACAACATATGGCAAATATAATCACGATCATACCTTTTATAAAAGATGCTTTTAATACAATCAAATTCTTACCTTTTATACTGTTTAATTTTCGACTTAGGTCGCTTTTATACGGATCATCAGAAGATTTTAATTCAAACATTTAATTCATTTTAATTCAAACATTTAATTCATTTTAATTCAAACATTTAATTCATTTTAACTCAAAATATATCAAAATTACTTGTCTGAAAATAAACAACAAAATATCGAACATTCTACTTCGAAATGAAAATGAAAACACTTGATTCCGGATTGAGTTGAACAGTATTTATTAACGATTATTATGCTGTAATAAATAATGATCTGAATCAAAACATTGAGTCAAGGTCACGTCAGGAATCCAGGTAATGCAGTTAAAAATCTGCAACTTTTTTTGCATAGTCACTCCATTGCTTTTATAGAATATCTCATTTCGGACCAATGAAAATGCGCCATAATATAGTCAAATAGTCATTTTCTATAAAAGAAGTGAAGTGACCAAGGAACAACAGTTGCAGATTTTTATCAGCGAATCTTCGAAATGTGATTGGCCAATCAAAAATCCTCTAACATTCAAAAATTTTGCTTCTTTCTAGAAATACAAGTAATGGAGCGTTCTCATTGCTCAGAAAATAGTCTTTATAAACAGAGGTAACTTATGACGATATTTTTAACAATGTATAAGCAAAAAGTTTATTTCAGTCTCTGGTAAAAAAAAGAAAATCTAACCAATGCAAGACTGCAGAATTTTAACCAATTCAAAAAAGTTATATTTTTAATTTAAAACAGTACACTGTTAAAAATCTGTACCATTTGCTGAAGTACCACTCCATTGCTTTTATAGAATATCACTATTCTGACCAATGAGTGCGCTCTATAAAACAGTGAAGTAACCTTTTCTAGAAAAGCGGTGGAGTGATGTTGCAGCAAATAGTACAAAATTTTTAACAGGGTACACTGTTAAAAATCTGCTGCATTTTGTTGCAACGCACTCCCCTGCTTGTATAGAAAACGGTTACTTGGCCGTGAAATGGAGCTTTCTCATTGGTTGGAATAGAGATTATATACAAGCGGTGGAGGGCGTTGTAACAAAATGCAGATTTTTGACAGTGTACAGTACACTGATAAAAATCTGCTGCATTTTGCTGCAACGCACTCCACCGCTTGTATATAATATCTCTATTCCAACCAATGAGAAAGCTCTATTTCACGGCCAAGTAACCGTTTTCTATACAAGCAGGGGAGTGCGTTGCAGCAAAATGCAGCAAATTTTTATCAGTGTATTTTTTTAAGAAAATAATTTATTTATTTATTTATTTATTTTTTTTTTGAGCACAGCCATCTGACTAGTGTGCTTGACATCGGTGCCCACTTGTAAATGATCGTGACTGTACAAGAAGACGATGATAGAGCATATGCAGCGCAATGTACAGAAGTGACCAGTTTTACCGGCCGATTTTAAGATATTATGAAATGAAAATCAAGGCGCATTTGGGACGTCCGCTCTACAATTCAACATGATAGTTTTCGTTGGTGCTATAATCGCCTATACAGTGCTAAAAATATCGTGAAATATTACCTTTGTTTTTAAAGACTTCCCATTTTCTGACCAATAAGAATGCTCCACAACCGCGTATTGCATTGTTCTCATTGGTCAGAAAATAGTGTTTCGAAACAGAGGTAATTTTTCAAGATATCTTTAACTGTGTTGGCGAATTGTGGCACCAACTAAAACTATCCTGTTGATTTGTAGCTGACATCACAATTCACCTTGATTTTCATTTCATACTGCCCTAAAATCGACCAGTAAAATTAGTCAGTTCGGTGAGTTGTGCTAAACATGCCAATTTTTATTGCAAGGACATTTATAAAACCAGAGAACTACAATCGGGAGCTTCACAAAGAGTGTGCACCCGAGTCAGCGGCGATCGAGCCCTCAGCCCACCTACGCTCTCAAGGGATTTGCCTCAGTGGCGTAGCTATGTTTTTTGGCGCCCGGGGCCAGCAAGAAATTTTGCGCCCCCACCCCAATATAGATATATAACAATTTCTCTCAATTTGGCGCCCCTAGGCTTCGGCGCCCGGGGCGGACGCCCCCCTTGCCCCCCCTTAGCTACGCCACTGTTGCCTTGTGCCACTCAGACACGTTAGGCCCAAGAAAGTAAAAAATACTCATAGGGAGTATGCTCGAGGTTAACCAAAAAGACAGGCTACCGCGGTGCGTCCCAAGTATGTATATTTTTTACAGACCGCTAGAAAGACGTAGTGCTCTATTCGTGCATCCACATTGGTGCATTCGAGCATCACGGGACTCCAGCAATCTGTAAAAAAAAAAAAAAAAAAAAAAAACCCCGTGCAATGCACCGCGGTAGCCTGTCTTTCTCGTAAGCCTCGGAGTATGCTTATTGCACAGTAAAAAAATTGACTCTTTTGCTGCATCATCACTCCCCCCTTCCCCCCCTCACCACCATTTTTACAGAATATATCTCTTTTGACCCATGAGAATGCTCCATGATAGGCTGAAGTAATCGTTTTCTATAAAAGCGGTGGAGTGACTATGCAGCAAAAGGGTCAAATTTTTTACAGTGAACCTCATTGCAGAATTTTACATTAGAGTATCTTTATAAATGCAAATGATAAATTTGAATGGTCGAAAAGATTTTGGACAAAAAAATTTTAACACTACTGAGTTAAAGTTTGTTTACTTTTCTACATTGCCTAATCGATAAGTAATGTAATAACGAGCTTTACAAATTTACAACGAAGCATATTTATCCTCTATGCTTTTACGGCCCTAGCGTCTCAATATAGAGAGGGCTCCCGCAGTAGGGTTACTGTATTTGGCTATTTATCGCTTGCTTGGCTATCTATTTAAATATCTGGTAGAGAGGGCTCCGGGTGAATATGAAAAGAGAAAGTTAATGGATGAATTGGACTACTACTACTGCGAAATAAAAATTTTATTCGAGAAAATCTGTAGTTATATATGTTACGTTTCGAGTAACAATTTTAGTTGGTTTTGTATTAATACAAAAATTAAAATATACTTAATTATGATATTATTAAATTTGAATATTAGACCTTACCTTCGTGTTTTCTAAATCTAATCAAAAATTTGCAAAATTTATATGCATATGTCTTTTTGAAATTTACAAGGTAAAAATATGACTTATACAATTTAGGAAAAAAAAATTTTTTAGCAATTTTGTTTTTAAAAAAAATATTTTAAGATCTCGTTTTTTCTCTTTTCATGTTATAATTGATAAGAGAATGGTGAATAAAAAAATCTAAGCATAATAACAATTTAGGAATTGTAATAAATTTAAATATTTCCAATGTTCAATTAAGATAAATTTGAAGCTCAGAAAAAAAAGTGATTTGGAGGTGGGGGCAAAGCATTTGAATAGTTACAAGACAAATTTCACTTTAAAATAATTAATAAGAATAAAATTCCAAATCTCCCTCGGGAGGTGTTGTATATTCCGTAACAGAGACTGTAAAAAAAAAAAAAAAATGGTCATTGAGAATTATTGATTAGAAAGATTTTTAAAAGGGTATCAGTTACACCAAATAAAATTTTATGTGCTACAAAGAAAAAATAATAAGGTTCTAAAGAAAACTGTTGAAAGTTAGATTGTTGTAGTGTGTTATCGTGGGAGTGGTGTTTGTAGAGAAGACTTTCAATTTGTAATTTTTATTTGACATTAGTCATGGCTGCTCATGCCCCACCAGTGGCCGAGAGGTTCTGACCTCTCAATTGGTAAACGGCAGGTGCTCAAGCTTGAACCCAATCGCGGCCGTCGACCTAACCGTTCGGAGTTTTCGTGGTTTTCTTCGAGCCTTGTGTAACTAAGGGTTAGGTTACCTTATAAAGACCCCCACGAAAGGCACTCCCCCCCCCTGGACTTATATCCCTCGAGTAGATAATCGGCCGACACAAAATAAAACCAAACCAAACCACGGTTGCTCGTCAAAAATTAAAATTTGAAGCAGTTTTTTTTGCCTGACATGTTTTATGTCACTACAAGAGTTAAGATAAGAAACTGATTAAAAATAATAAAAAAAAATAGCAATAAGAAACTGATTAAAAAGAATTTAAAAAAAATAGTAGTAAGTTTCGAGATGTAAGACGAGTATTATAACTCTTTTTGATCATTATTGTAATTATTAAAGGCATAATATTTCCATTAATTGAATTTATTTTTAAGTATATTTTTTATAAGTCCTGATTTTAGATTTCAGAAATGTAACAAAGCATAATATTTATTTATTTCACCATTTTAAAAAGTAAAAATTAAAAATAGTAAATTATTTTTTTAGATAATTCTATTGATGTTTCCAGGAACTTCAAAATTTCCTCACAAAATTGATGTTTAAAACCAATTTTTACGATGCACCAACATTTAATAAACTATTACACTCTCTATATATGCACCTTCCCCCCCCCCCCCCCCCAAATAAATGATAAAATAACACTTGTTTTAATCACGATAAATTTTGCTAATAAAGAATAATAATATATCATGCAAGCAAAAAACTTTTAGTTGTATTTTATCACATAAAATTACCATTCAAATTTCTTATTTCATCTTCAAAAATGGAGTGGAACAGATTGAAAATATCCAGTATTAGATAAAGAGAATACATTTTATTTGCTTTAAGGATAATTATTTTGAAAGAATTAAGTTTAAAATAATAAGAATAAATAAACAAAACAAAAACGAAAATGGGTATTGAAGCTAGAAACCGTAGAAAAATATTTGAATTTTTTATAACTTAAACAATAAAAAAAGGCTTATGAACACATAATATTCACAATATATTAGATAAAAGTGCTAAGAAATTTTCTCTTTAAAAGAAATGTACCGTTACAAATAATTACATACTGTATTTAAAAACTTAATTTACAATTATTAATAAATTAATTAACAATAATTAGTAATATACAATAATTTTCAAACCTTATATTATAAAATTAAATTAAGTATTTTTAAATATACTACACTGATACAAATTGATGAAATAAATAAAATATTATATTAAATAACATGATTAACGATGATTAAAAGGAATCAAATTACATAATAAAAATTGATTATGTCCCCCCCCCCCCGCTTCTTTTTATAACATAATACGAATTGATTCTAATTAATTTACCGTTTGAATGGATGAACTTTTTTATCATAAAATTAAAAGAATTATTTTTATATAAATAGCACTGATACAGACGGACGAAATAAAACATTATGCTAACTAACTATATGACTAATGTTCATTGAAATGTTTGCATGAATCAAACGACATAATAAAAATTTAATCCAATTTTTTCCCCATTTTTTTTTCACAACATAAACAATGATTCTCACCCTCCACTTTTTATTCACGAAATAATAAACCGACCCTGACACCCACCCACACACACACATATTTTATTTTTAGAATTGATGTGTTTACATCAGCATAGAGAAAACCCCCGCTCATTTCATTTTCAGCGCGTTGGCGAGGAGTTGCCGCTGAACGCCAAATGAAGAGGGAGCCGACAACAGGCGCATGCGCTGTCCAAGCTCTCCTTAAGAGCCGTCTCTATATTGAATATAGAGAGGGCTCCCGCAGTAGGGTTACTGTATTTGGCTATTTATCGCTTGCTTGGCTATCTATTTAAATATCTGGTAGAGAGGGCTCCGGGTGAATATGAAAAGAGAAAGTTAATGGATGAATTGGACTACTACTACTGCGAAATAAAAATTTTATTCGAGAAAATCTGTAGTTATATATGTTACGTTTCGAGTAACAATTTTAGTTGGTTTTGTATTAATGCAAAAATTAAAATATACTTAATTATGATATTATTAAATTTGAATATTAGACCTTACCTTCGTGTTTTCTAAATCTAATCAAAAATTTGCAAAATTTATATGCATATGTCTTTTTGAAATTTACAAGGTAAAAATATGACTTATACAATTTAGGAAAAAAAAAATTTAGCAATTTTGTTTTTAAAAAAAATATTTTAAGATCTCGTTTTTTCTCTTTTCATATTATAATTGATAAGAGAATGGTGAATAAAAAAATCTAAGCATAATAACAATTTAGGAATTGTAATAAATTTAAATATTTCCAATGTTCAATTAAGATAAATTTGAAGCTCAGAAAAAAAAAGTGATTTGGAGGTGGGGGCAAAGCATTTGAATAGTTACAAGACAAATTTCACTTTAAAATAATTAATTAATAAGAATAAAATTCCAAATCTCCCTCGGGAGGTGTTGTATATCCCGTAACAGAGACTGTAAAAAAAGAAAAATTGTCATTGAGAATTATTGATTAGAAAGATTTTTAAAAGGGTATCAGTTACACCAAATAAAATTTTATGTTCTACAAAGAAAAAATAATAAGGTTCTAAAGAAAACTGTTGAAAGTTAGATTGTAGTTATCAAATCTAGTGGAGTCACTTTGTGACATATTTTTAGTTCATTTAGGTTCGGAAAAGCATGGGAATTGGTAGGTGTTCATATTCAGAAACTATATAATCGGGAAAAGTTTTCCATTTTTTGGTAAAAACAAAAGATATTTCAGAAAACACTGTCAAAGTTGGCGCTTTCAACCGAATTTCTTTGCGACATTACGAGAAAGACTGGTCGCCACGTGACGGCAATTGCTTAATGATAGATAAAGAATTATTTATTTAAAAATTGAAAACTCATTTCGATTCAAAATCGCTTCAATAGCTTCATCTGCCAATTTTGTGCCTTTACGTTTAAAAATAAATCAGAAAATGTGTCAGAAAATTTTTGTTGTTGAGCATTCAATTTCTATTGCATTCTTTCCGAAAAAGAATGTTTCTCCAAAAACTGACCATTGGAACGTTTATTTAAATGCTCTGTTATTATTAATATTATCAATTTTCATTATTAAAAATTAACTACTGTTTCCGGAAGTTTTATGTACGCTCGTAATTGCATAAATACGTAGCACCTATAGTCGTCCTGTGGTCTATCCGTCTACTTGTCTCTCTAGCCGCACATAACAGCGCAAAAACTACCTAACCGAATCTTTTGGTAATTTTAAATATATATTTTTTGCCGAATTTTGTCGAGTCAGTTCAAATTTTATGAAAATCGGATGTATTGTTCAATTACAGGGACAGTCAAAAATATTCCGTTGCATTTTGGTCATTGTGAAAAAATATTTTCAAGTGCATTTTAATAATGTTTAGAATTTTCGAATGGTGAATTTCATAATGATGTTGATATGCATTTATGATGGCTCTAAAATATACATTCTGTAGAATATGCGGTACAAAGAATACTTAATATTCGTTTACATGGCCACACAAAAGAATTCCGTTACATAATGGTATAGAGGAAAACATTATTTGCGACGAATTTTAATTATGTTAAACTATTTCATAGATAATGAAATTGATATATGTTGCTGAATTTTGCTATGCAAGTTACTTTATAGAAAAATACTATGCTTAGAAATATTATGCATAGAAAGTGCGTAGTTTTACAAGATCATACAAAAGATTTTTGATACCATAGTGTATTCGAAATACTGTAGATTAGCAAACATTGCTGTAAGTGCATTTTTAGTTGTAATATTATTTTTTCAGTTTAGTTAAATCTTTGCATATTACTTTGTGTTTATAAATGCTGTAAGTCATATATTGGGTTGCACAAAAGCAAGTTACTTTATACAAGTTACTTTATACAAGTGACTTTATAGAAAAATACTTTGCTTAGAAATACCAAGCACAGGAAGTGCATAGTATTTTCATATTTACAAGGTCATAAAAAATTTTCGGATACCATAGTGTATCTGAATATTTATAAAAGTAATTATAATAAGAATGCACCTCGTTTGTCACATTTGATGCACAATTTCAAACTTGTTATAAATTGTTCTGCCTTAGTGAGTATTACCCCAACAGTATATTTATTATTATATATCGAGGCATGGCACCAATAAAGAGTTAATTTGAGCCCCGTGGATGCATTAATTTTGAAAATATACATGCAAGCGGATTGTCAGATTTGACAATTTATTAAATTAATAAGTTAACTGACAACCATACACATTACACAAGCTGCCCCAAAAAATGAAAAATAATAGCAGTATATGATGAATTTCCGTTGAACTAGGAAAGAGTGGTGACAGGCATATGATTCATAAACTTAATAAAACAGAAAGATTAAGGGTGGATTCGAAAAAACGCTCAAAATCTCTTGTTTGGAAAGTATACACAAGGTGCCGTGATTATCGATTCTTTGATAAATGCAAAAAATATTTTAAAAAAAGCAATCAAAAACGGCATTTCGAACAGATTTTTCCGTAGCGGGAGATACGGACAGCTCGAAAGTTCGACAGCCTTCAACAGCTCGAAATTTTCCGATACAATTTCAGACACATTTTTAAAAATAGAAACAGGAAACTTGCTGAGGGGATTCTTGAAGGGACGTATGAGGTGCCGTGTGATGTCTTTTTACGCGCAGTTCATTAGAATTTGAGTTATACCTTATCGGTAAGACCTTTTTTTCGTTCCCAGATCTCCCGCTACGGAAAAATCGGTTCGAAACGCCGTTTTTGATTGCTTTTTTAAAAATATTTTTTGCATTTATCAAAGAATCGATAATCACGGCACCTTGTGTACTTTCCAAACAAGAGATTTTGAAAGTTTGATGTATTTGAGTGCAAAAATGAATTCAAAAATAAATCGGAAAATAAGCAGTTTGAATCGAAATACACCCTTAATGAATATGAAAATATAAATTATTTTTAAATGAATAAAGATTTTATGACACATAAAAATAACAAATTCTAAAATTAGTTTAGAAATAAAAATAGGTTTATCATATTTACACACAGCTTGAAAAATATTGGAACAATAATATAATTATCACAATATTTTTTTATGATTATATTGGATTACTTCATATTTTCCGATTTGGATACAACTAGGATAATGAAATTGACCCAAAAAATAGTTTAAAAGCTGCTCTCAACTGCTCTGCTCAGCAAGCGCCAAATTTTTTGATACATTTACAAATACGTTTTTTAACGGAAAGACATAAAACTGCAAAGCTGGATCATAAAAGTGGCTTGGAATCTAACACAATTTTCCATTTTCCGATCAATAAATTACCTATACTGTGTCATAAGCTTTTTCGATCACGTGACAAAGATGCTTTTCTCCCTCTGTTGAATGTTTTTTCTACTTTCGGTTCAAAACGCCAACTTTGACACTATTTTCTGAAAAATCTATTGCATTTACAAAAACTGAGAAGAGGAGTTTTATTTACTAGTTTCTCTGAACAACAACATCTGCTAGTTTTATACAATTCCGAATGAAAATAATTTAAAATTTTTGTCGTAAAGTTGCCTTTTTGATCTAAGGAAAGCCTTGAATTAAGCAAGAATGAAAAATCATGCGTACAGCATAGATTGTGAAACATTTTCGAAGACATTCAGAATACTATAAAAGAATTTCAAAGTTTACTATAGTGGAAGATGACATCTAAACGAATAATTTGGAAAATGTATAACGCATTTGAAAGCTCGATTTCTGCTTTTACCATAAGTAGTCGTTAAAAAAATATTTTATTTAGCCAGATATATGGTCTACAGATATGTATGCATAATTCATAGTATGCTAAAGGCTGACAATTCCCACTCAGAAATTTCAGCCAATAAATAAATGCTGTTCAGAAATTGTGTGAACCTTTATATGATCTATAAAATTCATACATATCAAGTAGTATTTAAGGCTATTTTCTAATGCTCTGCTCAGCGTAAAACGTTTTGATAGTTAATGTTGCCAAAATTTATTTTTCACATTAGTAAAAAATAAAAAAATAAGTTTCAAAACAAAAGTTAATTACATATTTTAGTTACTACAAAGTTTTTATATTTTTATTAATTTATTTTTATTTATTTAATGAATACATTGACGTTTGCTTTGATTTAATGATTTTATCTTTCATAGTTTTTATTTCCAAGTACTTTCGAAGTTCAGTAAATAAATGTAACTATTTACGGACGGGAGCAAACAATAACGATTTTATCTATTTATTTGAGAGTTTTCTGACAGGCGAGTTTATTGACCATAATTCATAATTTGTCATGAAAGTTAAAATCATTGGCTAAAAAAAAAAATGGCACAAAGGGTTATTAAGCACTCAAAAGTGACGTAATAAAAAATAAAAAATCTAAATTTAGTTTAGAAGTACGCGCGCTCCCGAATTATTTTTCTAATAAAACCTTTTTCAAGCTACCAAGCAAAAACGGAATTTGCTTTATTTTCTTCCAAAAAATGGGTCGCTCATGGAGGGAGTTCAACTGGAATGGTCTCTGAATGGAGGTAAAATTAATATTGAGCGTATGGGAATATAGTTTGTGTCGTGAAAAAATGGTCGTTCTGGGAGGTGGTCCCATAGGGAGGCTTCACTACAATGTACAAAATACAAATAAGTTACTGATGAGGAATTAGAGGGCGGGGTGAGGGAGAGGGTCGTATGCTACTCCGGGAATCCGACTCCCGTACACTTTTTTTTTAAGCCCCTCATTTAGAGCCCAATTAAGGTTGTGGGGGGGGGGGGTCCAAGGCCCAAGACCTTTTGCGGGACACCTCGCAGAAAAATAGTTGCTGTACTTTTTTTCTTTTCTTTTTTTTTGGGGGGGGGGGGAGAGGATCTGTAGAGAAATGAGAATATTATTAGATATTATGATACGGTTGCGATATGAACCAAAATATATTTTGATTTTTGAGAAAATAAAATTTATGACTTTTTTTCATAAATCCTTTTAATTAATTTGGGGGCCCCAGCAGGAATGGACCCAGGACCAGGGCCAGGGCCTAGTTGGCTTGAACGGTAATCAGGCTCTGCCCACATTATCCTCATCCTAACTTCACACATTCAGGATTATTCTGAGAAAGAAAATGTTCTTTTTTTCCTTTTTATTGCCATGCAACAATTTTAAACACTGGGAATAGTCAAGCAAAACTACCCTTTAACAAAGCTAAGGCTGAGAGCGAACAGTACTAGTTTTTATTACACTAAAAGAGCAATCAATCAATCTTTGTTTTCGAACGGAACAAGGGTGAAATCTCTTTAAATGATTTTTGAGGGACTGACCCTACCAAATTGACATAGGAAGGGGAACTTTTATCTACCTTATCTTCAGTCGTAAAGCTGTCAACAGATTTCGCGTTAGATTTCTCTCTTGAAGTTCAGATTCAGTGCACTAGAAGTGCAATTTTTACATCAAAGCGCCGACACGAAAGATCAAAGACAGCGCAAGAAGTTAGTGCTATGTGCGTGGACCTTAAGGCTGCGAGCGAACAGCACTAGTTTTTATTACACTAAAAGGGCAATCAATCAATCTTTGTTTCCGAACGAAACAAGGGTGAAACCTCATTAAATGATTTTTGAGGGACTGACCCTACCAAATTGACAAAGGAAGGGGAACTTTTATCTACCCAATCTTCAGTCGTAAAGCTGTCAACTGATTTCGAGCTGGATTTCTCTCTTGAAGTTCAAAAAAAGTTCACTGAAAAAGCACTTTATACATTAAAGCACCGACACGAAAGATCAAAAAAGCGACACCTGACCGCAAGAAGTTAGTGCTATGCGCGTGGACCTTAAAATATCTTGTAGCATCGATTTCACAGGCACTTGTGCATTGTTCAAAACTGTAATTGGGTCATAAATTTTCAATGAGTGATGTTCACAAAATACCACCATATCAACACTGATCGGATACTTATCTGTTCGATCTCGATGTTTCTGAGCTCCTTCCCGGAAATGAGGAGCAATAAAAAGAGGGGGAGTCAAGCAGTCTGTGACGAAAGACTGTGCTCCCTAGGCAGAAGAAAGCATTTTTCATTTAAAAACAAACAACTCATGAAATATGTTCCCAACCTTCCGATTCTTTGTAGGGGTTTGGTCATAAAGGACTGGATGGGATGTATGAATTTTTTTAAACTGCCTCTCGTTTCGTGACCCCTTTGCAATCAAAAATATAATTCTCACTCTTCTCAAGAGCAATAAGTACAAAGAAGACAGAAATAAACAAATTAACAATAAAAAAAACAGGTATTTTTAACTTAACATTTTTGGAGATTATTACTATTTTTTTTTTTTAATTTCACGTCAAAGTTGAAAGTATGGTTTAAATTTCGTGGCCCAGTAAAATTAGGATCATGAAAAAATATATACCTTTTTTTTATTTGTTTTATAATAAAAGCGAAATGTTGTATTGCATCACTACAAAAGGAAAACTAAACAATTTGGTGCAATATATTAAGTAGAAATTTAGCACAGAACTAAAATTCGGTTTCCTTTTCGCTTTCAGCTCAAAATTAGTGTTTTGCCGAAAATTCGTTTTCAGCGAAAATGCTGTATAAAATTTTGCTGGACCGACACTCTACCGAAACTATGTGTATTCCAAAAATCTCTTCTTTTTTCTGGAGTTTTCAATGTTGTTCATTCATTTGAGCAGTATCGATTTAAATAACACAATCTTTTTTGATTGTTTTGAACTGCCCTGTTTATAATTATCAGACAAAAGACATGACTGCAAATTATAAAGCAACAAATATAGAGTTCATTAAATTTCGAAGACGCTTATCAAATGCGGGTCATTTCACGTGAAATCAACCAATTTAAGGGTGTATTTCGATTCAAACTGCCTATTTTCCGATTTATTTTTGAACTCATTATTGCTCTCAAATACACCAAACTTTCAAAATCTCTTATTTCGAAAGTACACAAGGTGCCGAAAAGGTCAATTCTTTGATAAGTGCACAAAACATTGCAAAAAAAGCAATCAAAAACGGCATTTCGAACAGATTTTTCCCAAGCGGGAGATTTGAGAACGAAAAAAGGGGTCATACTGAGAAGATAATTGTTTATAACTCAAATTCTAATGAATTGAGCGTAAAAAAACATCACTCGGCACCTCATACGTCCCTTCAAGAATCCTCTCAGCAAATTTCATTTTTCTACGTTTAAAAATGTGTCTGAAATTGTATCGGAAAATTTCGAGCTGTTGAAGATGGAAAAGCATTTTTTCGAATACACCCTTAAGGAAAACTTGTTGCATCATAGTCACAGATTTTTTTTTAATTCTTATCATAGACAGACATAGTACTGAAACCCTCAAATCTGAAATTTAAAAGTAATTTTCACAATATTGGCCGAGATATGGCCATTTGAAAACTGGCCATTTTTACGAAATGGCGGCCATCTTGGAATTGTATCACTATCTAAATATGGCCATAACTTGACAACTAATGGCTCAAATTTTATATATCTGGTACCAATTTGAAGCTATTTGTACAAAGAATGATTATTTCACATCAAAACAATAATAAATTTTCATTTTTTTACTTTTTATTATGTGCAAAGTGAAAATTTCACCCCAAAAAAGGGCAGATTGTAATGGCTCATAAAAAAAATGAATCATCATGAATTTTTCTGAAACTTGGTAAAAACGTTGCTCCATCTGTGTGCTTTAAATAAAAAAAAATTGGAAAGGTAAAATTTGTTGTTTTAAAATAAATGGTTTTTTACACATAAGGTGTCATTAACCAAATAATGATATTTTTAGAATCTGTAAGCATTCCTGATTCAAAAAATAATGGTTAAAATAAAATTTTCTAACATCTAAATTAATGTAAAAGTATAATCAAAACCTCATTTGTACTAATTTTGTAGGAATCTGCCCCCAGCCCCCCTCCCCCCCCCCAAAAAAAATAGACAATTCAAAAAATTTTACACTGAAAAAGATAAGAAAATAATTAAGGAATATAATGTATAATTATAAAATACCTATAAATGCAGTGCATATATATATATGATAATTTACTTCACATATAGGGGCGAGTGGGGTGGAATGGGACAGTAGGTTTTTCTCTTTATGTATCATTCTAAATATTTCATCAATCACACATTAGGTGAAGTAATGGTACCCCAATCTTCAGTTGAAAAAAGTAGCTGATTTACATAAGCTTGCAATTATATAAAGAAAAAGATTATTTCAAAAATGAAAAGTAAATTTAGTTCATATACTTTTTACGCTTTCTGTATAATGATTTGATTATGCATAGATGTAACAGTTTCTCTATATATGGAACATTATACTGTAAAATTAGAGAGGTAAAATTTGTTGTTTTAAAAATGGTTTTCTACATATAAGATGTCATTGACCCAAATAATGATTATTTTAAAATCTGTAAGTATTCTTAATTTAAGAAATATTGGTTAAAATGAAATTTTTCTAGCATCTAAATTAAAGTATTTATATTATATAATTCAATAAAGAAATATCAATTTGCAGTTATTTACACTAAATATTCATTTTTACAGTTTACTTTTTATTTCATTTCATTCAAAATATGATAATATAATTCTCAAAACATATTTACATAAATATTTTAAATACCTTACTATGGAATGCATGAAAAAAAAGGCACATAATATTTTCTCCAGAAATGTTGGAGAAATACTAGCTGTAAATTACAGAGTTAAATTATTCAATTGTGTAATTTAAATACAATAAATATATATAAATGAGTTAATTGAGTTGACATTTGTTATTTTTTGTTCACACTGAGTTAAAATTTATATGAACAAAAATCTAGATATGATGAGACAAAAAAATAAATAACAATAATATAATACAAATTCAGGGCAAAACATTGAATATGATGAGAAATAAGCCAAAGTTTAAAATTACACATGGAACAAATCTAGACAAAATAAGAACAAAATATTTACTTACATGCATATAACTTTATAATATAGCAGTTTTTTCTTCAGATTTAAGCTAAAATGGATTTAATTAGTTTTAAAGTTTAAAAATAATGCTTGAATTGTTCGAGTTTCCTCTGGTGGAACAGTATATGTTCTTCCTGTAGCAGTTAAAGGAATAGACACTTCTTTTATTATTTGTTCATACGGAATCCAACAAACATCTGGGGATTTTGGCCATGAATAGGAAGAATTGGGGCCATTAGGATGCATGAACATAATTTTATAGTCGTTCAGTTCCTCACAGTAATCTAAAATTTTCCCAATCCACCAATTTATCCCATATATACATGCAACATATTGTTCACTTTTAAATGTCAATGGTCTGACAATTTCACTGATTCCCAAAGTAGCAATAAATTTTGTTGATGAACTGTCTGACACCCTGGAAACCAGTATTTGGCAATCATTGATTGGTACAAAGCAGTGATTCAGTCTTGTTCCTATGATTGTATCTGCTTTTGCATACCTACCTGCTAATTGACTGTTTGCGGTTTCAATTTCAGATTTTGTTACAAAAAAACTTTCAGTTCCTTAAAGGAATTGAAAGTTTTTTTGAAGGAATTTTTGCGGTTTCAATTTCAGATTTTGTTACAAAAAAACTTTCAATTCCTTAAAGGAATTTAAAGTTTTTTTAAAGGAATTGAAAGTTTTTTTTAATTGTTAAAGGAATTTTCTTTAACAATTATTTAAAATTTGAAGCTTTTCTTTAAAAGATGCATTTGTAAACTTCTTCAATAATCGTTCCATCATAGATGTACAGTCGGGGCAAGTCATGTCTTTAATATTTTGAGGCTTACTGATGGTTTCAACACCTAATACTGTAGCTGCTTTAGTTTCAATACACTTGCTGATTTTTGTAACTTTTGTCTGCAAATAACCAAGTTTCCTCTTTGAGCTACGCCTATTCATTTTTATTGGTGATAACTCTAACATTTCACAGCTTTTGTTTAATTGTTCCATTACTACTGTGGGTTCACTAAACTCTGGATCAGAGATGCTTTTCATGTCAACAATAGAAATCATCTTATTTATTGATGAATAGCAGGAAGTACATAATTTTTTTCCTGGAATGAGGATGTCTGGATTTGTCATAGACATATCTAAAGAAATTGTTTTCAGTGATTTTGCTCTGTTACTATTTGGATGTTTATTAAATGGATCACAACACTGTCTCTGATTTAAACTATAAAATTTTAGAAATTTATCCTTGTGAACCTTGCATATATTCGCATGCAAAAAACTTTTTTCATCTGGGATTATATAATGTAACCTTTTTTTTAATAAATGTAAATCCCGTGGGGATAATTGAAGAACAGAAATAAGATCAGTACTCAGAGAAACATTGAGTTTTTTACATACAAAACACTCCATATCCACTGTATAATAAGTACAAAATAATTATTGTATGTCTAAATACACTTCATTGAAAACTTTAGAAGTGGTATATGGTATTTAAAAGGAATTACTTAAGTTTCTTGGACATTATGATGCAAGATTACATCATACTTTAATTATAGTCAATTAAGAAGCAGATGAAGTACAGCAGCAATCTTTTATTTAAATTGCATCAGCTCATATAGAACATGATGCAAGATAGCATCATACTTTGATTATAGCCAATTAAGAAGCAGATGAAGGTACAGTAGCAATCTTTTCTTTAAATTGCATCAGCTTATATAGAACATGATGCAATATTACATCAGCTTATAGAAACATAATGAAATTTTTACATCATGTTTTGAATTCAAAATTTAAAATTTTGAATTCATGTTTTGATTCTTGAAATAATCTTTTTCTTTATATAATTGCAAGCTTGTGTAAATTAGCTACTTTTTTCAACTGAAGATTGGGGTACCATTACTTTATCTAATATGTGATTGATGAAATATTTAGAATAATACATAAAGAGAAAAACCTACTGTCCCATTCTACCCCACTTGCCCCTATATGTGAAGTAAATCACCATATGTATGCATTGCATTTATAGGTATTTTATAATTATACATTATATTCCTTAATTATTTTCTTATCTTTTTCAGTGTAAAATTTTTTGAATTGTCTAAATTTTTTTTTTTTTTTTGGAGGGGGGGGGGGGGCTGGGGGCAGATTCCTACAAAATTAGTACAAATGAGGTTTTGATTATACTTTTACATTAATTTAGATGTTAGAAAATTTTATTTCAACCATTATTTTTTGAATCAGGAATGCTTACAGATTCTAAAAATATCATTATTTGGTTAATGACACCTTATGTGTAAAAAAACCATTTATTTTAAAACAACAAATTTTACCTTTCCAATTTTTTTTTATTTAAAGCACACAGATGGAGCAACGTTTTTACCAAGTTTCAGAAAAATTCATGATGATTCATTTTTTTTATGAGCCATTACAATCTGCCCTTTTTTGGGATGAAATTTTCACTTTGCACATAATAAAAAGTAAAAAAATGAAAATTTATTATTGTTTTGATGTGAAATAATCATTCTTTGTACAAATAGCTTCAAATTGGTACCAGATATATAAAATTTGAGCCATTAGTTGTCAAGTTATGGCCATATTTAGACAGTGATACAATTCCAAGATGGCCGCCATTTCGTAAAAATGGCCAGTTTTCAAATGGCCATATCTCGGCCAATATTGTGAAAATTACTTTTAAATTTCAGATTTGAGGGTTTCAGTACTATGTCTGTCTATGATAAAAATTAAAAAAAAAATCTGTGACTATGATGCAACAAGTTTTCCTTAAATTGGTTGATTTCACGTGGAATGACCCAGAAGATAATTGTTTATAACTCAAATTCTAATGAATTGAGCGTAAAAAGATATCACACGACACCTCATACGTCCCTTCAAGAATCCTCTCTGCAAGTTTCGTGTTTCTACTTTTTAAAATGTGCCTGAAATTGTACTGGAAAATTTCGAGTTGTTGAAGGTGAAAAAGCGTTTTTTCGAATACCTATTCTTTATACTTTATATATATATACACACACTTTACTAATATACTTTCCCTTTGCTGAAAGACTGAGCAGAAAACTATGCCGAAACTAAGGGAGGGGGCAGAGAAGACATGCGCACAGAGGAGAGGATATGTGGGCAGAGGAGACAAAGCTTTACAGATGAGTTTTTTTTTCCCTATTTGTCTATAACCATTAATTAATAATAAATAAAAGTATAATGATGAAAGTTTGTACTTTTAGAATCTAAAAACAACCAGTCAGGATAAAATTGACTTTTCCGAGCTGACGATGTGTTTTGAAGGCTATCAGTAATCAATTCAATGTTGTGATCAATTAGCCTAAAAGAGAAAATTTAAAAATACATAAAATATAAAAGGGTGGTCCATAGTGTACTTCGATCCACTGCACCTCGCTCTCACCTACTGTTTACTTATCAAAAACATCCAGTGACGAAGATACTGGAATTGGATATTGTGACACAGACATTCACCTTTTTCGTATTTTCACTGAACATTAAAAATTTGTAATATAGGATATCAATTAATCTAATAATAATATTGATACCGGTGTAAATGATATATATATATTTTCGTTAAGTATTATTTTACAAGAAAACAGACATATAAATTACTAAAGAATAACTGAAGCTTTAGAGGATAATTTTGATTACAATTTAGGATTCTTAATAAAACAGAATGGAAACTGGAGATTTAATTTTCTTTGATAATTGGACAGAAGTTATGTTAAGAGCCCACAATAGTCACAGAAAAATTACTCAAAAAGACCCGGATGACCATGTAAAGTCTATGGGAGCGTTCTTTTCTAATATCTCGCTCAAATTTTAATATTTTTGCATGATTGTTTTGCACAAGATAGCTGAGGGCAATCCACAACCGGGCTAGTTTTTACTTTTTCAATTTTTGTTTCAGATTTTCTTTAAAAAATTACCTTAACTTTCGAAACCGGTTTAAACCGGTTCTGAAACTGAAACTATCGTAATATAAAAAATATATAACCAAAATCAAAAAAGTAAAAACTAGCCCGGTTGTGGATTGCCCTCAGCTATCTCGTGCAAAAAAATCATGCAAAAATATTAAAATTTGAGCGAGATATTAGAAAAGAACGCTCCCATAGACTTTACATGGTCATCCGGGTCTTTTTGAATAATTTTTCTGTGACTATTGTGGGTTCTTAAGGGTGTTCTTAACTACTTCGCTCAACAAGCGCAAAACGTTCAGACACATTTACAAATTCATTTTTTAACAGAAATATATAAAATTGGAATGCCTGATTACGGAAGCTATTTTAAATCGAACTTATTTTTCCATTTTATGATAATTAAATTACTTATCCAGTTCTAAGCTATTTCGATCACGTGACCATCCATTTTTCTCCTGCTTTCGTCGGGAAATGTACTCAAAAATGTCAACCTTGAAGGCTTGTTGTGAAAAATTTATTTTTTTTAACAGAAAATTGGGTGCAATTAGACAGTATTTGAATAATAACACCTGCTGTTTTCATGCATGTCCGAAAAAAATAAAGCATTTGTCACAAAGTTGCCCTTTTTGATTTAAGAACACCCTTAAGGGTGTTCTTAATGAAGTTCTTAAGGGTCTTTTAATCAAAAAGGGCAACTTTGTGACACATGCATTTATTTATTTTTGTTCGGAAATGCATGAAAATAGCAGGTGTTGTTATTCAGAAACTGCCTAATTGCACTCATTCTTCTGTTTTTTAAAAAACACAATAGATTTTTCATAACAAACCTTCAAAGTTGACACGTTTGAGCGTATTTCCCGACGAAAGCAGAAAAACCGGTCGAAAAGGAGGAGAAAAACGGACGATTGCGTCATCGAAATAGCCTATAACTCGATAAGTAATTTAATTATCATAAAATGGAAAAAGAAGTTCAATTCGAAATCGCTTCTATATAGTCAGGCATTAAAATTTGATATCTTTCTGTTAAAAAATGAATTTGTAAATGTGTCAAAACGTTTTTCGCTTGTTGAGCGGATCAGTTAAAAACACCCTTAAGAAGACATATTTTGTTAAAATTACCAGTTCCACAAAACATTGGACAGACAGTCTGGTTACTAGTTCCATTTCAAATATATTTATAAACCATAAAAGCTTTCTTAGACTGTATAATTAGTCAATACTATCAAAGCTATTTGAATCATAGCTGTCATAGCTATTTGTGCCTTAATACGCTTAATTTTTTTAAATGTCCCATACCTTGCTGTTAGTAGTAAGGTATGGGACACATTTCTAACCTTAAAATCTGCTTATTTATACAATGGTTTTTTTTTTTTTATATAATGCTTCTAAATTGTTTAGGGACATTAAATGTGTGGGTCATTCCATGTCACATCACCCAGATTTTTCCAAAAATGACACCCACAATCACCAATTTTGATAAAATTCTGTGGATTTGTAGAATTTCTAATGCTGATTCCAAAAATATCAGTTATATTGAAATTGATCAAACGGCTTATGAGTTATGAGCTTTTAAATAGCTCCCAAGATGGCTGATTTGCCGCCATTTTGAATAGCACATGTGACAACAAAAAAGTCCATACCCTCTTTCAGGTTTAAGCTAGAGCTTTCAATTTTTTTTTGTTTTGTTCAGAATAAAGTAAACTTTCATTTAAACAGATTTTTGTAAACCTCATTTTATAAAAATGCTGTCAAAAAATGACTTTTTGTCATTTTTTTAAGTAAAAAAAGGGGCAACTTCAATGGCTGATTTCCCCCAATGTACCCCCTTCAATTTTCATCTAATTGCATAAATAAGCAACTCAAAGTGTGTTTTGATGACTAATAAAAAAAACTTAATGGGCGGTTCACAGGTTTTTATTTAAAAAAAAATAAATTCAAATTTACTGACATTTCACAATAACAAAAAACACAAGATAATATTAATATTTCTTTTATTACCAGAAATATCATACATATTTACATCTAAAAGTTTGATAAGGTTTAATGTTACATAAATATATATATTTAATGTGCCTAAAAAATGAGAATCCCATAGGAATAAATAGGAATACCAATAATGGATCTTGCAATCGGACAAATTGAAATCTATTGCAGTCTCAGTAAATTATGAATAAAAAGGAAATGATGGAAAAAGTTCTACAAATAGTTGAATTTTATGACAAAATCATACTTTTGTTATACAAAATACAATAAAATTGCAACTCTTAAATAAAAATTACGGTACTTTAATACAAAATAACATATCACATACACAATAAAAACATGCTATTAAAAATATATCTACATCAATAATAATTTAAAGTAAAGGTAATTATTATTTTTTAAAATACCTGCCAACAGGCAGATGTAAATTTTGAAGTTAAATACAGTAGACTCCCTCAAATCCGCACAGCTTGGAACCAGAAGTTTTGTGGATTTTAGAATTTTGCCGATTTCCGGTCATTACTTTACCTTTTTTTAAACAGGAATTTGAATGCAATTAATAATGCAATCAAAACTAAAATGAATACTTTACAATATAATAAATATTAAAATAAGTAATAAATTAAAATAATAAAAATGTAGATAATCTTCAAAGTGATTAAAATATTAAAAGTAAGGATCAAGTTAATAATCAATAATATATGATTAAATATTCATTATAAACATGAAATATATCTTTCCTAAATTATTCAATGTAGTTACTAATGTACCTCATAAAGATACATTACTAATTCTCAACAAAATCATAAAATAAAGAAGTTTTTTTTCAGGTTTAGCCAGATTTAGATTTAATAACCAAAAAAGCTTGATTAATACATAAATATATTTGATAAGAAGATTGCGATTACCAATGATATATAAGAAAAATCTGAATTTATTCAGAATATATTTCTTTTCCTTCGTGGGGAAAAAAACATGAATTCAGTACAATTAACGAAAGTTACAAATTAAAATAAAATGGAATTGATATAAAATTATAAAAGTCAAATTTTGTCCCTATATCTGAACCGAATGTTTCATTATTTACATCAGTAAATTATATGCAGATTTTTTAGAGTTGTGGATTTTAGGGTTTCAGATTTGAGATAGTTTACTGTATTTGTTTCAGTCAGAGATGGGCAGTATCGAAAATACATGTATTTGAAATACATTTTCAAAATACATTTGTATTTTGTATTTTATCCCAACGAAACGAAAGTATTTTAGTAATGTATTTTGAAACACTTTTTCCAAGTATTTTGTATTTTGAAAATACATTTCATACTCAAAATACATTTCTGTAGATTTCAAGTTGCTTCGTTTAAACCACCGCAGATGTAAGATTCACAAAAGCAAAACAGGTGCCTCTCTGTTTTATTTTGTCTGATAGGATTCGTTTCTAGAAGTTAATGTAAACATACTTTTTCAACTATTGCTATGATAAGAATTAGAATGAATGCTTCTGTTTTACTAAAGCATTTTTGCTGAACTCTACAATTCTAACGTTCTAGTTTTTATAATTATAACGTTGCTGTGAGAACGACAAAAACTACTGTGTGATAAACAGGAAGAATCATTCAGAAATTTGCTGTGTATAGTACTTTTTAAGAACCATAGAAAGAAAGCTACTGTAGTAGCAGAAAGAAATGTAATGTATGTTTAAATCTCGTGAAAGAATGGTTGATATTGCCCCAGCTCCGGATAACAATATGTCAATGAATTGCGATAGTGCACGTAGCGCTATATTAGATGGAAATTTTTTTTTAAATAATTTCCGTTGATAGTAACGGGAAAGTTAAAGCAGCATGCCAAATGTGTACTACAAAGTCTACTGTTTATAAGTGAAACTTTCGACGCAACAATGCATTTTAAAACAAATTTAAAGGTAAATTTTTAGTTTTATACCATTTTACCTTAATTGCAATATTTTATCTAGTTTCTTTGTATTTTTTTTTAATCAAAGTTCGGGCATATTTTAACCCCCCCCCCCCCAATATTCATTTAATTGGGAGATAATTTTATTATATAAATAGTTTTATTTATTGATATAGAGTATATATTTAATAATATATAATCGTATATTTAATAATCGTATTTACGATTGAGTACGTTAAATACCGGAGTTTTGGCTATAGACCTGTCGTCAGGGCCGTAGCTAGAAGTGAACAATAGGGGGGGGGGGGTCATAACTTTTTTTTCTCTCTCTAACGCAGAAAGATATATTAGTGCATATTCATATTGTAGGTACTATGTTTCTTATTAAACTATTGCAATAACTTCATTATTTTATGCTAAGAAAAGTATGGGATGATGAAAATTTTAAGTGTATAACTTGTACAAAATTAAATATCATGTTATCTTCATACGTACAAATAGGATGGGGGATTGTTGAAACACATATTTTAGATACAATTTAGTAATTCTGTAAAACTATGAAAGGCTCACAAAACTAAATTAGATTTTTGAACAGAATTCCATTTGAATTTTTAGAACAGAAATTCATTTAGTGACCTTGGAATCATTGCCAGGGAGGGGTCAAGATATTTTAGGGGGTTGCTGAACCGCCCATAGCGCCCCTTTAGCTACGGCCCTGCCTATTGATAGTGATATTTTAAAGCAGAGTTATGAACAATGATAATGAGTGTGAAAATGAGCATCAGAACGAAAATCTACAAGAAGCGAATAAAACATCAGGCTATGAAATAATGAGTTCTTTTGATCTTATTAGGAGAGAATTTCAAAAATGGTGGAAAGTGTTCCTTTACAATTTTTCATTGCTAAAATTTGAAAAAATTTTTCGAGAGTGCAACAATTTGAAATCAAAACAATGAAAATTACAGATTTCTTCGTCGAAAATTAATGCAGTTGATTTTCATCAAGCTTTCAAATAAATGTCTGCTCTCTTTTTTGAAAGGGCTTAAATTATTGAGAAATAGAATATTAGATTAATAAATATAGTTACACATTTCAAATTCTTAATTAAACACATGAAAAATGTTTGTTCAAAATTAATACATTAAATTTTCAACTCATTAATTAAATGAGTCATTCTCTATACAACGAATTTTTTCCCGGAACAATGGATTTCGTTATATAGAGACTCGACTGTACTTTTTAAAAAACTTCCAACGAAAGAGATTATACAATTCTTTTATATATGTGTGTTTATGTATGCGTGTAAGAATAACTACTGAACTGACACTTTGATTTTCAATCTCTCGCTCATTTTACTTTCCTCTATCTTTACAATAAGAAAGTATTGGATTTGCGAAAAAATCTACTTCAAGTTTTTAATGGATTTATATGTTTTAGAGGGTCCTGAATATCATTTGATTGTTTTTACAAAGTGTCCATCTTGTGAGTTTGTAAATTTTGTGGGCGGCCCTATCCAGCGCCGTGCAAAAAAAAGGGAGGGGGGCGAAGGGAGCGGTCGCCCCGGGCGTGGAAATTTAAAGGGAGCCAAATTTATACTACCAACGTCATTTTTTAGCCTGTCACAAGTTGGGGGGGGGGCGCCAAATTGAAACATTGCCCCGGGCGCAGTTTTTTTCGCACGCCCCTGGCTCTAAAAATCTAAAAGGAAAAATATCCTTTAACAGATTTCCTTTCAGCTGATACGCAGTTCTCTAAATTTATTATATTCTTTTTGCTTATTATTAAATCCATTTTGCATGAATTAACACATTTGCCATTTAAGGCTGTTCTCATCTACTCTGCTTAACAAGCGCAAAACATTTTGACACATTTACAAACTCATTTTTTAACGGAAAGATATAAATTGAAAGACTCGACTATGGAACCGATTTGAAATCGAACTGTGTTTTCGATTTTTTGATCAAAGAATTACTTATTGATATATAAGCGATTTCGTTCATGCAACAAAAACATTTCTTGTTCTTGTTTCAGTGGTTAATCTTCTTACTACAAATGCAGTTCAAAACGCCTAGTTTGACAATATTTTCTGAAACACTTGTGTTTGTAAAAACACAGGAAAATGAGTGCGATTCCATTATTTTTGAATAACAACACTTGCTACTTTCATCCATTTTGAACAAAAAATAAATCAAAACTTTTTTCATAAAGTTAACCATTTGGATTTTAGAACAGCCTTAAGACAGGATTCATTTCCAGAGTTCCTTTTATTGTGCTTTAATTTTATTGTCCAGAAATATATTTACCATTCTTTAAAAATGATAAAATTAAAACTTTTAACTGTAAAATTATAGCAATTTAAAAATACATACATTATTTGGAAAAAAAAATCTGTTAGGTCGGGCCAGATTGTACTGATTTTTGGATAGTTCAGGCCGGGACGGGATACCCAACTTACGGGCTGGATTCGGAAAAATACTACAATTTTTGACTAATTCAGACCTCTAGGAAGGATGAACTCTAGTCCTGGTCCGGTCGGGACAGAATAAATCAGGCCCGACCCGAATTTGCAGGGAAAAAAGTAAAGCCCAGGATACGACAGAGAAATGAACAGGTCCATTTGAGACTATCCTTCAGGAAAATATAAACCGGATATCTGGCCCGGACCAGCCCGGAACGACTGAAGAGTAAGCCCAGGCCGGCCCGGCCAGAGTGTTGTGGATAAAAAAATGTCCGAAACCGGACATTTTTTAATCATGCCATGCTATACACAAACTTTTAAAAATTTTAAATGTATTTTAAATGTATTTTCAAAAAACATGTATTTTGTATTTTGAATTTTTTTGAATAGGAAAGTATTTTGTATTTTGTATTTTAGGATCTAAAACTAATGTATTTTGTATTTTGTATCGAAAATGATATTTTGATGTATTTTGCCCAACTCTGGTTTCAGTAACAAAAACCAAAAACTAAATCAAATTTAGATATAAATCTAGTTCAACAATTTTATCTGGTTCTTTTTTAAATTTAATTTTTCTGTAAGAACTGGTTTTATCACAATTATGTTAAGGCAGTGTATATAAAAAATATTTTTGTACCCTCAACAACTCAAAATTTTCTAACACATTTTCAGATTCATTTTTTAAAGTGAAAATATGATACTTGTTGATGTGATTTTTTTTTTCAGAGATTTATAAGTGACCTCAGGGCTGCTACAGGCAACTATTTTTATGTTCTGTGTGCATCAGTATTTTTCTAATATAAAATTTGAAGTATATTTTACTTGCAAATGTTATCAAAGCATCTATTATGGATTTCATTTTTAAGAAAGTGGTTGGTGCCAGTTAGAATTAAAAAATAGTTGCCTGTGGCAGCCTTGCAACCTGTGTTTTTATTTTTTGCTTAATGAATTAGATCTTGATTTACAACAATTATTTTCTCAGTATGACTATTTTTTCCGTTTCCAGTACTATCGCTTAAATTCAATTCAAAGTGCCCACTTTGACAGCATTTTTTAAATATAGTATGCCTTATATATATATATATAGAACCTGCCAATTGAATGTGTTTGTGAGCAAAAATGGATTTAAAAACGAATCAAAAAATCCAATGATTTTGCTTTGCCGAATTGTCCCGTTCACATAGAAAGCAAGGCTTTTTTGTATACACAGCTTTTTGTGCCAATAATATTAATGTACATTTGAAGTCACTGCTGAACCATTTGTCTATCTCATGCTGAATACAATCAGATTGTATTCTAAAAGTCATTAGATAAGTTCGCAAGCATCTACAAGTATACATTTACATTATCTGTGACTATTACATGATGCTTGTTCTCGGCAATGAATCTTAGAAATCACCTCTGGTTAATCGCAAACAAACTATACGTGATAGAAGAAAACTAAGAACAGTTGTGCAATTAGCATAGAAAAATACATTAAAGGGGTGCATTGGTTCTTAATCATCTGATATGTAGACTAGTGTAATATTTACTTACTGTATTTTTTTATTTAAGAGTTTTAATTTTATCACATTTTTTATTATATACAAGTATGATTTTGTTATATAATGTACGTATTTGTAGAGTTTTTTCTATCATTTCTTCTTTACTTATAATTTATTGAAACTCTCCTATAGATTTCAATTTGTCAGGAAAGTACTTCTATGTCTTGCAAAAATCCATTATTGGCATTCCTATTAATTCCCTTTTTTATAGGGGATTCCCCTTTTTTAGCCACATTAAACATACATATTTAAGTAACATAAAACCTTATCAAACTTTTAGATGTATAAATATTTCTGGTAATAAAAGAAATTCAACTCATTATCTTGCGTTTTCTGTTATTGGGGAAAGTCAGTAAAATTGAATTTATTTTTTTAAATAAAAACCTGTGAACTGCCCATTAAGTTTTTATTATTAGTCATCAAAACACACTTTGAGTTGCTTATTTATGCAATTAGATGAAAATTGAAGGGGGTACATTGGGGGAAATCAGCCATTGAAGTTGCCCCTTTTTTTACTTAAAAAAACGACAAAAAGTCATTTTTTGACAACATTTTTATAAAATGAGGTTCACAAAAATCTGTTTAAATGAAAGTTTAGTTTATTCTGAACAAAACAAAAAAAATTTGAAAGCTCTAGCTTAAACCTGAAAGAAGTTATGGACTTTTTTGTTGTCACATGTGCTATTCAAAATGGTGGCAAATCGGCCATCTTGGGAGCTATTTAAAAGCTCATAACTCATAAACCGTTTGATCAATTTCAGTATAATTGATGTTTTTTTAATCAGCATTAGAAACTCTACAAATTCACTGAATTTTATCAAAATTGGTGATGGTGGGTGCCATGGTCTGGGTGATCTGACATGGAATGACCCGTGTTGCATTTTGTATTCTATAAAGTAAGTTTTTTGTTTTTGTGTTAAGCAAAGTTGATTTTCTTATTTTTTTAAAAGTGTCCTATTCCACTCCGCTTGTCCCATTCCACTCCGTCATGTTTGAAATCGTGTAACCTAATTAAAATACTCTGAAAAACATTTACCCGCAAAAATCATATTATAACCGACTCTTGTGTGACTCCGTAAATGAATAATAAATTCATTTTTGCATCCCTTATTATACAGAAAACATGTTTTAGTACACCTCAAAACTTTATATCAATTTGATCATGTTTGTAGCGAAGTAACATCATTCAAAGACACAACAAACGATTTTTCTTATTCTTATAGTCTTTAATGCACTAGTATACTTTTGAATTCCCCTGTATGTGCTTTACATACAACAGATTCCATAAGAACTATCTTCTAGTATAACCTGATAATGTATATACATTTCTTTACTTTTAAAATTGTGTAACACTTAAAATACAATGAAAACATTTTTTCCAGTAGATATAACGGAATACTTTTGAGTGCCCCTATAAATGAAATTTTTTTACAATAATACTACGATTGCGTGAATAAAATAGACAAATTTTTAACGAGTAGAAAAATCCCTTGAAAATCACAACATATAGCAAATATAATCACGATCATACCTTTTATAAAGATGCTTTTAATACAATCAAATTCTTACCTTTTATACTGTTTAATTTTCGACTTAGGCCGCTTTTTCGTATCAGAAGATTTATTATTCGACATTTTAATTCAAAATATTACAAAATTACTTTATATCGTCTGAAAATAAACAACAAATGTAGATCGAACATTCTACTTCGAAATGAAAATGAAAACACTTGATTCCGGATTGAGTTAACAGTATTTATTAACGATTATTATACTGTTATAAATAATTATCTGAATCAAAACATTGAGTCAAGGTCAGGAATCCACACTGTTAAAAATCTGCTGCATTTTGCTGCAACGCACTCCCCTGCTTGTATAGAAAACGGTTACTTGTCCGTGAAATGGCGCTTTCTCATTGGTTGGAATAGAGATATTATATACAAGTGGTGGAGGGCATTGCAGCAAAATGCAGCAGATTTGTAACAGTGCAGATAACACTGTTAAAAAGCTGCAACTTTTTTTTTTTTTTTTGCATAATCTCTCCATTGCTTTTATAGTATATCTCTATTCAGACCAATGAAATGCTCCATAATATAGTCGATTAATCGTTTTCTATAAAAGAAGTGCAGTGACTCTGCGACGAAAGTTGCAGATTTTTACCAGTGAATCTTCGAAATGCATTGGCCAATCAAAAATCCTTTAACATTGAAAAAATTTGGTTCTTTCTAGAAATACAGATAATGGAGCGTTCTCATTGCTCAGAAAATAGATAGTCTTTATAAACAGAGGTAATTTTTCACGATATTTTTAACAAAGGGCGTGTTCAGCAATGTCACCGGTAAGTAACCGGTACAATTGGTTAGTTACCAAAGCGTTCAGTCTGCTAACCGGTACGTAACCGATGTCGTTCAGAGGTAATTACCAATGTGACCGGTAAGGAACCGAACTAACCGAGGAAAAGGCCCGGTTAGTTGTGTCACGTGATTGGTAACATGAAAGTTTGTTTAAATCAAATTGGCAATCTATTATTTCTACAGATGGCGCTACGTGACAAAACTAACCAGTGCGTCCAGAGAATCTGTAATTCGTTAGCTACCGGTTACATACCACTCCGGTAAGTTATCGGTTACATTGGTCACTTTGGTAAGTTGCGCTGAACACGCCCAAAGTATAAGCAAAAAGTCTATTTCAACCTCGGCTAAAAAAAAAAAAAAAAAAAAAGAAGGAAAGAAAGAAAGAAAAAAATTAAAAAGAAAATCTAACCAATACATGACTGCACAATTTTAACCAATTCAAAAAAGTCATGTTTGTAATTTAAAACGGTACACTGTTAAAAGTCTGTACCATTTGCTGCAGTACCACTCCATTGCTTTTATAGGATATCTGTATTATGACAAATGAGAGCGCTCTATAACACAGTGAAGTAACTTTTTCTATAAAAGCGGTGCAGTGACGTTGCAGCAAATGGTATATAATTTTTAACAGTGTATAGTAATTTTATAAGAAAGTAGTTCACTTATTTTTTTAGCACAACCATCTGACTTCTGTGCTTGACATCGGGGCCGCTTGTAAGGGGCTATGCAAATATAACGTTATCATTTAAGGGGGGAAGGGGGGATTTGTGTTTTGATATCGTTAACATTTTTTATCTAATTTTTTATAAGTTAAAACACTTACTTTTTACTTTTTTTTTATCTACTTTTATGAAAATGCAAACTTAATATTATTAAATCTGTTTGTGTTAAAAATAAGTTCAATTCAAAATCGCTCCCATAGTCAGGCATTAAAATTGTATATCTTTCCGTTAAAAAATGAATTTGTAAATGTGTCAAAACGTTTTTCGCTTGTTGAGCGGATCAGTTACGAACACGCTTAAACCAGATCCGAACCAGAAAAAAAATCATGTAATCATAGCCCAGTATCTGTACAGGACAAAATATTTTCCATGGAAATGCAACCTGACCATTACGTAAATCTGCAACATATCGGGTAGCGCTAAATCGAGGCTTGTTTTACTACAATATGAATTTTTTTTTTCCAAATATTTAGAAAATCGTTTCCAATGTTTGCGTAATAATCTCTGACGGAAAAAAATTGCAATAAATTAAAGTTTTAAAAACATGAAAGAAATAAAATATGCTGAACAGTGGCCTCAAATATCTGTTCTAAAATTTTATTTAAGGGTGTATTTCGAATCAAACTGCTTGTTTTCCGATTTATTTTAGAATTCACTTTTGCTCTCAAACACATGAAACTTGCAGATTCTCTTATTTAGAAAGTGCACAAGGTGCCGTGAAGTGCACAAAATACTGCAAAAAAAAGCAATCAAAAACGGTAATTTGAACAGATTTTTCTGAAGTCGGAGATTTGGGAACGGAAAAAAGGGTCTTCCTGAGACGTTAATTGCTTATAAATCAAATTCTAATGAATTGAGCGTAAAAAAGGTATCACACGGCACCTTATACATCCCTTCAAAAATCCCCTCAGCAAATTTCATGCTTCTATTTTTAAAAATGTGTCTGAAATTGTATCGGAAAATTTCGAGCTGCTGAAGGTGGAAAAGCGTTTTTTCGAATACACTTAAAAATTATTTTATTTAGTATTAAAAATATCCAATTCACAGTATCACTTCTTCCTTATTTATAATATTAACTATTACAAGTATTATATGAAGTAGCCTCTGGAAGTGTAATTGTGAAAAATGGAGATGAATTACTTCAAAACTTTTGTTAAGTTGTTACCTTTTAAATTTCTCACTGCTTCACTGTTAACAATTTGATAGCTCTAATTGCCTGATATTTAATATCCACCTAAAAGAATTAAAATATTCATCTACTGGGAATTACAATGATTGATTATCACATATAATTTATTAATTACTGGTATCCTAATTGTTAAATTTATTTAAAAAATAACTTCTGAAAATTGTTTCATTTGCACTCTTTCATTAAATTCTGGTTCTAAATACAGTCATAAAAAGAATTTTATTTATAAATTCCTTGAGAGTGTCCGTATATTGGCTCATCATACTTAATATGAAACCACTATGTATGCAGATTTTTTATATGATAGAATAGAGTGTATTGGAGCATCAGTAAAAAGTTTAAAAGCAAACATGTAGTATAGAATTCCTCAGTTTGTTAGAAATTTTAAACATAAAAAAACACAAGAAAATATATAGAAACAAAATAAATAACTCTAATAAAAAATCTGAAGAAAATTGATATCAGCAAAAGACTAAAATAAAATAAAATATGATATGTAATTTATTGAACTAAATGATAGTGTGTGAATGATTTTAGTCTGATTTTGTAAATTATTTCAACAATGCCTCATAAATAAACAAGAATGCAATAAATATTAAGGGTGTATTTCGATTCAAACTGCTTATTTTCCGATTTATTTTTGAATTCATTTTTACTGTGAAATACACCAAACTTTCAAAATCTCTTATTTGAAAAGTATACAAGGTGCCGTGATTGCCGATTCATTTATAAATGCAGAAAATATTGCAAGAAAAGCAATCAAAAACGGCATTCCGAACCGATTTTTACCAAGCGGGAGGTCTGGGAACGAACAAAAGGGTTCTACTGAGAAGGTAACTGTTTATAACTCAAATTCTAATGAAAGGAGCATAAAAAGACATCACACGGCACCTCGTACGTCTCTTCAAGAATCCCCTCAGCAAGTTTCATGTGTCTACTTTTAAAAATATGTCTGAAATTGTATCGGAAAATTTCGAGCTGTTGAAGATGGAAAAGCGTTTTTTCGAATACACCCTTAACTACTTATAAGCTTAATTTATAAAATATATAATATGAACATTAAAAAGTTAGGGGTTGGCTACGCACTTTCCCAACCTTGTGATCACCACTCAAATCTACATCGTTTCAGCTATCTAAATCAATAGACAAAAACTATGTTATTTGACATTTGAGTGAAATGGATTAAAGAGAACTTGTCTTGTTTTCAGGGAAATCCGTTTAATATCTTCTTCAATAATGATAATTAAAATTTATACGTCAAGAGAACAGAAATAAGATCTTCCCGACATGAATACAAACAGAGATCTGAATTAAAATATAGAAATTTTTTAAAAGGTCCAAAAGTCATTAATCAGCACGGAACTTCATTGGAATACATGTAAAGATGGGTTTGTCGAAACCGCAAACATCTGATCAGATGTAGATGTATTGTTCATTCTTTAAATGAAGTCATTTCTTGTATACGGGAAATAACACAAAAGTTAGTGATAATTTGTTCGAATATTTTACTTCCGGGATTACATTTGTTGCAGTACCTCACAATAGTCTGGGGGTCATGATTACTGAAAATATCCAAATTTTCTGGAAATGTTTTCTTCCGAACGGTAGCTTTTTACTTTTTGATGAAAGCTACCAAATGGTCTTGCTCACAGAGCCATAAAAAAAGAGCTGTTTGTTGTCTGTTGGGGAAAAAAAATGTTGCCAATTTTTGTGTCTTTTTAGACAATCTACATTGCTATTAATTTTTGCAGATTTGTAACATTATTTAAAATTAAAAATTTCCATCTTACTTCCCCAGAACCCATCATCTCAAAATAAAGTGAAATTGTCAATATATATAGTGGTGCACAAAATCAAAGCAATTGACACTTATGTAAATCTCCCCTCACCCTCAAAAGAAAAAGTGGCTGGTATCAATTTTTATTGTTTAACTGTCGCTTTTAGGTTCACAAATTTAAAGAGGGAGAAATATTGGAATAACAATGGACATTTCCTAAAAAATGTTTCATTCGTACTTTTAAGCTTAATAATAAGCTTTTGTTAATTTTTCAGTTCTTAAGGCATAACTTGACATGAAAAGTAAATGCTAGCATAAAATCCAAATAAAGCAAGTTTTTTTCCCTCTCTCTCTTTTCTTCAAAACAAATTCCTATATTTTGTCTTCGAAAACAACATTACACGACATTTGAATGAAACAGTTTACTTTACTCGCTTGAAAACATCTCGATCATAATCCTATTATGCTAAAACCAGTTTCAAAAGTGAATATATAATTAATAAAAAAAAAAAGAAAAAAAATCACCTACGTTTAACGTTTGCTTATGTGTTTTTTTCATAATACTTATTTTAAAAAAAATGACACATTACAACTATCATTATTTAATTTTAATTATTATATAAAGCTTCTGGGTGATGAGATAATCTATTTAGAACTTAAAAATTGATGTTATATTTCGATCATTTTCTACGATGGTGATTGATGAGTCTGATATGGTAATCTATTGCTTATTGAAACTTGCTTGGGATTCTTCTAAAATATTCATTATTGGCAATACATCTCTAAACACGAAATACAGAGTTGAATAAATTGTAAGCTTTTACATTTCATACTTACCGGGTGTCCCAAAAATGACTGATGGATTTAAAAATGCAATAACTTGCAAACGGTGACAGCTATTTGCTGACGGCAACTGAAGCCCAGGTTGACGCCGAAACTGACCTCACTCAGCACTGATCACCTGGCCTTCAATCGCCGTCAGCAGGGCCGTGCTTAGGACTTTGGCGGCCCTGGGCGAAATATATTTTGGCGGCCTTTTTTCTGAAACCTGTTAAATGTATATAAAATGTTATAAACTGTACAAATTGTATCATAAGAGTGAAATTAGTATGCACTTATGTGCAAAAAAGACATCATAAAAATTATTACAAAAAAAAAATTACATTGCCCAAGACACATTTAATGTAAATTTAAGATCATCTGATATTCTCATGTTTTAGCATCATCAATCGTATACATAGTATAATGGTAGATGTTTTGCCACATACACTTAAAGATAATCTATAAACTGAACTTCATTTCTGCCCAGGCATTCGAAATCGAAATAGAGTAATTGCACAACAGATCTTTTATAACTGCTTTTATGAATGAAACTTGTGGAATATCAAAGGAATTTTTCTTTTTTTTCAGCAACAAAGTAATCTATTAATTTTGAAAAAAAAAAAAAATTGCCAAATCGTTTTCAATCGATATAAGAACGAGAGCAGAGAGAGACGTTCATCGAGCATAAACGTTTATCTTATATAAGCCTTTACAAGTTTTGACTTTGAAAAAGAAAGTTCTGATAATGCAATAATTACAGAAATAGTGAGTAAAATTCCCAATGCAATGACACTATTCATCACAATTACTGAAATCTATGGCTGAACAAATATTTCATAGAATTTACATCACTTGAACTAACATCATTAGCTTCTTAATAGAGACTTATCAAGCGGGGAAGAAACAGAGGAGAATCCCATGTTACCCTATGGGAAAATTACTTATCCTTCTTCTTCATTCAAATTTGAAAATTTCAAAAATATTTTTTTTCAGCACATATATAGGAAGGTTCTTTATCCTTCTGTAAGCTGCAAATTTCTATATATTTTTCCTAGTCATAAGTTACAAAGAGTGAAGAATACATTTTTACTTTTTGGAATTTTTAAAATTTTAGCACAAATTTTAAAGTACTCATAATTACCTTTAAAATATTTTTAACTTACAGACCGATAAAGAATTTTCCTATCTAAGCGCAGAAAAAAATATTGTTGAAATTTCCAAATTTGAATGAACAAGAGAAGAATAAGTAATTTTCCCATAGGATAACATGTAATACCAATTTGTTTCTACTCCTTCAAATAAGTTCCCTTAAGAAAATTTATTTTAAAACTTTTTCTGCGAAGTGATAATGATACACATAGAAAAGTCATTTCTCTAGCATTCAACTCATGCTCTTCAACTAGTTCCCTTGCTGAAATTTGAGCATTATTTTCTTTATAGTCTTTTAAAATTTGAAGAACATTCAATATTAATTACAAAGTATAGTCAATTTTCATCCCAGAACGTTGTAGTGGTTTGAACAAGTGTGAATTTTGTCTCAAAGACACAATGTCGTAAACATTGAAAACTTTTTTTCCCAATGAAGCTGTTTCTGTTCGACTTTTCATGTCATTTGGAACTTCAGATAACTTCTACTAACACCACATAAATATCTCCTATTTCATAGCGAATAACCTTTATGTTTTCAACTTGTCATTTACATCTCGTATCAAACAGTGGTTTACACGTGAATTTTTAAACATATTTATTAAATTGTTTAATATGCACCATCTTTGACAAAAAGCAAGAAAAGGGGAGTATATCTGCAGAATAACTACGAAGAAGGATTTTGCAATAATAGAAGACATGGTCATATTTCTTAATACTATATTAATACTATTTATCTCTTAATACAGATTCCAGCTGTGACATCCACTTCGGAAAGAATGATACTTTTGGATTTATTTTTAATATTCTAGTTTAAACATTCTTCTGACAACCACTACGCATATTCGCTCCATTGTCATAGTCTTGTACACAACAATCTTCGACTAACAGACCTAACTCAGCTAACTTTGTTAAAAAAAAAAATCCGTTAATCCTAGACTTACGCTATCATCCAGTCAAGAACTTTTACAACTTTTTTTCTTTTGTGACGAATAAGAATATCCATAACTATACACGAAGATATATATACATTTAAACTATTAAAAAAAAACTACCTATTTTTTTATTATCTTTCTTATTTTAAGCATATTTAATGTTGAGAACTGTCAAAATAGTTCTGTTAAAAAAATGTATAGAATCAAAAGCTATGCATAGCAAATAAACTCTTTTTTTTTTTTTTTTTTTTTTTTTTTTTTTTTTTTTGCAGGCACATGTTGGACTAGATTTTGGTGTGCAGTATCCACACATTGTTTTTACTTGTCTATTTTGCAAGTGTTTTTTTTATTATTATTTTATTATAGGGATAGAAAATTATTTCATATTGAGTAACAGTCTCTTTTTTATTTACTGCTGTCAGTTTAGAAAAAAACACAAATGTTTCCATTATTTTTTAATTAAAATTATATTTACAAGTTGTCATTAAAATAGAAAGAAAACAGGTGCGAAACGCATTTAATGGTGAACATTACCGCATATTTAAAACATTACATTTAAAATAATTTTCTTAAAGAGTTTTAAAAAACCTTTTCTTCTAGAAGTTATTATAAAAGCAGATACATAAAAGTTAATATATGAAAGTTATTATACAATATGCAGCAACAATTTTCACTTAACTTTTTGAACAAACTAATTTTCAAATGAGTGATAGATCTTACATAATAAATCACGAAAACAGCCGCCAGGTGTCGCGACAGCATTGTATGCAGATTTAAACCGAAAAATCCCTCACAAGGAAGGTCTCCATTGCGGGCATACTCAGAATTTTTTGAAAAAAATAAGAATTAAACTACTCATATAGGTAATAAAGGATCAGTGAAAATTAGCGGCGGAATTACATTTTTAGATATGTAAAAAAATAAAACAGTTTGGAATAATTGGCGTGAAAAGCTGAAAGCGACGCGGGATTTGGCGAGCAGTGCATTTCCTCGCCAAAAGCAGACGATTTTAACGAATCTGAAAATTGATTTTAATTGACTTCACTGTTAAAAATCTGCAGCATTTACTGCAACGTCACTCCACTACCACTACTTTTATAGAATATCTCTCTTCTAACCAATGAAAATGCTCCATAGCACGGTGAATTGACCGCGTCATACACTGTTAAAAATCTGCTGCATTTTGTTGCAACGCACTCCACCGCTTGTATATAATATCTCTATTCCAACCAATGAGAAAGCTCCACTTCACGGCCAAATAACCGTTTTCTATACAAGCAAGGGAGTGCGTTGCAACAAAATGCAGCAGATTTTCAACAGTATTTTTCAATTTGGAACAATTTTAATCAATTTAAATTGTGTTTTAAATGATAAAATATATTAATTTCATTTTGTTATAAGTACATATAAACGTATATGACAAAATTACACTTAAAGTAAAGTAAAAATGCAAAACTAAAATTACTTAAACTAAACTTATTTAAATAAATTGAACATAGAAAGTTTTTTCTTTAAAAAGTATTAGAAGCGTAAAAGCGTATTTTTCAAAATTTCGTTTTTTCGCCAACCGGAGATAAATCGCCAAATAAACGAAATTTTTTTTTTTTTTTTTTTTTTTTTTTTTTTTTTTTTTTTAACGGACGTTATAAGGAGGTTCCGCCGAAACTTATTTTATAAACATATATAACTATATGAGAAGAACATTCTGTATTTTTTTCAGATTTTTCTGAGTATGCCCGTATGGAGACCTTCCTTGTCAGTCAATAGTCAACAGGAAATGAATGGAAACCCGACTACAGAAAATCGCCTCTGGTTGACATAGTATAATTCACTCTTTCGTAATAGGGTACTCTGTTTTAAAACAAAACAAATTAGAGTGATCTTAGAACCTCCTACAATATCTGTACGGTGGGGGCGAGCATACTTTGATAGGGGCTGTTTTCTACAAAATTGTACTGTTGATTAACTCTATTTTAATCAAAAGCTCAGAGGAACACTGATCAGATAAAAAAGCCTATATTCCCCGTGATTTTATCTTTGCCCCAGAAAAAGTTGACAATGCTCATTCCATCCTATCTCGTTTCGATGGTCTTAAGTTGTATGCCTTCCACATCCCACATTCAAGCTTCAGTCGGCAAATTTTGAACAGATAAATTGGCAATTAAACCAGTAAAATCTTAGAAATTATTGGGAAAATCTTGAAAATTGTTGGAAAAAACTTACAGTTATCATGTCGAAATTTTTTTAATTTACAAAAATGATCAATCGCCTTTTCTTCATGAAGAGAACGTAGAAAGATACATATCCAATAAGAAATTCGAAGATCTTTAGAGTAGTAAGCAGTCTTTTCGAATCCTTATGGATAGGCGTAGCATCTATACTAATAAAACAAAATTTAGCTCTGTCTGCTTGTGTGCGTCTGTCTATGTGTGATGGCTAGCACAACCCACGGCACGTACGAGGTTGAAAAATTTTGTGGGGCTAGGTCAGAATGTCTCATGACACTCCTGAGACTCAGAATTTTTAAATTCTTATAATTAGTCGAGTTGTTAATTGAGAACAAACTCACTGTCATTAAAAACTCATCTCAGTTCAGTCGTGTGACAAGGGAAAAGTTATGGCCCATGATCTAAAGTGTTATTTACGAGTCGATTGAAACTGAAGAATGGGAAAAGGAAATTTCGGATGAGTTTTGTCATCATTTATCAACTAATATCGTCCAAACCGCATCTTAAACTTTAAAACAAAAGACATATTCTAACAAATCATATTATTGCATCTAAAATGCCGCAATGAATTAAAAAATATATCGCAGTTAAACCTATTGAATCATTATTATTAACTATTTGGAAACTAGTTGTTGTCCTCGGTAAAGAACTGGGAAATCTGAAGTATATCTGAATCTTTTTATTGGTTGAATTCCGCAACTTATTTTATTTCATTCTTTTTCTGATTGGCCCATGTTTAAAGTCCAAAAATGGAATATTTGTATCGCGACGATGACAAAAAAAAAAAAAAAAAAAAAAAAAAAAAAAAAAAAAAATGTAATAAAAACTTTAAAAAAGAATAATTTGAAAACAAATTGTTATAAAGATTTCAAGAAAATTTCATTTAAAAGTGCAATTTTTTTTCTACGCAGCGGTGTAAAAATTTAAAATGTGCGATGTTTAGAAGTTTAAAAATCTGCAGTTCCGAAAATTGTAAAACTGAAATTTCATTTAAAATTTCTTTATGATGGGTCCAGGAATATTGATATTTAATCCATATCGTACGCAATATGAGGCGTTCAGCAGTCAGTCTGAACTCCAAATAAAAATGCACATTTTAAACAGTAAAAGTTGTCTATCTATAAACCACTGTTTTTTAATCATTGGTCTAGGAATATGAATGTTTAATGCATAGCGTGTGTAACGCTATGACTCTTTATAAACGACTCTTTATGATCATCATAAAAATGGTGTTTATTTTTATTACTAATTTAAATATAGAATTTATTTATAAGTCTTTTAAAATTTTAGTATTTGAAAATATCATTTTCCTAATAGTCGTTGTAATTTGTTAAATTGCAATTTTGTTTTTTGTATAGTATTTTTTTAATCTATGGATCAGAATTTAAAATGTAATATATGGAAACGTTCCATATCCTTTTCCGTTTTTTATTTATTTATTATTATTATTATTATTTCGACAATGTCCCCTATTGCAACGTCTCCCCAAGATACAATTTTATATAGACAAATCAAAAATATATTCTTAAAGCTGAAACCTCCTTCTAATCGATGTTGTAATTGGCTTTTAAAAATAGAATTTGAATCCTTTCTAATATACAAGTAAACACAGGTCACTTCGCAAATGACAGGTAATACAACATTTTTTCTACGTTAAAAGTAACTAAACATTCAAATTTTAACACAATATTTTTAGGCGTTTCAATAAACCAGATTTACATCACTTACAAAAATTTTAAAACGTTCTGGTGAGTAAAATTATTTTTTACAAAGTAAAATGTATGAAAACTTTGACGAAATCGGTAAAAAATTGAACGTTTTTTCGTTGTTTTCCCCCTCCACAGCGCAATTTTAGGCATTTCGACAAACCAAAAATATACTCTTACAGCTGAAATTTTCTAATCGATGGTGAAGTCAGATTTAAAATATATGAATTTTAATCTTTTCAATACACCTGCGAATGCAGGTCACACCGCACCTAACAGAAACGATATTTTCTACGCTAAAAGTAACTAAACGTCCGCATATTAACACAATCTTTTTAGAGCATTTCAATAAATCAGATTTACATCACTTACTATAACTTTAAAAGTTTGGATGAGTAGAAATATTTTTTACAAAATAAAATATGGGAAATTTTGACGAAAACGGTAGAAAACTGGGGATTTCGTCGCGGTTTCACTCGCTTTCTATGTGCAAGGACTCCAAAAATCAAATTACGTAGAAAATAAAATAAAAAATAGCGTATTTTTAATTCACTATTTTTTCACACAAAACTATAAATTCAGATAAAATGGATTCTTAAGCTATATATAATCATACAAATTTGAGGTTAATGTAAGGTTCATTCATCATGAGCGCGTGCAGTGCCGGACTGGCCATGGCATATACATAAAAACTGGTGAAATGTAAAAACATATTATTTTTTGCGGCCCCAAATTTTGGCGGCCCTGGGCAAATGTCCGGCTCGCTCCCCCTTAAGCACGGCCCTGGCCGTCAGCACCATCTATTGTTTGAAATTCTAACTAAAATAAAAAATTACGGTAAAAAAAACTCCTGACATTATAAATAACACTCCTGCAAAAATTTTCTAAATAGCTGTCACCGTTTGCAAATTATTGAATTTTAAAATCCATCAGTCATTTTTGGGACACCCGGTAAAAGTAGTATACACATTTATGAATTGATTGTATTTGAATATAAAAATATGTAAATGGATATATTCAGTATTGTGTTATTTTAATATATTTAAATTAATAAAAAAAAAAAACAGATTCTGAATGAAAATAAAATCAATACAAAAACCCTTAATGGGTTAAAAGTTTTGACGCAGCTGTTTATTTTATGGCTCTAAGAATTTTGAATATGAATTTTAAAAATAATGATATCAAATTTTGAGTGACGCCATGTTATTAATTGAAAAATGCATTTTTGTACTATTTCATTAATCATTTTATTTTTTTTTCTATTTATAATAGCATGTGCAAAAGTTATTTTCAACATGAAAAGATATATACAACTTTATTCACCTATGCTTTTTCACACACATCTCCCATAAATTCAAAATATGTGTTTTAAAAGATATGATATAAAATTTAAGTGACGCCTTTATGTGCCTTTAAAAAGTTTGTTTTAAAATTTAGTTTTTTTTCATTTTGATTTGGTAAAATATATTTACACATCTAAAAAACTGTTTTAAATTTACATTTCGTTGTTAAATATATAATTTTCATTGAATCTATACTATGCATTGGAATGCATTTATCTCAATAAACTGATTTATCATTTGTGTCACGTTATTCAAAATTGTAAGCAATATTTATGTAAATGGTTTCTTTGCTCTAAATTATCCAAACTAAGTGAAACGCATGTAAATGGATAATCTGACGTTTTGGATAATCTGAATGGATAATCTGAAAGTTTTATCTTTCTATTTTTAAAAACATGTCTGAAATTGTATCGGAAAATTTCGAGCTGTTGAAGGTGGAAAAGCGTTTTTTTTAATACACCCTTAAATCAAAAAGGGCAACTTTGTGACACATGCTTTAATTTATTTTTGTTCGGAAATGCATGAAACTAGCAGATGTTGTTATTCAGAAACTGTCTAATTGCACTAAATTTTCTTTTTTCAAAAACACAATAGATCTGTCATGACAAGCCTACAATGTTGACGTTTTTGAGCACATTTCCCGACGAAAGCAGAAAAACCGGTCGAAAAGCAGGAGAAAAGCGGGTGATATATAAATAGCTTAAAACTGGATAGTTAATTTAATTATCATAAAATGGAAAAGCAAGTTCGATTCAAAAGCGCTTCCATAGTCAGGCATTCCAATTTTATAACTTTCCGTTAAAAAACGAATTTGTAAATGTCTCAAAACGTTTTGCGCTTATTGAGCGGAGCATTGAATGGTGACTTTCACTATATTTTCCATTTTTTCTTGCGACTAACTGGCAAAAATTGAAACTTTTTTGCGACTGTTTCATGAATTTTGTTTGTTTTTTCAAAACCAATTGAAAAATTTCTTGTATTTCCTGTCAAGATAGACTGACAAATCGCACGAGTTTTCCCCATGACCAATTATTAAAAAACTGAAATAGTAATTATTAATAATAAAATAGTTGTGAAAGATATTCTTCACGGTTGTTCATAACTGGCACATCTACCCTACTTTATTTGCATTAAAAGGTAGTTAACCCCTTCATATTGTATTCATTGTTTTTTTTATTTTTACTGTGTCTCATAAAAATTAATGTGATTATCCGTATTTCTGATTGAATATATAAAATTTTCACTACATTTGATTCTAAAAATGTCAGTAGATTCTAATTTTTTGTGCTGTCTATCATAATATTATAATTGCAAGACAGATCCTTGGAAAAACTTTCAAAAAATTTTACATTTTATAAACAATAAAGGAATATTGTTTAAAAAATCATACATAATAATTATTTAATTATGCTATTATTTAATGTGTATATTTTTATAAATAAAGATATAATTTTGGCAATCAATTTTTAAGATTATTTTTTGATAATCAAAAAGTTGTTTTTAAATATATTTTTTACTTTATATTGTTTTCATACCAAAGTTGCAATTATCATGAGTAGTTTCGGATCATTATTGCTAAAATGTAAATTTCAGCTATGTAAATTTTGTAAAATTAAAAAGACTGGAGATAGCTACGAATAGATATTTACAAAGATAAGTTTGCATATTTTATAATATTTTTATTTATAAATTGACAATGCGATTGTCAATACAATGATGAGAAGTAAGTCATTTTATGCTTATCACAAGTATAACAAATATCAATCATTTATAAATACTTTTATAAATACATAATAATACAATTAACTTTCTTGATCTTAATATTACGCTTTCTGATAATAAAATTCTATTTGATATTTATGACAAACGTAATGACTTTCCTTTTAAAGTAAACCTCTTTACTCATTATAATTCTTGCCTACATAAATCTGTCTATGTCAATATATTACTTAATTTTGCCCATAGAATTAAAAATATTTGTTCACATAATTTTAAAATGCATAATTTAAAAACTGTACAAGAAACTGCTATAAGATATGGTTATCCTTTACATTTGGTTAAAAAAATATTATCTATATAAACATTTATTTAGTATTAACTGTCTATTTTCTCTTCATCCTATAGTCTTTAATATATAATAAGTTATTACATGATCTTAAAAATAATTAACACATTGCGTAAAAAAATGTTTAAAAAAAATTATAAAAAATAAAAATAATACAAAAAATAAAAAATACAAAAAAAATAAAAAATATGAATTATAGGATGGTTGGGTGGGTTAGATGTTAGATTACGGAGGAGGGCGGTGTTGTCTGGATAATACGCAATGGTTAATTATTATATATTTAATTTATAAAAAAAAAAAAAAAAAAAAAAAAAAACTTTACACATAGTATTAAAGTTTATGTTTACCTAAAAACTAATATGCATAACTTAAAAATGATCAAGTTATTGAGATAAGTTGTGGTTGTCTATTGTATTTGTATTAAAGAAATTATTTGTAAAATATTAGAATAGAAATTATTCTTGGAAATTCTTAGCTAATAAATAATTTATTTTTTTCCTATAATAGAGGGCAGCACCATAAGCATATAATTTAATTAATATATTAATCCTTTAGATGGTAGCACTAAAATAATTTTCCGCTAGAAGTTGTAGTAATATATTCTAGTTAATTAATTAATATAGTAATATTAATAATTGATTAAAAATAAAATTATAATATTTCTAATAGTAGCATCTATTTTTTTTCTAAATATATTATGAATTATATAGTATAATATATGTTTTACTAATTTTTATAATTATTGTTACAACTTTATTTTATTATCTATGTGATTTATACTATGACCATAACCGTGACTGTTAGTAAGTCACATGTAGTTTGTATCTGATTGCACTACAAATCTTGCTAGGATATGGGTAATGGTAAATATCTTAGTATATATATCCTTTTTTTATGAAATAATTTATTATTGTTATTTTGTCATATTGATTTTACTTTCTTCTATGTGTATCTTTCTACATATTTGTCATCTGAATAGCTTCCAGCCAGTCGGGTGTATTGTGAGTCGAATTCTTAGCTTTCAGCACGACTCATAACAGAAACTGGTTGGATGTTTTTGCTTTTTTGTTAAATTATACACCCCTGATGACGTAGTTTAATGGAAAAGCCTTCTACTGCCTTTTTATCCATTTATTTTTCATTATTTTAGTAATCTGCCTTCTATTTCACTTCAAACTTCAACTGTTTTCAATAAGATGATTGTAAAAATATTGGTTTCATTGGTTTATTGTATGGTAATATATAAATTACTCTGGTTATATAATGTCCATTTATCCACATATTTCTTAGTAATTTGGTAATCTGCCTTCTATTTCTCTTCAAACTTCAACTGTTTTTTAATAATATGAATGTAAAAATACTGGTTTCATTGGTTCTTTTATTGGTATTGTCTGAATAACTTTGGATGTATTTATAAAAGTATTTATATATTCAACTTCCATAATGATAAGATGCATAAGCACAATCATTAAAGAATAGTTTAGTCTTTTAGTCTTTTATGTCGTTTATGTTATCATAAGATAACATGGATTCTTGCAGCTTTTAGTGGATTATTTCACTTTGGGCCCATTTTGGCATAAATTAATCTATTTTTAAAAAATATCAATCATTTATTATTTTTATATATGGATTTTTTTTTCATACCTAAAATAACATTCGAGTATTTTCAATTTCAAAATTCAATTGCACTTAACTGTCAGTTGTCAATATATTTATCATATATGTTGCTATGCCTTTCAAGTCCCTAATCGTGTTTTACTGTCACGCAATTATAGAATTCAAGAGTTAATTTAATAAAAAAGAATCATATTAACGTTATTTCTTTGCAGTGCATAAGTAATAAATATGTTAGGTAATTATAAACAATTCCTCGTACAAATATTTTTCATAGCTAATATTTTATGAATCATTAAATTTACATTAAAAATTCCGAAGGACGTTTAAAAGGTTAAACAAAAATATTTTTTTGATAATTTTAATGCTTTTTAGAAAAATAAATAGTTAAACTTGAAATTTTATAGGTTGAATATTAAATTGTCTTCAATATTCTCATTTATTGCAACAGAAAAAATTAAAATGTATAACAAAGATTGAAGACAGACGCAGACGTTACAAACGAGCTCTAAAATTCCCATAACGACTTCATTTTCCAGTCACTGGGACTTCACATCGACGGTCAAAAGTCACCGTGCCTTACAGGCACGGTGACTTTTGACCGTCGATGAATGTAGCAGAACGATATATAGAAATGAAAACGCAAGAGAGAGCAAGCCGAAGGAACAGCCAATCGGAAAGTAGAAAGCAACAGCCAATCACGGAAGAGAATAATCAAAATGCTCGACGGATACAGTGAATAAGGAATAAGGGGAAGGAAGGAGGAAATCGGTAGCAAGGAGAAAAAAAAAGCAAATTCTATAAAAAGTAAATACACACAAATAAAAGGGGTTTAATAATAAAAAAAGTAAATAAACAGATATATGTATATAGTTATAAGAACACAAATCTATCTAAAAAAGTATATACATAATTAATACAAAAAAGCTAATTATAAGGCAGTGCTGAAAAGGTTTTTCCAGGGTTTTAGAACCAGATTTATCATTAACAATAACTTCACGATAAAGATAAATAGCTAAATTTGCAAGAAAATCCAAATCAGAGATGCTATTGGCATTAAAGATAATTTTAGCAGCTTGAAAATTGAAACTTTGGCCGGAATCTTAGAGCACTTGGCAACAGAAGTTTTAGAAATTTCTTGAGTAATGGCATACCGAGAATGTCAGGGGCCTTAAGGCCCCTGTCTTCGCTCGAGGAAACGCTTGCGAGCTAACGCTTTCGTATTTTGACATTTTTGATTATTTGGCATTGAATAGCTGAGATGCATGCCGACAGCTCACCTTTTTTACTTTTTCGATTTTGGTTGCAGTTTTTTTTAAAAGCACTTTCAGTGTCGAAACCGGTTTTGAAAGTGAAACTAACTTTGTAAAAAATATCTGCAACCAAAATCGAAAAAAGTAAAAAAGGTGTTCTGTCGGCATGCACCTCAGCTATCCAATGCAAAAATTCAAAAATGTCAAAATGCGAAAGAGTTTTTAGAAAAATGCTTCCCCATAGGGATAGCATTAGCCCTGCGAGCGTTTCCTCGTACTGCCGTCTGGACCACCAAGATTGAATTTTTCTCGTCTGAAAACAATATATTTCACAATGCAGAGCTCCAGGACATATGGCATTCTTTTCCCAGCTTCTTTGTGACATTTTAGTAATAGTGATTTACTGTTTAATTTGCGACAGATAACACACCAGCATTAGGTTTCAAACTTCGCGAAATGGTTGCATGCGGTAATATCTTTTTAGTTATCATTTCTGCTTTTTTACGAGTTGACTGATATTTTTTCGTTTCCAATTTGACAATTCGCCTATTATCACGATCTGATAAATTCTTTTTACGACCAGATCTTTTATGCATTTCATACAATTCTTTTTTACTTAAGAGAGCTCTTAAATCAAAAACTGTAACTTTGTGACACATGCTTTAATTTTGTTCGGAAATGCATGAAAATAGAATGTGTTATTATTCAGAAACTGTAATTGTACTCAATTTTCTGTTTTTTAAAAAGCACAATAGATTTTTCATAGCAAGCCTTCAAAAGTAGACACTTTTGAGCATATTTCCCGACGAAAGCAGAAAAACCGGTCGAAAAGCAGGTGAAGAACGGGTGATCACGTGATCGAAATAGCTTAGAACTCGATAGGTAATTTAATTATCATAAAATGGAAAATTAAGTAAGATTCGAAATCGCTTCCATAGTCAGGCATTCCAATTTTATATATTTCTAATACATAAAAAATGAATTTGTAAATGTGACAAAACATTTTGCGCTTGCTGATCGGAGCAGTTGAGAGCACCCTTAATGGTGTATTCGAAAAAAACGCTTTTCCACCTTCAACAGCTCGAAATTTTCCGATACAATTTCAGACATATTTTTAAAAGTTGATGCATGAAACTTGTTGAGGGTATTTTGGAAGAGATGTACAAGGTGCCATGTGAGGTCGTTTTACGCTCAATTCATTAGAATTTGATTTATAAACAATTATCTTCTCAGTATGACCCTTTTTTTCGTTCACATTTCTCCCTCTAGGGGAAAATCGGTTCAAAATGCCGTTTTTGATTGCTCTTTTTGCAATATTTTCTACATTTATCAAAGAATCGACAATTACGGCACCTTGTGTACTTTCCAAATAAGAGATATTGAAAGTTTCGTGTATTTGAGAGCAATAATGAAGTCAAAAATAAATCGGAAAATAAGCAGTTTGAATCGAAATACACCCTTAACCCTTTCCGGCACGGGCAAAATCTGTTAGTAAAATCACAAAATATCGTCTGACACCGGAATTTACAAACGAATATTTTAGATATTTTGAAACTCCTAATTTAAGCTTTTATTGAAAAAGCAAAGTTTTACTAAAATATTATTGGTGCCAGTTGCAAGTTTGGAATTAAAATTAGGTATCCCAGACCGGGCACAGTGTGCCGGAAAGGATTAAACGCAAAAGCAGAGCATTGGTAGCTCTAACTATTAAAACGATTTAGAATAACAATGCGTTTTCCATCTTCAAATGAATAAATTATTTATCGAGTTGTAGCATTTGTAGGCACGTGACTACCAGTTTATCTTTCCTATGGTGCCGCAAGCAGAAGTTCAGTTTAAATACTCACTTTAAAAACATTTTCTGAAAGTTCTTCTGCCTTTACTAAAATATGGAAAACGTCTTTCGATTACACAATTTAAAAAAATTTCCAATTTCATAAATTTCTGAACAAAAATTAACTGAAAAATGTGTTAGAAAGTGGCCACTCTCAGTTTGAGAATTTTTTAATAATTTCTTCTTTCATTTGTCTGCGTTCAATTTCAAAAATGAAAGTAGAATCGGTAAGTAATTTTTATTCTCCTTTGCTTACACACACACACACACACAAAAAAAATGATTTGTTAAAACAAAAATAACAATAATAATAATAATTGCTCCAACCAAATTTTTTGTGTACTATATTCCCGTTCAAATGTTTGGTTGGATTTACAAAATTATTTTGTTATTTATATTTTGATGCCGTAACTAAATGATTTGGTTTCAAAAGCGTATAATTGATTTTAGTCCTTCTATTTATTTTTTATTGATTGACACCAAATTAATTTGGTTGGAGGAAAAAATTAATCAAATGTACTTGGTTAAAAGCATTATGTAACCAAATGAATTTGATTACAAGAACCAAATCAATTTGTTTCTTTCACCACATCTGTTTGGTTAATAGTTATCGTAACGAAATCCATTTGGTTTAGTTTTTTGATAACTTGATATTAGTTTTCATCTTTTTTTCTTTTGATTCGCTTGATATAATTATCGCAAACTTATCCATTTCATTATGTTAACTATATCAAGCTATCAAAAACATTTGAACAGTCCAACCCAAAATTTGGTTGAGACTAATAGTATGCCAATTATTTTGTATTTTATTAATAATATTTTAACTATAACTGTAATAATTTAATTTGTATTAACTATTTATTTATTTACGCTGTATCACGTGTTTTTCAAAATATCTTCTGAGCTAATGCAAATGTATGCACTGTAAAAAAAAAAAAACCCGTTAAATTTACGGTAAAAAACTGGCAACTTTTGCGCCAGTTTAAAACCGTTTAATTTACAGCAAATAACCGCAATTTTTTTTTACGACAATCTGTTCTTTTAACATTTTTAAACCGTTACATTTACAGCGATAAACTATTATTTTAACAGAAAACTCTTGTGATTTTTACAAAGAATACTTGTAAATTTCACGAAGAAAAACAGTAAATTTTATCAAACTTTCTGATTTTTTAAACATTTAAATACTGTTATATTTACCGGGATGAACTGTTATTATAACAGAAATATATTGTAATTTTTACAAAGAAAACCCATAAATTTTACGAGAAAAATCTATAAATTGTAAAGAACTTTCTGGTTTCTTTACAGTTAAATACAGTTATATTTCCAGGGATAAACTGTTTTTTTAACAAAAATATATTGTGATTTTTACGAGAAAAATATGTAAATTTTACGAGAAAAATCTATAAATTGTAAAGAACTTTCTGGTTCTTTTTACAGTTAAATACAGTTAGATTTACAGGGATAAACTGTTTCTTTAACAAAAATATATTGTGATTTTTACGAGAAAAATATATAAATCTTACGAGGAAAATGTGTAGATCTTATGAGAAAAAAGTGTAGATCTTACGAGAAAAAAATGTAAATCTTACGAGAAAAAAATGTAAATCTTACGAGAAATATATGTAAATCTTACGAGAAATATATGTAAATCTTACGAGAAAAATTAGCAAATCTTACGAGAAAAAAACTAAATTTAGCATAAATATTTTGTGATTTTTACAGAAAGAATTTGCAAATTTTATGCAAAAAATGTGTAAATTTTATTGCAAAGTTGTTCAAAATAAGGTAAAATTTAAGATTATGCAGATGAAAGGCCTTTTCCATCGATTTTCAAAAAGTTACACTTTTAAATTTTTATCTGATCCCTGAGGGTCAAATTATATTTTAAAAAGTATTCCACATGTTCTGACAAGTAAAATAGAGAAGGATTTATTTTATGGCCAAAACACACAGAGTTACACTAGAATTTATAAAATTTCATTGTTTCTTGCCTCTAAAAACAAACACTCTTAGTACTAGAAAACTGAAATTTGATAAAATTTCAAGAATAATAGTTTAAAGAAATTTCGTTATAAAATAAGTGAATCATTACTGTTGTACTCTGGAGCGCATTGAAGAATTTTTTCTAAATATATCCTATTTGACTCAGAAGTCCTATAAAAATGGTATAAGTAACCTTTTGAAAATAATTGGTTTAACAAAGTGATCAATACATTCATAATTTAAACTCTTCTGTAATTTACTTTGCATAAAAATTTCAATTTGTAAAAAATTAAAGCATGTTTCAATTTTAGGAATACCTTGTATGCTTATTTATATACAATTTGCTAACTTTGGCATAAAAATAAAATTTTTGTGAAAATTGCAAAAAAAGAAATATAAAAATACTGGTTTCATTGGTTTATTGTATGATAATATATGAATTACTCTGGTTATATAACGTCCATTTATCCATATATTTCTTAGTAATTTGGTAATCTGCCTTCCATTTCTCTTCAAACTTCAACTGCTTTTAATAATATGATTGTAAAAATACTGGTTTCATTGGTTTATTTAATGGTATTGTCTGAATAACTTTGGATGTATTTATAAAAGTATATATATATATATATATATATATAACAACATTTGTGCGATTTACTAATCAAGTTTAGTGAGGGCACTCACTTCTAATAAAAGAACAATTTTTTGAAATATAAGAAACACTTTTTCCATACTCAGATAGGCAATGTTTGATAAAATATTCAACTCTCTCACAAGTCTTTGGATTTGATCTAATTACTCTTAAATAATAATATCTATTTCTTTAATAACAAATTCTGCACCAGAAAATTATTATTCGAAATAATGATATGCAAATTTAATAAACACAATGAAGTGCATTCATTTTGAAATATGAAATCCATGTTTCTTGTTGAGCATAAGTTTAAAAAACAAGAAGTCCCAACTTCTGGAAGTAATGCATGAAAAATCAATTTTATAGATTTCTTGGAAATTTATTTCAATTTTTCCAGTTTCGATATACATGTAACTTAAAGAAATATACAGCATGAGAAAGAAAATTTTAAATATATATATATATTTTTTCCCTTATTCAAATTGCCAAATTTTTCCAGTTGCTCATTTGTCAGCTTTAGAAAAATTAAAATATTTAAAAATCTTAACCTTTATTTGAGCATATCACAGATGTTCCTATTATATGCATCACTGCTGTGATTGTTTGGCACTAATAATTTGGAAAGGAAAATTCTGTAATTAAAAATGAAAATTATTCCTTGGAATTACAAGAGCTGAAAAACTACAATTGACAATTGTCATGTACCACACGTGCATTAAAATTTCAAGTTAGTTTTATTTATTTTAAAAATAAAATATGTTTCATAAAAGTTTAAAATTTGAAAATACATCAAAACAAACAATTAAAACTATGACATTTATTATGAACTTAAAAAATACAGAAAAATCAGTAATCAGTTCACAAACAGAAATTTTAAATATATACATTATATCTCTTCACTTCCAAGTTTATCTTCAACCAGTGAGTGGGATTTATTCCGAAAATACATCTGCAAAAGAAATATTTTTACTTTAGTAGTTAAAATAAAAATTTAAATAATTTGTGTACTTTTATGTAACCTGGATGCAACAAATATTGGTCTCATCTCCATTATTTGTAGTGAATTTTTCATTAAAAAATATAGACCTTTCTCTCATTTATATATAAATACTTGCCTTTTATTTAAAGTTCATAAATTCTATACAATTAAAATGCATGCATGACACTCATTTCATTTTAAATACAAAAATAAACAGATAATATCATAAACCATAACATCAAAATTAAAATCCAAGTAGGCAGAAATTGTGCAGAACAGCAGCAGGCATTCAAGTTTATTTTAGACATTGCAAATTAATCTAAAAATTAAAAATTGCTAAAATTTAATTTGTCTTTAGGCTAATGCTACATTATTTTTTTTTAAATTATTATTTATTTACCCGAGGGAAGGATAAAATGATCATTGTTGATTTCCAGAGGCACAAACTCTGACTGCAGAACACTACAGTCTATGTACTATGTATATACAGTATGTATATGCATATATCTATATACACTATAGTCAGTTCAAAAATTCATTTGCATGCCTTTCACACAAAAATGTAAAAAAAAAAAAAAAAAAAAAAAAAAAAAAAAAAAAAAAAAAAATATTGTACACAATATTTTGAAAATAGACATATGAAAATATCAGAAGTATTTAACATGTTGTTTAAAAAATAAATACTAGACTGAGAGGTGAAGCACAATCATCTCATCAAGTTCATGGCTGAAATTCAAGAATTATTTAAATCACAATTTGCATATTAAAACGAAATCTATCAGCCAAATCACATCTTTGAGAAAAACAGCTAAAAACTAGATTTAAGCGGTTGACTCATAGGTATAGAATTGCATTTTCCTGATCACAGTCCTTCATGTTTTCACACCTTTGATTGCAGGAAAACACAATGATAGGTTTTAGAAATTAACGCTAAAATCAGGTTTTCAACCAAGACTTGGCAGACCAATTGTATTTTAATATGCATTTTGAATTTAAACTAACTCTTGAATTTCAACCATGAACTCAATGAGATGATTATCTGTGCTGTTGCCTACCAGTTTATATATGATATACTGTATATCCAGATTGTAAGCCTCCTTACAAAAGTAAAAAAAAAGAAAAAATTGTGAATGAAGCTTAAAAATAAGCCATTAAAAATAGTTTTTTTTTTCTATTTTATTAAGTAAATAAGGCAAATATACAAGGGTGAAAGAAAATCTTTCCTATTTTAACAAATACAAATTAGACAAAAAAAAAAAAAAAAAAAAAAAAAAACTCTTGAATCTAAAATTACACCCTGCTCCCCCCCCTCCCCCCCCCAAAAAAAAGAGAAAAAAGTTAAAATATTATTTTTTTATTTACCTCTTTATTTGTTTGCAAACCCATATTTCCCATATAATATTATATTGCATTCCCATATTTGCTTCCCTACAAAAAAAAAAAAAAAAAAAAAAAAAAAAAAAAAATTGTTTACTTAATCTTACTGTTCTACCTTTAGTATCAAATCAAACACACATAATTTATATAAAGTTCCTTAATCTTAAATTTCTTTTCTGATGTATTTAATATATCACAGTAAAAATAAATTAATAATATAACATCTAAATTTTCCCTTCTTTTGAAAATCTCTATCAAGCCTGTCTTCTACCCCCCCCCCCCCCAAAAAAAAAAAAAAAAAAAAAACCACACAACTTTCATATCATGACCATCCTCTTCTCCCATTCCTTGCATCTTACACATACATACAATTCAATTAAGGGATGAAAACAGCAAAACTTACTAAAACATCTTTTGCCTCCTTCCACAGATGAATCACACTGTATTGGGAGAGCAAAAATTTCGAAGAGAGTGTGAAGATTTCAGATGAGTGAGGCATATAAAGTTATTGTAGGTGAAATTTTAGATAAACCATCTTACAACAAAATAACTTTTTTTTTTTTTTTTTTTTTTTTTTTTTTAATAATTTTAAAGACATTAAATTTTCTATATGGGAGTGAGAGGAGAAAGAGGAACTTTTGGAGAAAAGAGTAATTTAGATAATTGATTATTTACTCATTGTTACTTGTGGTCACCAAAGAAGAACAAGAGACCTAGGATTTTGAAGATTTTAAAATTTTTGTGCTGCAGCAGGAGAGGAACAAAGATAGTAAGCAGATATTTCATGCTGTGAGGATTTCATTAAAAAGACATGGAAAAAAGTCAAAACATTAAAAATTATTTCACTTCAGTTTTTAAATCAATCTCCCTCCCACAAAAAAAGTTTGTGAAAAGTGTGTGTAGAGAGGGAGGGTGGCTTACAGTCAGGATTTTATTGCGTATCATAACAGAAATACATTAGTACATATCAAAAAAACATTCTTTAAAACATTTTTTAAGCGAAACTGACTTTTATGTAAGAGTTAACATACAATAATTAGAGCATGTTTTCCCGTTATATTTGTACACTAAGTTTGGTTTTTTTCTTGCAACTAACATTACAAGAATAACAAGTTATATGCTACAGATCACCGTTTCAAAAAAGTCATGTAGGTGACTTTTATTGGCCAAAAAAGACCCAAACATTTAATGCACTTTTACTAATTTTAAAGCTACATTATTGAGTTCAAATTTAATATTTCTAATAATCAAACATTAAAACTTTAATTACACATAACTGATAGTCATTTGTAGTAAAAATTGCAAGAGTATCAGCTAAATTAAAACACATGTCAATTATTTTATGTGGCTTAAACTGAGCCTTTAAAAATTATGTAAGTTTATAGTAGTTATTTTAGGATAGTTACTGCTTAAAGATAGGTGCAACAAATGTTCTTACTTCCAACATTTGCCTCAATCCATGTGAAAATTTCCCCACAATTTGTATATTTTTATAGGTAAATTCTGTATTATTGTAAGCATTTTTTTTTTTTTTTTTTACATTTTCTAAAATATTTATACATGGTTTATATTATTTTGAAATTGATTTAGCAAAAGTTGCCATATAATATTTTTTATTATGTATTTGTAGTGAATTTTTTTCTTTCTCAGGAAATTATAAAATTCACTGTTAAAACAAAACAATTTTATATTTTTCTGCAAAATTTCCCCCAATCATCGCTTGATCAAACATATTCCGCGCCCTTGAAAAACAGATCAATTATTTTCAAAATGCAAATAAAATTTACAAAAAATATACATTATGTGCAGATTTTTTAGCATATAAGTGCATTTCTCACTATGAAATTTTAAATGTTTAAATATATGATGAAAAGTTAAAAGAAAAGGGCATATTTTTTATGATTATAGACAAGAATTTTTGTTGTTGTCGTTATTTAAAATTGTTTATGGCTATTTTAATGAATATCTAACATTTTTAACAGAGAAATAAAATATGCGAACAAATAAAATATTTTCATTTTGTTTACTTATGATATTACTTAATGGCTAAATCATTGAATGATTCATTAAAAGTTCATTTTTATATTTGTAATATGATTTTTTATACTCTGGAATTCTTGATTTTTAATTGGAATGTCTACATAGTAAATTTTTAGCAATTCAATTTTTTTTAACCATTTTAAGTATGTTTATATAATGCAGTTCAGTTACATTTAAAAACAATTTTAATTGTGAATCTTTGCACATTTATATATTTAATAAAAGTAAAAATAAAATAAATAAAAAATTGAAAAGTAAAATAGAACTTTTATAAACCAAAAAATTATACTAATTTAAAATTTATTTGTTTTCATTTACATAAATAAGCTGCTATTCTTCACATAGATTTAAAATACACTGGAAAAAAAATGTTAAAATTATCATATGTTCCTTTATTTTTAAAATTCTAATTTTCCCGATTATCGTAATAATATATAAATTATCATTTTTTAACAACTAGCTTTTTAACTTTTGAATAAATCTTGGATTCTTATAATTATAGTTAGAGTAATTGTCTATGTGCTTAAAAATAAGTTTTAAAAAGATATTGAATTGCTGAAAATAGCTATTAGAGGCTATGAAAGTATAATGTAATTATTATAGGTGTTAGGGAGGGACTGTCATATGATATTGTAAGATATTTCAAGAGGGAGGGGTGGTTTATCTTTTGATATCAATATCATTTTTGATCCATTCAAAATTCTCTTTTTATTTGTAACATGGTCTATCATTTGTAACAATTTTAATAAGTTGACTTTGTGATTTAAATCAACTGTTTTTTTTGTTTTTTTTTTTAAATCATCAATTAAAATCACAATTTTCATGAACTCTTAAAGTAACATATGAAATATTAAAATCTAAGATAAGCATAATTTGGAAAGTTTCTACAGGTATTGCGACTTATGAACGTATAAAAGATTTAAATAATTAATTCTAAGCTTAATCCCTGAGTTTGAGTATTGTAAAAAAAATGAAGTATACAGTAGGTTTGCCAAAAGCAATGTTTTTATTTAACAAATATAAAAAGCATTTCATTTGAAAAATGATATTTAAATCTAATATATAATATATAATGTCATAATTTCCTTTTAGTAACCAATGTATTCTTTTTTTTTAAATAAAAAGAGATAGAGCAAGTATAATAAATTTTTGCAACAAAAAGAGTATTTTCTTGTTCTAATTTTGCAGTAATAAACTTATACCAAATATTGCCGCTAAAGAAGAATGAAAGATTGACATTGGCTGAACCACTATTGTAAAAGAATGTATAAGAAAAAAAAAATACTTTTATAAAATGTTAAATATAGCAAAAGCTTCTTCAGTAAAGTTGAATAAATTTTTAACTCATGAACAGATAAAAGTTGTTAGGTATTAAAACAGCAACAAAACTGTTTGAAACATTTAAGGCTGAGAATCCCTACTAAATGCCAATAATGCTGATGATTATTGTTTTGAGGATTTCAGATATAAGTGGCTAATCCTCATATTTACTCTGCATGTGTGTTATGAATGAGTCAACACATTTGTTGATTTTTGGGTGATTAACATATGCATACATTTGTATAAGTTTAGGTTATTCACAACATAAATGCAAACTGAGCAGCAAATAATATTTGTTAGTTTTATTATTTGTGTTGCTAACTAATGGAATTATATAATTGCAGTTTTTATTAATTCTGTAGTTACTAGCTCTTTTCTTTAAGCTGCTATCAGATTCATAAACTTTACAAACGACAAACTTTTCAGCAGATTAAACTTTTTTCCATTCAAAGAGAGAAAAAGGTTACAACTGTCTTGGAAAAAGCTGGCGGAAAAGCAGGAAAACCAGTACACTAGTAGCAGCCGATAATATTTATCGTCTATTCCTATCAGTTGCTTAACTCTGATTCGTTGAAACGTTTGATGTTGGATGAAAAGTCTCGGCCAGCGGAGACTTTTTTGAAGCTGTGGAAAAAAGCTGGGAGACATTCCTGTTTGCTATCACACTGGGTGTTGGAAGGATATTTCGCGAAAAGTTGGAGGAAATCAAGTATTGGCTCAAAAGTCTCTTGAAATGTTGGTGAATATGATAACAGCTTTCAGCAATTTTTTAGAGCACTACAACCTGCCCTTTTGAAAATGGCAAAAAATAATGAAATTCATTGTAATTGATAGAGAATTTTTGTAAAAAAAAAAAAAAAAAAAAAAAAAAAAACTTCCAAATTCTACAGTATTTCTCAATTTATGTGTCCAAGACCCTGCAAAATTATAGAACTTCATTTTTTTAGGGGGGAAAAATTAAAATGTTATTTAATCGCATTTTTCTATATGTAGTTCATAAAACCATTAAAATTAATGACATTTTACTCATCATACTAAGAAACTATATACATATTTTTTTCTTTTATATAATTGCTAAACACATTACCAGTGTTCTCGCTGATCAACATTAGTAATTTGGCCAATTAAAAATAAAAAACATTCGCCAAATGAAAAAAGTATTAGCCAAATAGATTCACCATGTAGCGCAATATATATATATTTCTTTAATTTTTTAATTTTCTCCTTTTTTTTTTCAATATGCTCTAAAGTAACCTGTAATGGTTTCATAAAATCATTAAAATTAATGACATTTTATTCATCATAATAAGAAACTATACATATTTTTTTCTTTTATATAATTGCTATAGATGAATGATAAATTGTATGGACATCACATTCAACAGTAATCGTCATGTGGCATACTTCAATGTTATATATAAATTTCAGTATGATTAAATTTGTATAATATCATTAAAGTGCACCACAAATGATTTTTTTTTTTCGAATAGACCATAATGTTACGAAAGTCTTTTGTGTGTTCCTATAAATGAACTGTCGATGTTACACTCTTCAAATTCAGTATCGAACATGCCATAGAGATGCCCCCCCCCCCCTCCAAAAAAAAAAAAAAAAAAAAAAAAAAAAAAAAAAAAAAAAAAAAAAAAAAAAAAAAAAAACGCTATCAATTTCATGGAAATCGGACCGTGATATCCTAAAACAGACTGTGTTCTTTAATTTTTGATAGTTGATTTTTGTGTAATTTTTCGCATTTTTTTTAATAACCTTCATAACCATCACATTAGAATTTTTTTTTTTTTTTTTTGTTAATTACAAAGTTAAAATATAGCGGAATTATAATATTATAAAAAATATGTAAACCTTTTTTTACTAAATTAAATTTTATTTCATTCAATAATTTATGCAGGTTTTTTTTTTTTATTATACTGGGATTCTTACGGCTGAACATCTGAGGTGTCCGATAAAGGGTGGTGATGGTGGAGGTTTAATTTTTAGCTTTAAAATTTACAATTTCCGTAAAATCCTAATACGATGGTTAAATTGAAGATCTTTTTCGGTTTCAGCAGTAAAAAAAAATGCATAAAAAATAATTATTAAGAGTTAGAAACACGTGTATTTTACAATTTTTTGCTTCTTCTTCTTCTTCTTCTTCTTTTTTTTTTTTTTTTGGAACTTTAAAATTTATGATTTGCAAAAAATCTTTACGTGATGGTAAAAAATAAATAAATAAAAGATTAATTTTAGATTTAGCGTACAAAATACATAAGATTCGATTATCAAAAGCTAAAAAAAAAATGACGTAACCCAATTTTTACAGTTACCTAATAACATTTTCAAATATTTAATAATTTTGTAGGTAGTTAATTTTCCTCATTTTATTTAAGAATTTTTTTTTTCCTTATTTGTTTGTTATAAATTGCATATTTTGCATTCACATGTCAGAATAATTAAAAATTTCAAATTAGAATTGCGATGTTAATTTTACTTTCAATCTTTTTTTTTTTTTAATGTATGTGACGAAATTATCTTTCTACTAAATTTGTGAATGACCCTTAAATATCAGCAAAAAATCTGCTCCAATTTTAAACAGCTATTACTCGGTCAATTTTAATCGTAGAATAACGGGACTTTTTTTGTCTTACTTGTCTGTGTAACAGGAAAATTTTACTAAATATAACTCATAGGGTCTAGGGGCCGTATAAAAATTTAAATTTCGTAATTTTTAAATAAATGTTTTTATTGATCCAAATCATTTTTTAAATATTTCTTTACGTCATTTAAAACTTGGATATCCTGTGACGAGAGTGGACACCTTGTATAAGCCAGGCGTAAAACAAAAGAGATATATGATTGTATGGAATAATCTCTACTGAAAAATTTAAAACTTCTAAGCATCGCACATTTTTTTATTTTTACACTGTAGTATTGAGAAAAAAAAATTATTTTTAAATGCAATTCGTTTAAAAACTGATCTCAATTTATTTTTGTGATATTAATTATTTTGCAGTTTTTTCCGATTTTTTTTTTCCATTTTGGTAATTGAAGTACTCCATTTTAAAAATGTAAAGAAAAAATATTTGGAAAATAGTAGAATATTACATCTTTTGTTTGCTATTTTCCAATAATAACTGAAAAAAATTGTAACTAAAGTATGTACTACTTTGAAAAATATAAATTTATGATTTTTGATAAACATGCAGCTATTATAAACTATATTTAATTTTATGTATCCATATTAATGTTACAAACATGTAAATCATTATATCCTTTTTCTATTATTATTACAGTAGCAAGTCGCACTCGTAGGAATGTGCTTCTATCTAACTCATACAAAGAAAAAAAATATATGTAAGGATATATTTTTTAAGACTAAGAATGCCATAATTAACTGCAACCTTATCTGTCATTTTTAATAAAGGTCGTATTATGTCTTCACGTTGTTTGTTGTTCGCGATTATGGAATAGTTTAACTAATCAGCTTCATAGCTCCACACGATGCTTAATTTTCACCGCAGTCCACAGGAACGCAATGTAGTAGCATTTTCCTATTTTTAGTGAAGAATGAATTGTTAATCGGAATCTAACTTTTTTTCATTACTTTTGACCCCCCTCCTGCCCCTTTTGTAACAAAGTATCACACTTCACCATACCCCCCCCCCCCTCACTTGTAACATGACACACTGTTTAACATAAGAGTATATTTGCAGTTCAGAAATAAAGCACTGCGTTATAGATTATATTTCAAACTTTATTTTTAAACTTTATATAATGTGTTTTTATGACATTTGGGGGCATGACAATAAAAATGATTCATGCGCTTTTTTGAATGAAATAAGATTAAATGTTTACTGTAAAAAACACAATTAATATACAATAGTAATAAAATATTAATGAAGAAGAGCAATTGAAAACAGTATTATTTTGGAATTTGAGATAGAGTTTAATATGTTTGGCTTTAAATCTATCTTTACCTTATGAACACAAAATACTTTAATTTAAATAACTACAAAATTTAATCTGCTGATTTTTAATGATTTTATTTTATCCAATATGCGTGGTGTCGCACTTCTTCATACCTCCTCCCACACTCTTGCCACTAACTGTCACCCGTCCTCCCAGTAGCGCCAACCTATATGGGCTAGTGGGGCCCGATCCCACCCAATAATTTTGAATCATAGCGTGCCCAATTTCTATTGTTCTAATTATTTATTTCATCATTATTTTGTTATTCATCTTTCTTCTCAGAATAAAATTTATTTTGTCAATGACCATGTGTTTTAATTCTTCGAGTGATACTCATAAATCCTAAATAACTGAAATGTTTTTTTCTATGTTTAACTTTGTGCTAATTCAGTTTGTAGTCATGTTCATGATATCATATCATGACATTGCAATAAATGTGGCTTCATAAGAAAAAACGCATGAGAATATAATTTAATAAAATTGTAATTTTATCTAAACATTATAGCTTGACTTAAAATTCTCACCGTTCACCATCTGCCGACACTTTAAGGAAAAACAAACAAGTCGCACCATTTTACAATTTTTTTTTCAGCCAACCTAATATTTTTCAAAAGTTGGCGCCACCAGTGGCGTAGCTAAGAGGGGGGGCAAGGGGGGGGGGCGTCCGCCCCGGACGCCGAGCCCTAGGGGCGCCAAATTGAGAGAAATTGTTATATATCTATATTGGGGTGGGGGCGCAAAATTTCTTACTGGCCCCGGGCGCCAAAAAACATAGCTACGCTACTGGGCGCCACTGCTTCCTCTCCTCCTCCAACCATGGCATCGTTTGTGGAGAGCCCTTGTGTAGGGACGGATTTACAATTCTGGAGGCCCTGGGTACAGGTGCTAATGGAGGGGGGACTCTTCCAGCCATATTTACAGTGGAATTGAGTATTAAAAAAAGATATCTTTTTTTAAATAACCATTATAGACTTTAATAATTACTTTAAAATATCCATTAAAAAATTGCACTGTTAAAAATATCGAAGAAAAATCATCTCTGATTTTAAAGACTATATATTTTCTGACCTATGCGAACGCTAAATAAACGCATATGGAGCGTTTTAATTGGTCAGAAAGTAGATAGCCTTTAAAAACAGAGGTAATTTGTTACGATATTTTTAACAGTGTAACTATGATAATTATTAATTTACTTTTAAATAATTATTTCATATTTATTAAATTTAAATCAATAGACGTTTTGTAATAAATGGTGTGGTGTTGATTATTATTATTATTATTATTATTATTTTGTATACAAGCCTATATGCCTGGAATAATAAAATATGCAACAACTAATAATACATTTTCGACAACATCAAGCTACAATTATTTGAAATATTAAGGGCTCTACTGCGGGCAACATACTCTCACCCCCCCCCCCCCCCAAATAATCTTACGAGAACAGGAACTGGAATAAATAAAAATTAAAAAAAATAAAAATAAAAATATAATGAAATTTTAAATTGATAAAGATGAAAAAAAAAAAATATTCTCTATAATAAAGTGGATGTTTCAGACAAAATATGTTCAAAATTTTAAAAATATAATATGAACACAATAGAATGTAGAATGAAACATAAAATTCCACTAGATATTACATGCACGTAACCAGGGGGGGGGGTGCCCGGGGGGGGTGACCCCCCCCCCCTCACGCAGACACAAGAAGGATTTTAAAACCGAAGTAAAATAATCAGCATTCATAAAAAAAAGAATAATTGAAAACAATGTAAGAAAAAACAATTAACTATTTTTATTTTTCATATACCTTTTTCATATATCATTTCTGTGGAACACAACAACAATTTCTCAAGTATCATGATGCAAAAACCGATAATTAATATTTTCACATTACATTTGTACTCATTTATCAATATTTTATAAAGTTGAGTATTTTAGGTTTCCAAATATTCGGTAAGCAGGCGCCAGACCCTACTAGCGTGCCGTTAATCCAACGTTTGCAAGGCGCCATTACATTATATGTTCACACTGACTATGGACTCCCCCCCCCCCCCCCACTGAGGATATTTGAGAAATACAAAAACATTTATAGAAGGTATGCTTAATAATTTTTATCTTTTAAATAATAATAATAAATTAAAGCCTGTCAATCATATTATAGGGTTTTCCGAGATGAGAAAAATCTGTTTTATTTAGTTTTCATTCTCTTGGCTTGTATCATTCCGAAATTTATCAAAAAAATGGTACTTAATTTGTAAATATATTTTGCACTTTATCACGTGTATTTAAAGAATATGGGACGGCCAGAAAAGAGAAAACGAACTTTAGAAAAATATGCAAAAAATGCAAGGCAATTCTGGATATTTTTAAAGAAAAGGTAACTGTCCAACATGATGTCAAATCTCCAGAAGCCACAGTAACCAAAGAAAGTAAGAATAGTTTATTATACTCTCTTAAAGGCGGTTCTGAAATCCGTGAATAACAAATGTGAAACTTTCTGACATATTTTTTTTCTTTTAACGTAAAGGCATAAAATTAAGGTACAAGATTGGATTTCAATAGACTCGTCTATTGAACCGATTTGAAATTGAATTGCGTATTCCATTGTTTGATAAATAAAAAGTTAGAGAGTTTAAGTGAATTTTGCACATGACGACTGGTTTTTCTCTTTTCTCTCGTTTTCACACCCGGATTTTTTTTTTTTTTTTTTTTTTTAAATCATTAATTTTGATAGTATTTTATGAAAATTACGTTAAAAATATGAAAAAACGTCTTTCGATTACAAGTTTTTGAATAAAATAACAACACCTGTGGTTTTACGCCTTTTTTTAAGAAAAGATAATTTAAAAGTATGTCAATGCATTTTCCAACAAAAAAAATAATTTTAAAATGTGTCAGAAAATAATTTTTTGTATTTTTGCCTTAAAAGGAATTTAAAAAAAAAGAGAGATTTTTTAAATTCGATAATTTAAGTTAAGGTGGTCTATGATAAATTTATATGCACGTATATGTTATTTATAAATATGTTTTGTTATTACTTTCTAAATTTACATATTTTTTAACTAAATTTAAACAATTAAAATACAATTTTTTAAAATTAAATTTAGCTGACCTATATTTCAAAAATTTTCATTTTAAAATTTAATATTTAAAATTGATGTATCTTCTGACAGAATAAGTTTAAGTTTTTTCTTTTTTAGCATATTTTTCTGGTGCAGTAAATATATTACGGCACTGAGATCTGAGTTTATAATGGGGCTTTATCATAAAATTTGACTAAATACTTTAACTTTTTAATTTATTGTGACATTTATTATTATGTTCATAATTATGCTGTGGGTTTATGCGTACACGCGCTTACACACACATGTATGTGTATTTCGCCAGATAATAAATCTCAGATATTATCTGAGATTTATCATCCGACCAAATTTCATCTAGAAAACTTTGACTAATACAATATTTTAGATCTCATACAGCTTCCTTCTGCACCTATAGAAGTTACCAGCATGATAAAAATCCCTTTTTAATTTTTATTAGACATTAAGATGCCTAAAAGTTTCACACTTGTATCCACACACAGTCTCTGTCTTATATCACTGCTGTAAGAAAATTTATATAGCCTTTTTTTTTTTTTTTTAACCATTATATTTAGTTTTGAACCTCTTCTAATATCCCTCACAAAAACAAAATTGTGTTTGGGCCCTTTAAAAAAAAAAATACCGCACAATTATACCTTCTAAGATTAAAAACTTGTTTAAAACGGAAATTCGAGAAATCTTATGAGGTTCCATTTTAACAGGTTTTATTATATTAGATATTGTTTGTACCCAACATGTCCGGGTTAAAAAATCTGTGCAACCCCCCCCCCCCCCGTTCAAAAGGCTGGTTACTCATATGTATTAAAATTACATCAGATTTTGGACAATAATTGAGAAAAATCTGTTATCGAATGGTTTAAAATCATTATCTTTTATGGTATTTTATTAGCTTTCTGAGAAGAAAGCAAAGTAGATGGGTTGAATGAAACGGGCTAGAAGGCAGGGTAATTTAAATTGTATTTTACAATTCATGTAATGGATAATATCTCCATTTGGTGTCGTTAAATAAGCCGTGCTCAAATTCAAGAACAGTCTTAATTCGAAGAAATATTTTCTTTATTTTCTCTCTCTTATTTTTCTTCCACCTGTTAGAAGTAAATAGAATTTTGAACTAAAAGTAATTGATCCTCTATGCTCACAAGCGTTTGCGCAAAATTTCTTTTCTCGCTGTAAGAAAATCAAAGTTCTTACGATGCGAGAAAATATGTTGTCAAAACCTCTCTCTTCTCTTCTCGGATGTGTGCCGACAGGGATCGTTTCCTCACATACCTAAGAACTTCAACAACAATAAAAAATAAAAAAAAAAAAAAACCGACGAAGCAAACGAATGGCAGTTTGTGAATGACCCTTTTACTCCAGAGAATCACGTGATGCGTGATGCTTATGAAATGCCGTTATTGGTTGTCGGGCAAAGGTTTGTTCGCCATCGTATTCCATGTGTTGAACTACAGCCAGTTTGGTTCCTTAGTTAGTTAGTAGAATTATTATACTACAGTATTAGAAAGTAAAAAAAACTGAACGTAGAAACTGAAACATTTTAAAACCGTTTCACGTGTTTCTCTTGGATTTTTGAAAAGACTTCGCGAGTGTCGTTGTGTGTGACGCATTGACGTTGTATTTCTGATTCATGGTGTGACGTTGTTTTCTTTTGGAATTGGCATCAAAATAAGTGCGCATAAAGGATCAAGACGATCCAACGGAATATTCTAGTAAGTTTATTTATTTTTATTGGAGTATCTTACAGTGTTTGAGTATACTGTCAATAACAATGCCTATTAATTATACCATCATGGTGATACTTATTTTAAAGGCGATATAGCGACGAATGTATCTTGTTTAATGAATTTTTAATATATATATATATATATATATATATATATACTTTTTAATAATAAAAAAGTAAACTGCATGCAATGTAGGGTTGGATTTTTGCCGCCAGAAAGTGGTTTCTGCCGTGCCAGTGGCACAAAGTGGTTATAACCGGTTTTAACCGGCAGAAACTGGCAACAACTGGCATAAAGACATTCTGTGACATAATCTCTGATTTCTTTTCTTTTTTTTTTAGTAATATTAAATTTATTAAGTAGTTCATCCTTAAATAATTAGTACTTAAATAATTCAGAATAAATATATGTACACAAATAAAATATTGTGGATATTTTTAATTAAAAAAAATTAGATTTTTGAAAAATTGAGTAATGTAACATATTTTTTTTGTTACATATGCATATGTAATTTATTTAAACAATTATTTTAAGATCTCAGTTTAAAAACCAAAATAAAAAACTGTATGCAATGCTTATTTTAAATAAAGCACTGAAAAGAAAAAAAATGTATTTACTCAAAATATTTTTCTGTAATCTAACATGATTTAATAATAACATAATAAATAAGTAATAAAAAAACTCTCTCATAGAATTGTTATAGTGATGTGTGGATCTAGTAATTCTTTGGATTTTGAAAAGATTTCATTTAAATACAGTATTCAAAAGAATAAATCTGACTTACAAAATCTCATTTACTAAACGAATTGCAAAACCTTGCTTGAAAATAAAAGTAACAATATGATTGGCCTTGGCAAAATGTGGGAGTGGCTGAAAAATAAATGATATTGGCTGCTTAAATCAGGTGCACTAATCATCCAATCATAAAAGCTGTTAACTATTTTTCCCCTTTCATATTAATTTCTTTACTTAGAACCAGGGTTGGTATAAAAACCGGTTTTTTTTTAAAACAGAACAAAAAACCGGGTTTTTTTGGTTTAAACCAGGTTTTTTTTTCCATCATTACTTAAAAAGCATTTGCAAGAAAAAAAAATTGAGTTTTAGAAAGTCATGACTTTTTTTTTTTTTTTTTGTAATTAATGTTAAACATTCACATTGGTACTTAATATTTTGATATAATTAAATAATTAAAACATATAAAAATTATAATTAAATTACCTATAAGTTTAGCTTTCTTTAGGGAAATATTTATTGTTTGAAAAATGTTGAACTACTAATTTATTAGTATACTCATATAAACCTTTAGATAATAATTAAAGAAATAATTACTATGTTGGTTGATAATGTAGAACATAATGAGGGGGTAAACAAACATATTTCACTAAATCAACAAAAAATAAGCAGAAATAGAAAACATTTTCCTATGCTTAGTTTAGAAATCATTTACTGTATCAATAATATCAACATCAACAAATGATTATTAATCTTTTACTATATATGTATTTATTTATAAAAAAAACATCAATATGCATTTTTTAATGCTAAAATAAATCACATGTGTATCGACATACTTGATTTATCAATGAGTGTAATATTTATACATATTGAGACACATGCTTTGAAAAGTTACTATTTTTTTCTTTTTTTTAATACAAACTATTTTTCCTAGTTAAATATATTTAGGTTCAAACAATTTCTTTATAAAAACCTATTCTATTTATTTAATTTTAATTATAAGCTTTAAATAAAAAGACAAGTTTTGAGGCCTTGTCTAATCCCAATTTATTTCGTATTTTTGTCTATACCAGTCCAAATGTTGAAAATATTCTTTCAACACTCGCTGAATAGGCTTTTGCTGTTATAAGTTGTACAATTTCAGTAAAGACGTAGCTATTAAATTTCTTGATTTGAATTTGCTGACTCTTCCTCATTTTATATGGGGTAACTTCCTTTACTGCATTCTGCTCAAAAAAAATGTTTTTCAAAAGGTGAAGATTGGCATAACATTTCCTATCAGTGCAAGCTAGAGTTATGTGGATATACTAGTTTTGCAAAATTTAATGCATCCTTTTTTTTTCTTGGTCAGACAGTTCACTTTGACTGTACCACGATATCAAGCATGCATGGGTGTTAGAGCCATTTTATACCTGAACTCAAAACACTGCGGGACTTCTTTACTTATCTTTTTTTCTCTTAATATTTTTTGAGAATTTTTCCAAATATAAACTACGTCAATAATGGAACAATTATTACTTTAGATATTATCCAGGGCAACTGCGATAGGCTTTAACAATTCAAACATATCTTCAACATTTCTTTTTAGATTAAAATTAGACATAGACTTTTGAATATTTTTATCATTAACATTCCTATTTTCATCACAAATTTTAAGTGGGGTAATTTTTAAGGCAAACTCTAAGGCATCTTGAAAAACAATTCCATCAAATATAATAAGGAAGAACTAATTTGACAGCATTTGCATTGCATGCAATTTATACATTTGGCTCTCAAGTCCTGTTTTTGGTGTATTTCTGTTTTCCTCAAATGAAAACCAGATTATATCTTTCTTTTTTCTAGTTTTAGACATTCTTTTACTTCAATATAAATAAGTAGATTTCTTAAAATAAAATATAGTACAAATAGAATAAAATCATAAAGTAAAACTCCAAAGCAAGAAAAGCAAAAGGTTATTGAAACCAATAGCTACAGAGCAGAGAAAATTTACAATCATTCGTTCATTAGCATAGAGAACAAAGAGTAACCAATGGAGAGAATGACTTATGTTATGTCATCATTAATGCTTTGATATATGATGCAATTTAAATGGTAAAAATGCATTTTCGCTGTTTTTTTAAAAGATAAAAGGCTTAAAGAACAAACAAAACAAACAACTTTTTTTTCCTTCATAGCTCACATTAAAAAAATTAGGTTGCCATGTAGATTTATAGCTAGCAAGAAAAGATGGGCAGATTAAAAGTGTTTGTCACTTTAAAAATTTATTAATGTCTTTTAAAAAAAGCAAAAAAAAAAAAAAAAAAAAAAAAAAAAAATGCTGTGCTTGTAGCTTCCGCATAACTTGGATTTTGCATATTTTAATAATGTGTAAAATAAATGAAAACATTTAAAAAAAGAAAAAAAAAAACAAATGAAAAAAAACCAGCATGGTTTTTTTTAAAAAACCACTTGGTTTAAACCATGGTTTTAACCACGGTTTAAACCAGCGTGGTTTAAACCAAACAACCCTGCTTAGAACTAACTGCACTATGAGAATGAGAGTTATATATATTTTTTTGAGTTATTGGGGTTTCTGTTTTTAATTTAATAATGTCTGTGTCTAAAGGTGGTAGACCAATAGACCCTATTTGGGGGCACTATATTCAGAAAGAAATAAAAAAAAAGTTAATTGTTGAGTGCATCAACTGCAAAAAAGTTGTCAGTGCTAAGCCTTATAGAATGAAAGAGCACTGGAAAAAATGTAAAGGTGGTGGTAGTAATTTTATTGTATTAATTCTTAGTTTCTGCCAGTTTTTGCCACTGACTGGCTGAAACCAGTTTCTGCCATGCCGGTTTTAACCGGTTTCTACCGCTGGTTTTAACCACCCGGCAAAAACTTGCCAACTCTGATGCAATGTGTAAAACAACTCCACCCCCTGTTTAATCCACCCCATGACAGGAATCAGGATTTTCATTAAAGAATGCCAAATACTTAAATATAGCAGAAAGTGATCGAAATTCATACATTTTTATATATTTATGAAGGAAGTGTGATCCCCCCCCCTTTCCCTCTCTGCTTCCAGTAGTCGCTACATACACGCAGAAAACAAACTACATCATTAGAAAACTAATGATTAAAATTTTATTGCAACAATTTAGTTATCCTATTCTTTAGTTATTCTATTGTTTTCAAAAGAAATTATTTATCAATACTTCCTCATAACTTGGCAAGTTAAAATCATTAATTATGACCAATTTTGAACCTTCTATTTTAGACTATAATGGACGTATATAAACAAAGTAAAAGTTTGCAGAGGAATATTTGAGTTAGCCAATCTATTATTTTTTCTACTATTATAAACTACCATTTTTCATCGAAGTTATGGCCAACTTTTTGGAATATCCTGTATACAGATGTGAGCAGTATCGAGTACAAAATATATATGCATACATACAATATGTGTAAACTTTAGTACTAATCACTCTCTTCCACATCATAAACAAAAAAATCTATAGTTAAATAGGAGCCCCCCGTCCCGAATTATGCTTGCCCCGGGGCTCTCCCATAGCCTTATTTGGGCCGTTTTCATGTGTGCAGGTGTTTATGAGGCAAGGGCTGCCTAGCCTTTTTTAAGTTTCCGGGTGTAAGTTTTTTTTAAGTCTTATATTTTATTCAAAGGTAAGAAAATGGTCTCTAGTCTTTTTGCACACCTCTTATTAGCATAAGGGGCAGGTAAGTGCCCAGATGCAAATATTTCAAGGACCTAATAACTTTTCGAAAAAGTCAAGTTACATTCTGTATAATCTTGAGAGCATTGTACTCTTCCTTGATCCCTCCTTTGGGCAATTTTCATGGACTTGAAAACGCACGTTCCGAAATTTTAATCGTATGAGCAGCTTGTTTTCGAATTTCTCGTTTAATTTTCAATAAACTATTTCTTCATGGGATAGCTGAGCTCGCTCTGGCTATTTTTTACTTTTTCGATTTCAATTTTTTTAGATAAAGGTACTTTCGCTTTTCAAACCGGTTTCGAAAGTTATAAAGTACCTTTATTAAAAAAAAACCTGTAACCTAAACCGAAAAAGTAAAAACTAGCCATATTAGATATAGAGCTCAGATATACTATCCCCCTCCCCCCCCCCAAAAAAAGAAGATATATTAAGAATATTTAAAATTAAGTGAGAAATTAGAAAGAAATTTGCTCATAGTATTAACACTACACTGTAAAAAAATTTCAGAAACATTTCTGAAAATAACGGAGACCTGTGCTGCACGATACTAACGGAAAGGTTTCTGAATCGAACAGGGAAGTGTTTCGGTTAAAACACGGAACCTTTCTGATCCGTAATGAAAAGTTTCTGAATGTATCCGAAACCTTCCTGAATATATCTGAAACCTTTTTGAATACATCTGAAACCTTTCTGAATAACCTTTAACCTTTCATTATGGATCGGAAAAGTTTATGAATATATCGAAAATACTTTATTATTGATCGGAAAAGTTTCTGAAAATATTAGAAGCCTTTCTGAATATATCTGAAAACATAGTAAACCTTCCATTAAGGATAGGAAAGTCTTCAGATTGTGTAGCCAATCTTGCATTGCGGAACGGAAAGGTTTTGGAATATATATGGAACATTTCATTTGGGATCGAGAATGTTCCTGAATATGTATAAAGGTTTTTATTATATATCAAAAAAGTTTCCTGTTTTAGCTAAATGTTTTTCGCTTGAAATCAGAAAAATTCCTGTCAATGTAGTGCAGATGTGCTCAAATATTTTTTAATATTCTGTTTTGCTTTGATAGTGGCATAACCGAAAATTTCACGTTAATTCTTAATTTGAGGTCAGCAATAAAAATATGCCAATAATGGACTTTTAAAAGACTGAAACAATTGAAAATAGCATACTAACTTTATAATTAAAAAAATACTGTAACTGCACTGTTAACATCAGATTTAGGGAATCGGAAGAAAAAAAATAAGAAAGAAATTTATATCTGAAAGAAATTTAGCTGTAGCCTGTATTTTCAAAAAGAAAGAAAAAAGGTGGTAATATTATTAATAAAAAAATAATAAATTCGAGAATTGACACCCCCCTCCCCCTTTTTTTCGCAAGAACACACATGAACATTATTTTTAAGAGGTTTTTCTTTATATTTTTGTGTGTGCAACATGAATGTATTTTGTTATTGACATTGCTGCTAAGTTTTATGCACTGGGGAAACAAACTACCCATCAAAAATTTCTCTAGCAAAACTTATTAAAAATTTGCTGCAGTTGTGTTTTAAGAGGTTGTTTAATACAGCAAAGTACTGAAAGTAAGTCAACCCTTTAGCAGACAGGAAATTCTAATAATTTTAAGGGATTCTTATAATTAGAATTTTTTTGAAATAGATCGATAAAATTAGGAAGATTAGGGGATATATTTGGAATTTATTAATTTCCCAGGATTTATACAGCTTGCAGAATATGCGAAAAAGGATGTTTACTTTCGGTACTTTATGATAATACTGAACAAAATTTGTATGTATATTACTTTTTTTACAACTTAAGCATGAGATACCTATGATAAATCTAAACAGCATCTGTAACTTCTTCCCACAAACACTGTCTTCTGAGTTTGCAATGCAAATTCATTTTTTAGAAAATTCCATTCGGCAGAGCTTAAAAGTAGAAGTAGATTGTGTAAAAAAATCATAAGTTAACTGTACATAAAAATTAAAACGCAGAATCATAATCCAGTTAATTTCAATCTTATTTTTCAAGTGAGATAACACAAATTATGAGTCATTTAAATAACTTTTTTTTTGGGGGGGGGTGTCAGATTGAAAAATGATAAACGTAAATAGTAAAAACATTCAGAAAAAAAAAAAAACTACTAGGTTAAGATATCTGTAATGATTGGAGATCTTTTTTCACTGCCAAACCCCTTTCCCGCATCTTCAAATAATTATTAGCAATATGAAATGCTTTTCAAACATATGTTGTTAGCCACCAATCTTTGATGCGTTAATAATACAAAATGGCACTCACAATTTTTCATAGTAAGGAAATGCTGATGATTTTTCTGTTTCTCAAAAAATGCCCCTTAGCCCTAACTTTTACCTTCATGGTTTGATCAAGTCCATTAACGAATTTAAGGTTCTTTTACCTGCAAACCAAGACACTTGCAAGCTAGCGTTTTCTCTATGAGGTTAACTCGTTTCTATTTCTATTCTTTTTTTTTTTTTTTTTTTTTTTTTTTGTATCGGATAGCTGAGGTTCTTCTTTACATTGCTGCTTTTTTTTTAGTTTTTTTTTTTTTTTGGGGTTGCACATATTTTTTAGAATGACACTTTTATTTTCAGAACCGGTTTTGAAAGCAAAAGAAACTTTGAGAGACCTCAGCTATCCAATGCCAAAATAATAATGATAATTAATAAAATACTTAAAAATCTCTAAATGCAAAACTGTTATTAGAAAATAATCTCTTTCTAAGAGGAGTATTAGTTTGAGAGTGTCTTTGCTTGCAGGAACAGAAACTTTAAGGCTTCTTAATTTTTTGTGTTAATTTCAAAATGATCCATACAAAATTACCGCAGTTATCGTGTGGACAAGAAAATGAAGTATATATATAAACGAAACCACTGCAATACAAAGGAACATTTTATTACTATCGTTCTATTTGTGCATTAAATATGGAAATATTGAAATTTAATAAACATATATGCTTACTTTCAATTTTTCTTTGAGTTGCATGCATCATTTCTTTTCTTTTTCCCTTTTAAGACTTTAAACATTAAAAAAATATTGTACAATAGTTTTTGAGTCAACATTGTTACATAGATGACTACATATTGTCTTTTATGACCAGAGTTTCCACTTCAAGTCTCCCCAAAATATTCAGGAGCATTTTGCTGTATTTAGTCACTATTTTACATCATAGATTTTTTTTCTCCCTCCCCCCAATATTTTGATTTAATTTCTTTCTTGAACAAAATGATGGAAAAAATATAGATCTGGAAAATAAAAACAAAAATCCAGGGCTTATCCAGATATTCCAGAACCCTTGCAAACCCTATTTACTCTTTCCTTATTTGTGTTTGGTATTATGTATTGCATGTCAATTCAGACATGTATAAAATTGATGTCCTTCACAAGATGGCTCCTTGATTACTTTTCGATTTTGGTCGCAATTATTTTTTATAAAGTTATTTTCACTTTCAGAACCGGTCAGAAAGTGAAAGTAACTTTATAAAAAAATACTTGCGACCAAAAATTGAAAAAGTCAGCAAGGAGTGTTCTTGTGAAGGACATCAACTATCCAATGTAAAGAAATTATTTAAAAATGTCAAAATGAGAAACATGTATTAGAAAAATGCAACCCCACAGGAATAGCATTAGCTCGCAAGTGTCTTTGCAGGCAGGGACAGGACCCTTAAGTCTGATTATTTTAGATTATTTTGCATATCAGTGCATGAATACTTTCACAAAATATAGCTAATGGGATTCAGAGATCATAAAACATTACTATATTTAACTATTTCAAAAAGGCATCTTTTGATATAAACAGTATCTAAAATAATTATTTTACTTATTTTATTTATTTATTTAAACAAGATATTTATGCCAAATTTTTAAGAATTATACTTATTGAGCATTGAATAAAAAATAATTTTTTAACTTAATAATTTGTCCAGTTTTGAACTCAGTTATCTCATTATGATATTTATGAATATAAATTAAAGAAGTGATTACATTAAACATATTTAACATTCTACTTCTGTTATTGAAATAACTATTGTCAGCATTACTGATATAATTTTTAACAGCAAAAGTACTTTGACACACTAAACAAATATTTCAAAATATACATATAATGTTTTAAATTAAAATACTTATATTAATAAAAAGATGATATCTTATATAACCAGCATATAAAAAATGCAAATTTGTAGAGAAATGCAGATAATGAAAGTCCTTCCGGCAATGCCGGGAGGAAGAGGTAGCTTTCATATACTTATATATTTATTTATTATTTTAAGGTAAGTTACATTGTTCAAAAATACTAAGCTCAAATTAGTGGAAATAATATTATAAAATTAGTGATTTTATAAGATTGAAACTAGTTTTTGTCAAGACTAAATATTAATAGGAATTTTTAGAAATTAGTCATCTTTTATTCAACCTGGTTTTATTTTAAGCGATTTAGAGAGTCACCAAATTCCACGATATCATAAAGTGTATGCCATTTTAAAGCAACATTGTGGATCATTCAGATCAGACCGTTTCAAAATGTCAGCCATAAGCAAAATTCAAAGTGCTATAACTCAGTCATTTTTTAAGATATAGACAAAATAAAAAGTGTTCTGGAATCGTTGTTTTAAGTTCTAACACGTAAAAGAAAAATATTTTTCAACTTTTAATTTTTTCGCATTTAATTTTAAATTTTAAATTTTTTAAAAAATTTAAAATGGCCACCATTTTGAAACAAAATGGTGGATGATGCTGGCCAACGAACTCGGTCGAGACATTTGTATGTACTATGTACATACCAAGTTTCATTGAAATCGGTTCATAAATACGCGTGTTATCACGTGACAAAAATCAGATCGTTTCAAAATGGCAAACATAAGAAAAATTCAAAGTGCTATAACTCAATCATTTTGTAAAATATAGACAAAATAAAAAATGTTCTGGAATCGTTGTTTGAAGTTCTAACACGTAAAAGAAAAATATTTTTCAAATTTTGATTTTTTCGCATTTAATTTTAAATTTTAAAATTTTTAAAAAATTTAAAATGGCCACCATTTTGAAACAAAATGGTGGATGATGCTGGCCAACGAACTCAGTCAAGACATTTGTATGTACTATGTACATACCAAGTTTCATTGAAATCGGTTCATAAATACGCGTGTTATCACGTGACAAAAATCAGATCGTTTCAAAATGGCAAACATAAGAAAAATTCAAAGTGCTATAACTCAATCATTTTGTAAAATATAGACAAAATAAAAAATGTTCTGGAATCGTTGTTTGAAGTTCTAACACGTAAAAGAAAAATATTTTTCAAATTTTGATTTTTTCGCATTTAATTTAAATTTTAAAATTTTTAAAAAATTTAAAATGGCCACCATTTTGAAACAAAATGGCGGATGATGCTGGCCAACGAACTCGGTCGAGACATTTATATGTACTATGTACATACCAAGTTTCATTGAAATCGGTTCATAAATACGCGTGTTATCACGTGACAAATATCAGATCGTTTCAAAATGGCAGACATAAGAAAAATTCAAACTGCTATAACTCAATCATTTTTTAAGATATAGACAAAATAAAAAGTGTTCTGGAATCTTTGTTTTAAGTTCTAACACGTAAAAGAAAAATATTTTTCAACTTTTAATTTTTTCGCATTTAATTTTAAATTTTAAATTTTTTTAAAAATTTAAAATGACCGCCATTTTGAAACGAAATGGCGGATGATGCTGACCAACGAACTCGGTCGAGATATTTGTATGTACTATGTACATACCAAGTTTCATTCAAATCGGTTCATAAATACGTTAGTTATCGCATGACAAAAATCAGATATATATATAGTTATATATATATATATATATATATATATATATATATATATATATGTCAACATTTGAACGGAGGGTGGTTTTGGGGTCTGGGGGTCATGATCGGTGAAAATATACCAAAATTTTCCGGAAGTGCTTTCCTCCGGACGGCTGCAATAGGTAGCTTTTTACTTTTTGTAATGAAAGCTACCTAAAACGACCAAGCTATATTATGTCAGTAATTGTTCTTAGTAAAATATGTAATTAAAAATGTTTTAGTTTTCATGGTTTAAATGGCAATATTTGTAACATCAGTAATGTAAGTTTATGCATATGGCTAAGTATTAATGTTAATGTTTTTAAATACATACCAGTTTTATGCACGTAAAAAACCTCTGCTTTCTTTTAAATAGACTGTACACAAAGAAACACATTGTTTCTTGCTCAAAAATAACATATTATAAAAAAAAAAAAAAAAAAAAAAAAAAAAAAAAAAAAAAGAAACAGCTATGATCTCAAGTTAGACTCAAATTTAAAAGTATATAAAAATTAGATACTTATAAAGCATCAACAACAACAAAAATATATTCAAAATGATTTATTGAACTAATATTTTATTCAAAAATTAAAAATATCAGTCAGAAACAGATTTTAATAAGATTTAAAACTTTAGCAAAGTATTACAAGAAGTAATTAATTTAGTTCGAAATATTTTGGGGATTAATTTCAGAATGCAACTTTCATTAAACAAATATGTGGTTGCGCCCTTTTAGGGTATTCAATATTACACACAAAATAGATTCCTACTGCTACAGATACTGCTTCCAAAAATCCATTATATTCGATAATAATACTTTTTTCTGAAACCATATATACTCCAGTATAGTTAAAAATGTTCCCGAAAGCAAGAAAAGACTGAAATGTTTCACTGTTGATGTTGACTTGTGATTGAATGTACTCCAAAGGCAAATTTCTTTGCATCTTTGATGCCAGAAATAACTTGTCAGTGTAAACCTTTCTTCTTGGAGTAGTCACTAAATCTTTATTTTTCCTGATATCCTCTCTCACCTTATCATATACCTTGATGTTCCAATCTTCATGACCTTTCTCAATGTAAGATTTTAGGGAAGGAAATTCATACATTAGCAAACGAACTATGATGTCTCGCTGTTTCGCAGTGGGGAATAATGTATATTCCTTAATTTCGTTTGAAAGATGTCCGAGCAATTCACTTTTCGTCAACCACAGCAACTCACCAATCATTGTGATCAATCTGTTGAAAAATTTTCTTTCGGAATTAGAAATGTGGCAGGCCAAGGAAGTAGTTTTATGCCTGGAAAGAAAATGTATTTAGTATAATCATTTCTGAAACAGAGATACATTTTATTTTCTGCTGAGAGTGATAATCTAAATTATTAAAAAAAATGTACATGTATCAATATAAAAATAAAAACCCTAAATGAGTTAAAAGTGGGATACAGCAATACCTTATGGGAGCTCTAAGATATTACATTTAGGTTTTAAATTGCTAAATATGATATCAAATTCTGAATAGATGCTCTGCTATTAATAAAAATGAAAAAGAAATTTCATATTCTATTTACATAATTATATAAACAGTACAAACATTATTTTGGATGTAAAAAAAAGATAAAATTTACCCACTGGCGTTTTTTAACTTCTTTCATAAATTCAAACGATGGATTTTTTAAAAATATTAAAATTTAAGTGATCCTGTGATGCGACCTTAAAAAGGATTTGTTTTAAAATTACATTACAACTTTTTTCTTTTGTCTTCTGAAAAATATTTAAACATTCAAACAATATTTTTTTTACTTTTCATATACACATTCAAATATATCACACTTTCACTGAGCTTATCGCATGCATTTAATTCATTTATTTTATTAAACTAGTTTTGTTTTAATAAATATCTTTTGCTTCATGCTATCCAAAAACACAAGCAATTTTTACATAAATATTTTTTTCTTTGGTTCATCTCATTTCATCTTTTATAAAAATTTACGATATTTTCCCTGCACTGATAGATAAATTTTGAGACTTTTCTTGAGACTGATTGGAGAAAATCATGGGTAAACTTAAATCTACTACAATAATTTTAATCCTCAAACGTTTGGTGGATTTTGCAGCTTTTCTGCAAGCAACTGCCAAAAGAGCAGAACTTTTTCTGCGATTGACCAACTACACACTGATCAATCCCCCCCCCCCCCCAGTACCAATTGACAAAACCTTAGTAGTGAGACAAACTTTGTGGCTTTTTCCTGCGATTGGCAAAATTTGTTGATTTTTTTCTGCTATTGAGCAATGAATTTCGCAGTTTTTATAGTTAATCCAATGGCAAATTTGGCTATATTTACCTGCAGCTGATTGCGAATTCTGATATTTTGTTTCTATGTATCAACTGTCAAAAATTGCATAGCATTTTTTGCCTGCTATCAACCAATGTATTATTTCGTGGAGTTTTATTTACCTTTTTTTTAGTTTTTCTTTGCCACAGCAAAAATTTTGATAACTTGGTTAAATAGAATTTGAATTATTAGGACTGTCGGCCATTAAATGGACCGAGCAGAGTGTTGCAGTGGATTTGTGGAAGACTGAAAATATTACAACAGTTCTCATAACAAATACTTTTATTAATGACTAGGATGATGACCAGGGTTCGCTCATGTGGGCCCAGCCAAAAAAAAACCTGCCCGGTCCCACTTGAAAAAACCCATGATAAAACACATTATGGGTTTTTTCGAATTTTTTCATGATTTTAAAATTGTATCATTATTTAATCTAAGTTATCAATGCAAAGATAAATGCGAATTTAAATATATTTCAAAAGTGACCATATTTAAAAGGAATTTCTAAGCATTAATAAAATCCCCCCCCCCCCCCAAAAAAAAATAGCTGTAAAGAAGGAAAAGAAAAAGTTTTAAACTGATTTCTTATTTGCAATTAATGAAAGAAACTATATAAATTTAGCATATTTAACTTAAAGCAGGGTTGTTATGATTTTGCCCAACTCAAAAATTCAACTGTTTTTTTTCAAAATTTCATCTTTAAATTATGTAAGGTTAAGGTTAATTTTTTTAAATATCGTCATTAATATTTTAATATTGATATAAGGATATATTTCTTAATAACGATACACCACTCATATAGTTTTTTTCCTCACCACAAGGGGGAAAAATGTCTTAATTCTCCCAATGATTAAAAAGAAATATGTCACTCTTACTTAAATAAGGAAAATATGCATTCCTTGCAAGCATAATGCGTTTAAACATATCGCTCACTTGCAAGAAAAGTGACACATCTCAACAAAAGTAAATTTTGCATAATTATACTGTAACATGAAATTATAGCTGTTAGTCCTGCATGCAGAAATGGAAGCATGCATAAAAACACAAAATCTTTAAGAATGAGGATGCAGGATGAGGTTTCAAGAGTTGGATACCTCCTTGCACAATTCACCTCACTTCTGTGGTCAGAAGTCACAAATGGGCATTAAAAAAGTAAATGTCCATATAACTTCACTTATGAAACTGTTTGTGTAGCAAGACACACATATGATGGATGTATTAGTGGAATAAAACACAGAATGAACTTTTGCGAGATTTATCACTTTTCATGTAGTTGAGCGATATGATGTTTTAACAAATTTTAAATTGACTACATATTACAGGGAAAGTGGCAGTTTGCTAAATATGTATCAAATTATAGTAAAAATCGTAAATAAGCCTTAAATGAATCAAATTATTAATAATCCAAAATATACAAAAACAATAAAAAAAAATTTAAATCCATCATAGTTTTTTAAGAATCTGATTGTAGTTTATCTCATAAAATACTATTATGATCAATCACAGTAAAGAATAATTACACCTATACTAGTACTGGAATTTTGCATTTCTGAATCACAATACATTTGATCGTAAAATACAGTAGACTCCGTAAAATCCACACAGCTTGGGACCAGAGGTTGTGCGGATTTTAGAATTTTGCAAATTTCTGGTCATTGCTTTGTTTACATTTTTAAAACAGAAATTTGAATGTAATTAATAATGCAGTCAAAAATATAATGAATGCTTACAGTATAATAAAAAATAAATAACTAATATACTAAAATAATAAAAAATTACATAATTTTCAAAATGATTAAAGTATTAAAAGCAATGTTCAAGTTAATAATTATTAAGGTATGATTACATTTTCATTATGCAGATGAAATGTAACTTTTCCGAAATTAATCATTGTGCCTTCATAAAGGCACATTACTAATTCATATCAAAATAATAAAATAAGGAAGTTTTACTTCAGGTTTAGTCAGACTTAATAACCAAAAAAACTTGACTTACATAAATATATTTGGTAAGAAGATTGTTATTACCAGTGATATCAGCAATATCTTAAATTTTTCAGAAATAAATTAAATTTATTTTTCCTTGATGAAAAAACAGGAATTCAGTAATAACAAAAATTACAAATTGAAATATGTTTGGAATTGATATAAGACTAAAACAGTCAAATTTTGTAATTATATCTGAACTAAATATTTCATAGTTTACATTCGTAAATTATGTGTGGATTTTAGGGAGTCTACTGTAATAGAATATGCAGAAAATATGCAGAAAATCAGCAGAAATATGTCAAAAATCAGGAGTATAGAAAAACATGTGAAAATTAAGAGTTTTCTGTTGAAATCTGGAGACTTGATTTGTCTGAAATATTTATTTTAATTAAAATATAACAAAAATAAAGCTTTAAGGATTACCTTTTTTAAATGCTGGGGTACTTCATGCCTCATTTTATGGACAAAAAAACTGGGACTTCAACTTTATTTTCTGCTACATTCAACCATGATTTCTAGAAAAAAAAAAAAAAAAAAAAAAAAAGAAAATTTTTATTTATTTATTTATTTATTTATTGTAAGCATGATTTGGCCTTCTTTAAAATGGTGTGCCAAGTGCATGAACTGAATGCGAAAAAGGCGATTTTCTGATAGGACAGAAACATTTTATGTTCTGGCAGCCTTTGAAAATGAAAAATCATTGCACACACACTTAAAATTAATCTGGAGGACTTTTTTTGCGTATGTGTGTGTGAATGTTTATTTCGCGACTATTTTTGACATTCGTAAAAGGGAAAGGTTTCAGTCTTTCAATTCAATAAAGTAAATTTTTTCCTCTGAAAATAATTATACAATTTAAGAGATTGTTCTAGTTTTGTAGCATTTTCTTACTGCTTTTTCATTGAAATTTGCATTTTATTTCTGTGATCTTCTGGCGAAATTCACATAATCTTTTCGCTATATTCTGACAAAATTCACATATTCTTTCTGAGATATTTTAAAGAAATTCACATTCAAGACTTGAATTTCAGGGCAGGATGGCGGGATTCGAGCCTGAAATTTTGAAATATCACCCAAAAGAATATCGTTTGCGGGAGGCTCCCGCTACAAAAAAAATCACAAATTTTCTGATATTTTCGTGTGAATGAATGACATATTTTGCGCGTTTTTTACAGCGACAAATCGTTTGAATTCACAATTTTTTTCCGCAACCGATCGTCAAATTTCGCCTTTTTTTCTGCGATCGATTTATTCGCTATATTCTGACAAAATTCATATGTTCTTTCTAAGATATTTTGAAGAAATTCACATTCAGGGCTTGAATTTCAGGGAGGGATTCGAGCCTGAAATTTTGAAATCCCGCTCCTCCCCCCCCCCCCCAAAAAAAAATCATGAATTTTTTGAAAAAATTTGCATTTTGAAACTGCGATTAACTCCCATGATCTTTTTTGCGAATATTTTCGTACGAATGAATGACATATTTTGTGAGTTTTTTACAGCGACAAATCGTTTGAATTCATGATATTTTTTGCAACGGATCGTCAAATTTCGCATTTTTTTCTGCAATCGATTGACAAGTTTCGTGCGATTTTCCGTCACGAGAACGGAGTAATTCCGTTTCGAATTTTCCAAAAAGTTAACACATTCGATTACAAAAGTTATGAATAATCATTTATCAGCCCGGAAATTCGGATAGTTATCTCCGAATTTCCAGACTAATAACCGATTTTTCATAGCTTTTGAACGGAGCACTAAATGCATATTTTCACAATTAATATTATCAATCATTTGCAGAAAATTTTGTTAGATTATCTCGATAGAAAACGCCAATTTTCTCAAAGAATCGCGAAATAAAAACTTGTCTTTCCTTAAATGATCGCTATAAAACATAAATTTCTTTAAAAAATCGAGGAATAAACACGAATTTTGTGAAATGGTTGCGGAATAAACGCGAATTTCGTAAAATCATTGTAGAGCAGGGTTCATACAGAGTTCGGAAGAAAAAATCCAAGGAGTCCAAAAAATTTTAAGGACTTGCCACTTTTGTTGTTATTTATGTGGCATGCACTTGCAGAGCACCAGTTCCGCAGGGATTCCGCGAGTTACCCCCGTGACAGGGGTGGGGGATATCCGCAATCTTTAGACGAAATCGGTGCTTCCCCATGATCTTCAGACGAAATCAGCGATTTACCTGCGATATTTTAGCAAAATCGGCGATTTATTGAGATCTTTTGTCGAAATCGGCAGTTTTTCTGCGATCTTTTGACAAAATCGCCGTTTTTCCGTGTTTTTTTTTTGACCAAATTTTCATTTTTACACGATCTTTTCTCGAAAATGGCGTTTTATCCCCACGATCTTTTGATGAAATCGGCGTTTTTCTGTGATTTTTTGATGAAATCGCCATTTTTTTTTTCAATAATCTTTTGACAAAATATTTGTAAGCGATCTTTTATCGAAAACAGCGTTTTTTTCCCGTGATTTTTTAACGAAATTAGCGTTTTATCTGCGATATTTGGTGAAATTGCTGTTTTAACCGCGATCCACACAGGAAATTCGCGTTTTTCAGCGATCTTTTGGCAAAGTTCGTTGACAAAAACATTAACGAAATCGCCGTTTTTCCATGAAATATTGACGAAACGTGTGCTTTTTCGGCGATCCTTTCACGAAATTTGCATTTCTCCTCGATTGTTTTTCCTGCGCCCAAAACCGTACTAGTAGGAAACTATGCGGAACTGATAACCCAATTTCAAATTTTCGGAAGAGGATGTCTTAAATTTTCGGACGAGAATCACCCCTGAATTCACCGTTATTAGCAAAATTGAGAATGATGAATTGCATTATGAAGAAGAAATCAAAGCTTTATATTTAGCTGTGAAGGAATTAAACAGTGTAATCACTTTTTGAAATGAAAAGCTTAGAGGTGTGTCTGGATTAGTATTTTCACTTTTCTTTCCCTTATGGCCGTGGAAAGTAAATCACTTTGGTGGCCATTAATATGATCCCAACCAGTCACTGCTGTGTTTCTGATGAATGAAGTGCATAAAGGGTTTACCGTGCATTTTACAATCACAATTTTTTTTTCCGGAAGCAATACTGCTTGCGTGCAAAACTGCAATACAATTTAAGGAGTTTCTAAGGAGTATTTTGTTTATCTAAGTAGTTCTAAGTACTACTTGGGAACGTTTTTATTTCTAAGTAGTTTCTAAGGAGTCCAAGGAGTCTGTACGAACCCTGTTGTGGAGTAAACACAAATTTCGTAAAATGACTGCGGAATAAACACGAATTTTGTAAAATGATTGGGTAATAAATGCGAATTTCATGAAAGGATCACCATATAAACAGCGACCTGTGAAGGGGGGGGGAGAGTCGCTCTGGGTGCAGAAAAGTAGGGGTGCCGATTTTCTACTACCAACATCATTTTTGGCCTGTAAGAAGAAAAAGAACACTAAATTGAAATTTTGCATTGAGCACAGTTTTCTCTTTGCACGACCCTGCATGTGAACCCAAATTTATCAAAATGCCACTTAAAAAACACGAATTTTATGAAAGAATCTCGAAATTTTCATTAAAAGATCATTAAAAAAACGGCAATTTTGTTGATAAAACGCTAAATTCTTTAAAGGATTGCGGGAAAACGCCAAATTTGTCAAAGGGATCTTCAAACTTAATTGTAAGTAAAAACTTCCTTGAAATTCGGAGCAAATTTTTTGAAAAGTTACAGCAGATTGTGTGAGAAATGGGGGGGGGGAATTTACTTTTGGTTTTGTGTTTTTCTTCGACACTTTGACGAAATTTGTGGATTTTTCCGATCTTTGAACGAAACTATAGGACTTTTTAGTTTTTTTTTATGAAATTTGCGAATTTTTCACGTTTTTTTTTGAGGGAATTGGCGGATTTTTCACGGTCCTTTGACGAAATTTGCGGAATTTTCGTGATTCTTTGACAAAATTTGCAGAATTTTTAAGATCCTTTGACGAAAGTTGTGATTTTTTCGCGATGTGTTTTTTTTTTGCAGGTATTTTGATGATATTTTCGTTTCAACTGTGATCTCCATCCGAAATTTGCTTTTTCCCCCCGAATCTTTGGTGAAATTTGTGTTCTTTCACTATTGTTTGACGAAATTCACATTTTTTTTTCACGATCTTCAGACGAAATTTGAGCTTTTTCACGATTATCTACAGAAATTCGTGTTTTTCGCACGAACCTCTAACGATATTTACGATTTTTCTGTGAATGATTTACGACATTGATTTTTTTGGGAGGCGATTTGACGAAATTCGCAATATGTTTTTTGTCTAAATTTCCGGATAGAGGACGATTTTTTTTTCGGAACCAAAAACCTTTGATTTTTGAAAAATACATAGCAGAATCGCATTTGGATCGTTTAACAAATGGAAAATTCGTCAAATGATCGCTTAATAAATGTCAATTGTCACAGTATCGTGTAAAACATCCAAATTTCAGCAATGTATCGTGGAAAAAAAAGTAAATTTTGTCAAAAGGTCGTTAATAAACGCTAATTTAGTCAAAAGGTTGCTAAAAAAAGCCGCAAATTTCACTGAAGAATCACAAAAAAGACGGGAATTTCGTTAGAGGGTTGCCAAATAAATGCGAATCTAGTCAAAAAGCTGCTAAAAAATGCATATTTCATCACAGAATCACAAAAAAGATGTCAATTTAGTCAGAGGGTCGCTGTAAAAAAGGCAGCTCCTTGGAAAACAACATGCATACAAACCAGAGTTGCAAAAAAGCCGGCTAAAATTAAAAAAAGCCAGGCCGGTGGTTTTTATTGGTTTTATCCGTTTTTTTTTTTTTTTGGCTAAAATTGGCCTTTTTGGCCATAATTGGCTTTTATACAATGAAGCATTTTAATTATAAGCTACACATTTTTAAATGTCTTTTAACTAGTTTTAATAATGTGTAATTTGCTTTGAATTTAACAAATTTATTTATTAAAATGAAAAATTGGGATTTTTAATTATGACTCTTTATGAGAAATTGGGTTATAATCCATTTTTTCAATAATGAAGACATTAATACTAGAATAACACATTGATGGCGTTGCTAGTGGTTTATAGTCAGAATTACAAATATGACAGCTAAATTATAAAATGGCCATATCAAATGCTTTTTCTGATTTACATTGACCTTTAATCCCACCTTTGTTTTTCCTATTTTTACTGTTTTATAAAATTAAGGAGGACAATGGTTACTTAATTACATATTTTATTACTTAACTAATTTTAAGAGTTATTAAAATATTTAAAATTGTACACATAAAAAACAGCATTTCTCACTATTGAAAATAAAAATAGTATTATGAATTATGCATATTTCATAATATATTATATTTTACAAATTATTTCACTATTCTCAATTAGCATATATGCATGAATATATACATGCAAGAAGGCATATATGCACTTTTAGATAACAAAGAGCTGTTCAAAATTTTACATCAACAATTTTTATTAGAACATTTTTTGTTGTTGTTTAATTTTATATAATTATGTATTAAACTCTCCTCAAATACTGAATGCTTCCTAATTTCTATTTCAACATCATTCATTCTATGACTTAATCTTTACATACTGACCTGTAAGAATGTTTACATGAATGCTTTGATGAGTTACATTTTGTCATACTTCAATAATTCTTAAGAATGTGTAATATAAGTAGAACTATGAAATATAGAATTTTAAAACATAATTTTTAAGTATATTTTCTTTTTTTCAAGATTTATATGTTTTTCCAGACATAATGCCTTCACAGTTGACGTCTAGCGGTTATAAAGACTTATTTATTTGAAAAATTAAATAGAAATTTATAGTTTTTTTAGTAGTAAATAATTAAAAATGTATTAAAAATAAATCAATCCAAATTTAATATGAATTCGATACAAATTAACACTTTAAAAATAAAAGCCGGCTTTTTCAAATTTTAGCTGGCTTTTTGTAAGAGAATAAAAACAAAAAAAGCCGGCCGGTTTTTTTTGGCACGGCTAAAAGCCGGCAACCCTGATACAAACATACCTGTTTATTGTTATAGATATTCTTTTTAATTGGAAATAATGTATACTGAACTAACTTTTGAAAAATGAGATTAACCCGAACCCAACTTGCAGCAATCTACACTCAACCTAAAATCAACCTGAACGAAAAACAGATTTTACTAAACCTGAAACAAAAGTAATTAGCACAGGGAGGGAATTCATCCCATTGAAAATTAAATAGACTATATAAAATCTTGACTTACTCTTTTTTTTTTTTTTTTTTTTTTTTTTTTTTAAATAAAAAACACATTTTGCATAATTATTCTGAGTTGTTGATAAAAATTGTTTCAATGGTATTTTGTCATGTCTGTATTCGTGTAATTCTTTAAATAGCACATAAAATAACAGTAGGTTTTAAAGATTTTTTTTCTCCCTCCCAAACAGCTAAACTCCCCTCCATTTATAAATGTCGATAGGGAGATTTCCCCTTTTGGAAAATTGAATTTCAAGCCCTGACATTTTCTTTTCATGCTATTTTGACAAAAGCTGAATTTTTACTACAATCATTTGACGAAACTTATTTTCTTTTGCAACCAATTAACAAAGTTGATGTTTCTTATCGCTCATTTCTTGAAATTCCAGGTAGTTTATCACTAACGATTGGCAAATTTCCATATTTTTTAAACGAAATTACCAATATTTTTCCCTGAATAGTTAAACCCTCAAAATTCGAGTTTTTATTTACTTATTTTTTTTTCTTGATGAAATTCACAATTCTGTTCCGTGACCAATTGAAGATAATCACTATTTGTTTGTGAGATTTCTGACAAAATATCCAATATTTTCAATCGATAGTCTGAAAAAATTATCATTTTTTTTCACAACCGCTTCATGAATTAGTTTAAAAAAAAATCCATAAAAGGAAAAAAAGTGCTGACCTCCAAGGAATTTATTTGGTATTTTAAGCTCTACAACATCTGTACTGGCAATATTTCTGACATTTTTCACCTTTTCACTAATTAATTCAATTTTCAACACTAACCACTGGGTTCATATAGGTATGTTTTTTAGGGGCTGGAGTTTATTTTTGAGAGAAATAGTAGTCCTAAATAGCAATTACAGTATCTCCCTCAAATTAGCACAGCTTAGGACCGTAGGTTGTGCAGGTTTTAGAATTTTGTAAATTTCATGTTTTGTTTACATTTTGAAAGCCGTAATTTCAATGTAACTATGAAATTGAGATTATAATGAATGCTTACAATATAGTAAAATATTAAAATAATTAAGTAAAGTAATAAACTAAAATGATAAAATTCTTCATTATTTTTTTAAATGTTAAAATATTAAAAGCAAAGGTCAAGTAAATAATCAATAATGTATAATTAAAATATTCATTATAAAGATAAGATGCATTTTTCTTAAATTGTTCAATGAAACTTGTCTGAAAGGTGCACTACTAATTCACATCAAAAACATAAGATAAGGAATTTTTATTTCAGGTTTAGTCAGACTAAAAATCAAAAAAGCTTGATTAATGCATGAATACATTTGACTAAAAGATTGTGATTACCAGTGATACCGGCAATCAGTGTTGAATCCAGGAGGTGGCCAACTATGCTAAATTAATCACCTGAATTAAACTAATAAATAAGTTTAAACTAAATATCAATAGAATTGAATTATAACTTCAAATTTCGATCAAAAGAAAATAATAATACAACACAATCTTACTTTGTTTATGCCAGAAAAAATTCTATCGAACCGAACGTCAGAAGGCGGGAAGGGGCTTCCGGTTTTGGCGCTTGGAGGGAGAACAGTTGAGTTGAGAAATTCTTGGACTGCGCATGCGTTAGCAGCAATTTCGTTCACTTCGGAAACTAAACCGAAAATTTCGGAAAGCTTTCCGATTCTTTGAACTGGGAAATTTATCATTACCAGAAGTTGGTGATTCTTCAAAACTAAATAAGGCTGTTTTGCCAACAATAGCAGAATGCTATAAAATATTATTATTATACAAAACAATAAATAAAACACAGCACTAATTGTAAAGGTTCGCCAAAATCAGAGGTAAAAAAAATCCTAAGAGAAAACATCGAAGGCATCAACTATTGTAGTTTCCCAATGACGTATTGATCAAATGATAGATAACAATTATTCTAAATATCAGAAGCTTATTCAACTCCCCAAAACCAAAGGAAATTATGGAAAATTGGAGATATTTGGAAGAACTATAAGTGAAAAACAATCTCTGATTTTAAGCGTAAAATGAATTTTATTTGGGACACATTACACCATCTTTTGGACCATGAAAAATCATTGCAGGAAGTATTAAAATATTGCACTGAAAAATATTTAAATCTTGATAAATTGATGGCAATAGATTGTGACGGAACAACTGTATAAACAGTAAGATAAAAAAAATCATGCTAATAGATTTTTGAAGCTAAGATTTAGTCGTCCGTTGTAGTGGTTAATATGTCAGCTCTCTGCAAACGAATTGCCACTAAGTCATTGAACTTGATAAACAAAATAAAGGCTCACGAGCTATTCCTGTTCTAATTGGAAAGTCGTTGGATCAATGTGAACAACAGACAGTTATGGAAATTAATGTTTCCTACCCTTATCGACAAAATTTGGACATTTTTTTGCACCGAATTGATGAAATTCACAATTTTTAATGATTGTTGAATTTTTTTTTCTGTGGCAAATTGACTACAATTGATTGATTCAATTTTAAAAGTCAATCAACAAAATTCGCACTCCCCCCCCCCCCTCCGAAGATAACTGATAAAATTTGCAATTTCTTTTATTTTTATTTGTCTGGTGGACAAAATTTAAAATTATTGTGCAACTGCTGACAAAATTTGAGATTTTTTTCATGCTGGACTAATAAAATTCACAATATTTTAACAATGCCCTCCCCTCCCCCCCCAAAAAAAAACAGCAAAACTCATGTTTTTCCACTAAAGATCAGAAAATTTTAAAATATCCGAAATCTGTAGAGCCGTACAAAGTACTCGGTAAATACTCGGTACTCGGCCTATACCGAGTAGTTGTAAAAATTTCCTTTTTTAAGCGTATAAATTTATAAATGATCTGTAAAAAGTTATTTGAATATAAATGTATAATATATGCAGTAATTCATAAAACTATTTCCTCGGTATTTAACAATATGTCTGCAAAATATAGAAAAAGTTAAGAACTCTCATAAAATTTCACATTTATAAAAATAAAAATAAATACTTTCTTGATTTATAGGAAAACACAAAAGACTATTATTCTGGATAAAGAATAATAGTCTTTATTCAGAAACTGAAATTACAAAATTACTTTATTTAGAAACTGAAATTACAAAAAAATAATTAAACTTATATTTCAAATTATGCTGTAAAAACACCAAATGTTCCACATTATCAGTAGACAGGGCATTTCTTTTACTACTATAAATTTGGCCTGCCTCTGAAAATGTATGTTCAAAATAAACTGTTGTTGAAGGTGCACACAATTTGAAAAGTTTTTTTTCCCCATTATGCAAATGGAGTGTCAGTTTTAAATACGTCTTCTGTTAAGAAAGCCTGTATCTTTTTTTGTGCCCATTCTTCATGCGGAGATTTTAAACTATCTTTTTACTAGCCACAATCTTCTTGCTCATTCGCAATATCCTCAAAATATTGCCAGAAAATAGATGAATTTTTGCTGGCATTTTCTCTTTTGGTTCTTCTACATTATCATTCTCATGATGTATTTTTTGTTTCTTTGGTGGATTTTCAAAATCTAGGTCTAGATCATCTACACGCATCAATTTTAGAGGTTGCTTTTTAAGGCATTCTAAAACTCACACATTTATAATTTTTATTGAAAAAGGTTAGTTTTTTACTGAGATATTTAAAAAATAAAATAATAAATTTAAAATAACAGATTAACCTGTAGATATGAAAAATGAAGAGAAACTGCAAAGCTAATACATTTTTTTAATCAAAAGAAAACAAGTTATAGACAATTACAAAATAAATATGAAATGTTTTGCATTATTCGATGAACTGTTACAGCAACCAATAAAATTTTTTATTTTTGATAGACAACAGATTTCAACGGTCGGAATAATCGGAGGGTTAAAGAATTTTTTAATTTTATATTGGTTAATAATTGTATTGTTATGTATCAATTCTCCTTTTTTAATAGTTTTGAATTGTCAAAAATTGGAGTTTAAAAGGTGCCCAAATAAATTTCAAATTTAATGAGTTAACTTATTTATACTATATGTATATTATATAGATGTACACACAAGTATAGATATATGTACACATGTATATTTATATATGTGTGCACCTAAGCTCACATTATGCACACATCAGTGTTTTATTTTCTTATTACCCAACTACTCGGTACTCGGCCGAGTAGTCAGTGGCGGAGTACTCGGTACTCGGCCAAAGTACTACTCTGTACACCACTAGAAATCTGATCTGAACTAAATGTGAATCAGACAAGATTATTCTAAAGAATCATAACCTGAAATTTGATACGAACCAATCTGAATCAAAACAAAAATATTCTAAAGAACCATGCCAGATAAGAGCAAGACTAAACAGGGCTTGAAATTCAATTTTCCAGAAGAGGGAAGTCTCCCTCCCAACATTTATAAATGGAGGGGAATTTAGCTGTTTGGGAGGAAGAAAAAAATCTTTAAAAATCTACTTTTTTATGAGCTATTTAAAGAATTACACAAATACAGACATGACAAAATAAAACTGAAACAATTTTTATCAACTCCTCAAAATAATTATGCAAAATGTGTTTTTTATTTAAAAAAAGGTGTTAAGATTTTACATAGTCTTTTTAGTTTTCAAAGAAATAAATTCCCTTCCTGTACTAATTACTTTTGTTTCAGGTCTAATAAACTCTGTTTTTGGTTCAGGTTGTATTTTCTGAAGAAATTTACATCTTTTTTTGTGATTCTGTTATGAAATTTGCTTTTTTTTAGCAGCATTTTGACTAAATTAGCATTTATTAATGACCCTTTGACGAAATTCACATTTTTTCCGTGATGAATTGTTGAAATTTGCATGCTTTACACGATTTCTGTGACAATCCATATTTATTAAGTGATCCTTTGACGAATTTTGCTTTCATTAAGCGAACCAAAGGCAATTCTGTTCTGTATTTTCCAAAAATGACAAATTTTCAATAATAATAATAATAATAATAATAAAAAGTCATCAATTTGGAAATTTAGGCAAAAAACAGTCAACGAATTTCGACAAATCATCACTCAAACAAATCAATTTCTCAAATTGTTCACAGAAAATTCGTAAATATCGTTAGAGGTTTGCGGGGATAGACTTGTATAAAACCCAAAACTTTCTGCGCACATAATATTGAGTCAAAAACTTTCTGCAAAATAATTTAATGTTTAATAAAATTATGCATTATATTTTTTTGGCATGGACGAAATTTGTTTTTATTGCGCAATTATGGCTTTTGCGCGATTCATGGACGTAATTTGCATTTTTTACGTGATTTATAGACTTAATCTGCTTTTTTAAGCAATTCATGGACGTAATTTGCATTTTTTGAGTGATTTAAGGGCGTAATTCACATTTTTCATGCAATTTATGAACGTAATTCGCGTTGCTTATGTGATTTATGGGTGTTATTTGCTAATTTTATGCGATTCATGGTCATAATTCGCATTTTTTTAAACTTTCTGTCGACGAAATTCGCGTTTTTTGAGCGATCTGTCGATGAAATTAGAGATTTACGGATATAAATCACATTTTTTGAGCGATTTATGAATGTAATTTGCTTTGATTTATGACTGTAATTCACGTTTTTTTACGCGAATCATGGATGTAATTTAAATACAGGACACATAAAATATAGGATAGCTTTGATACGCAATACTGTTTTTTTTTTTTTTTTTTTTTTTTTTTTTTTTTTTTTTTTTTTTTTTTTAAATCTTAAAAGTATCATAAGATAATATTCAGCTTTCAAAATGAAAGCCGAAAAAACAATTTATGTTTGGATACAGTAGGAAAAAAATTCCCTGTATTTTCCAGATTTTTTCAAAATTCCCTGGATATTCCCTTTTTTTTTTGGGGGGGGGGGGTAAAAATTCCTGTGTTTTTCTCGGTTCTCCAGGTGGCATGGCAACCCTGTAGTCTAATGTAATTATGTACAAAAAAAATTGTTTAAATATTTCCTTCTTTCAACAACTTTATTTTTTCTGTAAATAAATTTACTTCTTTTGTTGCAGTTTCTTCTTATATTTCAGAACTATTCTTTTCTAACTGCTTTGTTGCTACTGCCAATTTTCTTTTCTTAGTTTCCTCAGTCTCCTTTTCACTTTCCTCCCGTTTTTCTTTTTTCCTGTGGCTTCTGTTAACCGTGCTCTAGCATTTTTGTAGTACTGCATCAGTCTGTTACTTCATATTTTCCAATATCATCAGAGTCATGAAAATTGAGTTACAACTCAATTTTTATATTTGAATCTTATTTATAATTTGATTTTTTTTTTCTCAAGAACTAGGACTTTAGTTTTTAATTTGAATCTTAAAACCATTGTTCATAAATTGAAATTGGACTCAATTTTTGAAATTTAGAAAGAAGAAATATATTTTTGACTTTCTGAGTATTTTATTAATTTTTCTTTTGTAATAAATGTTAGATAAATTGTATGGTTAAATTTGCATCAATGAATGTTATGCATTATCTTTTTAAAATATTATAAATTAAACCTTTTTGACAATTTCTATTAGATCATTTTAAAAACAAAATTGTTGATTTATTTGCTAAGGCGGTAAACCATCTTGACTTTCTTCTCACTGATGCTTCACGTCTTTTCAAAGACTTGTAAGTTATGTAATTAAAAAAAAAAAAAAAGTATAATTTTTGAAATAAACTTAGTCATATAAAGCACTCATGGCCAAGTATGAGTGAACAAGTATTTCCTAAAAATAAAAATCTATTTTACTTCTTATGATGTATATGGATCATTCTTTTGAAACTAACTTTAACATCGAGATATATCAGGGAAAAGTTTAAAATATATCTGGGAAATTGAAAATTAAATTTCTTTGGTCACCTTGCCAGTCAAAAAATCCAATTTAGTTGGCAAGGATGAATTAGCTGTTTTTACGTCTACATATATAACAGATATAGTGAAGAATATTTTAAAGATGTAATAATATTCCTTGATTTTCTTCAGGAGAATAAATTTCGTTTTATTAAAAGTACTAAAAAATACACTTTAATGGCTGAAGCCGAAAGAAATGTGAGCTTTATGAATGAAGGACAGAAAAGCCGATCTACAAGATTTTACCTTGCCTGATCAATGAAATTTTTGATTTTTCTGCGACCGATTAAGGAAAAATACAATTTTTCCACGCCTGATCGATAAAATTTTCAATATTTATGACGTCAGTTGAGAAAATTCATGATCTTCCCATGTCCAATCGAGAAAATTCATAATCTTTCTGCATCTAATCAATAAAATTTGATTTTTATCTAGTCGAATGATGAAATTTACGATTTTTCTTCACATGATCGATAAATTCCTCTATTTTTAAATGTCTGATTGACAAAATTTTTGATTTTTTGGCGCTTGATTGACAAAACTCGATTTTTCGGTGCCTGATTGTCAAAACTTTCAATTTTTTGGTGACTGATCAAAATTCTTGATTAGCATTCTCGATTTTTACAATATAGGCCGACAAAATTAGCAATTTTAACGAAAGCGACTGACGTAATTCGCTATTTTCACAAAGCCAATCTATGAAATTCGTGATTTTTACAATGAAATTCGACGAAATTCGTTGTGATCAATTGTGATTTTCATCAAAAAGGACAAAATAACCGCAAATTTCTTCAAAAGATCTCTTCAAAAGGCAAATTTTGTCAAAGGATTGATTAAAAACGTAAATTCTGTAAAATGATCCATTAAAAACACAAATTTCGTCAAAATATCATGAAATAACTAGGGCCTGATTACCACACAAACCAACTAGGCCATGGCCTAGGATTTGGGGGCCCAAAATGATTAAAATAATTTTGAAACAAATTCATAGAAATGTTTTTTTTTCTTTTTTCTCAAAAACTTAAAAGGAAAAACAAACTAGATAACTTGGAAATTGCATAGCTTTATCAAATAACTCCAAATAATTCCCCTAATGAAAAAAATCTTGCTACTGTTTTGACTTTGAGGGACCTTCGAAAAGATCATGGGCCTTGGGCCCCAGACATCCTTAATCAGGCTCTGGAAATAATCTTGAGTTTTGTCAAAGAAACACTAAAAAAATCCTGCAAATATCAGAAAAATCACTAGAAATGCAAATTTCATGGAAAAATCTTGAAACAACTGCAAATTTTGTCAGAAAATCACGAATCAACCACAAATTTCGTTTAAAAATCCAGACTGCTACTTTTCCGCAGAAACACGTAATTCCGCTTTTTTGGCGGTGAATTTTATTATCTCTGTAATCCATGCAAATATGCATTAAAATTTTGCCATTTTTCTATTTGGAAAGGGAGGGTGTAGTAACAAATGAAATACAACAAAAAAGCCAGAACAAACTTCATTATATTGGGAAAATTTCTTCAAACGATCGCGGGAGTTAGCGCAATTTCTGTCAAAGGATTGCTGAAAAGACACGATTTCTGTAAAATGATTGTGAGAAAAGACGTGATTTTTGTCAAAGCATTGCGAGAAAAACACTATTTTCATGAACAGGTTGCAGAGAAATACTTTAATTTTGTCAAAAAATTATGAAAAATACTTGAATTTTGTACAAAGATTGTACAAAATAATAATAATAATAATAATAATAATAATAATAATAATAATTTTCTTGAAAGATCAAAAGATTTTTCAAAAAACGTGAATTAAATCCTTGAATTGCTCAAAAAACACGAATTACGGCCATGAATCTCTCAAAAAACATGAATTACGTCCATGAAGTGTGTAAAACACGCAATTTACTGTCATAAATCGCATAAAAATGCGAATTACGTCCATAAATCGCACAAAAAATGTGTATTTCGTCAAGAGATTGCTCACAAAACGCAAATTTCGTAGATGAATCGCATAAAAAAGTGAATTACGTCCATAAATGGCATAAGAAATGCAAATTATGTTCATGAATCGCATAAAAAATGCGAATTAAGTCCTTAAATCGCTCAAAAACGCAAATTTTGTCGCCAGATTGCTCAAAAACGCAAATTACATTCATGAATCGCATAAAAAAGCGAATTTCGTGCATGGTTTGCATAAAACACGCGAATTTCGTGTGCTAGAATAATGTAAAATACGCTGATTGCATCTATGAATCGAGTAATAAACCTGAATTACATCCATGATTCGCGTAAAAAAACGTGAATTACAGTCATAAATCAAAGCAAATTACATTCATAAATCGCTCAAAAAATGCGATTTATATCCGTAAATCTCTAATTTCATCGACAGATCGCTCAAAAAACGCGAATTTCGTCGACAGAAAGTTTAAAAAAATGCGAATTATGACCATGAATCGCATAAAATTAGCAAATAACACCCATAAATCACATAAGCAACAGTCTTCTTGAGTCATTACAGTCTTCTTGAGGAAAGTTTCAAGTTTATAAATAATATTTTAAAAGCTAGACTTCTGGTTCTTGAAGAAAGTTCAAGTTATAAGTAAATTCAAAAATTAAAATACTTGTTCTATTTTTTTTTCCTTCAAAACATCTGCAAAAAGTTTTAGTCCAGGGTTGCCACTCTAACCTTGAAAAAAAATTCCCTGTGTTTTCCTGTACTGCAACGCATTTATTCTATGTTGAGTGCACAAAAATGTATGTGTGTATGTATGCTAATTAGACATCTTATAATTTATCATTACCCAATTAATTGAACAAGTATAACACATTGTATGATATGAGCAAATGAAAAAATCCTTTAAAGTTGTTACACTTATTACTAAATCTCACATTTTACATTAATAATAATAAAAACAGTAAAGCGATCCTCAAACATTCTGCTAAAAAATACGTTGAAGTATTTGTAAATGAATGTTAAAATGTCTAAAAACTTTGTATCTAATAGTTTAAAGAACATAAAATTTTAAAGAATCTTACCTTAAAATCAATTATTTTGAACATAATATCACAAAAATTACAGAAATGAAAAAACAATTTATGTATGGATACAGTAGGAAAAAAATTCCCTGTATTTTCCAGATTTTTTCAAAATTCCCTGGATATTCCCTTTTTTTTGGGGGGGGGGGGGGGTAAAAATTCCTGTGTTTTTCTCGGTTCTCCAGGTGGCATGGCAACCCTGTAGTCTAATGTAATTATGTACAAAAAAAATTGTTTTAAATATTTCCTTCTTTCAACAACTTTATTTTTTCTGTAAGTAAATTTATTTCTTTTGTTGCAGTTTCTTCTTATATTTCAGAACTATTCTTTTCTAACTGCTTTGTTGCTACTGCCAATTTTCTTTTCTTAGTTACCTCAGTCTCCTTTTCACTTTCCTCCCGTTTTTCTTTTTTCCTGTGGCTTCTGTTAACCGTGCTCTAGCATTTTTGTAGTACTGCATCAGTCTGTTACTTCATATTTTCCAATATCATCAGAGTCATGAAAATTATCATATATAGTTCGCTGTGCCAGTAATGTTTCCTCAGCAAAATTCTCAATTAGACATTCCTTATTTACTAAGAATCCTCGCTCAACATTTGCATTTCTGTGAAACATGATCACAGAAATTTTTAAAATTCCCCAAATGCATTTGGAGCCTTCAAATTTATTAAAAATAACCATCCAAAAGTGACCCACTCGTTGAGTAACTCGACAAAATGTTATTAATATTTTTTTACCTCTGTCTGTGAACATATAGCAATAAATTCACAATTAGGCTTGTCCGCTGTTGTTGAATTTATCCACAGACTTTCATCCAAAACTGTCAACAAATTTCTTAGCCTCACCTTCTAGCATTGGATAAGCAAACTTAAAAGGGCAGTCCCTTACCACCCCCTGAAACTATATTTTTTTATCCAATTATAGGCCACATATCACCTCCTTGAAATCGAGTTGTCTCCGTGTTATTGATTTGGCTCTCGACCACCCAGACATATTTCTAAGTGGTCCTTCTCTTGAAAAAGTTGTTCACCCCAAGAATTGTGTTCTTTTATTTCCGCAGGGCAGCCCTTTTTTTCTAGAGTCAAGACTAATAGCAAAAATATTTGTACTACTTTCCACATTGTGATTTTAACCAAGGGAATGCTGAATACATTCCGCTAGAAATTATAAAAAAAATATATGTATATCAATTTTTTCCAAAAAATTAACATAACTAAAAATAGGTTGCTGCATCCTTTTATATTCTGCTACTTTTGGGCCTATTTTAGATTTTGATATCTCCTTAATAATTCAAAATATACTGAGCATACAATTTTTGTTACTTAAATATTGAAATTTTGTCCTGCATGCTTATGCAGCAACACAATCAGTATTAAAATTAATTTTAAATAAATATCAAAGTTAATAATAAATAGTTATTTAATATACAAAAAAAATATTTCTAATTGATCTACTTAATATGTTAATATAGCAGCAGCAACCATGTGGTATACGATTTATTCAATTTCAATTCTAAACATTGATATACTACACTTCTCTACATTATACTTTTTTTTTTCAAGGGATAGTAATTTCAATAAATTATTTTTAACAAACTTTTTTTTTTTTTTTTTTTTTTTTTTTTTTTAAGCAGGTTTTAAATTCGGCCTTTTGTGTGTTTCTATACGACAGATGAGATATACATATTTTTTAATAATTGAAAGAGGATAATATTCTCGAATTAATCCCATTTAAATTTCAACGAAATTGGTTCAGTTAGTTTTTGAATATTGAAAATGTATATATATGTCTATTTTTAGCGATGTTTATCAAGTGACGCAGCACTATTTGTTTAACAAAAGTTTATTCACGACGATTTTTTTATTTCAACTCTCCAAAAATTTTTACTTTTTATTATTTAATTGTTTAGAAGTTTATAAGACTATTAAATGACATAAAAGTAATCATTTTCAGTCTAAAATGTACTTGAGAAAAGCAAATGTTAAATTACAAGCGATGCACATTTCGATGTCAACATGTTTACAAATTCAATTTTAAATTTTTTAGAAAAATATTCAAAAGCGTGAATAACTTACCTTTAAATGTTTCTATGATATGAGAAAATCCCAATGAAGTCGCCAATTCTTGTAAGAAATTAGTAGTCTGTTTCGACGTCCATTTTATTTTTTCAAAACAAAACGTGCTCGTGCTTCAAGCCGGCAGTCGCCATGTTGACACTACGCACTGCCCCCTCTACAATGCCTATTCATTGAGCAGACGACAAGCATGAAACGTCATGAAGTGGAGGCGAAATCACTAACCTTACTGGTTCCACAATCGCCACGAAGCTCAGAACGCGATCGTTGTCAGGGAAACCGCCTCCACTACGTCACAAGCGAGAAGGCATTGTAGAGGAGGCAGTGCACTACGCATCGTAACAACCTGTGATTCAATCATAGTTAACCAAATCATTTCGCTCCTCTAACAAAATAGATGATTCAATCACAATTAACAAAATTAGATTGTTAATTCCGTTGTTTTTAACTATTACATGGATGCTTTTTAACAAAATAAATTGACAAAATTATTTCGATTAATCAACCAAACAGTAATGTTTATCGTAGCAAAATATTTGTTAATATTACTAAAGGATATTATAAAAATGTGTGACAAAAAAAAAAAAAAGGAAAATTGTTATTTTAACAAAACAGTTCTATCCGTGTATATAATTTTGTGACAGTACTCCATAACTAATTCCTCAAATGGGATCTGAATATGAAGCAGGGCCGAAATTACGGGGGGCAGAGGGGCCTGTGCCCCAGGCGGCAGAACGAAAGGGCACCAAATACTGATTTTGTTTGTCGATTTTTCTCATGTCTATGTATGTTATTGTTAAAATCGTCCTGTTTGAGGTATGACAAAGCATAGAAGAATCTAAGAATGAAGGCATAAATGTGCTGCATGAAGCAGAATTTTTTTCGATTCGGTTTTCAAGATTTTAATGAATCAATATTTGACAAAAGCAGATCACGTTGGTTCAGTATTACATATTTTAAATTTTAAAAATTTTAAAAGAAGTCGGCTATTAGAAAATTAGTAAAATTCTCTTTGTAGATATATTTTGCAGAGGAAGGGAGGGGGGGGGCGCCAAAATTCGTTTGCCAAAAATGCGTTTTCATGTAGGGTATACATTTTTAAATTACATTTTAGAGTTGTATTACGTGGTGTGTACAAAATCATATACAAAGCTGCTAATATTGTCAAATAAAGCTAAAAACCTTTAAAAATTTGTTGGTACCAAAATGTAATGGGCCGTGCACTCGCTACGAAAATTCCGTCTGCGGAAGCCGCCATTTTTCTCTTAGCTTTCAGGACTAGTATTCAGGGGTCGGTGGGTGGTATTTGGGTGATGGGTGTAAAACCCCCACATCACTCAAACCTGACAATTCTGTAAAGAAAACTAACTATTGGAAATAAATTATAAAAAAAGAAAGGAACAGAGGACAGTGGATTTACAACTCAGACAAGAAATTTATAGCGGCAATAAGACTGTGACGGACGCCCATAAATAAATGACAAAACAGAGACATTTTCATTATTGTGTATTTACGACAGGGCAAAAGGGGAAATCTCATCTCCGTGTGTGGTAGTAATTATCAACAACATAGACATTCTGACGACTAGGCCTGTAGAAGCCCCTAGAAAATTAAAATTAGGGGGCGTTCAAGTTAATAGTCAATTTAAGGACAGCCAATGAGACTGGAAGGGGAAAAAATATGTTAAAAGGAAAACTGTGAATGGTCGAAGGATAACTCGACTACAGAATAATTATTATACACTTTTTTGCTTCTGAAATTTGTAAAAAAAAAATTACGAGTCAGTCAGTCAGTCAGGCAGTCAGTCTACCAAACGTGCTCGAGTGATAATCTTCGCCAATATGAGCAATAAAAGTGTGCCGGACTTCTACTCATCGGTCCGGATATGCATTTACCTATGATGTCAGCAACTTTAAAAAAGGTATGCTTTTTACCGACTTATTTCCCCTTATTTTGCCCACGAGTATAGAATATGATTGAACTAAAAAATAATGGTGAAACACTTGCACGCCAATTGTCCCGCCGGTTAATTAATTATGGTGATGATTTCTCACGAATTTATGAAATCAAATTCAATATTGAAAATATCGTGTTACAAAGCATAAAATGTAATTATGCAGTAATGCCAACAGCTATAAAAAAATGAATAGATTTTGATTTGATTATTTTGTATCTTTGTAATTTATTTATGTGCATGTATATATTTAGTGTATTATGTGTGATCTGTGTTGTACAAATAAATGTTTTTGTTTTATAAATGACAAAGCATGGTGATGATTTATGGAGTATGTGTCGAAATTACTCTAGGTGCATGCTGATCAACGTTTCATAAGGATCTGATAACGTCAAAAAAAACACAACGCATAAATTAATCTAAATTTTCTTGGATAAGAATATTTTTTTTGTAAGAAATTTTAATTGGAAGTATTTTGTAAGGAATGTTATCATTTTATTAGAATTGTTATTAGTATTCCTTAGGCTGCAGAAAATATTCTTTTCCCTAATCAGATCCTAGAAACATAATACGATCACTAACAGATTTAATTATAATTATTGTAAAATAAATAAATTGGTTGATCATATTGATGCACAATTTTGGGGAGAGAAATATCGGAGGGAAATCAAAGGTACTAAGGAAGCAATATGATTATTACAAAATATTTTTAGGTATGTAAAAATCTCTCCATCATCTCAACCCCCCAAAAAATTGGTTGCCGTGATACCAGTTCCTTAATTATTTATTTTTATGTATTTAATTTAAATGATTAAAAGAACGAACTTGGTTGATTTTAGTACTTTAATAATACAGTAGTGTGGTAATTTCTTTTAATTTGAGTACTTTAAAGAACCAAATTATTTTTCAAGAAATTAATTAGTTCCAATTTAAATATTATTACTGCCATATTAGAAGTAAATATTTAATTAATATTGTGATTATTTGATTTTTTTTTTTTAAAGAAAAAAAAATTTTTTAATTTTGTGATTACTTGAATTCCTTTTGTGAAAAAAAAAAAAAAATGATAATGAAATGAATGAATGATTCTGACAAATATACATTTTAAAGGAGATAATTAGATTGGAGATAAGATAGATTCTCTTTTGATTATAAGAAAATAGGAGTTGTTGTTAAAATTGGTATATATATACGTAAAATAATAAAGTAAATAAAAATTTGTTTTTTTTCACATAATAAATTTTATAAATATGATACTAAACCGAGACATTGGCATGCAAGTGTATTTTTGTTTGAGATAATTGGCACATTTTTCAAAAAAACAAAAAGTGTATATATATGTATGTTTACACTATTGAAAAAAAAAAAAAAAAGAAAGGTTGTTATTTAATTTTATGTATTTATGTGTCTTATGATAGAAAGGATTTTATTCTAAAATTCATCAAATATTTTGATATTTTATGTTAGCACATGTGGATAAAACTGTATAAATTAAAAAAATAATAATAATAAGATATGTGGATATATTTATATCACGTTGGTTATTTTTTTAAGTAAATCATTGTAGTTTTATTATTTAAAAAAATTGAGGATAATTGATTTTATGACTAAAGGAGGTACGAGGAAATCTCTCAGAAATAACACGCGTTTAAGTGGCGTTAAAACAAGAAGGCAATTAAAAATATTATTAAATAAAAACGAAAAAATTTCGGGAGAGAACAAAAACGATAAACAAAGAAAAAAAACAAAGAATTCGGGATCAAAAATTTCTGGGATAGGAAATATGGCAACTCCTAATGCAGAGCATTTAGTAGGATTAATTTATCCGTTTGATGGTAAAAAAGAAACTAATATCAATTATTTCCTACTACAATTTGATAATTTAATTGACAAAACGAAATATAGCGATGAACACAAATTAATAATTTTGAAAGCCAAGATCATAGGATCGGCAAGGGAAACTCTCATGCAGGATGAATCATTATTTTTAGAAGCAGACATAGGAAAATTCAAGGAGAAGTTAAGGGAATTATTTTCCGTTAAATGTAATTTCGGGGGTGCTCAGAATTTATTTTTCAGTCTAAAGCAGAAACCCGACCAAACATTAGCTAATTTTATAAATGAATTTAATGCTACGGCAAATTTATATATAAAAAAAAGTGGTCAAAAATTAGAGGATAACAGCAACGCAAAATTTTTAGACCAAATGAAATTGGCTAGATTCCTAGATGCAATCCGCGCAGATATTAGTTTAGAAGTGAGAAAAAAGGCACCCGAAAATTTTGAGGCAGCATGCAAGTCCGCACTAAGATTGGAAGAGGCTTACAATCAAGCAAATATTCCCGAAATAAATAGCATTACCGTTAATAAAGAGAATGAAATATTGGGAAAATTAAATAAATTAAGTGCAGACAGTGCAGAGCAAATTCAGACACTCGTCACCGAAATAAACAACCTTAAATTGAAATTAAATAATAGATCGGAGAGAGAAAAAACATGCTGTGAGGTATGCGGGAAAGAAAACCATGAAACAAAAGATTGTTGGTTCAGACAAAAATATAGTAATGATAATGCGGCTACGAATATTAACAGATTTCAAATTAATAGAGGGTCGCAGGTCTCACGCACAAGAGGTTACAGAAATAACTATAAACAGCAACAAGGATTCCAAAATATGGGGTATCAGGGACATAATGGTAACAATAATTTTGGCAATTGGAACTATGGCTATATAGCGCCTCACTTTCCTCCCCCCCCTCCCCCCATATACAATTATATGTATCCACAGGAATATTACCATAATACAGGAGCACAGGGGTTCGCACAGCCTTCAAGAGGTCGTGGAAGAGGTGGCTATCAAAACAATTTTAATAAATCCCAGACAGACGAGCAAGAGGATAATTACAATGAACAAAATAGCAAAAGGGAAAATAAACACAGAGGCCATTCCAAAAGAGGTTCATTCAATAACAAAAAACGATACGAAAAACAAAGGTCGGAAAACTAAATCAGAGGCTCGCTGAAAATAAACAACAATATTTTAGCGACACAGGTGAGTCTCAGTTTAAAGGGTGTCGCAAAATAAACAGATTTATTGCCAGTGTTAGAAATGAAGGAGAAAATCAGTTACCCATCATTGACCTAGAGATAAATAACATCAAATTTAAAGCGTTATGTGATAGTGGCGCGGCGGTCTCATTGCTTTCGCCCACTATTTTTGATAAATTAAAGGAAAAAAATGTAAAATTTAAATATCTAGGAAATCAAATACAAATACAAACTTTAACGAATTCAAAAATTTATTTTAAACAGTGTATTAGACTGGTTTTCAGATTAAAGGGCAGTTTTACAACAGGTACATTTTACATCACAAATAAAGATTTCGGTCGAGAATACCAAATGCTTTTGGGATACGATTATTTAAGGGATAATAATATGATTTTGAATTTCAAAGAAAAAACACTTATTTTCAAAAATATAAAAATTAAACTGAATATTCCAGAAAAGGAAAAAGGGATACAAGTTAATAATCTAACTTCAGAAACAGAAGACAAGGATAGGCAAGAAAACAATCCATCAGGGTCTTATGTAAAAGAAAAGAATAATGATAACAAGAAAAAGACACAGCCCATCACTAAGCAAAAAAATATGTATGCTAGGACCATAGCAACAATTTTTATAAATGCAAATTCAAAAAAAATAGTTAATTTACAATGTCATGATGCCATAGCAGAACAAGAGGTAATATTATTAGAACCCTTGAGAGACGACTCGAAATTCACATTTCAAACTTCATTGCATGAAGTGCAACAAAATAATAGAATTCATGTCATAATAGCAAATAACACCGACAAAAGAATAAAGTTGAATAAAGGGATAAATGTAGGCAAAATAACAAAAGATATAGATTTTAAACAGGATACAAAATCCGATGACATTGAACAAGGAACAATTTACGAATTAAATAGCTTAAATATCGAAGAGATCAGAAAATTAAGAGAAGCAGAGTTAAGAGAGACAGACTTTGATTTAACACATTTACCCGAAGACCTAAGAGAAAAATTAAAAAACATACTCATGAGAAAAGCGCATGCATTTTCAAAGTCATATGATACTTTAGGTCAAACATCTTTAGTTATACCAAAATTTAATTTAAGTCATGACTACCCGATACAAACCAAACCTTATAAACTACCTCAAACAGTCAGACAATATGCGAAAACAGAGATACGGAACTTACTAAGAGCAAAGATTATTGAAAAATCAGACTCAAATTATGCGTTTCCAGTAATTTTTGTTAAAAAGAAACAAAGTAATAAAGAAAAGAAAAATGAAACCAAATATAGAATGGCTATAGATTATCGGTTATTAAATCAAATTCTACACACATACAGCTTTCCCATACCGGATATTAAAGAAATTCTTTACTCGATCAGCGGAAAAAGGTACTACACGGTGTTAGATCTCCATAGTGCATTTTTTCAGATAAATTTAAGGCCACAGGATAGGCAAAAACTAGCATTTATTACTGAGGAAGGAAAATTTAACCCTTTAAGGCTCGCTTTTGGGACAAAGAACAGCAGCGCTTATTTCGCAGAACTAATTGATAAAGTGCTCGGACACTTCAACAAGTCCCAAGTGGCATACTTCATGGATGATGTGGTAATTGGTACCAATACAATCCAAGAAATGCTACAAATTTTAGAGCAAGTTCTACAGGCTCTCATTGACCACAATCTGACCATAGAACCTTCAAAAATGCAAATATGCAAAGAAGAAATAGATTTTCTGGGCTTCCAACTCAACCGACGGGGATATTCCCCAGCAAAAAAAAACATAGACAAAATTAAAAACCTAGTACGTCCAAAAACAAAAAAGGGAGTAAGATCACTTCTGGGTCTAGCAAACTACTTTAGATCTTTAATTAGAAATTATTCAGATATTGTACATCCCTTAGTAGAACTTACAAAAGAAAAAGTAAAATTCAAATGGGGTGAGGAGCATGAACAGGCGTTGAAAAACATACAAGAAGCAATAATACAAAACCCTACACTTAGACCCCCAGATTATAACAAGGAATTATTTTTGATATGTGACGCCTCGAAGCTAGCCATATCCTCAATTCTGGCGCAGGAGTCTAATGGCATTTTATTGCCTATCGAGTTTTTTGGGAGAAAATTAAGAGGGGCAGAAAAAAGCTACCCCAGTATAAAATTTGAATTATTGGCGATTCATGAATCAGTCAATCATTTTAAACATATTTTATGGGGTAGGCAATTCACGATTCTGACGGATTCGAAACCCATTACACAGCAAATGAATTTAGAAGCGCAATCTGACATAGTCAAAAGATGGATGACAGATTTGGCGGAATATAATTATATTTTTGAGCATATTGAAGGTAAGGTCAACCCCGCTGATTTTGTATCTCGACATATTTGCAATTTAGAAACGGACTTACAATTACACAATACTCTATTTAAAGTCAACGAGGCTTTGTCTAATGACAATATTAAATCAGAACAATATGCAGACGAAAAGTTAAGAAAAATAATTGACAAAATAGAAAAGGGACAAAACAATCGAACAACAAAAAGATATATGTTAAATGATGATAAAATATTAATTCTGAGACCAGGTACAGAAAAAAAGGAACTACTCATTGCCCCTGACTCTTTGAAAATAGCCATTATGGAAGACGCGCATTCCCCCCATTTTGGATTCCAGAAAACTTATGACACCATTAAGGATAGGATATTTTGGCATGGAATGTACAGAGATATCAAAATATTCTGTGCGAACTGTACAGCGTGTCAAACAGCTAAACATCACAAAACAATAAAAGTACCAGTGCAAAGGGTGGTTAAAGACCAGGAAGTAGGAAGTATACTACATATTGACGTATGTGGACCTCTAACATTTTCTGTGCGAAAAAATAAATTTATTCTGACTATCACTGACGCAACTTCCAGATTTTTAGAAGCGGTTGCATTAAGAAATGTAGAAACACAAACAATTCTCAATGTGCTGAATAAGTACTTCAGTACTTTTGGAATTTGCAACACCATATATCTGGACAATGCAAAATATTTTAGAAGTGATTTATTCAGAGAATATACAAAGGCATTAAATATAGAATTACACTTTACGAGTGTATACAGAGCCAAGGCGAATGCAATTGCTGAGACGGTAAACCGAATTCTGAAGAGCTCCCTAATTGCAATGTCAAAAAGCACAACGGAATGGGACATTCGGCTAGATTTTTTTAAACTTCATTATAATAACACAATTCACAGGGCTTTAGGATTCGCTCCCGCACTCATTTTCTTTGCGAGAAAATTGAGAACTCCGTTTACATCGCATATTCCCACAGAAAAGGTCTCAACTAAAACTTATGTGGCACAGAGAATGAAACACATTAAAGAAGTGAAACTACAGGCACTAGCCAATCAGTCACGCATGCAGGATGAGTATGCTAAAGAAGAGGACCTGCTACATACACCTACTCTGAATTTGGGACAAGTAGTATACTTAAAACGTATAAAGCCGGGCGCTCTGGCGAACAAGTTTGACGGTCCTTTTGAAGTAATAAAAAAATTACGCAACAATAATTATTTACTAAAAGACCTAACAGGTAATTATGCTCGGCCTATAAAAAGGAACATCGATTTACTATTCGCACCTAGAGCAGCAACTCCTCATATAGACGGGAAAAACAGTACGGCAGAGGAGGATTCAGAGGGGGAAACATAACAAAAATTTGAAAGAAAAAAAAAAAGAAACATAAGCCCTAAATATTATTTAAAATTATCTAGTGTATTCGTAATATATAGGGATTTGTATCATGTATTTAAGAAACAAATTTTATGTCGATAATTTTTTTTTCTTCTCTTTTTGAAAACAATGCGTTTTTAAGACATCACATAATAACTTGCCTTTTAAAATCAAGCAACATAGAGAGAAAAAAAAAGGAAAGGGATAGCAAGATGAGTGTACTATTTCCCTCTGAGTTACAATTGGGGAAATGTGCAGGCACACTCGAAAAAATCATTACATACACTAAATATTACATAGGTACTTCACAGAACTTCATGTTGCATAAAAAAAAATAAATAAATAAATAAATAAATAAATAAATAAATAAATAATAAAAATAAAAAAATAAATAAATAAAATAAATAAACAATACTGATAATTATACATTGGATGACTAGGACAAAAGCAATTGCTCAAAATAAATTCGCCTAGTGCATAATCAATGATACAAAAAAAAAAAAAAAAAAAAAAAAAAAAAACTTTAATTATTTATTCTGCATATTTAAATAAAGTGGAAACAACTTGAAGAGAAATAACTCTTACAAACAACGCATATGCAAAATTGAGATTAAAAATATGTATGTTGGTACAAAAAAAAAAAAAAAAAAAAACAAATACAGATTTTCATATTGAAATTTGATAAGAAGTTCGGCGAAGTACGCAATAATAAAATAACAATGGCAAGGCAAGTTATTGACACAACAAAATAACGTGGAAACTCAGCACATAGGATTAAAAAAAAAACAAAATAAATAAATAAAGAACTCAAAGAAAAAAAAATAAGGTTTTCTCACCAACAGAAGACTTTCCGCTTGACGAGAGGGATGGAGCGGATGACAGGTCGCGGGGAATAAACACAGTTATCTCACCCCAGATCAAGAAGGGGGAAGAGTTGCTCTCGATTCGGAAATATTTCTCTAGGCAGGGCACGACAGAAAGCTATAAAATTGAATATCAGATTTAGTCGCATGGCAATTTTAAGATGGTTTGCTAAAAAGATAAAATGTTAAGGTTAGGATTTTACGAAAACGCGTGTGATATAAGCATTCCCAATAATATTTAATTGGCAGAGTAAAATATATATTAAAAAAAAAAAAAAAATAAAATAAATAAATAAATAAATAAATAAATAAATAAGTAAAGGTTATATTTTTTTTGGAGGACATTTTACAGGAATTTTTTTTTCTTTTACCTTTGCCTGAAAATAAAAGGTATTACAAATTCTTTTGCTGCACGTTAGATATAAGTATGATGACATTACTCACGCAACGTAGTTTCAAAAGAAGATCTTCTGGGATAGTATACAAAAGAAAGTTATAACAATTAGACTTCATCACAAGGCAATACTTAGTTACATTGGATAAGTAACAGACGCAAAATTATTTTAGAGTCTTATCAGGAATCTTATAAAAGCAAATAAATTAGGAAGTTTTTTTTTAAATGCGAAGATTAAACGACACTATATATATTATTAGGTATATATATATTTTTTTTACCGACATAGGCGTATGGAAAAATAACAATATTTTATAAAAAGTGTACATTTGCACATAAAAAAAAAAAATAAATAAATAAATAAATTTTTTTTTTAATTGTAAGTGGTATCGATTTCGAACTTTCACACACTTCATAATAATATTTAGATAAGGCATTCAAATACAATAATAATAAAACAATATAAAGGTTCATGTATGGATATCATACGGCAGTGTGAGTACATATATTTATGAATATAAGGAAATCTTTCTGCGGGCAGAGAGTATTTATCAAACCTGGCCAGGTTATTCACTAAATGTATATACTCGATTGTCAATAATCCGTACAAATTAATATATATATATAAATACAAATATTTAAGTATTTAAAAAAAAAAAAAAAAAAATTCAATTTAACTCTAAACAACATAGTAAATTTTGGGTAAAAAAAAAAAAAAAATAATAAAAATAAAAAAAGATAAATTATTTTAATCAGTATGACATGCTGAATCATTTTAGTAATAAAATTAGATATAGAAGTCAATACATATTTCAAATGATTAAGTAATTTTGTTTTCAAAATGTATTTTTTTTCCTTCCATACTATAGTGTCTTTTAAAATTTTAAATACTCAAACTACAACAAGAAAAGGTAAATAAATGGATGGTATATAGATACACTCTATTAATATTACTTCATTTCACACTTTATAGCATTTACCAGCATTTATTAAAAGCATTTATACTTAGAAATATTCTTTTAGACTCTTCTAATGTAGCATAAGATTTATCAACAAAAAATATTTCAGGGATTTCACTCCCTTTTATTCATGTTTTGCTAGATAACCCCCCCCCCCCCTCAAATTAAGCATTTAGGAAGCATATCAGATTTTTCTTCCGCTATTTTTTTTTAGATAGATATGTATGGTAAAGATTTACTTGCAGAAAGTTTTTATCAACAATATCACAACCAGTTATGAAAAAGAATTTTTTTTTTCGCTAATTTTTTTTCTCTGGTGGCAAAATTTGACTATAGTTTTTCAAGTTTAATTGCAATTATCAGCCAGTGAAATGAAAAGGCACATTGATTTTCGAAAAATTTTTTTTTCAAGTTGTGATATTATAATTTTTAGCATTGGATATTAAAATCTTTCAGGCAATGTTCAGACTCATAATATAATTTTAGGAACATTGTTAAACGATTGCATAATCGCGGTATTATTTCCTGAAAGGCAATTGCATTAGGATACTTCTCTGAGACTCCAATATATTCTGCGGGAAATACGAGATTTTCGACAGCAAGCGTCTTCAGCCAGTCTATAAGAAGCCATTTTCCCTGAAAATACAAAATAAACAGTACACAGTACATGGTTTTATAGCGAATATATGTCAATTTTATAGAATAAAGGGGTGAAAATTTACACGGAAGGCATGCGTAGCAGGTTATAAGTTAATACGGGTTAGTTTCTAATAGTTTAACATAAGTTTCATGCAAAAGAAATATAATTTTTAAGACAAAAATACGAGAAAATAACATACCTGTGTGGCTTGCAAAGACCATAACATTCGCTATTCCCGTTAGAAACAAGTTTTCCTCTATAGCGGGGTGGCTTATCGGACTTGTTTTCTAGGAAGAGCCATCCATTACCGTTTCAGGGTGTTAGGCTAATAAGCACGTCATTAGCACCTGTCAATCAAAATGCGCGCTACTGATAGGATGCGCTCTTTTTCGCGCTAGCTCGTTTTTTTTTTCCTCTTTTTCTCATTTAAGAAAACGTTCGCTTCTCGTATGGATAGCAATAAGGTATGCTTTGAGCACATGTGTCTGCAGCGATGTTCTCTATACCTCCTCCACGAGAATGATGAGGAATGTGTATATAACATTACCCATTTTATCAACACTTAACATAATTCAAATTTGTAACATTCAGCTATGATTTGTGTTAATAATCTTATGAAGTGCAGAATATACACAACAGGGTATATTTGTTTTTTTTTAGATATTTCATATGATGTACATAAAGAAGGATTTCTCAACATTGTATATATATTTTACTATTTCGATACTAATCCAGATATGTTATGCTAATGACATTGGTGTTGCTATGAATTTGTGTTATCCTTTTTGTTTTGTTTTTGGGTTAATACATATTTTACTTTATGTGTTTAAAATATTATGCATTTAAAATAAACAAAAAGTGTGCCAATACATCTCAAATTCAGGTTTAGATTTTTCGGAGCTTTTACATGTTATTATTTTTTTTTCTTCCTTAGTGTAGAAAAAATTATTCCAAATTTATACTTGGCTTTGATTGCATGATTTGGCATTTTAATGAATTAATTTAATTATTGTATCAAAATTTGGGCATGGGGAAATAATACACAGAAGTGAAGATAATCGGACCTTGGAAGTGTTCACCAGAAATGAATCAAAATTCCAATGAACATGGATACAACAGTTGCGGCAGTGTGGTGTGCACAAAAATGATGTCTACAGACCTCATTTTTTTTTTAGACCCAGGGGATAGATGATGGGTGTAAAACCCCCACATCACTCAAACCTGACAATTCTGTAAAGAAAACTAACTATTGGAAATAAATTATAAAAAAAGAAAGGAACAGAGGACAGTGGATTTACAACTCAGACAAGAAATTTATAGCGGCAATAAGACTGTGACGGACGCCCATAAATAAATGACAAAACAGAGACATTTTCATTATTGTGTATTTACGACAGGGCAAAAGGGGAAATCTCATCTCCGTGTGTGGTAGTAATTATCAACAACATAGACATTCTGACGACTAGGCCTGTAGAAGCCCCTAGAAAATTAAAATTAGGGGGCGTTCAAGTTAATAGTCAATTTAAGGACAGCCAATGAGACTGGAAGGGGAAAAAATATGTTAAAAGGAAAACTGTGAATGGTCGAAGGATAACTCGACTACAGAATAATTATTATACACTTTTTTGCTTCTGAAATTTGTAAAAAAAAAATTACGAGTCAGTCAGTCAGTCAGGCAGTCAGTCTACCAAACGTGCTCGAGTGATAATCTTCGCCAATATGAGCAATAAAAGTGTGCCGGACTTCTACTCATCGGTCCGGATATGCATTTACCTATGATGTCAGCAACTTTAAAAAAGGTATGCTTTTTACCGACTTATTTCCCCTTATTTTGCCCACGAGTATAGAATATGATTGAACTAAAAAATAATGGTGAAACACTTGCACGCCAATTGTCCCGCCGGTTAATTAATTATGGTGATGATTTCTCACGAATTTATGAAATCAAATTCAATATTGAAAATATCGTGTTACAAAGCATAAAATGTAATTATGCAGTAATGCCAACAGCTATAAAAAAATGAATAGATTTTGATTTGATTATTTTGTATCTTTGTAATTTATTTATGTGCATGTATATATTTAGTGTATTATGTGTGATCTGTGTTGTACAAATAAATGTTTTTGTTTTATAAATGACAAAGCATGGTGATGATTTATGGAGTATGTGTCGAAATTACTCTAGGTGCATGCTGATCAACGTTTCATAAGGATCTGATAACGTCAAAAAAAACACAACGCATAAATTAATCTAAATTTTCTTGGATAAGAATATTTTTTTTGTAAGAAATTTTAATTGGAAGTATTTTGTAAGGAATGTTATCATTTTATTAGAATTGTTATTAGTATTCCTTAGGCTGCAGAAAATATTCTTTTCCCTAATCAGATCCTAGAAACATAATACGATCACTAACAGATTTAATTATAATTATTGTAAAATAAATAAATTGGTTGATCATATTGATGCACAATTTTGGGGAGAGAAATATCGGAGGGAAATCAAAGGTACTAAGGAAGCAATATGATTATTACAAAATATTTTTAGGTATGTAAAAATCTCTCCATCATTGGGTTATAGATAAGACAAGACCAGCGTGGGTGGAGTTTGCGTCACAGTGGTGAGCTATCTCTTTCAAAAGACGATTTTGAATTCAGTTTTCTTTTTAATGTCCACGTGCTTCCAATATTTCTGGAATTGGGGAGGGGAAATTACAATTCTTTTTTTGTGTGTGTGCGTTTGTGTGTGTGCTCTAACATTACTATATTTATCCAAAGGAATAATTAAAATGTGCATCCTGAATTATAATAAGGATTTTTTTATTTATTATCTATATTTTAATATATACTCTTAGACACTGTCTTTTAAGATTTACACTTTAATAACGACGTGTAACACTCCCAATTCGCGTAAACCCACGTATTTTTCAGCATTTAAATACACTTCATGAGTTTATCAACCAATAGCAAATTAGATTTAATGTCGTAAACTAAATACACATGAAATCAAGTAACATTTGGCATAAAATGTGTAATTCTTACGACAAGTTGATTATTTTAGATAGATATTTATAAGCACTTCTCTGTAATATTCACTTCATTACATATAATAATAATCATGTTTCATACATATACTTTCATCATATTTTCATAAGCTAAATGTATATAAAAGCAGGTAAATTTCTGAAAAAAAAGTGTATTTTTTATGACAATTGTGTAATTTATAAATATCACAAAGATATATGTGTCAAATTAGCTAATTTACTTATTTTTTTATTAGACTTCCGAAAAACCTGCCAATTCCGACGTGGAAATGGAAAGATCCAACGAGGTAAGTTTCTCTAACTAAATATGTATATATAATTAATATTATTGAAATTTTAAATTCAGGGCTTCTTAGGTTTGATTGAGATTTACATCAGATTAGATAGAGGGCAGCATAAGCTCCGGCTAAATTTCTTTCGTTAGTTTTGGGCCAGGCAAGTAAGGGCCCGGACTTAATACTTTCAAAGTCCAGCCCGGCCCTAACCAGCTCAGTGCGGTGCGACTTAAACCTAATGAAATAAAATTGGGCCTAATCCCGGATATCTAAACTTTTATCTTCTTTTTTTTTTCTAGTAGTGAATGTGTGTGGTTAGTACAATTGATAAACAAAACTCCAGAAATTTAATCTGATTTAAGGAAATATTCGAAAAAATTCTTTACCACCTTCAACAGCTCGAAATTTTCTGATACAATTTCAAACGCATTTTTAAAAGTAGAAACATGAAACGTGCTGAGGGGATTTTTGAAGAGACGTACAAGGTGCCGTGTGATGTCATTTTATGCTCCATTCATTAGAATTTGATTTATGTATAATTATCTTCTCAGTAAGACACTTTTTTTCGTTTCCAGATCTCCCGCTTCGGAAAATTCGGAACAAAAATCCAACTTTGACTGCATTTTTTGTAATATATTCTGCATTTATAAAAAAATTGACAGACACGATATCTTATAAAGTTTCTTAATAAAAGAATCTGCTAGTTTGATGCGTTTGAAAAGTGAATTAAAAAACAAATCGGAAAATAAGCTGTTTGAATCGAGATACACCCTTAATTAATTATCATAAATATTTTTTTTAATCTTCTTATTTTTTATAGAGTTTTAAAATTCTAGCTAACTTTAGATAACTTAATATTTCATTTTAAACTTCAATATATATATATTATATTAATAATCATAAACGCATAAAATTATCCATATGATCATTAATGTATTCCATGGATTGCAGACGTATGACCTTAAATTTCTTTCATACATTGTACCGTATCCAACAAGACACCGCTTAAAAGAGAAATCATTTTTAACCGACTTTAAAAAGGGAGTGGAGGTTATCAATTCGACGCGTATCTATTTTTTTTTATGTTTGTTCACCGATTACTCCGAAACTATGCAACCGATTTCTGTTATTTTTGTTTTAAAAGAAAGAGGATACTCTCGAATTGGTACCACTTCCGTTTCATCGAAATTGGTTCAGTACTTTTTTAGTAATTAGGCAAAAACTGAAACTATTAGTGATTTTTCGCTAATTAAAAGTGTTGAATAAGTTCGCTGAATGGAACGCAGACAGGATGGCCGAGCGGGCTAAGGCGCCAGATTTAAACTGTGGTTCTCGAAAGAGTCGTGTGTTCAAACCCTTCTACGCGTATCATTTACAATAATCTTTGCCGTATTATTAACCGACTTCTAAAATGAAGACGAGATTATCAATTCGATGCGTATGTATTTTTTTTTATGTGTGTTCATCGATTACTCCGAAACTATCCAACCGATTAATTTGGTTTTGGTGTTTTATGACAGAGCTTGCTCTTGAATTGGTACCACTTCTGTTTCATAGAAATTGATTCAGTACTTTTTAGTAAAGAGGCAAAAACTAATAAAATTAGTGATTTTCGCAAATTAATAGTAACATGGACATTGAATAAGTTCGACAACTGGAGTGTAGTCAGGATGGCTAAGCGGTCTAAAGCGCCTTATTTAACCTCTGGTTCTCGAAAGAGAGAGTGGGTTCGAACTCCACTCTTGACATATATGTATACAATAAACTTTTACGTATTATAATTTTTACATATATATTTGACAAATTAAATACTAATTATGCTATTAAGAATATTTTCTATTTAACCGTTAGCTAAGATTATCAGAGCAGGCCTCGGAGCGAGTCGCTAAACTCGCTTTTCTCGCTATTTTTTTATATTTGTCTCTTTTAGTCTATATTTTTCAAATTTAGTCTCTTTTTTCGCTTTTTTTTTTTTGTTCCTTACCCATCGATCGATCGCAGGAAAAAGTTCGTAAATTTCTTTATTTGACAGCATGAAAAACATCGCGAAATTCAACAATTTGTCGTGAGGAAATATCGGAAAGCTTGTCAATTTGTCGCAGAAAAATCTCGAAATTTGTTAACTGTTCGCGGGTAAAAATCGCAAAAGTTTTCAGTCGGAAACCGGCGGAAAATCATGGATTATGTTAATCTGTCTTAGGATGAAATCATGAAATTCCGTGAAACTATAGTGAAACTTATTCGCGGAAAAAAGTATGCCGAATTCCCGGGAGCAGAATCGGCGCAACTCTGCGACGTACGTCGCAGACTCTTGGGAAGGTTCGCAGACTATTTTTCAACTGTTAAAAATGTAGCAAAAATTATAAAATTTCGGTCCGAAATCCAAAAATTCGGACACAAAATGTATCGCGAATTTCGACAAACAGTCTTCGAAAAGATATCTATTTCGTCATAGATCGCGAAAAACACGCGAATTTCGTCCAAAAATCGCGAAAAAACGGCAAATTTCCTCAAAAAATCACAAAAAACGGCAAATTTCTTCAAAGGATCACGAAAAAACGACAGTTTAAAAAAAAAAAAATCACGAAAAAACGGTAAATTTTCTCAATAAATTGCGAAAAACGACAAATTTCGTTAAAAAAAACCCGAAAAAAAGGGCAAATTTCTTCAAAAAAAATCTGAAAAAAAGGAAAATTTCTTCAAAAGATCACGAAAAAACGTCAGTTTTCCTCAAAGAATCTCGAAAAAATGGTAAATTTCTTCATAAGAACGCGAAAGAACGGCAATCGCAGTTTCGTAAAATGATCATGAAACAGCAGCGAATTTCTTCGATAAATCGCGAAAAAACGGCAAATTTCATCAAAAAATCACGGAAAAACGTAACATTTCTTCAAAAGTTAGCAAAAAAAGGCAAACGTCTTCAAAAAATCGCGAAAAAACGGCAGTTTTCTTTTTAAAAAATCCCGAAAAAACTGCAAATTTCTTCAAGAGATCACGAAAAAAAGGCAATTTTTTTTTCAACAGATCGCAAGAAAACGGTAGTTTTCGTTAATAGATCGCGTAAAAATGCAAATTTCGTTAATAGATCGCGGAAAAATGCAAATTTCGTCAAAAGATCGTAAAAAAACCGCAAATTTTGTCAAAGAGGAGCCCCCCCTCCCCTCTTTAGGACAATGTATGAGGCGTTAAAAATTCTGAGAACAAAGGCAATTTCTTTTTTAAAGTATACTTTTCTTTTATGTCTATCACAAATACTTGAAGGTTTGAGTGCAAATATTGTAATGCGACTTATTGGTCTGCAGACTGTTTTTTAAGTTTTTACATGTGTTGCAGACTGCAGAAAAAAATTATTCTGCAGGGCCAAATTTGTCTCTCATTTGCAGGGGGGAAAATTCTAAATTTCGTCACTCTATCGTGGAAAAATGGTTACGAAATTAGTATATCGTTCGCAGGCAAGAATTGCAAAACTTTTCTGTCGGACACTGAAAAGAAAGTGAATTTGATCAATCTGTGGCAAGATAAAAATGCAAAATTCAATAATCATTCGATGGGTAAAAATCATAAACTTTGTCATTTGGTTGCGGGAAGAATGTCATGAGTTTGTCATTTTCGCGAGAAAAATAATGCGCATAATCCGTCAATCAGTGGCAGAATCATTGCAAAATTTGTCATTCAATCTTGTGAAAAACAATTGAGAAATTCGTCAGAGGATTGCAGGAAGGAATCTCAAATTTTTTATTTCGGTCGTTATATATACAGGGATCACTTTTTCGACAAACAGCAGAATTTCACGTTTTTTAATTTTTAAGAATCTGTGATTTTCATAAAATGATCACTGGCAAAACTGCGATTCTAATTAATTGATCAGCAAAAAAAAGACGATTTTCATTAAACAATCTTGAAACCAAGCCGCGATTTTCACCAGACGATCCCGAAATAAAATCGTTGTTATTTCCAAACAATCCCGAAATAAACTCGTGATTCCTGCCATACGATTGCGGGGAAAAAAAACCCCTGAGATTTACGTCAAACCATCCCGAAATAAGACCGAGTTTTCGTCAAATGATCGTAAAATCGAAATTCATAGATATTAACTTGTACGGTTTGGCCGTGTTCGAAGTGTACGGATATACTAATGAACAATACGATTGAACGATTTTGCGCGCGGAAAAAATAATCGCAGAGAAATGCAAATTTCGTGAAAGAATCGGCGAAAAAATTTGCGATTTCTTTACGCGATCGAGAGTCAAAATTTGCGATTTTTTCTGCGATCGTTTACTGAAATACAGTAAATGATAATTTTTTGGGCCACTGTTTTGGAAATTCGCTTTTTCTGCGTTTATATGACAAAATTCGTCATATTTTCTGCGATCATTTGCCGAAATTCACGAATTTTCGGCAATCGATTGGCGAAATTCAAAATTCTTTCGCGTTTATTTGCCGAAATTCATTTTTTCCACGATCGCATAAAAAAATCGTGAATTTTGACAATCGATAATTTTTCAAAATTCGTGATTTTTTTTTCTTTGCAATCGCGATTTTTTTCCGTGCGATTTTGCAAATATTTGCAAATTATCACAGCAAAAAAACATCACGAATTTTGTTAAATAAACACAGAAAAATAGTAAGTTTCTGCAAACAATGGCAAAAACAATTGCGAATTTTGCCAAATGAAAGCCAAAAAAAAATCACAAATTTTACTGAAAAAAAAATTGCAAATGTCAGCGAACAATCATGGAGAAAAAAATGACTGAAATGCATTGAAAATGTATTCTGCCGATGGTGTTAAATCTTATAGTGCTTGTCTGTATACCAAAAACACTTAAGTAAAGAGAAAAAAATGTTTTTTATTTGGTCTCCTTTTAGTCTCTTTTTTTAAATTTTAGTCTCTTTTAGTCTCTTTTTCTTGCGATTTGGTCTCTTTTCTCTCTTTTTTAAGAGTGACTCAGCGGTCCTAGGCCTGTCAGAGATCTTTTATCAACTCAATACTTTATCAGTGAAAGAGTACTAAAATAATAGACTTGCGAAAAGTAACTCATGTTGAATAAGTTCGCCGAATCGATTGTAGTCAGGATACCCGAGTGGTCTAAGATACATGATTTAATCCTTGGATCTCGAAAGCGTGCGTAGGCATTGAACCCCACTCCTGACAAACGTGTATGACATGCATTTTTTTTTTTCGTATTATAACTTTTTTAACAGACTTAAAAAAATAGGAGAGGAGGTTATCATCAATTCGACGCGTATGTATTTTTTTATGTATGTTCACCGATTACACCGAAACTATCCAACTGATTAAACTAGTATTTATGTTAAATGAAAGAGGTTACTCTCGAATTGGTATCACTTCCATTTCCTGAAATTTGGTTCGGTACGTTTTTAGTAATTAGGCAAAAACTAATAAAATTAGTAATTTATCGCAAATAAAAAGTAACATGGACGTTGAATAAGTTCGTCGAACGGGATGCAAACAGGATGACCGATGGGTCTTGGGCGCCTCATTTAACACGTTCGCTGCCGTTTACTTGAAGATGTGATGATAGTTAATGCCGCACTTTAGAAATGGGTTTTTTTCCAGAAGCCGATTTACTTCTTATTACAAAGGGTCAGTGAAAGATTTTCCCGCGCCAGCGCGTGACTGGCTATTGGACATCACTCCACATCACGCTCAGGCACGTGAGTGGCCCCTTAAAGTTGGCGCCATATCACGCGTGAGCGGCATGGCGCAAATTAAAAGTAACATGGACGTTGAATAAGCTGGCTGGATGGAGTGCAGTCAGGATGGACGAGCGGTCTGGGGCGCCAGGTATAAGCTCTGATTCTCTAAAGAGAGCTTGTGTTCGAACCTCACTCTTGGCATACATGTATAATTTATAATAATTTTATTAATCGACTTGAAAAAAAAAGAGGAGGAGGTTATCAATTCGACGCGTATGTATTTTTTTAACCAACTTCAAAAAGGAGAAGATTATCAATTCGACTCGTATGTATTTTTTTAACCAACTTCATAAAGGAGAAGATTATCAATTCGACGCATATGTATTTTAGAGATATATACATTTTATGAGACTAATAATTTTCATTCGAGATAGTCAGCAATTTCGATCAAAAAATAAGGCAACAATCGTTAACTTTTAATTAAAAAGAGAAAAATAAACTTTTTTACCAAAAATTGAACCGACTCACAGTGGGGCAAAAAGCCTTCAAAACTGGCAAAAAATCGAAAAAATGAAATTTTATTTTGAACTACCGACATACGTCACTTTAATAGAGCAGATATCAGTACAGATCTGCCTAGTATTAAAATTTGCGCAAAGTTATTTTGATCGTCACTAGAGAAAGAAGTTAAACTGCATATTGTACTTTGAAATTAAGTGAAAAAAAAAAATCAATAATTTTGTTTCAACATTCGTTTGTTAATTTCGCTATAATAATTAAAAAATAATTTTTTTTTGACTATGGAACCTTTAACTACAAGTATGTAACAATAATTCATTAACTTTCAATTTGTTTTAATACGATTTTTATAGATATACAGACGCTTAGAATATATAGTGTTGAAATCTTAAAAAAAAAAAAAATTAACACTGTCTACAAACATTGTAGGTTTTAGTTATGAGTTAAGGCGAGTTAAATGTTAACTATAATTTTTTCTACTAAGTATGAGTTTTAAAAGGACAAATATGCCAGAAAATCTTGCTACTTTTTGCTACTTTTTTAATTGTATGGTCATTTTTATTGCTAATCATCCTTAAATTTTTGTTAATCTACGAATGTGCCAAACATGATTATAAATATTTTCTTTGTTAAATACGAATTTTAATGTATTGTTTATTACAAAATAATGTATGTAAATGAAACTGACTATCATGGAACGTTTTAAAGAAAAACTTTTGAAAAGTAATGTGATTTTATGCTATAAGAGCTCCATAATCGGAGAAACTACGAACAAGTAGTTTAAATGAAAAGAAGATTAAATGTTTTAAAGTTTAATATAAATTCAAATGAGCAAAAGCCTGGCGAAACAAGGGAAATGCTTTAGAATTAACAAAGAGTGGCTTGGCAAATCGCTTTCATTTCCTCGATTTGAAAAACAAACAGAAGCGTCAATGAAAAGCAAACGTGCCCATATTCATATTCCGTCTGAATTTGTTCTGGACGATCAAAAAGATCAAGAGTAAAACGGTTATACAATTCTAGTTCTACATATTCGTTAGTGTATGTGACATGTATGAGTTTAAAATCTGAAAAACAGGAAAACAAAAAGTGTGTGTTAGCACTAAAACAACAGAAACAGTTTTTCTTCTGCTGTCTTTATAGTAATGCGTACATTTTGCCTGAGAAAGGTTGATTCATTCCTTCAAAACGATTCGCTAGTATTCATTATAAGGTCTGCTTGAGAATAATTAAAATGACTAATTACGTTTACATTTTTAATGCGATATTATGGATGATTTATAAATATCTAATTAGTATAAAACTATCTTAAATTCTTGTTTTTAACTTATTTTTCTGCAAAAAATATTGAAAAAGGTTTGTAAATTAATAAATTACTATTTAGCTTATGTAAAAGTTTAAAATTTTACTACTTTTCTTCTACAAAAGAAATGATGTGCTTTTTTTGTTCAAAGTAAATTTTATTTTTTGCCAACTTTGGAGGCTTCCTGCCCCACTGTGCGACTTCAAAAACTACTGCAAAGTAAAAAATATTTTTTTTTACATAATAGTAATAAGAAATCAAATTAAGATCGTAGTATTTACCATGCGTCTTATTATATCAGTGGCGCAGCCAAGGGGGTGGTTTGGGGTTAAAACCCCTCCCAGAGCTAAAAAAGATCGCTATATAATTGCCACTTATATGAATCAAAACCAAACTTAAGATTTAAACGCTTTAGTGTACTTCGGAATCTGCCGTTTTGTTGAATCAAATTTCATTTATAAACTGATTCATTTAAACAGCAAAAATTCTACTTAAAATTGTGAAAGTGCATATTGCAATATTTTTTTTAGGATTAGTGAGGTAAAAATTGATTATTTGAACTAAATCACTTTTCTGAGACATATTATGCTAAAAGAATGATGATTTCCTGCCATACAGATGCTCTTTAAGTATTATACATTGAATATTCTAATTAGTACTGATTCTATTAACCTATGATTCAAATAACCGGCAAATACCTTTATCAGAAACTCAACCCCCCCCCCCCCTAGAACTGAATTCTGTCTGAGCCACTGCATTATATTTATGTTTATTTCTTTGATTTTTTTAGAGTTTGTGCCAGCCAAGCCAAGTTCAAAATTAAAATTAATTATCCAATGCAAATCGTAAAAGAATAAAGTTAATTTTTTTTAAACTAAATATTAAATCTTAAAAATAACTCGTAGGTACTTGGATGTGTCTATTGGAAAATTGCATGTAACTTGGCTTGGCTGGCCCCGACTCTAAAAAATCAAATTAATGTACATAAATACAAAAATACGCAGGGTAAATACTTTGATCTTAATTTAATTTCTTATTACTATTATGAAAAAAAAATATTTTTCACTTTGCAGTAATTTTGGAAGTCGGTACAATTTTTGGTAGATAAGTTTATTCTTTTCTTGGAATATAATACTTACTTATTTTGATACATTCAAAAACACACGTTTCGTATTCTGACAGTTTATGAACACATACACATGTTACATATGAGGATCCCAGAAGCCTAGGGGTACAAGTGACAAAATTTAGATTTCGAGTAAATTGAGTTCAAAGTTAAACATCAATTGTAATTGAATGAATCGAGATATGAAACTTTTGTTTATTTCTTAATGATCTTTGAACTCTTATTTCAATAACTGTTTAGAAAAAAAGTGGAGTAAAATTTGTTTTATATTTTTAACTAAGCAATATTTATCATCATTCGGCACTTGTACCCTTTGGCTTCTAAGCAGAAATGAAAACTGCTTGGAAATTAAAGGGTACAAGTGGCGAATGAATACATAAAACAAAAAAAAATATGAAATAAAAAGATAAATTTCTAAAAAATTAAGAACAATGTTGACATAAGTAAATGAAAGGACAATGTTTTGTTTTAATAAAAGCTCTAAAAAGGAAAAATTATGAAAAAAAAAAATGAATATACGAAAAATTTAAGATCAATGTTGATACGAATGAATGAAAGAACAAACTTTTATTGTAACATAAGACTTAAAATTTAATTATAAGTTTTGAAACATTGAGACTTTCTAGCATTGTCCAACAAAGGTGAAAAGTGAATATAATTTCAGTTTGTCTGTCCATTTGTCTGTCTAGCCATCTGATCGTCTGTCTCTTTCTAACTCTCGTATATATACTCGGATTGTCCTGATACATGAAATTTTAGGAGACTATTTACTCTTATCCCAGCACGAACCCTATTTCAAATAAAGTTTCAAACATGATTAGTTTATTTACAATGACAGTCAAAAGTTTCTCGTTTCATTACGGACTGTGGAGGAAAAATAATTTCAGATGAATTTTAAAGGTGTTACAATTTGTCAAACATATTAAAATTTATATGCATCTACGAAGCTCATTAAAATGCGCATTCTGTAAAATATGTGGTAAAAAGAAAAGCTAATATTCATTTACAGGGCCACACAAAACATTTCAATTACATAATGGTAAAGTGGAAATTGTTTTCGACATATTTTAATTATATTAAACTTTTCATGTATAATAGAATTTATATCCATCGATGAGATTTAATATAAGTTATTTTGCGCATAGTATGAAGTGCACAGCATTTACAGGGACACACAAAAGATTTCAAATAGTATATTCTATCCAAAATACTGTATATTATCGATATGGTTGACAAATAGATGAAATGCCTTCTGTATTATCACATGCGCTTTCTAAGTTTCACTAAATTTATGTATATTGTAATATGCCTGGTATGTATATAAATGCTATAGTTGATATACACAGCTACGCAAAAGATCTAATAAGGGATACTGAATATGAGTGTAATTTACTTAAAATTTGTTTTTAAATGACTTATGTATTTTTATGGTGAATTGCATTCAGTTTACTCAGAAATGTTTGTAGAATATAGCTAAAATGATATACAGGGCAACGCACAGAATGACATACATGGTCATCTATGGATGGCAATTTCTTGAAATAGGATTTCGGTAGTCTTAAGAGTGTTTTAGATTGAACTAAATTTTAGCTAAATACTGGCGTATAATAAAGGTTCTAGGTAAATTCCAGGGATGAAAAAAAGTATACAAGTATGTTTCCATCTATTAGTATAAACTGCTGAAAGAGAAATTTCCAACTGTTACGCGCTTTCTTCCTACATTAATTTTTTTCATTATACAGTACATATATCATCCGACAGATCAAACACAGGGTGCTCAGAAGTGTTAAAATACATATTTGGCTATGGATAGTAACATTTTGTTATCCTAAATAGCGAAATTTTGTTAAAGATTTCAGGAAGTGTTCGGAAGTGTTTCACAATCTATGCTTAATGTTTGATTTTTCTTACTTGTTAACATTTTAGAATGATTAAATATTTAAAATTTCTATTGCAATTTTATTTTTATTTTCAACTTTTTTTTTTTTTTTTTTTTTTTTTTTACATGTACATTTCTGACGAAATTATATTTCTACAAAATTTCTGAATGACCCCTAATTTGCAGCAAAAAATATGCTCCAACTTTAAACAGCTTACTCGGTGAATTTTAATCGTAGAAAAACTTTTATTGTCTTACTTGTCAGCGTAAGAGGAAAATTTTACTAAACATAACTAATAGGAACGGAAGACCGTATAAAAATTCAAATTTCGTAATTTTTAAAAAAGTGTTTTTATTCACTCAAATCACTTTTAAAAATTTTCTTTACCCCATAAAATATTTTTGTAATTGAAAAAATATACATCGATAACTAACGATTAAGGGTGTATTCGAAAAAACGCTTTTCTATCTTCAACAGCTCGAAATTTTCCGATACAATTTCAGACACATTTTTAAACGTAGAAACATGAAATTTGCTGAGAGGATTCTTGAAGGGACGTATGAGGTGCCGAGTGATGTTTTTTTACGCTCAATTCATTAGAATGTGAGTTATAAACAATTATCTTCTCAGTATGACCCCTTTTTTCGTTCTCAAATCTCCCGCTTGGGAAAAATCGGTTCGAAATGCCGTTTTTGATTGCTTTTTTTGCAATGTTTTGTGCACTTATCAAAGAATTTACCTTTTCGGCACCTTGTGCACTTTCCAAATAAGAGATTTTGAAAGTTTGGTGTAGTTGCGAGCAATAATGAGTTCAAAAATAAATCGGAAAATAGGCAGTTTGAATCGAAATACACCCTTAAGGAATTAGCCATTGACCACCGTTGAGAGTGGACACCTTGTAATACAATGGAAGTTGACATGAATTGTAAAAGCTGGTTGAATATATAAGTAGATTTTTTTTTTGATAATTATGCTTCTCCCCCCCCCCCCCCCAAAAAAAAAAAAGGTGCACTTTTTCATGCTTATTTTAATTTCAACATTAAAATATTCTTGAAATGTAATTTTTTATGCTAACTTTTATTTAATACTAGCTGACCCTCCCGGGGCCAATTATAATAACCTTAATGGTGTTCTTAAATCAAAAAGGGTAACTTTGTGACACTTGCATTAATTTATTTTTGTTCGGAAATGCATGAAAATAGAGGTGTTGTTATTCAGAAACTGTCTAATTGCACTCATTCTTTTGTTTTTTAAAAAACACAATAGATTTTTCATAACAAGCCTTCAAAGTTGACACTTTTGAGCATATTTCCCGACGAAAGCAGAAAAACCGGTCGAAAAGGAAGAGAAAAACGGGTGATTGCGTCATCGAAATAGCTTATAACTCGATAAGTAATTTAATTATCATAAAATGGAAAAATAAGTTCAATTCGAAATCGCTTTCATAGTCAGGCATTCAAATTTTATAAGTTTCTGTTAAAAAATGAATTAGTAAATGTGTCAAAACGTTTTTCGCTTGTTGAGCGGATCAGTTAAGAACACCCTTAAACAACACTTAACTTTGTACGATTTTATACCTTTTGAAACTCTTTTAAATGAACCTAGTTTCTTTGGACCTCATTGATATTCACAGCGTCCCCAACGCTCATCTGAACTGGAATCTGGGTCCCCACAACTAAAGTAATATGCACTGGAAGAAATAATCAAGCCTGTAATACAAAATAAATAAATAAATATATATATTGTTACGAATTTTGTAAATAGTTAGTGTTTTTACTGTAAAATAATGTAAATAATCTTATTAAGCTCCATTCCTTTACTAATATTAGTTTTTGTTACATTGTCTCTGTTATCAAGCAAACTTGTCTATTATTTTCAGTGAATGTCTATGGCAGCTTGGCGAAACAATAGAGATATCGCCAAGTTGGCGTCACTTTTGACGACTAATTTTGGTCGCCAAATTTGGCGATATATCGCCCAGTTGGCGACAAACTTGGCGATTGTTGGCGATGGTAACCCTTCCCCCTCTATGGTAACCCCGCTATAGATATACTGATACATTGAATGTTGTTCCGTGGATTTTTCGAGAAGGTTGTAAAAATTTCCAGCACATGCTGCGAGCCTATATAAGGAGAGCAATACGAGCTGTTGTGGTTATTATTTACCAGTCAGTCATTGGGTGAACAAGGCGATTGTTAAGCAAGCTTGCTTGAGTTTCATCTATGTTGTTTTGAATGTTATTAAGTGTTGAGACGTTGTATAAAGAGTCTCTGGGATCTAAAGCTGTACTTGTACGATAGATTTGAACTTTGAACAATTATTTTTGAATATCTAGTAATATTTGTGAGTTTCGAAGACTCTGTTGTTCTGAAGATCTGCAAATAAATTATTTTCTACTTTTCTAAAAGACGAGTTTGAAGTTGTCTAACCATAAGATCAAAAGAACCCTATATACGCTGGTAACATTTGGTGTCAGAATTCGAGATCTTATGGCGAAAACAAGAGCAATGGAAGAGCAACTGAGTGAGTTGTTGAAAGCTATTAACGGATTAAGGACAGAGCTGACCAATAAAATCGACAAAGGCCAAGAAGAGTTATCAAATAAAATTGATAAAGGCCAAGAAGAGTTCGCGGATAAAATGAATAAAGGCCAAGAAGAGTTGGCGGATAAAATGAATAAAGGCCAAGAAGAGTTATCTGATAAAATGAATAAAAACGGAGAAAGGATGGGACAGTTAACAAATAAAATTGACAAATGCCAAGAAGAAGTGACTGAAAAGATGAATAAAGGCCAAGAAGAGTTGGCGGAAAAGATGACTAAAAACGAAGAAAGAATGGAACAGTTGACAAATAAAATTGATAAATGCCAAGAAGAAGTGACCGAAAAGATCAATAAAGGCCAAGACGAAATGAAGAAAACTTTAGAAGAAAAATTCTCTTTGGTAGAGAGAAGAATAGACTCGGTAGAAGAGAAAATAGAGGAAGTAGAAGAGAAAATTCAGAATGAAGTTAATAATGTTGAGGAGAAAATGGAAAAGAAAATAGTTGAAGTAGATGAAAAGCTAAATAAAAGAGTACAAGATCTTGAGAAGAAGCTTTCAGCGTCCAGTGGTAATTATGAAGAATTTAGGAATCCGCCTGTTTCTCCCGTGCACATCAAGCTGTCGACATACGACGGAAAGAGTTCCTGGCAAGTTTACAAGACCCAATTCACCATTGTAGCCGAAGCGAACAAATGGAGTGACGTGGTGAAAGCTTGTCAAATGGCAGCATCTTTGAGAGGAGAAGCCGCCGACGTGCTGCAAACATTGCCCGATATGACGCAACTCAATTTTGAGACTCTAAGTTGTGCACTTGAAATGAGATTTGGAGAAATTTTTTTTAAAGATTATACGAGAATACAAATGAAGAGCCGCCATCAAAAATCGAGTGAAACCCTTCAAGAGTTTGCCTCAGAAATAGAACGGCTGGCAAATTTAGCCTTCATCGACTGCCCAACAAATGTACGGAAAATGCTATAATGGAGATTCCATTATATATAGTTTTTTTGGGGTTAAAATTTATTCCTTTTAAAAAATTGCATTTTTAGTTAATCTTTATAATTTAGGAAGTAGGTATTCATTACGCCCTTTTCCCACAGTTTAATATTCTGTTAAGCATGGAAAAGCGTTCATTAATTCTTTTCTCTTACATGAATTTTCTGATGTAACGGCTAACTGAAATAAAATAAAAGAAAAGCAATTTCTTTCAATCTGCGCTTCTCATAATTCCGTTGAAAATTATCTTTGCGATTTCAATAACTAAAATAAAATCTAATCTTTGTACAGTTGCTAACGATTTCCGTTCTCTTCATAAACATTTTGTCCTGCAAATTATTTCGTGGGTGCGTCTCTTTGATTTAGAGCATAATATGTAAATGTAAGCAGATGGTTTCGCATCGTCCGTTGAGAGTTGATGCAGTTCTCACGAATTTAATCTATTAACCCTTTTGTGCCTGCTCCCATAATTTACAGGTTATCAATTGGCTGTATACTTAACAATGTGTTCTGTCTCTCTCTGCATAATTATCGCCAAGGTCGGCAATTATACAAAGAGTTTTGGCGAAAACCGCAAGCCAAATCGCTAATCAACATCTGTACTGATTGTAACTTTCACTTGGATTTGAACTACTATCCAGTAAGGACCTATTACCTCATGTAGTCTTCATAATTGTGTTTCCAAGGGGTCACTCCCTGAGGAGTATAAGTCTCCGCTCATTCCTGGATATCATAATAAAGAACTTCGAAGAGACATTACTGATGTTTTATTACTTGTGCGGACCTGTCTTATTGCAAACACTTCTTGGAATTTACAGCATAACTTAAAGGCTTTCTCCTGAAAAGGTATTTATACGAGCGGTCACCATACGCCACCCGAAAATCTACTTTATAAGTCTTGGTGCTCAAGACCAGGCGAAGTTTTATGATATACCAGTATATTGACCAGGGAGTGACCCAAGCCTTCCTAATATATAAAAAAAAACTCTAAATATTTTACGACGCATTTCAATCCTCCAAAAACATTATCAGTTCATCTGAAGTTCAGCAGTTCCGGCGAAAATGCTTTATCCGATACTCTCGTCATTTATTCCCATGTGGGAAAACGGGGTCAAGGATCTCACCGTAAAGCAAATCTTCGATTCTTCTTCGTGCTTCTTCGCTTTCGTAGTTTGTGAAAGGTGCCGGGTGATTAACCGGTTGTGAATCAAGTGTCAAATCGTCTGTTCTTAGTGACAGAAAACAGTGTTCACGTGTGTGGTCGCCCCCCCCCCTTTTTTTTTGTCGCTTTGTGCATCAGAAATCAAAAATGTGTTGCTATACTAGATCGAAAGCCCCCTCTACTATCATTAAGAAAGTTTGTAGGTGTCGGACACCGTTTGTACTTCAACGTGTATGCGTAATGACATCTCAAGATTATGGTGGTTAGTGAAAACTCCCCCCGCCCCTTTTTCCTCGGGCCTTCTGTGCATCAAGTGACATCATCGTGTGTTGATTTTTCTCATTTTATGTGTGCTAATCAATTGACCGCTTTCTCATCGTTAGTGCTATGGAATACGTGTGTCAGTTTCTTTAAAAAGAAACAAAATGAATACCCTACAATAAGAAAAGTAGATTATTTTTGAGGAGCAAACAATTGTGCACGTATCTCATGCAATTTATAAATAAGAAACAAAAGAGAAGTACATATTAATCTGCAGATTAATCCTTCCCCTCCCCTCTTCTCCCCCCCCCCTTGTGATTAATAAACACACTGTTTTCTTTTCAATTTATGTATTTGGTGTTCCAACTTATCAAACTCATTCGTTTTTTTCATACGTTATTACTAATTATTTGTAATTTTGTGTAGTATGTCAGGTAAGTCTGCATTATTTTATGCATAAATACTGTAGTGATCTTTACAAAATATCTGTTTATGTATGTCAGTTTATTTCATATATATTTTTTTGAAAGATTCAAACTACTTTTTAAAATCTCTTTCCGAATTTATGTACATTTTTATTATTGTTGTCAAGTGATAAGTAGTAGTGTTGAATAATTTTTAAATATTTTAGTGATTTTGTTTTCTTAAAAATTTATACTCATTTGTATACACACAGTTTATTTGCTATACTGTGTCAGACACACACAAAATTAGGCTGGATTGAAAGAAAATGTTTAATGCAAAGGGTACTAAGTTAAAATTCAATTTTTAAAGGAAATTGTTAGAGACAACATTTCTTTAAATTTATTTTTCTTACAACGTTTTTTTCTTCAGTTGTATGTCATGTATATTGTGTTTCAGAGATTTTTTTTTATGGTCACAAGATACATTTTAATCTTACATCTTACCTAAAGTTTATATCATTTAGTGAGTAAAGTTTATATCACTTAAGTGAGATATTTGGTACAGGTAAGTCAATATCATGTGCGTACATGCTAAAGGGTAGCAAAAGATTTATTTTTGCTGTGTTTTTTACAGAAGTAATAGTTTCCTCATGGATTATAATGTAAAAAAAAATAAAAATAAAAATAAATAATCGAAGAATATTTTTTTTTGCACAGCTTGTTAGTTAAAGGGTATGTTCGCATAACATATACAATGTGACACACACATAGATAAAATTCACAAACAATTTTATTGTTTGCGGGTGGCCAGGAATTGCATTCTTATTCTAACGATTGTTTAGTGTGTTAGAGTGCAATAATGCTGTTTCATTTGTTGTTTCTTTGGCTGCTATATGATTGTTGTAATAGATGTGTTTGTCACGTTGTATTTTGTTTAAAAAAAAAAAAATACTTTTTTTGAGTCAATATTCCTTATATTGAAAGTTTTTTTATTTTACAGGAAACAGATAATATTCCACAATTTAGTCTGTACGTTATTAACATTTTTTAAACATCTTTATCACAGTTTATTGTCTTAATTATAACTCTCCTAAACAAAAATTGACTTTTTTTTATTTAATTTACTCCTTTCTTAGAGTGTGTACGGATAAACAGTTAACCATAAATGGCTGATGCATAATAGTTATTTCAATTACCAGCCTCTTCATAGCAATGTGTGTTTAAATAAAAAAAAAAAAAAAAAGAGTGAAAAGTAAAAGTTTATTTATGTGGTGTCTATGTTTTTATATAAATAATGTCAGTTAATTTTATATGTTTTCATGTTTTTTTTTGGGTAGATGTTTTTGTTCGTAATACATAAAGGTCTTAGCATCTAATATTTGGTAAAGACATTCTTGAAGATGTTATAGTAATATTGTTTTGTGTTACACTGGTAAGTTTTTTTTTGAGAAATAATGTGAGGCAAACAATCAAAAACTTTTATTTAGAGTAATATTGCTTTAGATTTTCTGCTTATTTCACATAACACAACAGTGTTTTTTTTTATTGAAAAAAAAATATACATTGTTGCATAATTAAAGCTTACTTGTAATGTTTTTTTTTAAATTTAAATACAGGGTCTAAATACTTTTTGAATAGAGTATCTCAACCTGTCACAGTTTCTTTTCTACGTATTTTTTTATTTTATTTTGTTCCCTCACATTTCCTGTTACACTTTAAATTTTAACAAGTTTTCTAAACCTTAATCTTGTGTACAGATGCATTCTTATTTCTTTTTCTTATTCGGCTATCAAGTGCACAGATGGTTGAGTAATAGAAAGAAGGCATGTAAGAGTGAAAATTTTGATGCGGGTCGTCAATGTTGTTTTCACTTGGTTTTGGATGTTTCGCGTTGGTGTACACAATCATTTTAAACATATTTACACAATCAAGCACACCTTTCTTTTCCCCTTTTAATGTTTTGTTTTGCAGTAACAGGAATGTAGTTAACATTAACAACATTTCAACTCTATTTTTATAGAGGTTACATTTTCCACATTTAATACATTTTTTCATGGTGTAAATGTTTTTGGGTTCTCAATCAAATTTTAACTTTAAAAGGATTTTTGGCAGTACAATTACATTTTTACTTTCCTCAACTTTGAGTTACATTTTTTCTTTCAACTTAAGGTCATGTGCTTTTCTCTAGGTCAAGGTATATCAGATACCAGGTCATGTGCTTTTCTCTAGGTCAAGGTATATCAGATACCAGGTCATGCGATTTTCTTTTTCACACATTTTTTTTCTTTCATGTGTTTTTACACAAGGTCATGTGTTTTTCTCTCGGTCAAGGTATATCAGATACCAGGTCATGTGATTTCTTTTACACACATTTTTTTTTTCTTTCATTCATGTGTTTTACACAAGGTCATGTGCTTTTCTCTAGGTCAAGGTATATTAGATACCAGGTCATGTGATTTCTTTTACACACATTTTTTTTTTCTTTCATCTGTTCTTTTATACAAGGTCATGCGATTTCTTACACTATTACATTGTTTTTGCCTTTTTTTTCTATATACACTCGGTCATGTGCAACACTTTAGGTCAAGTGCAACATATCAGGTCATGTGGTTCTTTCCTTTTCTCTTGTTTCTCTGATTGAGGATTGTACACGACTTTTACTTGTTTTCTCAAGTCTGGTTCATGAAAACACACAATAACACACAACACTATCATGTCATGTGTTTACATCTTTACACTTTTGTCATGTGATAGGAATCCTTCCCTCGTTAAAAATAACAATTACTTTGTAAGTAGGTATAACGTTGTGCTATTATTTCACTTAACATGACGATACATTCACACATTATTTCACTTTTTTTAAATACATTTTAATAATTTTAATTCAATGTTACACGTGTCAAGCTGATTTGAAACGGGTATTTGTCTCGGTTATTTTCTTTAAAGGTGCATTTTAATAATTCACAGTGTTGTTTACGCACGGATGGTGTCTCCATATTAAATTGGGTTCACGTTTTTTTCAGAGATGTGACAGGTTTGCTCTAATTTTTGCAGTTTCGGTATTTTCTCTGGTCAGTGATACATCATGTCTTTTAAATACTCTTCTACTATAAGCATTAATAGTACTTTATCTGCAGATATCACTTACTTGCATGTTATTGCTACTTCACTTTTATACGCATACTTGTACAGTTACATACCCGTAATTCATTGATTTGGTTAACTACCTGTAGATTCCTTGTTATTTAAAATAATAATAAAACAATGAAACATTATTTTTAAGGTTAATAAAATCAAGGATAGGAAATCTATCACATTCAGTGAGATGGCATTATAATTCTACAGTACACGGTCACAGGTATTTTCGCAGTTCATGTTCGGTATTTTTACAGGTACACAGGTAATGTTTATTTTACTCTCTAGCTAATGTGATATTCGGCAGTTCTTTTTTTTTTCACACACTTCACAGATGTATAACACATAGGTCAGGGTATCTGGCGAGGAGTTAAGCCCGACATCTCTTGTTTTGTTTTTTTTTTTGTTTTTATACACACACTGTTCGGGTATTGCGTTAGCGTCCTCTTTTAAAATTATTGCCTTTCATCACTTTTTCCAACATGACATTTACAAAATTTTTAATCATTTGAGGTTAGATATTGATAATATTTTTCCCAGATCTCTAAATTAGTTCACAGGTCACTGGTTAATTGCAATTTATGCCATTTTGTTACACTTCGTCTACATTTTCTGGTGATATGTGCATTATTTTGGTTCCGGGTGCAGGTATGGAATTTTTGTTCATAGTAAATACACACATTAGTGCATTGCGATTGTTGTTCATTGACTTTTTAACACTAGTTCATCGTACTTTTCAATTCTATGCATGCACAGGGAGCTAATTTCATGCAGTCTAAAAAAATTTCGGTCTCTGTTTTTTTTTTCTTTATCTACACAGTTGTTTTGTATTTTCTTACACATTAGTTCATAGAACCTTAGTTCATAGATTCTCACAACACATTTGTTCAGTGAATTTATATTCACATTCATTTGTTGACAAGAGGGTTTTTAAAAAAAATATATACACAAAACACTTTTCCTCATTGTAGTTCTTGTACTAAAAAAAAAAATCTTATATACATATATATGTGTATTCAAGTAGACATTTTAATTCATTGTTTAGGTTGCAGGTCATCCAGTTTTTCTCTTTGTTCACATTGACATGCTGTTTTTTTTGTGCTTCAGTCATGTTGCACATAAGATACTTAAACTTAATGTAATTTTTTTCACTTTTGACATCAGCAAAATTTCTCTGTGACATTTTTTCTAAATTTCTCGGTATCTTTCTCCCGGTAGTTAACAGATTTCTTTCAATGGGGTAGTTTCCTATTTACATTGATTTCTTATTCAGTCGGTACTCAGTGCTGCATCAAATTTTTTTTTCAGATTTCATGCAGGCAGTTTCCATGCTGCTACATCAGTCTTTAAACAGAAAGGTCTGTAAAACCTTTTACGCACATGCAAAAACCTTACACACACTCATGCAATCTTTAATCGTTCTGTTTTCCAGGTTATAAAATCCATGTTAGATTTTTATTTCTAAATGGTTTCAAATTAAGTTTACTTACATTTTTATAACAGTTTAGTTTTTAAAACATTATTTTTTGGTAAAGTACTGTTGGCTTATAATATTCAGGGAAATATTGTTACATCATTTGTTTTTAAGAGTATGGCAATGATATACTGCAATGTACAAAATTCTTGTGCCTCAATATTTTTCTTCCATTATCATTATTTTCTCATTTAAAATTGTGAAATTTAAAACCCAGTGTATGTTTGTATTCCCTACATATTTTAGCTACATATTTGAATTGTTTTACAATATTTTAATCATCATGTCTCAAATTAATTATAGAAGTTGGAGTATAACCAACATATGTTGCAATCACAAGAATTGCATTATTTGAATAAGTATTTCAAATATTATATAAAATAATCTTCTGGAATTGAAATAAAAAAAAAAAGAAAGTGTGCACACGGAATTTTAACTATCCAGAAGTCAGACTGAGCTCAGCTAATTACTTAAAAAAAAAATTTTTGGTACCAATTTTTTTTACTGGCATGCTTAGATACATGCATAATGGAGACATGATATATGTATACTTATATATCTATATACTTATATACTTATTTTCTGAATGTTTATTTTTATATATGCTTCTTGGTATGCAGGTTAATGAGTAGTATGTGCAAATGCAGAGAGATTCAGCCATTATTTTACGCTGTAATGTACTCATTACAGCTTGTTTTCGTGTCGTGGGGGTGATTATATATAATGGAGATTCCATTATATATAGTTTTTTTGGGGTTAAAATTTATTCCTTTTAAAAAATTGCATTTTTAGTTAATCTTTATAATTTAGGAAGTAGGTATTCATTACGCCCTTTTCCCACAGTTTAATATTCTGTTAAGCATGGAAAAGCGTTCATTAATTCTTTTCTCTTACATGAATTTTCTGATGTAACGGCTAACTGAAATAAAATAAAAGAAAAGCAATTTCTTTCAATCTGCGCTTCTCATAATTCCGTTGAAAATTATCTTTGCGATTTCAATAACTAAAATAAAATCTAATCTTTGTACAGTTGCTAACGATTTCCGTTCTCTTCATAAACATTTTGTCCTGCAAATTATTTCGTGGGTGCGTCTCTTTGATTTAGAGCATAATATGTAAATGTAAGCAGATGGTTTCGCATCGTCCGTTGAGAGTTGATGCAGTTCTCACGAATTTAATCTATTAACCCTTTTGTGCCTGCTCCCATAATTTACAGGTTATCAATTGGCTGTATACTTAACAATGTGTTCTGTCTCTCTCTGCATAATTATCGCCAAGGTCGGCAATTATACAAAGAGTTTTGGCGAAAACCGCAAGCCAAATCGCTAATCAACATCTGTACTGATTGTAACTTTCACTTGGATTTGAACTACTATCCAGTAAGGACCTATTACCTCATGTAGTCTTCATAATTGTGTTTCCAAGGGGTCACTCCCTGAGGAGTATAAGTCTCCGCTCATTCCTGGATATCATAATAAAGAACTTCGAAGAGACATTACTGATGTTTTATTACTTGTGCGGACCTGTCTTATTGCAAACACTTCTTGGAATTTACAGCATAACTTAAAGGCTTTCTCCTGAAAAGGTATTTATACGAGCGGTCACCATACGCCACCCGAAAATCTACTTTATAAATGCTCTCACTGCAGTACTTTGTAGACGGAATAAAAGATCCCGAAGTGCAGAGAGCGGTACGAATGGCAGATGTACAGGATTTAAAGGCTGCATTACTATATGCCTTAAAGTTGGAGGCAGCTACACAAGCCAGCCGAAAAGATCGTCATTCAGTCCGAGGGGCAACGGTAAACAAAAGCTCCGACACTGAGATCGACTTCTTGAAAGAAATTAGGAAAATAAATCAAGAGCTTGAAGCTTTGAAATACGGAAGAACAAGCTCAAGAAGACAAAATCTCACGTGCTGGGGATGCGGTGATACAGGACATCTCCGAAGAAATTGCCCCAAAATCCACGAACGTGAGATAAATTCAAACAGTCAGCAGGGAAACTAAATTTTGGCCATCTCGCGGGGCGGAGGTTGCCAGAGAATGAAAAGCCCCACCTGAAGATCCTCCAGATATCAAAAATGAGTGGCGGTGATAATGAATTATATGTGATAGGCTTTATTAACGGAATTCAGTGCCGTATGATTGTCGATACAGGAGCCAATGTTACAATAATAAGAGAAGATTTGGCTCGAAAATTGAAATGTAAACTCATCTGGACTCCACCATGCGTTACCCTGCGAACTGTGACGGGCGACAAGATAGGCATATATGGAAAGGCAAATTTTACCATCAATTTTGGAGGAACGAAATATTATCATACGGCATATGTGGCTGACATAACAGATCCTTGCTTAATCGGGCTAGATTTTCGGAAGAAGTTTGGCTTCAAACTTGATTTCAAAAATAACAAAATACTCTCAAAATTTGAAGAAATAAGTCTTTTTGGATTAAATAACGAAATTGAATGTAAGCAAACAGTAATAGCCAAAGAAGACATCAATCTAGATCCAAGAACAGAATTTTTAGTTCCACCTGTAATTAAAAATGAAACTAATTACCGATTTGGCCATATAGATTATCCAGAAGACAATAGTTCACAAGCAGGAGTATTGGTGGCTTCTTCTGTAGTAGACCTCTCGAAAAAGACCATTCCAGTCAGAATTGCTAACATCAGTGATAAGACGAGGACTATCAAGAAAGGAGAGGTGATAGCATCATGTGCTCCTGTGACGTGCATAAGTCAAAATTCCAGTCACTCTGAGAAATCTTCAGATAATTTAGTCAAGGATTTGTTACAAAATACGGACTTAGATCCAAACCAGAGAGATGCTGCTGAAAGTTTAATTAGAGAATTCCAAAGTTTATTTTCCCAAACATCTGAAGACTTTGGACGAACTAAAATGGCACAACACCGAATTGACACGGGAGATCATTCTCCTTTTAAACAGCACCCTAGACGATTACCTTTTGCCAAGCAAGAAGAGGTGCAGAATTTAATTAAAGATATGGAAGAAAATGACGTCATCGAACCATCAACAAGTCCATGGGCGTCTCCCATTGTATTAGTAAGAAAGAAGGATGGTTCTACAAGATTTTGTGTAGACTACCGCCGACTGAATGACGTCACCAAAAAGGATAGTTACCCTCTGCCAAGGATTGACGACACTCTCGACACACTTGCGGGCAACACTTGGTTCTCAACTTTAGACCTGAAGAGTGGCTACTGGCAGGTAGAGATCCATCCCGACGACCGCGAGAAGACTGCCTTCACAACGGGACAAGGATTATGGCAATTCAAGGTAATGCCTTTTGGTCTATGTAATGCACCTGCAACTTTTGAACGCCTTATGGAAACGGTTCTCCGGGGGCTGTCATATGAGGCATGTCTTGTTTATTTAGACGATATCATAATCAGAGGAAAATCTTTTGATGAACATCTGAACAACCTCCAGCGGGTGCTACAAAAGTTAAAGGAAGCTAATTTGAAGTTAAGCCTTTCGAAGTGCAGTTTGTTTCGCAATGAAGTCGCCTACCTTGGACACATCATTTCGGCGGAAGGAGTTAGGACTGATCCGGAGAAGATATCAGCCGTGAAAAATTGGAGTCGTCCAGCAGATGTTCATCAGCTGCGGAGTTTTCTAGGATTATGCACCTATTACAGAAAATTTGTCAAAGGCTTCTCGATGATTGCAAGACCACTTCATAAATTAACAGAAACCAATCAAAAATTTATATGGACACAGGAATGTGACGCTGCTTTCGAAAAGCTTAAGTCTTTTGTGTGTAACGTTACTCATTAATTTTTGGTTAGATTCCACCGTTCTGAAACCTACTATCTGAAACATTACTCGTGAAATCTCAGTTAAAATCCTCCATTCTGAAAAGCTCTGAAACCTATAATCTGGAAAATCTCAGTTAGGTTCCACCTTTCTGAGAATTTCCGAAATCTTTAATACGGTATATTACTCATAAGATCTCAGTTAGGTTCCGCTATTCCGAAATCTATCATCTGGAACATTACTCATGAAAATTCATTTATGTTCCTTCATTTTGAAAAACTCTGAAATTTATAGCCTGGAACTTTACGCATAAAGTCTCAGTTAAGTTTCTTCATTGTGAAAAGATCTGAAACATTTCACGGAATATGGTAAATGTTCCCGGGATATCCAGTGGCAGCAATTCTGCCACAGATTTTCACAGGAACTTTACCAAAAATTTGTTTGGAAAATTATGCAAATCTGAAAAGTCCAGAAATCTATAGTCTAGTATGTTAAGGCCCTTTTTCAATAAGTTACTTCTAATTTTCAGCATGATATTCAAAGAGTTTTTAGATGCCTTAGAGTTACAGTTAATTATGGTTCTTGAACATGGTACCGATTAATGAATTAGTAATCTTTGTTGAGAATATAAACAATGATTGCACGCTGAAAGTTAAACATTGCATTGAAAATATTTCTAATTAGTTGTTTTCATTTTTCAGTTGACAACACAAATCTAAAAAAATACAGGATACACTAATAAACAAATTTTAACAAATTTTCGATTTCTCTATATACGTTGGGTGTTTCTTATAGATTTCAAGCTGCTGAAAAAGAATATGTTTGTAAAAAATTTCTATCACCCTCCAATTTTGAGAAATTTCATTGATACGTTTTGGAGTATGTAGGCATCGTATAGGCATTATAATTATATTATATTATTCTCTTTCATGTATTTGATTCACATAAACATTCCTTTTTCTTATTAAAACGATAGAAGATACATCAAGAGAGTAGAAACAGGTCTCCCTAATAAATTTTATGTTAGCGATCTTGAACAGACAGCTCTAGCCACCCCCACAGTATTTGACTTTAACGCAAATCTCTGACAGTGAAAGCTTATCTTTCGGGGCAAATACATTACTATTTCTTTGTTCTGTAAGACTTTTTAATTAAATTTTGATTATAATTATTGCATTTTCCTCTACAATATGTAAAACATGTCTAGAGGATGCGTTAATGAACCCGATTCTTTTTGCTGTATGTGCGGGGAGCTTACTTTGAAAAAACATCCATGCGCCTATCATATGTACTTTGGATATAAAGTAGGTGAACGAGATAAGAAATGGACACCTCGTTCTTGTTAAACACAATGTGCTACAAACCTCCGGACGTGGATGAAAGGTACAAAAAAGTGTATATCCTTTGCTATTGTTGTACTTCTTGATTATAGGTGCGATGATTTGAGGCACCTTGATGTTTAATATTTACACATAAAAAACACATGTTAAATAAAATATAACTTTATTAAAACATCGTCGGTTCGCATACCCGACAAGGGAGTATCTTCATCCAAGATCATAACAAACCAACAACAGTTAATGGGTTACCGTCAACTGTTAGTCAAGTGAAAGTTGAAGTATCTTCCATTAAACATAAATATATAACATCCCCCTTCTTAGTTATATAACAATCTACATTATTCATATGAAACATTTCAACTATAATAAATTAATCACATATATAATCATCTAAGTATTGAGGTCGTTTTACAATACGGCCTGTTCGGCTGATGACATTGCTTTGTACACTTACACTTTTAGCTATTGGACTAGATATGGCATTATTAAAGGAAGCATTATTGTCTGGAAGATCATCAAGCATGTTATCAAAATATTGATGAGGGGTTTTAGATAATTTTAAGAACTTTCTATTTCTTATGAGGATTCTTCCAGAATTAGTTTTTATTTTATAAGATCTAGGGTTTTCTGTTTTACAGAGAATAATGGCAGGTTCCCATAATTTAGTTTTAACATTTTGAGCAACAATTTTATCTCCTTGTTTGAGTTCCTTTAAAGTTTTACTATGTCTATCATAATATTGTTTTTGTTTTTGCTGTCTCCTTAAGAATTCTATGTTAACATCTTTAAAGAGTTCGGGATTAAGAAATTTATTATTAATGGGTAATTTTGTACGCAGTCTCCTGTTAAACATTAATTGGGCAGGAGATAATCCTAATCCTGAAATTGGTGTGTTACGATATTCGAGTAAACCTATTGAAGGCCTGCGGTTATCCTCAAAAGCTTTTTTAAAAATTGTTTTACAGATACCAACTGCCTTCTCAACCATTCCATTACTCTGAGAATAATGGGGGCTAGTAAATGTTATTTCAATATCCCATCCTTTCCCAAAGTTTTTAAATTCATAACTGTTAAATGGGACATTATCACAGATAATTGTTTCCGGTATCCCAAACCTTGAAAAAATTTCTTCTAACTTAATAATAATTTCTGCAATTGTTTTATTTTGTATAGATACAATCTCAATCCATTTTGAATAGTAATCAATTAGAACCAAATAATTACCATTATGAAAATACATTAAATAAATCTATTCCGACTCTTTGAAAGGGTCGAGTTGGCACTTCATGTGGTATAAGAGGTTCTTTGCATTGAGAATTTTGAAATTTTTCACAAATACTACATTTAGATATCATGTTTTCAATGTCACGATTAATACCTGGCCAATACATTAATTCTCTAGCCCTACTTTTGCACTTTTGGATACCCAAATGTGATTCATGGATCAAAACCAACATATCTTGTCTTAATATCTTAGGTATAATAATTTTGTCATTCAAAAACACTAAACCCTCTGTACAAACAATATCATTTTTTAATTTGTGATAATGCATCAAGTGTTTAGGCATTTGTTTTTTTTCAGGCCATTCATTTTGATAGTACTGACTGATTAATTTTAATTCATCATCCTCCCCAGTAGCTTTCTGAAACTGTTGAAACCTACTTTCACTCATTGGTAAAACCTTAGAGATTGAATGTACCATGTTTAACATGTCATCATCCGCCACTTTTTCTTTAATGTATGCTCTAGACAATGTGTCTGCAATATACATTTTACTTCCAGGTAAGTATTTTACAGTGAAATGATATTTCAACAGTTTCATTAGCATTCTCTGTAATCGACAAGAAATTTTAGAAATAGGTTTGTGTACTATTGATGTTAATGGTTTGTGGTCACTTTCAACTACAATCTTATGACCATAAACAAAATTGTGGAACTTTTGAAATGCAAACACTATGGCTAATAACTCTTTTTCGATTTGGGCATAATTTTGTTCAGCATCAGTTAGACTTCTTGATGCAAACGCTACTGGCTGCCCTTCTTGCAATAAGCATGCACCTAAGCCACCTTTGGAGCTATCACACTGAAGTGTAATAGGCAGAGATTCATTAAATACTTTTAGAACTGGTGTTGAACTGATTAGTTTTTTAATAGTTTCAAAACTGTTGTCCTGTTCAGGACCCCATTCAAAATCTACATCATTTTTTAATAGACTTCTTAAGGGAGAGGTAACGGTTGATACATTCGGTATAAATTTAGAGAGAAAATTAATCATACCTAGTAACCTTTTAATATCACTTTTACAAGATGGTTTTTCGAGATTGACAATAGCTCTAACATGATTTGGATCTGCCCTTATTCCATTTTTAGATATTAAAAAACCCATATATTTTACCTCAGGTACTTTAAACTGAAATTTATCTTGGTTGAATTTTATATTATTTGCTTTGGCTCTTTCGAGAACCTCTATCAAAATTCTGTCATGTTCTTTTTCGTCTTTGCCTGCTATTATTAGATCGTCATAGTAAATTTCTACCCCATTAATATCCCCAAACATTTTCTGATTTTTTTTCTGAAATACCTCAGGAGCAGAACAAATGCCCTGGGGAAGTTTATTAAATTTATATCTACCAAAGGGAGAATTAAAAGTGCATAACTCTGAACTTGGCTCATCCAATGATATTTGCCAAAATCCGTCTTTCAGATCTAGCACAGAAAAACACTGTTTGCCCTCCAATTTGTGTATTATCTCATCAACTGAAGGCATAACATGATGCTCACGCTTAATTGCTTTATTAAGGTTTCTAGGGTCGATGCATATTCGCAATTTACCATTAGGCTTTTCGACAACCACTAAACTATTAACCCAATCTGTTGGTTTATTTATTTGAGATACAATGCCCAAGTTTTCCAATTCATCAATAGTGACTTTAAGCTTTTGATGTAAAGATAAAGGTACCCTTCTAGGGGCGTTTATTATAGGATGCACATCAGGTTTTGTTTCAATATGATGTGGTTCCCCAGGAAAATTTCCCAATCCTTCAAACACAACTTTATAATTTTCAATTACTTTTATTTTGGATACAAGAGAAACACTATCAATATGCTTAATTAATTGTAATTTTTCACAAGCTTGTAACCCTAAAATTGGCTTAGCTGTAACATCAATGACAACAAATGTAAGCAAAACATTAGAAAATTTTTCAGTACTGCAAACTAGATCTATATAACCAACAGGTTTCAGCTTATTGTTTCCATAGGCTACTAAGATAATATCAGTTGAGTTTAATTTATGCTCTAAATTTAATGTTTTGAAAATATTCAAAGGTAAAACATTGACTTGAGCACCTGTGTCAAGTTTAAAAGATATATGTTGGCCTTCAACTGATATAACCTTAAGCCATTCATTACACTTAATAGAATTAATATCATGCACACTATCAATAAAAAGACTAATATTAGAGTTATTAGGATAAAAATTTGAGTCACTATTTTAGGGGTGAACATTAAAGTCACTAGCTTGTACTTCATTTACAGTTCTATTTGTATATCTTGCAGCTGATTGCTGAAACTTACCTCTACACACAGCTGCAAAGTGATTTTTCTTTTTACACTTGTTTCACAGTTTATTATATGCTGGACATTGACCCTTTAAGTGGGTTCTACCACAAGCCTGGCAATCCACAGTATTGGGCCTTCTAGTTGGATGTTTGTTTAGAGCATCAATAGTACTAGCTGAATCGTTAATAGCTTCTACTTGTCTTCTACTGATTTCACAAGCACGAATGTTATCCACGGCTTTTTGTAGAGTTAATTGGGGTTCTCTCAAAAGTCTCTCTTGCAATCCATGGTCATTTACACCCAACACCATCCTGTCGCGAATGAGGCTGGTCTTCTGGTCTGCGAAGTTGCACGATGCTGCTAGCGTTTTCAATTCAGTTACATAAGAGTCAATATTTTGGCCTTCTTTTTTAGAGCATGTAAAAAATTTAAATCTTTCAAAGACTTCGTTACTCTGGGGTAAGCAATAACTATCAAATTTTTTAATCACTGCATCGAGTGTTCTCGCCGATTCGTCATCTTCAAATGCAAAAGTGTTGTAAATATTTTCACTTTCATCTCCAATGAGGTTTAGGAGTATGGCGATCTTTATCTGTTCTGATTTTTCACTCTTTTCTGACGCTAGCAAAAAATTGTTGAACTTGAGTTTCCATTTACACCAATTCTCTTTTAAATTTCCGCTAAATATCATGGCTCCAGGCGGTCTAAAAGTCTCCATTTCCGCTGTAAACGTATTAGCCGAACACACAAAAGTTCGCACGCAGGTTGCAAAGCGTGGATTCTATAATCCGTTTTAATCGGATTTATTATTTACCTGACACCATGTTGTACTTCTTGATTATAGGTGCGATGATTTGAGGCACCTTGATGTTTAATATTTACACATAAAAAACACATGTTAAATAAAATATAACTTTATTAAAACATCGTCGGTTCGCATACCCGACAAGCGAGTATCTTCATCCAAGATCATAACAAACCAACAACAGTTAATGGGTTACCGTCAACTGTTAGTCAAGTGAAAGTTGAAGTATCTTCCATTAAACATAAATATATAACAGCTATACCCGTGATATGGCACATGCCGAAGGATCAAATAACCGACTGCTACTAATGTATTACAAAAATTAAAGGATTCTTTGCAAGAAGGAAACACAAAATTAAGTACACGAACTTAGATTCAGCATTGTGACCAGCATTACATAATGATGATTTACAAATACCGAAACCTCCAGAGAATTTTACATATGATGATGCAACAGTAGAAATGGAAATCGATGAAACTGAAACTTCCTCTACATGTGATATGAACTATTCTCTTGGCATAAATAAGTCTGCACTGGAGTCTGCATGGGTCAAAATACATAGGTCCGGTCCCAAACCGACCCATAGGGAAAAAAGTTCGGTCCGTTCTAGAAAAATGTTAAAATCATAATCCGGACCAGCCTGGAAAAAAGTTTAAATCGTAGCCCGCACAGCCATTTCGTATGGAGGAGTTCTGACCAAAAATACTTATTATAACTTTTCGTTTTTCATATTTATACTTTTTATTATTAAAGAATCGCCAAAGGCTATGATATATTTATTTTATCAATGAATCTCTATGTATATGTAAATGTTTGACTTATATTTTAATATCGTTAATTCATATTCAATGCGTTGGAGACTTTGAAAAATGTTATAGAGTAAAACCCTTTAAGACGGAATTACATAGGGAAAAAAATACGTTATAGACAAATGATCTACTTAGGAGGTGTCTAACTGCAGTTATTTTTCTCAGGTATTATTCTATTTATTTTCCATGGATCAACAAATTTTCCGTTTAAGGCAGGATTTCGTCATAGCAGATTTATTTCATTTGATTTATTGTATTTAAATTTCCTTTAAATATGCTATTATTTTTTTTTTTTTTTTTTTTTTTATTTTTTTTTTTTTTTGTAAAATAAAAACGATTTCAAAATCTATGTGCTTTTCGTAAAAATTTTAATTGAGCTAAATTTTGTTTATTTTATGCGCGTATCAGGTCAGACAGTGATTTTTAATACGGATTGTGTCGAGACTGGGGTTGAAAATTTCGTCCTGTGCAATGTTAGGCCCGGCCAAACGAGATTTCAGTAAAAAGTAAGGTGCCTGGCCCGGCCTGTGCTGAGAATACAGATTTTTTTAACAGCCTCTAGAGGACGATAAAAAGCCCGAAGTTGTGAGAGCTAAATTTATGAAAAAGATTTAATCTGCATCTTAGAAAAAGCATTGTTTTAAATAACTGACGAACATTTAAACAGTACTGTAAAGAGATGGAAATGAGAAAAGTTAAATTAGCTAGTTTGAACTACAGAAAAGAGTTACTTTACACTTTCAGTTCTTTAAAAAGCTTTAAACATTTTATTGGGAGCCAAACTTTATTTAAAATTTTAAATTCGTTTTTCTGCATGATAAAAATTTTCCCCACTACTTCTCGTCTTTAAATCATTAAAAGTTTAGAAGTGTTGAAGAAAAAAAAAATCATTGAAGAAACATGCCATTTTTGATTACTTTACACTAGTTTTGTTTCGGCAAATTTGAAAAAAAAATATTTACTTTTGAAGATATGCTTTTTTTAAAAAATATATCATTTTTTAAAGAAATATTTTTCGTAGTTTTAAAATTAATATTGAAAAAAAAAAAAAAAAAAAAAAAAAAAAAAAAAAAAAAACGGAACAAAACTAAAATTAGATTTTTATCTTTAATGAAATGTAAAGAAATTGAAATCCGATAAAATGTGTTTCGAGTTATAACGATTTTAAATTATCCCATTTAAATTAATACTAATCATTTAAAATTTTTATAAATTTTATGAGAAATTTTAGGATGTGATTTTCTTAACAAATTTTATGACTAACAATCACAACAACAACAAAAAAAAAAATGATCAAAATTCTAACTCAAAAGATAGATTTTTTACATGTTTCCTAGAACTGTTAAAGTAACATTGTTTTCTGAACTGCGTACATTTCAATTTGTGTCTAATCACTTAAAATCCGATGAATTATTTAAACAGTTATAACTCTGCGAGTTTTGAAGATACGAAGATGCAATTTTTTGTGTCTAATTCAGGACTAGATAAGGAAAGTTTTCCTAATTGGAATTTTTATCCTGCGGGGGGTCGTATAAAAATTTAATTTTCGTAATTTTCCAAATAGACCCCCCCCCCCCTTGGAGTTGCAAATTATCTTATCTAAAATGCTACCTTTTTTAATGAATTTTTGCAATTAGAAGTATGGGTCAAGGGGCAATATTTAAGGAGATAGCCTATTGTTTCGATATTTACGACTCACCCTGTATATATGTGTGTATAATATATTTTTTATTATATACATTTTTCCGTTTTAGGAAGGTTTGCGTTACATAAAGATTAGTTTATAGCAGGTTTTACTGCATGCAGTAAAGAATTACCATTGCTATTATTGCCGCTCAATTAAATGTTTTACTTATTTATTTCTTATGACATATTATTTTCCGTTTTAAGGACGTTTACGTTATCAAGATAATCGTTTTAAATAACAATCACACGTTTTAATAGAGTTTGCTTTTACAGCATATAATCACTATTTCTATTTAAAATACTCAATTAACTGATGAGTTTTTTTTAATGTACATTTTATTTATTGTTATATGTTAATTGTTTCTTGTTTTAGGACGTATTTCTTTATATAAACATGCGTTTATAACATATTTTATTGTTTTCTGTAAAGTATCGCTATTTCTATTGCTACCATTAAATTATAATTTGTTTTATTTACTTATTTTGACATATTAATGAATTTCCGTTTTATGGAAGTTTACGTTATCGAGAGATTTGTTGTAGCAGATTTTGCTTTTTCTGCATATACACTGTAAAAAATAATTGTAATAAAACAGCCCACTTTTCAACGATATGTGTTTATTAACAGCATCAAACTATTAAAAAACGCATCGCTGTTTTTCTCCAGCCTAATTGTTTTACGACAGCAAAATTCTGCCTACGAGAACTTCATTGGCAACAGGTACTTACTGTAGGGGAAGTGAAGCGAAGAAGATCTGTGTCGGCCATGTTTTTATTTTTAGTTTGTAAACAGCGCGAGAACCACGTTGATTTGCGTAAAAAAGAATCAATTAAAGATAATGTGAGTACTATTCATTTTTATTTAATAATGTAGTTTTATGTTTGATTATGAAACTTTCTTCTAATATAGCAAACATTTATATATGAGTCAAATAAGCCTAATTTTGTGAGATTATTAAAAAATAACCAGGAGGTCATTGCTTAATGATGTAATTTTTCCAGATGTTTATACTATGTATTATAGTTAATATAACTTGCATTCTTGAATGTAAATGCTCTGAGAATAAGACACATTATGGAAGAACAATTAAATAAAAATAATATCTGATTGCAAAATGCCAAAATTGTGCATAAAAATATGCACAGTGCATTATAATAGTCTTAGTATACTGTGTATTATAATACAGATCTGTATTGAGGTTTGTGTAAAATTTCACATAAAAGGAACAGAAAACTTCAATTGGTCTAAGCCATATAAAGTCGGAAAAAAACAATTTATGTTTTATATTTTATGGACCAGTAAATTTGTTAGGTATTAATTAATCCATTCACTGTGGATAAAGAAGTAATACGTACTGCTTATAAATGCTGTAAAAATGCTTAAAGATTCTCTGGCTAAATAATGTTTTGTAAAATGTACAAAACCCTTTTGCACATCAAATAACTTTGTATTTATACCCAAAACTAAGTCTTTGCTTTATTATTCCAGAATTATGAGATGAACAAAACTTTTACAAGATTGATTGCACTTACTTTGAGTGGTGAATACAGGGGGGGGGGGGGGAGGAGGTTATAAACTCCATCTGAACAAAGAAAATTTTTAAGGAAATTTAAAAATAAAATGTATATATATTTTTTCTTTTTTGAAACTCTACTTAAGAAACTCTACTTCTTGCTCAGGGTTGAAAAATTTTCAAAAAATCGATTTTTTTTTAATGATCTAGTTTGATTATTCAATTAATTCTCAACCCAATGCAAAAAACCGCAAAAAAATATTTGCATTTTTAACTATCAACACTTTCATGTCCGCACCCATATAATTTCAACTTTAAGTCAAACTACTCATTTCAACTTTAAGTCAACTTTAAGTAACTCAAAAGATTTTTTTTGTTTTTTTTCGTTCAGCAAAAAAAATTGTATTTGTCAAATGGTCATTTATAGAAGCATTGGGGTTAATTTTTTTAATTAAGTTTAAATATTACAAAATAATAATAAATAATTTTTTTAACGGAAATCGACCTTCTAAAGTTATTTGTAAAAAAATATACAAAATGGGTTAGGGTGGAGGATTTGTAATAAGTAAATGGTAAATATATAAATAAACCAAGATAAATAAAAAATAAATAAAATGGTATAGGAAAGCAAAAATACATTTTTAAAAATATACATTGTGAAATTAAAAAATTGGTAAATTAAAAAATTTACCATGAATGTACAAAGATACTGAGATATCAAAAGAATAAAAGAAAGGTTTAAAAAATTCAAATATTAAGTTATTTCAAAAGCAAGGTTTGTCTTTTACCACAATATATAGAAATACTAAGCATGGGCGGATCTGGAGAGTTCTCAATGGGGGGGGGGGGGGGGGGTCATTTTAGAAATTTGGAAACTCCAGTCTGATGCACGGCTCGGATATCATTTTTTTAATACGGGTCAAAATTCGTCCACTTTTTTGCTGTGGGTCTGCTTCCACTTTTTTTTTATCCTGGTCGGGTTAATCTCTACTTGGGTCGTGTTTGAGTCCGGTTTACTTCTACTGTTTGATGCAGTTCAAATTAATTTGAACAGTGTGGAAAACAGCGGGAAAAAACGGTGTGTCTAGATCCAGCTCTGTTGAAAAAATCAGACCCGACCCAGTTCTGAAAGTGTGCAGACCTGACCCAGTCCCAGTATAATAAATTAAAGTTGGCACGACCCAGGTCGGGTCGCACCGATCTTGAGTTTAGGGCCAACAACTTTTCCGTGCGGGCATCTAATGTCACTCTGCAGATCCTTTATTGGGCTTAGGGGGGGGGGGCAGTCGTTTCCACCCCTTCTAGATCTGCCATTGATACTAAGTATAATGCATTGAAACTTTCAAATCACATTTTAAAAGATAAATTGTCAAATTATTTTCAAAAATGCAGTTTAAATAGCATACAATTTATTGAAAATATTAAAATAAAGCAAGTTAAACCAAAATAATAAAAATTTATGAGCATTTCGAATGCCGATTTCTTTTGAATGCATAAAAACTATGTTAAAAACATTAAAATAAAGCATATTAAATCGAAATAATAAAAAAATTATGCTAATTTTTGTTGAATGCATAAAAATTTAGAGTTTTAAAGTATTTATTTACTATTTATATCCAATTTTGTTTTTTTTTTTGGATTGTATTTTAATGTTTAACCTCTGAATTTAAGAAATTTTAAGCATGACATTGCTATAAATGACCATTTGCTGAAAGCCAGTTTTTTCATGCAGCTAAAAAACTTACTTTTGTCCAGTGGTCATTTATAGCAGCGTTGGGCTTAAAATTTTTTGAAATAAAATTTAATCATTACATTAAAAAAAAAAAAAAAAAAATCAATAGGAATGGGCATTTTTAATGTTATTTGTAAAAAAATATACAAAAAGAAGTGTGGTGAGGGGTTTGTAATGAGCAAATGGTAAATACATAAATAAATTGAGATTTAAAAAAAATTAAATAGTAAAGAAAAGCAAAAATATATTTAAAAAAATATAAATTGCAAAATTGCAGCCATTAAAAATAGTTAAATTACAAAATCAAAATAATGAAAAAAGTTTTAAAAATATAAATTGTAAGTTATTTCAAAAATAAGGTTTGGCTTTTCTCCACTACATAGAACTACTAAGTATAGTATACTGAAAATTTCAAATAATATTTTAAAAGATAAATTGTTAAATTATTTTTAAAAAATGCAGTTGTAAAAGCATACAATTTATAAACAATGTTGAAAATATTAAAATAAAGCAAATTAAAACAAAATAATAAAAATTTATGTTAATTTAAAATGTCTATTATTGTTGAATGCATAAAAACTATGTTGAAATTATTAAAATAAAGCTAATTAAATCAAAATAATGAAAATTTATGTTCATTTGAATGTCGATTTCAAGTTGGATGCATAAAAATGACTTTTTAAGTATTGATTTATTTTTTATTTTATTTATTTTGTGTGTTTTTATTTATTTATTTTGTCTGTTTACGAATTTCAAATTATTGCATAAGTACATGGAGGGATTTTTATATATATATTGTTCGTTTTTAAAACCCTCTTTTTGAAAATAATTTAACAGTTTGTCTTTTAAAGTGTAGAATCTTTCATTATTTTGATATTTTCAATGTTATCTTTTTAAAATTTTTGTGTTTCCTTAAAGAAAAAGTTAAATTATTTTGTAAAAATTGTATGCTTATTGTTAATTGTGTATCCTATTTTTGAAACTAACTTAATTTTCTTTAAAATGTTTTTATTTTGATATTTTCTATATTTTATTCTCAGTATTTTTATGTATTGGAGTAAAAGTCAAGTCTTGTTTTTGAAATAATTAACAATTTATATATTTAAAATCAAATTTTCTCATTTTGATTTTCCAATCTCAGTATCCATTGATCTTTTATGACTGTAATTTCACAATTTGGATTTTTAAAAAATTATTTTTTCCTTTACTGCATCGTTTAAAAAAAAACGAACTTCAGATTTTCTATGTATTTACTATTTGCTTATTACGAATTATCTCATGCTTCAATTCTTCTCCACGCATGTTATTTTTCAATAATGAAATTTATGTCGACAGTTTCTGTTGAATTTTTTTTATTATTATGGCTTTTCTTTGTTTCTTTTTCTTTTTTTTTTTTTTTTTTAATGTTTAATCTCTGTATCAGCAGTTTTAATGTTTTTACATAAACAGATATCGCAAGAATTATTTTCAAAAGTAAAAGTATTCTTTGATTTTATTCAAGAGAGTAAGTTTTGTATTATTAAAGGTGCTAAAAGACAAGAATAAATGGCTGGTGCTGAAAAAAATGTGAACTTTATGAACAAATTAGAGAGAAAAAACCGATCAACAAGATTTTCCTGAATTTGATCAACGAAATTCCCAGTTTTCTGTGCCTGATTAAAGAAACTTGTAATTCTTCCATGCCTGATCAGTCAAATTTGTACTTTTTGCAAAACCAATTGACAAAATTCGCAATTTTTACGAAGCCAAGTGAGAAAATTTGTGATATAACCTCGCCATCAACAAAATTTGCAATTCTTATGAAAGCAATCGAGAAAATTCCCGATTTTTTCCGCGTCTGATCTATAAATTTTGCTATTTTATACAAAGTGAATTTTTCTGAACCTAATTGACAGAATTTGCAATTTTTATGAAGCCGATCGATGAAATTAGAGATTTTTATGAAGCTGCTCAATGAAATGTGTAATTTTTAGAAAGCTGATCGATGAAATTCACTATTATCTTCACATAATCGACGAAATTTGCGATTTTTTGATTTTTTGATTTTTTTTTTTTTTTTGCATGATTACAATTTGCGATTTTTATAAAACTAATTGAGAAAATTCACAGTCTTTCTGTGACTGATCAACAAAATTCGCGATTTTTATGAAATTGATAGGCAAAATTTGCAATTTTTACAAAGCCAATCGATAAAATTCACGATTTTTTTCTCACATGATCGACAGAATTTGAGTTTTTTTCAAGCCTGATCAATGATTTTTTTTGCGCATGATCAGTAAAATTTTTATGAAGCCAATCGACGAAATTCATCATTTTCGGCACCTCATCAACATATCGATCGACGAAATACTTGCAAATTTTCTCTCTCAGACCAACGAAATTTCAAATTTTTAGAAATCTGATCAATAAAACTAACGATTTTTTGGTGTTCGAATGACAAAATATGCAGTTTTTCCACCCGTAATTAAAGAAATACAAATGTTGCCATGCCCGACTAGCAAAATTTGTGATTTCTGTATTAATTTTGATGAAATGTGCATTTTTTTACACAACAAGATGAAACTCGCACTTTTTTCACCTTATAAACTGAGAAAATTCATGATTGTTTTGCAGCTGACCAACGAAATTTTCAATTTATCTGCACATTGTAAAATTTGTGATTTTTCCGTGTCTTATCAATGAAATTAGCGATTTTTTCATCCCTGATCAACAAAATTTGCAATTTTTTCTTATCCGATCAACAAATTTTGCGTTTTTTTCACACAATAAACCGAGAAAACATGCTGTTTTTTTAAAATTGATGAATTTAATGTGCCATTTTTACCAGCATCATCAGCAAATGACAATTTTTTTCTTGCTCAGTCAACGAAATGTGCGATTTTTTGTGTTCGACCCACAAAATGTGTGATTTTTCTATGCCTGATCGACAATAGTTTCTATTTTTTCGTGCCCGATCGGGGAAATTTTCTATTTTTTTCTAGCCCCATTGGCAAAACATGCTTTTTTCTGCACTTGATCAATGAAATTCATTTTTTTCCATGCCGTTCAATGAAATTTACTTTTTTTAAGTGATGAAATTTTATATTTTCCCAAGGTAAATTGATGGAATTTACGATATTTTCCTGTGACTTATACACAAAAATTGCAATTCTTTCCGGATATGAATTCACGAAACTCGCAGGCCACACTTTACCGAATATTAAAAAAAGAAAAAAAAAAGTTAAAATTACATTGGATTTAAAACGTTACATTTAAAAATCTCATTTTTAAAAACCATTATCTTCTAGCAATTGGTTGTTTAGTTGTTATATTGTTAAAAAATACAAGGAAGCTAAGACTGCATTGACTAAGTTACTTTTATATTAGCTGATTCTGTAATGTTTAAATAATCTTATTTAATAAAATGCGAAATCAGCCCTTAATAGCAAGTCACTAGGCCTTACAACCCATTCTGTAAAACAGAAAAGAATGAATAGCCATTTATAAATCAATTACCACTGGTTTTTTTCCATTATTATTATTTAAATTAATTAATCTTCTGTAAATTTTTTAAAGCCCATCAAATAAACTGATTTTTAGTGTCGAGAAGGAGGGTGACAAGCCCCATAAGTTATGTACTCCAATGTTTGGTGAAAATTTTTCATTCATTTATGTAAACCTTTATGTTTACAAAATGTACTTAGAATTTTTTTCATATTAATAGGAACCAAATCGGCTGTACTTTTTATTCCAAGAAAAAGCTTCAGTCAGTATGTAATGGCAGATGATGATTTAAAGATTGGTTTGCCACGTACTTTGTCTTCAGTCTTGTTTATTCAGAAGAATACCAAGTAAAAATGGAATGTATTCTGAGGTAAGCCCAATTCTCAAAAAGTTTTGTTTTCAGTTATTTTCCTAAGGTAAAATTTGGTTTGATGGTGCTGTTCAGTGTATCAAATTCAAATCCAGAATTTCAAAACTCAGATTTATTTAAAATCAAAACATTTTCCTAATTAGCTCATTTTTTTCATCTCGTTTTTTTTTTTTTTTTAAATCTCATTAGTTGTTTAGATTTATTTAAAAAGTTTTTTAATGCAGTAGATTCTTGATTAATTGGGATCAAATTATCCAGGTTGCGGATTAACCGGGAGAGTAAAAATCTCAGTTTTGAATGCAGTTTATTATGTTGATGCTGTATAGAAACTAGTAAAAAACATCACGATTAAGAAATCATGGAGGAGATTTTTATCAGATGAAGAAACTGAAATTCCAACAGAAGATAACAATAGTACTGATATGCAGAGTGAAATCTTAGAACATTTGAAACTGTTTTGAAATTGAGCATAAAGAAGCAATGCAACAATGGATTAATGAAACTTTGAAATTAGAATACTACGAAGTTTTAAATGATGATGATTCTTGACGTGTGTCACTTGTGATTCAGAGTTTAAAAAAAGGGAATTTCAAAGTATTTCTTTAAAATAATGAAAAACACCTTATAACTTATCAAAAGTTAACTACAGTGATGCATTAGTACATATTGAGGCATTACTTGATTACTTGGAGTTAGATTAAAACAGACATGCTGAAAAAGTTATATAGAGAAATTTGCATAGTAAAACTCGTCGAAGAAAAAAAAAACTGGATTCCTGTCATTTTAATCTTCACAAAAAGTGACAACTACATTCTTTGTTTGTTTGTACTAATTATGAATCCAAATAACATTAAAATTTTTATTCATTATTTTTCTTTCATATCAAATAAATCATTAATGTCCTATTGTGTAATAATTTGACACTTTTTATCCTTTTTCCAAAATTTGTACAAATCTGAGATATTTACTTAAATCACTTGCATTTTTTATCTTAGACACAAAGACAACTTCATCAACACTTAATCAAAACATAAATATCAATAATTTGACAGAAAACAGTTGAAAATACTAATTGAATTACCTTTTGTATTTGCAAGCATTTATATTCAATATGTTTACAATTGGACATACACAATCTATAAATCAATTTAAGTTTTTTTTTTTTTTTTGAATGAATGAATGAATTTTTGAGTTTTTGCAATTTTCATTCTTAATTTTAGTCTGTATAACTCACTACTTTCATAAGTTATTTTGGATATTGACATTGACTAATGGTAAAATAATAAAAATAAGTGTAAATGAATTTGCAAGTGGTCATTAATATTTAAATTAGTAATCATAAAAATTAATGTTAGTAAGTCTTCCATTAATGTTTTTGTGTAATTTGATTTAAGAATAAAAATGTATGTAACTTAATTAAATTATTAATAATCTAATTTTAACCAAAGTTTATTAAAGCTAATGTATTAAAAAGTGTTTGGTATAGAAAATTTTTACTTTAGTTAATCCCTAATTAACGACACAAAGTAATTTTTATGCATATTTGCATGAAATAACTCTTTTTATTCACAAACACACACAAAACAAGAAAAAAAACTGGTTTTTTAAAATTTATATTTTATATTTAAAAAAACCTTGCTTTTGAAATTTGGTCTACCATGACAAAAAGGTTGTCATTATCCTGCTCTGGGATTTTTTGATACTATATTCCACAAAATTGAAAAGATGGAACTCAATTTAAATGTTATCTTTTTTTGTTTCTTATAGGGCTTGATGGAAATTCTTCCAGGTTCTTCAAGTAGCAAGTGAGAGATGAACAAAAGTGTGAAACTTGTGAAAGATTTGGCAAACTGTAAAAACATGTGGACAGAGTGATTTAAATTAATTATTAGTTAAAGAATTAAGAATAAAACTATTTTCTATGTCTTGCTGCGATTTTTGAGATTTTTATTGAAATTCATGTTTGTTTATAGTCGTATGTGGTTTCAATTTATAGACAATGAATAAATCTCATCAGGTGAAGGTTTAATATAAGATTCACAAATTGCCGACATAATTTGGAAATCAGGGGAATTATGGAAAATCAGTAAGGTTTGTCTGTCAAAAGTAAAGGATTTTTGTAAAAATAATCTAAAATCAGAGAAATATGTCTGCATGTAAAAATATTTGTTTTCTTGCCAAACAAATCAAGTTTTTTTTTTGTTTTGTTTTTTTCTTTTTTTTATGTATCATATTTTTTCTACAGTTGCTCTCAATATTTAAATAATAATTGCACATGGTATAAATTATAAATAAACATAAAATGATCACAAGTTCACATCTTCTCTGGATAGCTCATATATTAAAGACAAGTTACCAATTTTTGAAAATTTTAAATTACATACTTGCATAACCTTTGACCAGATGGTCAGCTTAACTGTTAATGCCCAACTTTTTTACACTTCTGTTAATTCTTCGGCACAGTTTGTGTTGTAACAAATCCATATTCAAAATATTTTTAAGTTCAAAATACATGTACGAAAAGACTTCCAAAATGGCTTTTATCTTGAAAGGTGAATGCATCTATTAAGGGTACACTTTTTCACTTCCTCAAATTTATATATGTGAGCGCTTAAATCTCTGAATAGTGGGCACCTCTCAATCTACATACATGTAATATATATATGTGTATATAAAGTATCAAAAATACAATGCATGTATTTTCATGTATATCAAAAATGAAATGGTTTTTAAAGAAAGCATAATCTGTAATTGCATTTCTTTTCACATTTTCATTTTATCTCTCATAAATTAAATGGAATGTATATTCACACATTTTCAAATGTGTATTTATTGTCATTGGGAACATAGTTTAGCTTAAATTTTGTATAAGTCCCAACAATCTGAGTTGCAAAAAACCTATACATGACCTGCGAATTTTTTCTCTTGTAAACTCAGTCTGCAGAAAAAAAAATTAGATTCATTCTGAGCCGAAAAAATATATTTAAGATAACCCTACTCAGAAGTTTTACTATATTTAAATATAGATAGGTTTATTTTTCATAATAGCTTTAAAACATGATTTACTTTCATTTCATTGCAGGTTGAAATACTTCGGGTCGGGTTGTGGGTTGCAGAAATTTATTTTTGCGGGTTCTGGTCAGGTTGTTGGGTTGATTTAAAATGGAATTTGCAGGTCAGGCTGTATCTGACCCAGTATCTAGTAAATAGGGAAGGGCTGATCCTTCATGAAATGTAATGCCATAGTTTTAGAATAAGTGATGAGAAATCCAACCTATATTTAAAAATATGGTATGTATATTGTTAATAATGAAAATCAAAGAAGTCTGATAAATTTACTCAAGGAAAAAATCAGGGGTATTTTGTTTTTAAAAGGGGTTCTGAGTATTCAATTTTATTTTATAATATTTAAACTTGGAAAATATCCATGATATATATTTTTATTATTTCTGGGCATATTGCTAAAATTTTTCTTTAATATTATGAAATTATGTATTTTAATTTGTTACACAGTGAGTGCGTAGTTTTGCTTATCAGTGTATTTTGTGGTACTTAGTATTTTATTTGAAATTACAATTTGAAACCAAAATAAACTCACTGTAATAGTAAACAATTTGAGTGTGAATAAGTGATTTGGTCTTTTGTTACAAAATTATTCATTTCTTCCCAGTTCTTACTCTCCCCTGCATTTGACAACATTATTGCCATCACCATTCATGTTTAGTGTGCAATATATAACTGGATATACAAGCATTTGTGAAAAATAACAAAATTCAGGCTATTTTCAACAAAGAAACTAAAGTACAAAATTTATTAAATATGCAGAATTTGGCAGCATCAGTTTCTGATATGAGGGAACTTATTCAATGTGCTGCCGTATAGCCAATTTCTTCAAATTTGAGAATTAATTAAATAAATGTAATCAAATGGATATAAATGACTACACTAAAGAATTAATATATATTTAACTAGAAAATATTTCTAGTTCTAAGAATTTTATTTAAAAGCATTGAGGTTAGAAGTAAGATACTGTGTGTTTTCAAATGGATTTTCTGATTTTAAAATTCAATAATTTACAAATGGTGACAGCTATTAAAAAAAGGCTACTCCATTTGCAAGTGACTAAATTTTAAAATCAGTCAGTCTATTTTAGGATACATAGTACATTAAATATAGGCTAAAAAATCTGTATAATGTATAGTGGTTGCTCGCAGATATTTCTTGTGCAAAAAAAAAAAAAAAAAAATTGACAGCAAAAGTTGCCAGAAAGTACAAGTAGTATGTACAAGAAATATCTGACCATACACTTTTCTTGTACATACAGAATATTTCTGGCAGCAATTTTGTATGTACAAGGAATACTTGTATGGACAGAAAAATTCTGGCAGCAAAAGTTGCCAGAGAATTTCTGTGGACAAGGAATATCTGTGCATACGGAAAAATTCTGGCAGCAAAAGTTGCCAGAGAATTTCTGTTGACAAGGAATATCTGTGCACACGGAAAAATTCTGGCAGCAAAAGTTGCCAGAGAATTTCTGTTGACAAGGAATATCTGTACATACGAAAAAATTCTGGCAGCAAAAGTTGCCAGAGAATTTCTGTTAACAGAAATTCTCTGGCAACTTTTGCTGCCAGATATTTTCTGTTGTTTTACAAGATTATTTTTTACAGTGTAATCACTCTTTTTACTTAAAATACTCAAATAACTGGCGCGTTCTCTCTCTCTCTCTTACATTACTTATTATATAATAATTGTTTTCCGTTTTGAATTTCCTATTGAATTACTTAAACAATTTTGTACTCTACCATTTTAGATTAGAGAAGACCATTGGGCTGAGTAGCATTTTAGCGAAAATTCAATCAGTGGGTCAATTTTAGGTTACTGTGGGTCTCGCTAATTTTATCTAGAGAATTTCTCAAACAATTTCCACTAAATTTTGTATAATATCATTTTCGTGTCCAAGAATACTATTAGGCTAGATTACATTTTCAAAGACATTCGATTAGTGGGTCGTTTTGGTGGGTCATTCTATAATATGACACTACCACTAGAATACGATATTGATATACCACTAATCAAATTAGTTCAAACATGTGACCTAGCTATGTCACATGTTTGTACAAATTTGATTATACTGGGTCATTTTGGGTAAATACTATTCATGGTCACAAAGCCGAGAAGTTAGCGATGCTAAACAAAATATTTATCACATTTGACCGAAAAAGTGAATTTAAAAATTACGGATGCCAAAACGCATACTTGGCGCCAAAATGGCTATAATTGACAAAATAAAATAAAAAAGATAAAAAATTGGATTTCAGGATGTGAAGAAATTTTTTAGACATTGTTAATAGCAATCGAGACACATAATTAAACCAATCAGAGTCGAGTTAAAAATGTGATTTGGACTGATTTCTTTTCTTTGTAAATGTGTAAAAAATGCTAAATTTATAAATATATATGTACGTTCATAGTTTTCACTTTATTGTTTTTGTAAATAATACTATTAAAAATGACTTGCTTTGTACCACTAATAAAGAGATAATTATACAATGAGAATATTATATCGAGTTAAAAAACAAAGTTAATTTGACCGAGCTAACCTCGTTTCACCACCGATAATATATGTTACACTATAATACGAACAAATCTTGTGTGTGTGTATCTGTGTATGTAAATTTTATGTTAAAAACAGCTCTAAAGATTTTCACAAAATTTTGCTCTGTTTTCGAGCACTAGAAGACCATTCGGCTGGGTCGCAAGTTCGAGAAAATTCGATTAGTGGGTAATTTTGGATCATTGTGGGTCACGGTCAAGCTATTTATATCTAAAATAAGGCTCAATCGATTTTGACTAAATTTTGCATCGAAACAGTTTCGTGCACGAGAAAACTATTGGTCTTAGCCACATGTTCGAGAAATTACGATTAGTATGTAATTTTTTGTAATGTGGGTCAATCTAATTCTATCTAAAAAACAGCTCTAACGATTTTGACTAAATTTCGTATTCTGCCATTTTGTTTTTACGAGAAGACAACATGTTCTAGAAAATTTGATTAATGATTCATTTTTAGGTAACTGTGAGTCAAACTGTTTTTTTTTTTTTTTTAGAAAACGGCTGGCTCTATTTTGATTAAATTGTGTGTTCTATAGTTTTCGCGCTCGTGAAGACCATTGGACTACATTGCATCTTCGAGAAAACTTGATAAGTGAGTCATTTTGGGTCATTAGAGTCAGAGTCAAGCTATTTATATTTAAAAAACGGCTCAATCGATTTTTAATGAATTTTGCATTCAAACAGTTTAGGGCAGGAGACAACTATTGGTCTAGCTCACATTTTTGAGAAATTGCGATTAGTGAGTCATTTTTCGGTCACTGTGAGTCAAGCTAACTCTAATAATTTTGTCTAAATTTGTATTCTGCCATTTTGATTTAAGAGAAGACTGTTGAGCTAATTAACATGTTCCAGAAAATTTGATTAATGGATCATTTTTTGGGCCGCTGGGGGTTAAGTTATTTTTTTCTTAAAAACGGCTCTAACTATTATCACTAAATTTTGTGATCTACTGTTTTCGTCCTCGAGAAGACGATTGGATTATATTGCGTGTCCAGGGCCTGACTAAGGCAGGGGCATGCGGGGCAATTGCCCCGGGCCCCCCGGCTTAAGGGGGCCCCCCAAGGACAGATAAGTTTTTCGTTAAAGGAGTGTCAAATGATAAAAAAAGGGTCAAAAGTGACTAAAATTCTTTTTTTTTTTTTCAATTTTAAGGGTCTCTCTTCTCCTAACCCCTCTGTTTCCGTACCCAATGCATTCTTAAGGCCTCACATTTATCCTCATATTTCTGTAATCGAAAAAAAACCCTGTATTCTATGTATTTTTTAAAGTTGTCTTTCTTCTGTTTTTATGTATATAGATGTGAATTGTACTTGGTACGAAATTTACGTACACATGCAGTAGTTATGACCTTCAGTTTTAGTCACTTGAGTATAAATTACGAAAAATTTTAAGATAGAAGGGGGCCCCCCTAAAACTGTTTGCCCCAGGGCCCCCCACTGTCTAAGTCGGGCCCTGTGCGTGTCCAATGAAACTCTATAAGGGGGTCATTATTGGTCGGGGTCAAGCTATTTATATCTAAAAAACGGCTCAATCGATTTTCACCAAGTTTGTATCCAAACAGCTTCGGTCACGCTAATACTTTTGGTCTAGGTCACATTTTCTAGAAATTGCGATTTGTGTGTCATTTTTTGATCAATGTGGGTCAAGCTAATTCTATCTAGAAAACGGCTCAAACGAATTTGACTGAATTTGGTATTCTACCATTTTAGATTACGAGAAGACTATTGGGCTTAGTAACATGTTCGAGAAAATTCAATTAGTGGATCATTTTTGGGTCACTATGTGTCAAACTAATTCTTTTTTTAAAAAAAAAAGGTTCTATTTTGACAAAATTTTTTGTTTTATTGTCATCGCGCTCGAGAATACCATTGGACAGTATACCATGTTCAAGAAAACTCAATAAGAGGGTCATTTTGGGTCGTTATGCGGGGTCAAGCTACTAATATCTAAAGAACGGGTCAATCGATTTTGACTAAATTTTTCATTCACTTATTTTCGGGTATGGGAAGTTCAATTTGCTAGGTCAAATGATCGAGAAATTTCAATTACTGGGTCATTTTCTGGTCATTATGGGTCAAGCTAATTCTATCTAGAAAACGGCTCAATCAATTTTGACTAAATTTTGCATTCAAACAGTTTCGGGCACTAGAAAACTATTGCTCTAGGTCACATGTTCGGTAAATTGCAATTAGTGGCTCATTTTTTTCGTCAAATGGGTCAAGCTAATTTTATCCAGGAAACGACCCTAACGATTTTGACTAAATTTTGCCATTTTCGATTACGAAAAAACTATTGAGCTAAGTAACATATTCGGGAAAATTCGATTAGTGGGTCATTTTTGGATCATTGTGGTTCAAGCTAATTCTATCTAGAAAACGGCTCTAACGATTTGTACTAAATTTTTTATTCTGTCATTTTGGGATTACGAGAGGACTATTTGACTAAGTTACATGATACAGAAAATTTGATTAGTGGGTCATTTTTGGGTCATTGTGGGTAGACCTAATTTTTTTTATAAAACGGCTCTAACTATTTTGACTAAATTTTGTATTCTATAGTTTTCGCGCTGGAGATGTCCCTTGTACTATTTTGCATTTTCAAGAAAACTCGATAAGGTGGTCATAATGGATCAAGATCAAGAAGCTATTTATATCTGAGAAACGGCTCAATCGATTTTGCTAAATTTTACATCCACTCATTTTTGAGTACAAGAAAATCATCTTGCTGGGTCACAAGTTTGAGAAATTTCAATTTCTTGGTTATTTTCTGGTCATTATGGGTCAAAATAATTTTGTAGAAAATAACTCGAACGATTATAGTTAAATTTTTTGATCTATCGTTTTTGAGATCGAAAAGAACATTGGGTTAGGTCGCATGTTCAACAAAATTCGATTAGTGGGTCGTTTTAAGTCACTAAGGTCTGGATCAATCTAATTACATCTAAAAAACGGCTCAACGATTTTGACAAGAACTTGTACTTTACCCTTTTTGGACATAAAATGATAACTGTGGCCAGATTATATGTTCGAGAAATTTTATTAATGGATCATTCTGGGTTCACTGCGGGGTAAAACTTTTTTCTATCTGAAAAATGACTTTAATAATTTTGACTAAATTTTATATTTTTTCGTTTTCGGGCTCAAGAAGATCAATGGACTACATTGCATGTTCATGAACATTCGATTAGTGGGTGTTTGGGCGTCACAATTGCTCAGAGTCAAGTTAATTGTACAAAAAAATGTCTCAAGTGATTTTAATAAAATTTTTCTTTATGCTCCTTCAGGACACGATATAGTGCACCAAAAGATTATTGGCCGAGTTGCAGGGTTGGCAAGTTTCTTCCGCAGTGAAAAAAACCATGGAAAAAACCGGCCGGAAGAAATAGGTTTCTTCCAAGTGGAAGAAATGGAAGAAACTGTTATTCTTCTAGAATTTACCATACACTTTCGATTTTGTAAGATATAATAAATATCTTCTTCCCATAATTTTATATGAATTAATTCCATTGAACCAAAACAAATTTAATTAAATATATATGCTAAATTAATAATTACGTCAGTTTTTTAGCCAAGATCACAGACAACACCTGTCTAAAGATCTTCAACGATTGGCTAAATGAAAAGAAATTTTATCCAAAATTAACACAAAATTAATTGAATGTTATTCATTTCAATTTAACCAACATATATTTTTTAATTATTTAAATTTCTGAAACTAGAAGTAAATAGTAGGGATTCTTTACCAATGGTAGAATGAAATCAATTTAAATAAAAGCTTTTATTTACATCAATTTTATTAATGTAAGTAATATACAATAATTACTGTAATATTAAAACCTTAATATTAAATTTTTAATATTACTGTATTAAACAGAAATCGATCGAAAATATGGTTTCATTTTCGGCCCAAAATCTCAATTTTGCCAAGAATGTGGTTGAAAATTCAGCTTGACTAAAACTCCCAGTATTCTAAAATTCTTGTTTCTTCCTTCTGAAATTTTCAACATTACTCATTGATTTGAACTGCATCAGCTCTTATGTGTTTATTGCAATGACCTTCGTTGTTTATAATTATCAGTCGTGAATTAGCAATCATCTTATAGAAAATTTTTATTTTAAACTGCATATGTGTTTCAAATATTTTTTGAGAAAGTTCTAGAATAATAAATAATCATTTACAAAAATCCTTACAGAAGAAAAATCAAGATGTGTATATTTAGAACTAAAATTTTTTTAATTAAATGAAATTCGTATAATTAGAAAACCTTCTTGTGTCCTAGATGAATTAATTATGTTTTACTGTACATGAAAATAAATTTTTTGGATAATTAACAATTGTGCATAATTAATACATTTAAGTAATTTGCATTTATGTATATGTCTGTATTAATTACTTTAAAATATACAATTTAATTATTTAATTTTTTTTTTTATGTTTTCATTTTTGGCTGAAACTTTGAATTTTCTGAAAATTTGTTTTGGCCTTAGAAACCTGTATCGGTGGATTCTAGTATTAAAAAAATATAATTAAAATTCTAATTTTTCTTAGTACAATGCAGCAACAAAAGTTTTTTAGCAGTAGGATGTTGCAATCAGTTTCTCAACTTAAATTTAATGAATGCAATTTTTTTTTTTTAATCCACTTCACTTTAAGATAGTTCACTTTAAGTTTTTCACTTTAAGATAGTTTAAAATTATTTTGACATACCCATAGATATTTTTAGAACATAACAGCATTGAGTTATTCATGCTAGATGTTAGTATAAAAATTACAAATTTATTTATTTACTGTGTTGCACAGTTTAAAATAAGACATTTTTATATAAAAATAATATATTTTTATATGAAAAATAAACTATTTGTAGGTTTTTTTTCTTTCTGTTTACATAAATAGCATAATTAATTAAAAAAACCCATCCCTCTATCTTTAGAGTTGTAAAAATCCATCACCTGAAAATGTCTGCTGAACCTGAACTTTGTTATTAAAAGAATAACTTAACTTTGCAAAAAAAAAAAAAAAAAAAAAAAATAAATAATAATAGTAATAATAAAATTTTCCAATTCAGATTTCATGTAATTATACTTTAATTCTTTTATATAGTTAATATTCTTTAACTTTGAACATTTGTTTTGGTTTCTGGTAGTTTCTTCCATTTCTTCCAGTTTTTTCCATTTCTTCCAGTTTCTTCCGGTATTTTCCAGTTTCTTCCACTGTCCTGGAAGAAATAGGTTTCTTCCGGAAGAAACCCAACCCTGCCGAGTTGCATGTTCTGAAAATTTCGTATAGAGGGTCATTTTTTATCACAATGGGCCCGGTTCAAGGTAATTGTGTCTAAAAACGACTCAAAAGATATTGAAAAATAATTATACTATATCATTTTCGGGTACGAGAAGATTACAAGGATAGATCACATGTTCGAGATATTTTGATTATTGGGTCAGATTTGGGTCACCAAGGCTCATACAAGTTTTTCTATAGAACAGTTTTAACGAATTAATTAAATTTTGTATTATATAATTTTCGAATTTCAGAAGACTGTTGGATAAGATCGCATGTTCCAGAAAATTCGATTAGTGGGTCTATTTGGGTCACTACGGGTACAGGTGAAGATAATTGTTTTTAAAAAAGACTCTAATGATTTTGACTAAATTTTATATTCTATCGTTTTTGGGCTGTAGAAGACAGTTGTGATTGGTTCAAGAACATTCGATTAGTGAATCATTTTGCGTCATAATGAGTCTGAGTCAAGCTAATTTTTTCTAGAAAACGACTAGCCATTTTGATTAAATTTCGTATTCAGTCATTTTCAGACTCAAGAAGAGAGCTCTAGGGTTAGGTCGCAGGCTCAAAATATATATATATATATATATATATATATATATATATGTTGCAGCCAATACCCGAAATTGGCCAATTCTAGAACTGGCCGGCGAACTCCCGAATTGGCCAGCAACGATAAAAAATGACTGGCCAATTCTAGAATTGGCCAGCCAATTCGCGAACTGGCCAGATGCAATTGGCCAATTCTCGAACTGGCCAGTAGTGATTGGCCAATTCGCGAAATAGATATAAGTACTCGGCTTAATTCTTTCTAACATAGTTGAAAGTGTCTATGAATTCAAATAGTCTAGACGTTAGCCTGTCCGTGATCTAACTCGAGTAAAGTTTCCGGTTAACTTGTAATTGTCATCGTATTTGGTTCATCAATTAATTTCGATATTGAAAGGGAATTGTGTACTATTTTTGGTTAATTTAGTTGGTTACACAAAAATATTTCGTTTCAATATAATCAATGGGAATAATTTTTACTGTACATTTTAATGTTACATTATCTTAATTACAAAAAAAATTGGTACCTATGCATCATAGTTCGGATGTTGGCCGAGGCTTCCTGGCCAGTTCGCGAATTGGCCGGCCAAAACTCGAAATACACTATTTATTTCGTGTATTTCGGGTTTTGGCCAGGAAGCTTGGCCAGTTCTGGTATTGGCCGGCCAGTTCTAGAATTGGCCAGGCTCCGGGTATTGGCCGGTACATATATAAATAAATATAATAATAATAATAATAATAATAATAATAATAATAATAATAATAATAATTAGAGGGTCATTTTTAATCATCACGACTCAAGATGAATTTTATTATATCTGAAGCAGCAAGAATGATACAATAAGAATAATATATCGATTTAAACACAATGATAATTTTGACTTAGCTTAGCTCAGTCATCCGCGCTAGTTTATAATAACAATAGTAATAAAATGCTCTTCGATTTAGTGACATCTGAATATGAATACCGGCAATTTGTTTTTTAATTTATGGTTAAAATGTGAGTTCAGTAACGTATCGTAAAACAGTGAGTTGGGATTCGCATACGACTTTAAGTAACTTTTATAAATATATTGAAGCTTTTAATGAAAATTATGAATTAAAACAAAAAACAAATCTTAAAGGACGCCATTCAACTTTTAGTACATTTCATCGAAAACCTTGAATTCGTATAGATTACTGACAAACTCAGAGCATATTTTAAGAAATTTTCACTGGGGGACAATAGGTTTGGTCTTTTGTCTCAAACAAATGTTGATAAAGTCCCTCTTCTCGTGTGGCAACAGAAAACTAAATTATAAGAATATTGAATCACTGACAAAATGATGTACCTTATTACCTTATTATGTCTATTGTACTTCTGTTGCTGGTTAGTAAACTACATAACTTTCACTAAATCATGTAAATATATAAATACCACAATTTATAGGTAGATAACATTTTTAAAAAGGCTGCATTCTCAGTTCAGACAAATTGTTAATCGTTATATTAGTAATGGACGAAATATAAAATCCAGTCTACCGAATTCGCATGCCTAACTAAAACATTAAGTGACAAATTATCATCTAAATTCATATTAAAATGTTAGTCTTTATTATTTGTATATTTGATTACTGTTAATAACTATACTAAGTCAGACTAATTAGGTAAATAGACACACGAACAAATTTTCAAGAATAAATTCAACCTGAATCATTAAATATTTTTTTAGGGAAATGGTACTAAAATTGTAGTTTTAGATCCAAAGTGGAACAAATCACAGATACAGATATTTCTCTTGATGTTTCAAAACCATGAAAAAAAAAAAAAAAAAAGAAATACCATTATAACATTTTTAACGTTTCCAAAATACCAAATTAATAACGCTCATAGTGGTTAAATATCTTTTGACTTTTGCGAGTTACTGCACTTCGCAAAGAATAGAAATAGAGCAGAAAACAGATTTTGCACTCAATCTGTCTATTAAAACAAAACAAAACAACAACAACAAAAAAATATAGTAACTTAAAGTAACTGTCAACGCCGCTGACAATGAGTTTTTTCTGACAATAGGTCTTTCTTTCTTAATATTAATAGAGCTGTTACACACAAAAATATGAAAATTGGTGGTATTATACAATATTTGATTACGTTGATTTAAACAGTTTAAAAATCAAATAATTATTTTAAGAAATGTTTAATGCTAAAATTGATCAAAATCGTTCCATTGAAAAAGCTGTATAGGAGCAAAAGCTAATATAAGAATTTAATCATTTTATGCATTAAAAGTTCTCAGTGTGCAAACTTCATTTATTTTTTTTAATTTGACTCATTTTATGAGGACTTATTTCAAATTTTCAGCATTTCGAAAGATTTTTTTTACATATTTTACAAAAGAAAATTATTTAAAATTTTTGTCAACTATTAAAAGAGTAAAGAGAATAAAAGTTCCTTCAAATTAGAAATTATTGACATGTGATTATTATAAATAGAAAAGCTTTCAAATTAAAATTAAATAAATATTATGTATTGAAATCATGAAAATATAGGAAATTACAACATAAAAACTACATTTACACATGAATTTAAAAAGGGAAAGAAATTTGTACAATATTAAATTCACTAATATACATTAAAAGTCATAAATGGAGAAAATGGCGTCAGATTTTAAAAACAAAATAAGGCAGTGTAAATGATAATTATTCCATTCTAACGATAAAAATAGTTTTGTGTGAATATTACAAAAGAAAAAATGCTCGTTGGAAATTACGTCAAATTTAAAACGTTACATTTCAGAATCACTTATGTAAAAGCATTACCTTATAGCATTGTTAAAGAATACTTTGAAGCTAAGAATCTGTTGAATAATTTCATTTTATATTAGTTGATTCTGAAATGTTTAAACAATCTTATTTAATCAAACGCGAAAACAGCTATTAAAAGGAGCTCATGCGGACTTAAACCCCCGCCGTGAAACGAAATTTCGAATATCCGTTTATAGGGCGATTGCCACTAATTTTTATTTTAATTATAATTGTAACCTTTTAATTATAATCTTACGTTTTTATTTTCTGCCGATCAAATTAACTGATTTTAGAGGTGGGGCGGGATGTTGACGAGCGTAGTTCCTAGGGGACAGAGCCTCCTAGTGTTTTGAAAAATCAAACTTTCACTATAAAATATATCCAAAATGATATATAACAATAATTACAATGGATAAAAATTTTTATACAAAGAGCTGTCTTATACAAATAGCGGAATTATGGAGGCTTGGAAAACGATTTTGTTCTTTAAGTCTAAAAATTTTTAACTTTATTAAATTTTTATATTTCCAAAATACGAAATTTTTGTAATATTTCCAAAAGTCTGTAATAATGATTGCAATTGATTAGGGTCTTTTTTACAAGTTACTGTATTAGCTAAATATTTTTTTTTTTTTTATCAAACTCAGTATTCTCATAGATTTTGTTGTCTGGAGATTTTCTCCTTCTTTCTTTACTCTCTAGTAATCTTGCAGTAACAGATCTTGGATCATAAAAATCTGTTCCAGTTCGCTTATGAGCAATGGACATCCTTAATTTCAAGGCTTCTCTTGATAGTTTGTGTTGCGAGTCTTTTTGTTGGAATTAAGCATTTTATGTATTGACACAACTCTTTCATTCTTTGGGATGTCAAATAAACCGTATGACTGCACTAATTTGTTAAAAATTGAGTGAGTTTGAGATATTTTAAGTAGTAGTAAAATCTTGTTGTCGATCAGAAGGTCGATGTTGTCGATGCTGTCGATGTCAGTTTTTCAGCTGCAAAGCCATTATATCATCAGTAAATACGGTGATTTATTCTTTACCAAAACGTTCTAAACATCAAGACGGACTGCAGCAAACAACCTCTATAACAAGCTCTGTTTTCTTACATTTAAGAAAACATCGACCACTGGAGATGCTCATTTAAACCTCTTCCAATATTTTGGAAAAATATTCTTTGCAACTTAATACAGTTTTTGTTTTCTCTGTAGATCAGCATCTCTTGATAGAAATTAGTGAGTTGTTAAATTTACATCTGTGAGAATTATCTTCAGTATCCAAATCACTCTCTTCCTAAATGCTGCATTTATTTTCTCCGACTATTCTTCGTATCCACCGGGATGACATCCATCTTTGACCAGAATCAAAGCATTCATAAAAATGATTCCTTAACAATTATATAAGAAATCTATATCAGGCAGTATAATAAAAAACCTCCGATTGTCTTTTTAAAGTTTTTAAAAGTGCTTCATAAGATCCAGGCATTAGGCAATTCAGGCGTTCTTGTTCATTATCCTCCATCTATAACTGAAAAAAACACAGTTTGAGATGCATGTTCAGTTTTGATACGTCGCGTCGGTTCGATGATTCATAATGCTTTGTGTGAGAGAATGTTTGTGTCATAAGATTTTTAAGTATTCTACAAACTTCAAAAACTGCAGGAAACGAAAGGTACTTTTGTTTTCTGTCCCTTCTACTCTTGCAAGTTCTTAAAACCATGGGACATAAACTCAATAGAGCGTAGCAATTCAGTGTCCAATGCTGAACTTTAATAACTGATAATTCCAAATGAGACGTAGCAAAGTCGAACATGTGAGCAACGCAGGACACCCAAAGCTAATCTTTATCAAAATATTACTTCACACTAATCTAGAAGCCGCTGTTTTTACTCTGTTTGCAGTTCTCCCATTTCTAGTTAAATCTTCTTCTTCTTTTTTTTCTTTTCTTTCTTTTTTTTTGCGTCATTTACAAGAACAAAGTTATCAAATACAATTGCGGCAGAATTCATGTGGTCTTCTCTCCTTCGCTCACTTATTTAAATTCTTTTAGAAAATTTGATTTTATTACTTGTTCTTCTGCAAAAAAATTGTGCTGTAACAAACTTATATAAACTCTATAATGCTCAGTAAAACCATCTATTTGGATAATAAAACAATTAGCATTTTGTAATTGTGCTATTGCGTTTTATTTTACTGCTATGACGAATGTTACCATTCTTATCAATCCCTGGATTCCACTTTCGCCGAATGTCAATCATTCTGTCATCCTATCAATTAAGTGCTTCCGTTAGAAAAATGCCTAAATAGTTTGTTACTTTAAACCCGAAAACGATTAGAAGGGGAAAATACAAGGGGTCATACTGGAGTTGCATATTCGACAAAACCTGTTCAGTGTTTCTGTAGCTTAGTACTGTTTATATGTTGTATCATCTGCCCAATAAAAGGGTCACAACATTCGTTGTAATTTTCAAACTTTTGTTCATTCTTTATCTTAGAAATGGAAGAGTGATTTAGGAATTCTTTAAGGAAAAAACGTTTGTGCTGTTTATGATGGTAATTTATTTCTCAAACATAAAAAAATAAAAAATAAGACTTATTTGCGTTGTGTCCGATATAAATTCTTCAAGGCAAGAATTATATTAAAATATAATGAAATTCTTAAAATCGGAAAATTTTCTCACAACAATGAAACAACCTCAAAAGAAAGCCAACAAATAGAGTTTAAAAATCAGCTGGTAAACATGGCTCCAGTCCTCGCTCAAGGAAGCGCTCTCGAACTAATGCTATTCCTACGGGGAAGGATTTTTCTAATAACTCTTTCGCATTTTGACATTTTTGAATAATTTTTTTCGCATTGGATAGCTGAGATACATGCCGGCAGCGCACCTTTTTTACTTTTTCGATTTTGGTTGCAGATATTATTTTTAAAAAGCACTTTCAGTTTTGAAACCGGTTTTGAAAGTGAAACTAACTTTATAAAAAATATCTACGACCAAAATCGAAAAAGTAAAAAAGGTGCGCTGTCGGCATGCACCTCAGCTATCTAATGAAAAAAATATATTATTCAAAAATGTCAAAATTCGAAAGAGTTATTAGAAAAATGCTTCCCCGTAGGAATAGCATTAGCTCGCGAGTGTTTCCTCGGCCAGGGACAGGGGCCTTATGTTTGTCTTATGTTTTATACCATCACCTGTCACTGGGCGACACTAGTGTCGCCTACTTTCTATGTTATTTTATGCCCTGGATAAACTGGTTGATTGGTTGAATGAGGTTTTATGGCAAGAAGCTCCTACAGGGACATGCTTCGCGAAATGAAAGCTGGTATCAGCTCAATCTGACAAGGAAGGTCTCCATACGGGCATACTCAGAAAAATCTGAAAAAAATTACAGAATGTTCTTCTCAATGGGTATATATGTTTATAAAAAATTTTCGGCGGAACCTCCATACAACATGCGTAAAAAAATAATGAAAATTTCGTTTATTTGGCGATTTATCTCCGGTTGGCGAAAAAACGAAATTTTGAAAAATACGCTTTTAAAGAAAATACTTTATATTTTCAATTTGTTTTTATAAGTTTAATTTAAGTAATTTTAGTTTTGAATTTTTAGTTTGCTTTAAGTATTGTTTTGTCATATACATTTATATGTACTTATAACAAAATTTAATTATTATATTTTACGATTTAAAACACAATTTAAATTGATTAAAATTGTTCCAAACTGAAAAGTATGACAACGATGATTAGACATTGTTGCTATGGAAACCTCTTCTTCCGATTTGAAATGTACGATGACAGTTTTCTTAAAAGTAATTTTTATAACTGGTAAAGACAGTTAAATTAAAAAGAAATTGTGAATTGGAGAATAAAACAATGGCAAAATTTCATTCAAATCAGTAATAAAGGAAAAAAAAAGATGAAATATTTATTTAACATTTTTTACAGAACATTTTAAATTGATATTACTGCAAATGTTCGTAAAGAAAATGTTGTGCAAAAAATGGATATTCTTCTGAATAAGAGGAGTTATAACTAATAGCAATGAAAATAATTTTTGAATTTTGCTAATCCCCTTTTAGAAGCATGAAACCGTATATTAATTTCAAGCTTTAATACGAGCCTAGCACTGCAGGTCGCAGTCGTGTATATTTATTTTACGTTTTCTTGCTTCCTGAAACTTTTGAAATACATATTTTTTTTTTTTTTTTTTTTTTTTTTTTTTTTTTTTTTTTTTTTTACATATATAACCTTTGTTTGTACACTTTTGAAACTGCGATTTGATTTTTCCGAATATCCAGAATGCCAAATGCTAGAAATTTACGGCCTCTTTTTAAGCTATTGCATAGCTTTTATCGCGGGCTTTGAGCGCGGTGACCGAATCCAAAAATTCCGCAACGCGAAAAATCCTAACACATCGGTAACGAAAAAACCTAACACTCGGCTAACGTCGTTTCCGTTCGGAAAACTTCGGGACGGTATCCTTCGGTAGACTTCGGCACACATTGGCGTGGTATTTTTCAGATATTAGGATATCAAGTCTCAAACTTATGTTTCTTATGATCTAATTTTCATAGCGCGGCCAAATTTTGTTTGGTAATTTATTATGTGACAGTGTTTATTTTGGTGACAGGAGACCCCCCACCGTGAGGGTCGAAAAATTTAAAATGCTTATAACTCGCGATCTAACTTTCGTAGCGCGGCCAAACTTTGTTTGGTAATTTATTATGAGACGCTGTTAATTTCTGGTGCCAAGAGACACCCCACGGTGAGGGTCGAAAAATTTAAAATGCTTATAACTCGCGATCTAATTTTCGTAGCGCGGCCAAACTTGTTTGGTAATTTATTATGAGACAGTGTTAATTTTTGGTGACAGGAGACCCCACACGGTGAGAATCGAAAAATTTAAAATGCTCATAAGTCGCGATCTAATTTTCGTAGCGCGGCCAAATTTTGTTTGGTAATTTATTATGAGACATTGTTAATTGTTGGTGACAGAAGACACCCCACGGTGAGGGTCGAAAAATTAAAAATGCTTATAACTCGCGATCTAATTTTGGTAGCTTGGCAAAATATTGTTTGGTAATTTATTATAAGACAGTGTTAATTTTTTGTGAAAAGAGACCCCCCCCACGGTGACGATCGAAAAATTTTAAATGCTTATAACTCGCGATCTAATTTTCGTAGCGCGGCCAAATTTTGTTTGGTAATTTATTATGAGGCAGTGTTAATTTTTGGGGACATTAGAACCCCCACAAAAATTTAAAATGCTTATAACTCGCTATCTAATTTTCGTAGCGCGGCCAAATTTTGTTTGGTAATTTAATATGAGACTGTTAATTTTTGGTGACAGGAGATCCCCCACGGTGAGGGTCGAAAAATTTAAAATGCTTATAACTCGCGATCTAATTTTCGTAGCGCGGCCAAATTTTTTTTGGTAATTTATTATGAGGCAGTGTTAATTTTTGGGGACATTAGACCCCCCCCCCCACGGTGAGGGTCGAAAAATTTAAAATGGTTATAACTCGCTATCTAATATTCGTAGCGCGGCCAAATTTTGTTTGGTAATTTATTATGAGACAGTGTTAACTGCTGGTGACAGAAGACATCCCACGGTGAGGGTCGAAAAATAAAAAATGCTTATAACTCGCGATCTAATTTTCGTAGCGCGGCCAAATTTTGTGTGGTAATTTATTATGAGGCGGTGTTAATTTTTGGGGACATTAGACCCCCCACGGTAAGGGTCGAAGAATTTAAAATGCTTATAACTCACGATATAATTTTCGTAGCGCGGGCAAATTTTGTTTGATAATTTAATATGAGACTGTTAATTTTTGGTGACAGGAGACCCCCCACGGTGAGGGTCGAAAAATTTAAAATGCTTATAACTCGCGATCTAATTTTCGTAGCGCGGCAAAATTTTGTTTGGTAATTTACTATGAGACAGTGTTAATTTTTGGGGACATTAGACCCCCCCCCACGGTGAGGGTCGAAAAATTTAAAATGCTTATAACTCGCGATCTAATTTTCGTAGCGCGGCCAAATTTTGTTTGGTAATTTATTATGAGACAGTGTTAATTTTTGGGGACATTAGACCCCCCCACGGTGAGGGTCGAAAAATTTAAAATGCTTATAACTCGCTATCTAATTTTTGTAGCGCGGCCAAATTTTGTTTGGTAATTTATTATGAGACCGTTAATTTTTGGTGACAGGAGACCCCCCACGGTGAGGGTCGAATAATTTAAAGGCTTATAACTCGCGATCTAATTTTCGTAGCGCGGCCAAATTTTTTTTGGTAATTTATTATGAGACAGTGTTAATTTTTGGGGACATTAGACCCCCCCCCCACGGTGAGGGTCGAAAAATTTAAAATGCAAAAATTTTAAATTTTTCGACGAAATTAAAGGTCGAAAAATTTAAAACTCACGATCTAATTTTCCTAGCGCGGTCAAATTTTGTTTGGAAATTTAATATGAGACTGTTAATTTTTGGTGACAGGAGACCCCCCACGGAGAGGGTCGAAAAATTTAAAAAGCTTATAACTCGCGATCTAATGTTGGTACCTCGGCCAAATTTTGTTTGGTAATTTATTATGAGACAGTGTTAAATTTTGGTGACAGGAGACCCCCACGGTGACGGTAGAAAAACTTAAAATGCTTATAACTCGCGATCTAATTTTCGTACGCAGCCAAATTTTGTTTGGTAATATATTATGAGTCAGTGTTAATTTTTGGTGACAGGAGACCCCCCACGGTGAGGGTCAAAAAATTTAAAATGCTCATAACTCGCGATCTAATTTTCGTAGCGCGACCAAATTTTGTTTGGTAATTTATTAAGCTATTGCATAGCTATTATCCCGGGCTTTGAGCGCGGCGACCGAATCTAGGAATTTCGTAACGAAAAAAAATCCTAACACTCCGGCTAACGACGTTTGAGTTTGGCAGACTTCGGCGCGGTATCCTTCGATAGACTTCAGCAGACATTGATGCGGTATTTTTGCATAAGTTGATAAAAAATGCTATGCAATAGCTTTACCGTGGCAGTCCCCGAGTGCCACACACATTTTTTTATAATCCAACGATACAGATTATTCTTTGATTTATCATAAGATAATACGCTACAGAGTTCACTATCATTGGAATTTTGCAATACGTCGTTCAATGAGAGCAGGGCCGGCGCCAGGGGTGAGGCAAGTGAGGCGACTGCCTCAGGGCGCAACGTAAAAGGGCGGCATTTGGCGGCATTTTGGAAAAAAATTTTGTTTTGACAAAAAAAAAAAAAGATTTGATGACTCCCCCCCCCCCCTCCTTCCTTGAAAAAACTTGCTTTAAGGTGTTTGGGGAGAAGGGCGCATTTTTACTCTGGTGGATAATTAAATTATTTTCCTTAACTAAAGCGTACTGTAGAATGTTTTGCTATGTTTGGTAATTTATTATGAGACGCTGTTAATTTCTGGTGCCAAGAGACACCCCACGGTGAGGGTCGAAAAATTTAAAATGCTTATAACTCGCGATCTAATTTTCGTAGCGCGGCCAAACTTGTTTGGTAATTTATTATGAGACAGTGTTAATTTTTGGTGACAGGAGACCCCACACGGTGAGAATCGAAAAATTTAAAATGCTCATAAGTCGCGATCTAATTTTCGTAGCGCGGCCAAATTTTGTTTGGTAATTTATTATGAGTCATTGTTAATTGTTGGTGACAGAAGACACCCCACGGTGAGGGTCGAAAAATTAAAAATGGTTATAACTCGCGATCTAATTTTGGTAGCTTGGCAAAATATTGTTTGGTAATTTATTATAAGACAGTGTTAATTTTTTGTGACAAGAGACCCCCCCACGGTGACGATCGAAAAATTTTAAATGCTTATAACTCGCGATCTAATTTTTTCTCGCGCGGCCAAATTTTGTTTGGTAATTTATTATGAGGCAGTGTTAATTTTTGGGGACATTAGAACCCCCACGGTGAGGGTCGAAAAATTTAAAATGCTTATAACTCGCTATCTAATTTTCGTAGCGCGGCCAAATTTTGTTTGGTAATTTAATATGAGACTGTTAATTTTTGGTGACAGGAGATCCCCCACGGTGAGGGTCGAAAAATTTAAAATGCTTATAACTCGCGATCTAATTTTCGTAGCGCGGCCAAATTTTGTTTGGTAATTTATTATGAGGCAGTGTTAATTTTTGGGGACATTAGACCCCCCCCCCACGGTGAGGGTCGAAAAATTTAAAATGGTTATAACTCGCTATCTAATATTCGTAGCGCGGCCAAATTTTGTTTGGTAATTTATTATGAGACAGTGTTAACTGCTGGTGACAGAAGACATCCCACGGTGAGGGTCGAAAAATAAAAAATGCTTATAACTCGCGATCTAATTTTCGTAGCGCGGCCAAATTTTGTGTGGTAATTTATTATGAGGCGGTGTTAATTTTTGGGGACATTAGACCCCCCACGGTAAGGGTCGAAGAATTTAAAATGCTTATAACTCACGATATAATTTTCGTAGCGCGGCCAAATTTTTTTTGGTAATTTATTATGAGACAGTGTTAATTTTTGGGGACATTAGACCCCCCCCCCCCACGGTGAGGGTCGAAAAATTTAAAATGCAAAAATTTTAAATTTTTCGACGAAATTAAAGGTCGAAAAATTTAAAACTCACGATCTAATTTTCCTAGCGCGGTCAAATTTTGTTTGGAAATTTAATATGAGACTTTTAATTTTTGGTGACAGGAGACCCCCCACGGAGAGGGTCGAAAAATTTAAAAAGCTTATAACTCGCGATCTAATGTTGGTACCTCGGCCAAATTTTGTTTGGTAATTTATTATGAGACAGTGTTAAATTTTGGTGACAGGAGACCCCCACGGTGACGGTAGAAAAACTTAAAATGCTTATAACTCGCGATCTAATTTTCGTACGCAGCCAAATTTTGTTTGGTAATATATTATGAGTCAGTGTTAATTTTTGGTGACAGGAGACCCCCCACGGTGAGGGTCAAAAAATTTAAAATGCTCATAACTCGCGATCTAATTTTCGTAGCGCGACCAAATTTTGTTTGGTAATTTATTAAGCTATTGCATAGCTATTATCCCGGGCTTTGAGCGCGGCGACCGAATCTAGGAATTTCGTAACGAAAAAAAAATCCTAACACTCCGGCTAACGACGTTTGAGTTTGGCAGACTTCGGCGCGGTATCCTTCGATAGACTTCAGCAGACATTGATGCGGTATTTTTGCATAAGTTGATAAAAAATGCTATGCAATAGCTTTACCGTGGCAGTCCCCGAGTGCCACACACATTTTTTTATAATCCAACGATACAGATTATTCTTTGATTTATCATAAGATAATACGCTACAGAGTTCACTATCATTGGAATTTTGCAATACGTCGTTCAATGAGAGCAGGGCCGGCGCCAGGGGTGAGGCAAGTGAGGCGACTGCCTCAGGGCGCAACGTAAAAGGGCGGCATTTGGCGGCATTTTGGAAAAAAATTTTGTTTTGACAAAAAAAAAAAAAAAAAGATTTGATGACTCCCCCCCCCCCCTCCTTCCTTGAAAAAACTTGCTTTAAGGTGTTTGGGGAGAAGGGCGCATTTTTACTCTGGTGGATAATTAAATTATTTTCCTTAACTAAAGCGTACTGTAGAATGTTTTGCTATGTTTGGTAATTTATTATGAGACGCTGTTAATTTCTGGTGCCAAGAGACACCCCACGGTGAGGGTCGAAAAATTTAAAATGCTTATAACTCGCGATCTAATTTTCGTAGCGCGGCCAAACTTGTTTGGTAATTTATTATGAGACAGTGTTAATTTTTGGTGACAGGAGACCCCACACGGTGAGAATCGAAAAATTTAAAATGCTCATAAGTCGCGATCTAATTTTCGTAGCGCGGCCAAATTTTGTTTGGTAATTTATTATGAGTCATTGTTAATTGTTGGTGACAGAAGACACCCCACGGTGAGGGTCGAAAAATTAAAAATGGTTATAACTCGCGATCTAATTTTGGTAGCTTGGCAAAATATTGTTTGGTAATTTATTATAAGACAGTGTTAATTTTTTGTGACAAGAGACCCCCCCACGGTGACGATCGAAAAATTTTAAATGCTTATAACTCGCGATCTAATTTTTTCTCGCGCGGCCAAATTTTGTTTGGTAATTTATTATGAGGCAGTGTTAATTTTTGGGGACATTAGAACCCCCACGGTGAGGGTCGAAAAATTTAAAATGCTTATAACTCGCTATCTAATTTTCGTAGCGCGGCCAAATTTTGTTTGGTAATTTAATATGAGACTGTTAATTTTTGGTGACAGGAGATCCCCCACGGTGAGGGTCGAAAAATTTAAAATGCTTATAACTCGCGATCTAATTTTCGTAGCGCGGCCAAATTTTGTTTGGTAATTTATTATGAGGCAGTGTTAATTTTTGGGGACATTAGACCCTCCCCCCCCCACGGTGAGGGTCGAAAAATTTAAAATGGTTATAACTCGCTATCTAATATTCGTAGCGCGGCCAAATTTTGTTTGGTAATTTATTATGAGACAGTGTTAACTGCTGGTGACAGAAGACATCCCACGGTGAGGGTCGAAAAATAAAAAATGCTTATAACTCGCGATCTAATTTTCGTAGCGCGGCCAAATTTTGTGTGGTAATTTATTATGAGGCGGTGTTAATTTTTGGGGACATTAGACCCCCCACGGTAAGGGTCGAAGAATTTAAAATGCTTATAACTCACGATATAATTTTCGTAGCGCGGGCAAATTTTGTTTGATAATTTAATATGAGACTGTTAATTTTTGGTGACAGGAGACCTCCCACGGTGAGGGTCGAAAAATTTAAAATGCTTATAACTCACGATATAATTTCGTAGCGCGGGCAAATTTTGTTTGATAATTTAATACGAGACTGTTAATTTTTGGTGACAGGAGACCCCCCACGGTGAAGGTCGAAAAATTTAAAATGCTTATAACTCGCGATCTAATTTTCGTAGCGCGGCAAAATTTTGTTTGGTAATTTACTATGAGACAGTGTTAATTTTTGGGGACATTAGACCCCCACCACGGTGAGGGTCGAAAAATTTAAAATGCTTATAACTCGCTATCTAATTTTCGTAGCGCGGCCAAATTTTGTTTGGTAATTTATTATGAGACCGTTAATTTTTGGTGACAGGAGACCCCCCACGGTGAGGGTCGAATAATTTAAAGGCTTATAACTCGCGATCTAATTTTCGTAGCGCGGCCAAATTTTTTTTGGTAATTTATTATGAGACAGTGTTAATTTTTGGGGACATTAGACCCCCCCCCCACGGTGAGGGTCGAAAAATTTAAAATGCAAAAATTTTAAATTTTTCGACGAAATTAAAGGTCGAAAAATTTAAAACTCACGATCTAATTTTCCTAGCGCGGTCAAATTTTGTTTGGAAATTTAATATGAGACTGTTAATTTTTGGTGACAGGAGACCCCCCACGGAGAGGGTCGAAAAATTTAAAAAGCTTATAACTCGCGATCTAATGTTGGTACCTCGGCCAAATTTTGTTTGGTAATTTATTATGAGACAGTGTTAAATTTTGGTGACAGGAGACCCCCACGGTGACGGTAGAAAAACTTAAAATGCTTATAACTCGCGATCTAATTTTCGTACGCAGCCAAATTTTGTTTGGTAATATATTATGAGTCAGTGTTAATTTTTGGTGACAGGAGACCCCCCACGGTGAGGGTCAAAAAATTTAAAATGCTCATAACTCGCGATCTAATTTTCGTAGCGCGACCAAATTTTGTTTGGTAATTTATTAAGCTATTGCATAGCTATTATCCCGGGCTTTGAGCGCGGCGACCGAATCTAGGAATTTCGTAACGAAAAAAAATCCTAACACTCCGGCTAACGACGTTTGAGTTTGGCAGACTTCGGCGCGGTATCCTTCGATAGACTTCAGCAGACATTGATGCGGTATTTTTGCATAAGTTGATAAAAAATGCTATGCAATAGCTTTACCGTGGCAGTCCCCGAGTGCCACACACATTTTTTTATAATCCAACGATACAGATTATTCTTTGATTTATCATAAGATAATACGCTACAGAGTTCACTATCATTGGAATTTTGCAATACGTCGTTCAATGAGAGCAGGGCCGGCGCCAGGGGTGAGGCAAGTGAGGCGACCGCCTCAGGGCGCAACGTAAAAGGGCGGCATTTGGCGGCATTTTGGAAAAAAATTTTGTTTTGACAAAAAAAAAAAAGATTTGATGGCTCCCCCCCCCCCCTCTCCTTCCTTGAAAAAACTTGCTTTAAGGTGTTTGGGGAGAAGGGCGCATTTTTACTCTGGTGGATAATTAAATTATTTTCCTTAACTAAAGCGTACTGTAGAATGTTTTGCTATGTATTTTTAAATTCTGAATCAAATGACACTTCCGCAAGTCGATGCAGTTATTCATTACAAAGTTCTGGCAGGTTCAGGGGCGTGCCAGCAGCATCCAGCGCCTGTGTGTACAACTTCAGTTGGGGCGCTATAACCCCCCCCCCCCTCCTCGTCTCCAAAAAAAAAAAAACTTTATCAAAAAATAAAACAATGAATATCTGTAAATGCATAGTTGCCATCCGTCTTGAGCTTTTACCAAGTCGAATAAAGAATTTTTAACCAGTAAATTTATTTAATAAAATGTGTCTTTTTTTTATACAGTTCGAATTTCATTTCATTTATTAAATAAAATTTCTGGTTCCAAGCATGCTTAAATGATTTGAGAAAAAGAGAAAAACATCAGACATGTAAATAAAATTCGTAACACACTAAAATCTGTGAAAATGGAAACAATATGTATCAGAATCCTGTGTAACGATTTAATTCTACTATCCCGGAGAAAATAATTCAATACATTAATAATAGATTGCATTTAAAAGAAAGAAAAGACAAGTTGAATGTAGATTCTGCTAATGCAGAATTCAGTTTCGCCTCCGATTTAAATTGTAAAAAAAAAAAAAAGTCATTTATTTTTTTATTTATTTAAATAAGTCATTAAATTTTTTTTTAATCAATTTTTCCATAAAGAGCCATATGATAACTGTAAGTCGTCATATATACACCAGCTCTCATTCCTTTATTTGAAAAGATTGCAATTTTTTTTTTTTTTTTTCTAAAAATAATGTTTTTCGGAATCTCCAGTATCTGAAACGTGTAAATCCGTCAAAATTTTTTTTTCGATTTTCAAAACAATTGGAAGACATACCCTATACTACGTATGATAGGTAAGTAAAAGTGTGCCACAAATTTTGACACGACACTTTTTAGCTTTTATGAAAGAAATAGCATCGGAGGTTAAAACTAATTTCATTTTTACTGTGACATTATTTTACTAACTGAAATCATCTGAAAGTAATATCTCAATCTCAGTGTCCATAATGAAAAGAAATATAGAAATGTAATATCGTTATGAGTAAAAATGAGATGTTTTAAATAGTGACGTCATTTTCTCTTCAAATGTTTTTCAAAAGTTATTGTTATTAGTAATATGAAAAAGGCCTGGTTGCTGAATGACATCATTTTCCTCATTTGAAATTTTTCTTTTTTTGCTTTAGACATTAATTTTTATCATAAATTATTTTCCGTTATTTTATTTACATTATTAATATTATTTCTCAGTAAATATATTTTTTTTACCTCAATTAGTGCATAATTATACGCAATCATTTTGGAAAATAAATTTTTATTATCGAGAGAAAAGCTAAACTGTGTTGCCACCATTTTAAAGAAATATCGTAAAAAAGCATTTAAAATTAAAAATAAAATATAAAAATGGAAATAAATTAAAAAATAGTTAAAATGGGCACAACTACAAATAAATAGCTTTCATTTAAAAAAATAATTATGAAAATCGGTTGAGTAGGAAACTCAGGGCTGATGACACGACATTTTTAGCTTGTCTGAAAGAAATAGCATCGGATGCTAATAAGCAAACACCATGTCCAGTGTATCATGTCTCTACGGTGGACATGTTAAATTTCTGTATTGATGTTACAAGCAATGACTCTTGACACATATTTATGCTTATTCTAGTGAAAGATATGTTTTTACCGGCCAAACCCAATTTTGAGCCAAATTATATTAGCCTAGACCAAACTATTTTATCCTAACGCAAATTGGATACATTAGTTTTCCTATGCCAAACTTATTTCTCTAAATGTCCATAGGATAAACTAGTTTTTCCTATGAAAGTTGGTAATCACTTTTTCTTTCATACTTAACCATTAAACTCCCCAAAACTATCCAGGGAATCGCTTATCAGAAAGAACGTACATCCAAAATTGACGCAAATCCGTAAATTCTACATCAAAACCATTTATCTAAATTATTGGGGGGTTACCTACATTGCCCTTTGTTTTCCACTTAAACGATAAACATCTACAACTTATAACGGAGGCATCTTGTCAGAATGATCCTATACTTAAAATTTTTAAATGAAAACTGATAATTCTACATGAAAAATCTATTTCTCTGAATTAACAATGGGGTATTAGCCTCCCGTTCACCCCCTCTTAATCTTATCCAATGAATTCCCAAAACTAATCAGAAAAATACCATATCAAAATGAAACTACTCCCAAAATTTTAAGCAAATCGAATATTTCTACCAAGAGTTATTGCATTGCGTACATATGTACGTACATACGTACAATCATGCGTGCATACATGCGTACATACATAAATACAGAACCTGCGAGCTCATTATTTCTCGGGCTTTGACGCCTGTGAGCTAAAAACACGTAAAATTATATTGGCCTAGGATAAACTAGGTCAGCCTAGGATAAACTAGATCAGCCTAGGACAAACTAGAATGTTGGCGCTGAGGCGGTCATTGAATTCAATAAAATCACGCCAAATTGAATTGGCCTAGGATAAACTAGTTAAGACCAATAAACAGCAGGCTAAACTAGTTTATCCTATAAGAGTTAGGCCAAACTAGTTTGGCCTAGGAAAAACTAGTTTGTCCTATGGGCCTTAAGAATAGACTAGTTTGGCCTAGGAAAAACTAGTTTGTCCGATGGGCGTTAGGATAAACCGGTTTGGCTTAGGAAAAACTAGTTTATCCGATCCTGACACCGATATTATTAGAAAGATCTTTGAAGTCATATGCAGTTATATTTTTTATACATTTAAGATTTTTCATAATATTGACCAATTCATAACTATTCTTTATAGTATTTATTATTATCACTAGTTTTTATAATTTTATATATTTGATTAAGAACTAACTGTTAATAGAAGTTTGTTAGAAGCATTTTTATAAGTATTGCAACCAATTGTAACTGTTCTAAATTTAACAGGATTCTTATCAAATTTGAGTATAAGAACTAGATAAGGATATTTAAAGTTAGTAGAGTTAATGTCTAATAATTCATAAAAGCCTTTAATTTTACGATTGTTTACAATTATGTTATCATTAGTTTTTTGGAAAGTGTTATTAGAAGATATATTAGATTTAAGCAGTTGATGATAATAGGATTTATATATAATTGCATAATTATTTGGAGATTTGTCAACATAAGTTATTACAGTTTTGTTGCAATTTAGTGATTTGCTGGAAAAGATGCTTTGTATTTATATAATCCAGATGTGAAATATTGTATTTTAAAGTCTTAGTTAATTTATCAATAACTAAAATTTTCCATTGATTGAAATATTCAATAGGTTTGTTACAATATATTGCAATTTTATAAATAAATATATATATATCATAAGTAAATTGTTTTATTACAGAATTAATGTTTTATTTGAATGTAATTCTATACTTAGTACCATAACCCATTAATTTTTTCAGTGTTAAGTCATATATAGTATTTAGATTTCCAGTAATAATATGCCCATGATCATTATTAATGTATTTGTGTAGGGAGGGGTCATTGCATTTGCAGGGGAAAGTACTATCATCAGAAGTATTTTTAAGAACGAATTATAGTTAAATATCTTTCTTCCTATATTGAATACTTTGAAGTTTTTGATACTTGAATATTATTTATAGGAAAATTTCTGTTTTTATCATTTATTATAGAATTTACATTGATTTTATTAAATATTTGATAAGAAAAAGTTATTATCATTTGAGTATTAGTATTTTGAGTTTTAGTGGTTTTTTAGTAAATTTATATTGAAAAGATTAACTATAGTCATAGTAAGATCATAAAAAATATCTGAAAAATGTTTAGAGCAAGTTTTACTCAGAAATATATTTAAATATTGTACTACATGTTTCTTTTTTATTCCAAATATATATTTTCGTATTAATAATCAATTGTAATTTTATAGAAAAATAATGAATGAATAAATAAATAAATAAAAGCTGTAACCAAAATAGAAAACTAAAGTAACCAAAACAGATAAAGTAAACACTAATCCCGTTAGAATCCCAGCAGCAATTGTAGAAGCAATTGTCCGTCAGCAATTGTAATCTCAAACAGAAAAAAGACCTTTTAAAACTATTAAATTACAAGCGAGAAATTGTAAAAAAGAACGCTCCTATAGGTTTAAGATTAGCGTTCTAGTTTGTTTGTATGACTAGTGTAGTTTCACGCGAAAGCATTTGCATGCTAGTGTTAAACCTATGGGAGCATTCTTTTCAGAATTCAAGCTCGAATTTTGACGTTTATTTTATTTATTATTATTATTATGATTATTTTGTTGTTGTTCATTTGATATTTAAGGTGGCTATCTAACGTTGCGTACTTTTAATTTTGTAAATTTGGTTGCATTTTTTTAATGAAGCTACTTTAATTTCAGAAAACGCTCCAAACAATTTTCCGAAATATTTAAAAAATTAATTAATTAATTAATTAAACCCGAAAAAGTACAGCATTAGATATTGATCTCAATTATCTCATGAATATATATATATATATATATATATATATATATATATATATATATTTAAAAGTAATAAAAGCAAGCAAGATATTCGACATGAACACTTCAATAGGTTTAATATTACGGGCGACTAATTTAGTCTCATAGTTGTAAATTTTGAAATTATTCAATTACCATTGAATCATTATTATTATTACTTACCCATCATACGTAGTATAGGGTAAGTCTTGCAATCGTTTTGAAAATCGAAAAAAAATTTTTTTGACGGATTTACATGTTTCGGACACTGGAGATTCTGAAAAACATATTTTTAGAAAAAATTTTTTGCCGTCCGCCCGTTTGTGTGTCTGTCTGCCTGTAACCGCTCTATCTCCCGAACAAATTGAGATAGAGACTTGAAATTTTGTATGTTCTTAGTATGTAAGAATGGGACGAAGCCTATTTAATATCAGTAACCTCGATTATCCGGAACTATTTTTTTCGGACTCTCGAAAAATTCGTTCTGATGAAAGGTATATAAAAATTTTCGAATTTTTTTATTTTAAGGAGTGGACGTAAAAGGCAATAAATTGACACAAATTTTGCATAAAAAACGAAATCGATCCGATTATTAGTTGTCGAGAAATTTCTAATCTTGTTTTCCACATTCTTTGATTTTTCATGATCCTGTATTTTATTCAAATTTCAACTCAAAGATATCTTTTAATTGGAAATGAGACACTTAATTTGATGCAAGAAACCGTTAGTGAATATGATATTTATTTTTTGAGTTATAAGGATATTTCTTTTATGCAATTCAGTGCTACTAGAATAGTATGGCGTTTCATATAATTTATCGAAATTGGTTCATCAGAAATTCATTAATAGTACATGATGATGTGTTAAAAATACTTAAATATACATTTATATTTTGTTTTGGAATTGCAATGCATTTTATAAACTGTTTACATATGTTATGTTTTCATATATTATGTTATGCATATCCATGATGGGTAAGTATTACGGTGGCCTCCAACGACTAGTTATTATTGTTATTATTATTTCAAGAAAAAAAAATATATAAACAATTATACCTGCTAAGATGGAAACCTTTTATAAAACTGGATATATTTCGATTCCTTTCGTTTAAATTTTCAAAGTTTTATTGAATCAATGTTTAACAAAGCTGATTACGTATTTAATGATTACATACTAAAGATTTCCCAAATCCGGCTATAACAGATTTATTAATATTCTCATGATAAGTTTTCTTTTGAACGGGGTGAGAGAGAGAGAGCGGGCACCAAAATCCGAGTTTGCTACGGATGCAAAAAAGCCTAGTATTAACCTTGAAATAAATAATTTACTGCTACCAATATATCTATCTATCTATATTTATATATGTTACAGGCCAAACCCGATTTTAGGCCAAACTAGATTGGCCTAGCCCAAACCAATCTATCCTAATGGCCATCGGATAAACTAGTTTTTCCTAGGCCAAACCGGTCTATCCTAACGGCCATCGGATAAACTAGTTTTTCCTAGGTCAAACCGGTCTATCCTAACGCCCATCGGATAAACTAGTTTTTCCTAGGCCAAACTAGTCTATCCTAAGGCCCGTAGGACAAACTAGTTTTTCCTAGGCCAAACTAGTTTGGCCTAACTCTTATAGGATAATCTAGTTTAGCCTGCTGTTTATTGGTCTGAACTAGTTTATCCTAGGCCGATCTAGATTATCCTAGACCAATTCAATTTGGCGTGTTTTTATTGAATTCAATGACCGCTTCAGCGCCAACGTTCTAGTTTGTCCTAGGCTGATCTAGTTTATCCTAGGCCAATGTATTTTACGTGTTTTTAGCTCACAGGCGTCAAAGCCTGAGAAATAATGGGCTCGCAAGTTCTGTATGTACGCATGTATGTACATATGTATGTACGTACGTATGTATGTAACACGATAACTCTTGATAGAAATAATGTAATTTGACGTGCTATTATTTCATCAGACTATCAAAGCCTGGGAAATAATGTGCCCGTGGATTCTGTATCTATGTATGTACGTAAGTACGTAACCCTAAAATTCTTGATAGACATACCCGATTTGCATCAAACTTTCAATATAGGTTTATTCTTATGAGGAGTTTTTCTGTTTATTTTTGGGAGGTCATTGGAGAATTATAAGGGGAAGGAAGATCGGGAAGCTGATTCGCCCCTTCCCTTAAATAAAATAAATGGGTTTCCATGCATTATTAGCATATTTTATAATAAAAGAATTAGATATAGAAGCATTCTGATGAGGCGCCTCCATGATTAGTTGTGGATATTCATTGTTTAAGTATAAAGAGAGGGGGAAATATAGGTAACGCCCCATAATTTATGTAAATGCTTTTTTCAAGCAGAATTTGCTGATTTGCTTAAATTTTTGAAATAAATTCGTTCTGGTAAGGTGCTTCCGTAATTAATTTTGGAAGTTAATTGGTTAAGAACAAATGGAAAAAAGGGGGACTCCCGCCTAATTTTGCCAAATGGGTTTTTCATGCAGAATTAACCGATTTGCTGCAAATCTTTGATTTGTTCATTCTGATGAAGCGCTTCACTGATTAATTTTGGTGGTTCTTTGGTTAAGTATAAAGGGAAAGCGTACAATTTATTTCCTTAAATTAGATAAATTAGTTATAATACAGAATTATCCAATTTGCTTACAATTTTGGACATGAATTCAATTTGATCAGGCGGTTCATTAATTAATTTTTCTTTTGTTTAAATATAATGGGGTAGTGGATGATTTATTGCCTTCCTTAAATTAAATAAATGGGTTTTTAAGCAGATTTATCTGATTTGCCGATTAAATTTTGAACATAGTTTTTTTCATAAGGCGAATCCCTGAATAGTTTTGTTTAATGATTAAATATAAAAGGAGGAATGTAGGATTACCCTCCTTAAATCAGATGAATGGTTTTTGAGCAGAATTATCTGATTTGCTTCAAATTTTGGATAATTGTTCAATTTTACAAAGCGTATCTGTGATTAGTTTTGGGGTTCAATGGTTAAGTATAATTAGGGGAAATGGGAAAAAGTAATCTACCTTATTTGTTTTTTCGAGGGTGATATTTAAAAAAAATGTCTGTAATACACAATTAGTGTAAACAGCCTGTGAATGCAAAGCCATTACTTTAACAGGGCAATATTCTTTTTAATATTAATCCTGACTACTGCTCTCTAATCTTGTGAAAAGTGGTTTTGCTATCACCCCTGTATAATTTATTTTATTTGAAGGGTAGTAGAATACTGTTACAGGTTTGCACGGGCCGGAATTTCGAAGCCCGGTATAAAAATTAAAAGTTCAGCCCGAGCCCTGCTTGTAAAAAAATCAGTGAAAAGGGACTCAGTCCGGCTCGACATGGCACTACTCAATTTCTGCAAAAAATTCAGATTTTAATTCACATATATTTCAGAATATTTTAAAGAATACTGCATACATATTTATGGATAAATTTACAATGTATTTTTAAATTACGATGTGTTCGCTAAATGGAAAATACACAATGTGTTATTGATTATTTAGATTCTTAGTCCTTCAATATTCAAATAGGAATTCATTAAATAGTTAGGACAAAAGAAAAAAGGAGTATTATAAACATCATAACTTTTGAATATGTTTAGTAAAAAGTAGATTTGTAAATATATTTTTCTATCATTCCTTAAGGGTTTTCTCAAATCCAAAAGAGCTACATCCTAACACATTTATTAATTAATTCCTTTTCAGAAATGCATAAGATTGAGGCATTCTCACTCAGAAAATATGTAATCGAATGGCATTAATCATTTCTTCATAAAAGCGATGTATCTTTGAGAAAATACTATTAAAGCTACGTTTTGAATCGAATTTCCAGTTGCGACTTTACGGAAAAGAAAAACTTGTTGCCGTGACAAAAATAGCTATATGTCGACAGGTAATTAATTTCTCAAAAATGGAAAACGCTGTTCGATTCCAAATTATGTTCAGCTGCGATCTGGCTCGAATAATAGTAATAATAAAAGCAAGCTTATCACAGCATGGCCTGAGTCTGCAGAAAGAAAAATAAAACTGAATTCTGCTAATGCAGAATTCAGTTTCGCCTCCGATTTAAATTGTAAAAAAAAAAGAGTCATTTATTTATTTATTTATTTATTTATTTAAATAAGTCATTAAAATTTTTTTAAATCAATTTTTCCATAAAGAGCCATATGATAACTGTAAGTCGTCATATATACACCAGCTCTCATTCCTTTATTTGAAAAGATTGCAATTTTTTTTTTTTTTTTTTCTAAAAATAATGTTTTTCGGAATCTCCAGTATCTGAAACGTGTAAATCCGTCAAAATTTTTTTTTCGATTTTCAAAACAATTGGAAGACATACCCTATACTACGTATGATAGGTAAGTAAAAGTGTGCCACAAATTTTGACACGACACTTTTTAGCTTTTATGAAAGAAATAGCATCGGAGGTTAAAACTAATTTCATTTTTACTGTGACATTATTTTACTAACTGAAATCATCTGAAAGTAATATCTCAATCTCAGTGTCCATAATGAAAAGAAATATAGAAATGTAATATCGTTATGAGTAAAAATGAGATGTTTTAAATAGTGACGTCATTTTCTCTTCAAATGTTTTTCAAAAGTTATTGTTATTAGTAATATGAAAAAGGCCTGGTTGCTGAATGACATCATTTTCCTCATTTGAAATTTTTCTTTTTTTGCTTTAGACATTAATTTTTATCATAAATTATTTTCCGTTATTTTATTTACATTATTAATATTATTTCTCAGTAAATATATTTTTTTTACCTCAATTAGTGCATAATTATACGCAATCATTTTGGAAAATAAATTTTTATTATCGAGAGAAAAGCTAAACTGTGTTGCCACCATTTTAAAGAAATATCGTAAAAAAGCATTTAAAATTAAAAATAAAATATAAAAATGGAAATAAATTAAAAAATAGTTAAAATGGGCACAACTGCAAATAAATAGCTTTCATTTAAAAAAATAATTATGAAAATCGGTTGAGTATTAAACTCAGGGCTGATGACACGACATTTTTAGCTTGTCTGAAAGAAATAGCATCGGATGCTAAAAAAAAACGTTTGTTTTTACTTTGCATGTATTTGCGATGGCTAAAAAAAAATCTACCTAGAGATCACCACGTAGAGATCTAAAAATTTGGAGAAGGATAGATGCTGACAGGTGCATCTGAGAGTCAAATTTTTCATTTTTTGTTAATTAACCGAAATGTTAATTATAAGCCCTTAATGATCATCACAAAACGGCGAGTTTTCATTCTTTAAAGAGATCATGCTTGTGTGCCTCCCATGTAATGCCAGACATAGGTTTAATAAAATTACGTGTCATATTATTTTGACATGAACGAAATTCGCGTTTTTTACGCAACTGATGGACGGAATTCGCATTTTTACGCAATTCATGGACATAATTCGCGTTTATTGAGCAATCTGTTGACGAAATGTGCATTTCACGCAATTCATGGATGAAATTAGCGTTTTTTACACAATTCTTTGACAAAATTTGTGTTTTTTACCGACTCATGGAAGAAATTTGTTTTTTTACGCGATTCTTGGGCAAAATTCATGTTTTTACGCGGTCTTGGAATGAAATTCACGTTTTCTGCGCGGATTTTAGACGAAATTCGTGAATTTTAGTTTTTTTTGTCGAAATTTGCGTCTTTTGCGAGGTTTTTTGTCGAAATTCACATTTTTTGCGTGGTCCTTACTCGAAATTCGTGCTTTTCGCGCGATCGTTTGACGAAATAAGGCTTTTTAAGCAGTTCTTTCTTGAAAGAAGCGTGTTTACGCGATTTTTTCGAGGTCTTTCGACGAAATTCGCATTTTTCTCACAATCCTTTTCGAAATTTGTGGGGTTCTTTTCGCTATTCTTCATCGAAATTTGCGGTTTTTTCGTTACTCTTCGACGGTATTTCGCGCTTTCATCGCAGAACTTTGACTAAATTCATGTGTTTTCCATGATATTTTCACGAAACTGGAGGGTTTTTGTCTGCGAACGATTGGAGAAATTGATTTTTTACGACTACCGTTCGCCAAAATTCGCGACTTTTGGTGTCTGAAATTTTGGACAAATTAATTTCTAAAGTTTTCGGCAGCAAATGCCTTAAATTTTCGGAAAATTCGATAAATTAGTCCTGCTTTTTCAATTAACACTAACTACAATTAGCGCTAACAGTTACATAAAGTTTAGGGAATGTTTTAGTTTTTGGTACTAAAAAAAAGTTGCAAAATATTACTTATTTCCTAAAATTTTCTGCCAAGTTCATAAAAGTTGTTGCGCACGGCATGCGCGCTTGCGTATATGTTACACAGCTCTGTTTAATGCTATTAATTTGTTATTCAGTAATTAAGATTTCTGGCTTCTTCATCTGCAAAACTTTTGACGATAGAATGCCCCTTTGAAAATCTAATTTTAAATTTACTCTGAATGAAATTATTGCCGCAAATTATTTTTAAATAGTTCCTGAACCATGGGGGGAGTTTATATCTATTACCGTGAGATACATGTGCATTATATAAGATATTTCTTATGTTACCTCTATATTTATGGCATGATTATTGTAAGAGAAACTTTTACTAGTATTTCCAAATAGTAATTTTCTTCTTATTTATGACAAATTATGTAGTAAGGCGATGATTGCTATTTAAAAATAAGAAACAGGCAGAATTTAGCCTTTATGGAAATAAAACTATGTATTATGCTTTTTCACGAGAGTGAGATAATAGTGTTGCATGTTTTCAGCCATGTGAATTACGAGCGCCTTTTATTGTTAAGAGGTGTGCCTTTGTTTATAAAAGTTGGACAGGTGAGCGTCTAAATGACTTATTAGAGGACTCGCATAAGTAGAATAAAACGTAATAAATTTTTAAACAAAGAATCGAATGTTTATAAATAAGTTTGTGTAAGGTAAATCTAGAAAAGAAAATTCCGATACCAAAAACATATAACACATTTTAATGTAATTAAATTATTGATTTTTTTAAAAGTATTTGTTCTTTAATTAAAATTTTTGGCGCCTTTTACTACTACAGCGCTTATGTGCACTGTACACTTTGTACACTAGGTTGGCACGCCCCTGGGCAGGTTTTATGAATGCAAAGTCATGAATGGTTTTATGATAAAAATATGAATACACGGGATATTTTGACAGCATTACTAACCTTGAAGAAATCTGATGAACTGATTTTGATTATTGCTGTTTTGAGGATGCCCCTCAAAACAGCAGTTTTAAGTTTGATATTATTTGATATGATATAATAGGTTTTGAATGTGATATAAATATGACAAAGCTGTGTTCAATAATAAAACATAACTTTCAACATTGAATATTTATAAAACTTACCATAACTTTTATAAAGAATGGTCGTACGGAGGACTTTCAAATGATGTTATTTGATCCAGAATTTGAAAATGCATAACAAATGATACCCAATTCACCTATTTTAAAAAAGTTGAAGTATTCTCATCCCTCGATGAATCTCCATATCCCCCCCCCCTCCCGAAAAAAGCAAAGTAATGATTTATTCTTGTGGGATTTATCGAGTTTTATGTTTAGTAACAGAACGATGCTTTTCTCCGAATATTGGTAAAAGGCCAGCAATTATTACTGGAAAAAACTATTTTATATGAATAAAGTATAATTTTTGCCATTTCATTCATAAAACGTGCCGTAACTTTGAAAAAACTGATCGTACCGACTTGCAGATGGTGTCATTCAATTTAGAATTTAAGAAATCCATGCGAAACGATATCCCATTTGACCGACTTAAAAATGTTGATCCCCCACCCCCCTCCTCCTCCTCGAAGGATTAAAAAAAAAAAAAAAAAATACTCGCCTTCTGCTTCGTAAAACTTATTAAACTTTGTTTTGGGGGATTCCTCATAAATGCGATTTTCGATGCAATTTTCATTTTTCTTTTGGGTTCCGCGACAATTTTCTGACATTAATAATATGAAATTGTCTCCAAACATTTATCCTAAACCCATTATTTTTAATGCGGTATTTAGCGTTATTTTTTTAACATGAATATTTTAAGAATCATAAATTTTTTAATTTACGCATTTTTTTAATCTTTAGAGACCTTTACTATATTTTTTTTTAGCCTCGAAGCATTTTTTCAACATTATTAAAAAGGAATCCGGTTTTAACTTTTAACCTAATGTACTAAAATATGTCCTCTTTTTAGTTAAATTTATTTGAAATTCGCTTAGCGATTTTCGAATTTTTCAGATTTTTTTTATATTATTAGTTTTTTGACTTTGTAAAAGAAATCCTGTTTTAATCTTTAATAAATTTTTCTGTCTGCAATTTTTTACACAGCCCGGAAACGCAGCGTCTATCACGTCAGCTGCGCGAGTAAATTAAATTATTTTAGCACATGAAAATATAATTGTTTTCTATATTGATTAGAGTGATATAAAAACGATTTTTACAAAAAAATTCAAGGTCAATTTATCATTGAATTAAATATTTCATTGTTCATAAGTGTTTTTGAAAATAATATTGTTATCATATTAAATCTTCATATTAAATATGTCAAATCAAATTTGCAATGATAACGTAATTTTCTCTGCATGTCATAATTTTTCCATTTAATGTGAATATTATATTGCGAAGTTTGCTCTAATAAGTTCATTTATTTATTTTTATTTTTTCGCTGTATACTATTACATTTCGACTTTGTAATGTATGATTTCTGCAAAGCTAAATCAAGAGAAATAACTCACTTCTAGAACTTTCATTTTATTTTTAATGGCTATTTTCTTATCAATATACCAATATGCGATTTCCCTTGCATATACGATTTTAAAAAAAGATAAATAGCTTGTAATGCTATATCATTATTTTTCTGTTTGAAATTCATACCCAAATTTTATACGCAATGCGATTGATTTTAGGTGTTTGACATATTTTGTCTCAGTAATATCTATTTTAAAAGCATACTTTACCTGTTGTAACAGGATTTTTTTAAATATTCATAATGTGCGTGATTTTTTGAAAGGAAAAACAAAGCAGAAGAAATTTTGCAGTGTTACTGTTATTCTTTGTATAATTACACTTTCAAGGTATTTTTTTTAAATATTAGTAGAATATGATTTATTAATTTAATGCCAAGTTAGCTGTTGTTATTTTTTAAAATGATGGAGAAAATGAAATAAAATAAAATAAATAAATTACGCAATTCCGCTATTTTAAATTCCTTAAAGTTAAATGCATTTTATAATACATTTTATACTATATTTATGCAAATAAATTATAGTTACTATATTAATTTAGTGATTTTTTTATAATGTTTGAGTAGTGGTTTAAAAAAAATGACATCATAGGGGCGGCAAAATAAGGCTCGCCTCTGGCGGAGAAATGTCTAGCGCCGGCCCTGAATGAGAGATATATACATTGACAATAGATTCGTGATTTACGTTAATATGTCTTTCATATTCATATTCTTTTAAAATTTCGACTATGCGATTTTTAATTGAATTTTTTCTTCTGTAACAGCCTTATATTCCTTTCCATATATTCTTTAAATAGCATCCAAACAACATTATGTGTATTCATTCTCAAAACCATAATTTTAAACAAAAACGGAAAACGATTTAACATTCCAGATACTAAAACAAAATCCTAAAAGTTAACAGAAAGTGAAAGTAAAATTTTGTAACTTTCAAAATATAAAAGAAATAAATTGATTAATTGAAAAGAAATGTCAGGTTGCCTATAACTTAAAATAGATATTTGCTAAACATAATACACACAAATATTTTTTCAATAATAAAATTAAATAGCTGTAGCAACTAGCAACATGCATAATACAAAATAATAACAAAAATAATAATAAATTCTTCAATGTTTAAGTTTAAATTTATTATTCTACACATCTTCAGCACATTCTACAAGTCAATTAAAATCAATTTTCAGCTTCGTTAAAATCGACTGCTTTTGGCGAGGAAATTCGCTGCTCACCAAATAGCGCACACGCCAATTATTCCAAAGTATTTTATTTTTTTGCATATCTCCTATTGTAATTCCGCCGCTAAATTTGACTGATCTTTTATTACCTACATGAGTAATTTAATTCGTATTTTTTTCAAAAAATTCTGAGTATGCCCAATATGGAGACCTTCCTTGGGAGCACTGAATATTTCCGTTTCAAAAATAAAGTCGTTACCACGTCGATTTCCTTGACTACATCCTTGCATTATTTATTTCGTATATTTTATTGCATTTTCTTCCCTTTTTTCCTTGAAAAAAAGCTCGCGGAATGGTTTGAAAGATGTACCCATTAAGCGTCCTAACCGGGTTTTCCCGTCACGTAACTTTTGGAATCAAAGGCTGATTCAACACAAAATTTTTGAAGTGAAAAAGATAAACAAATACGTAAGGTTACTAAATAAAAATTCTCATGCCAATATTTTTCATAGCGACTATTTTAAGAATCGTTAAACATGAATGGAAAAATTTGCAGGACGCTTAAAGGGTTAAAAATTGTTTTAAATATCTAATCTGTCGATCGGATTAATATGAAAAGCTATATAATTTTGTGACAGTACTCCATAACTAATTCCTCAAATGGGATCTGAATATGAAGCAAGGCCGAAATTACGGGGGGCAGAGGGGCCTGTGCCCCAGGCGGCAGAACGAAAGGGCACCAAATACTGATTTTGTTTGTCGATTTTTCTCATGTCTATGTATGTTATTGTTAAAATCGTCCTGTTTGGTGTATGACAAAGCATAGAAGAATCTAAGAATGAAGGCGTAAATGTGCTGCATGAAGCAGAATTTTTTTCGATTCGGTTTTCAAGATTTTAATGAATCAATATTTGACAAAAGCAGATCACGTTGGTTCAGTATTACATATTTTAAACTTTAAAAATTTTAAAATAAGTCGGCTGTTAGAAAATTAGTAAAATTCTCTTTGTAAATATATTTTGCAGAGGAAGGGAGGAGGGGGGGAGGGGGCGCCAAAATCCGTTTGTCAAAAATGCGTTTTCGTGTAGGGTATACATTTTTAAATTACATTTTAGAGTTGTATTACGTGGTGTGTACAAAATCACATACAAAGCTGCTAATATTGTCAAATAAAGCGAAAAACCTTTAAACTTTTGTTGGTACCAAAATGTAATGGGCCGTGCACTCGCTACGAAAATTCCGTCTGCGGAAGCCGCCATTTTTCTCTTAGCTTTCAGGACTAGTATTCAGGGCTCGGTGTTTGTTATTTGGGTTATAGATGAGACACGACCAGCGTGGATGGGGTTTACGTCACAGCGATGAGCTATCTCCTTTAAAAGACAATTTTGAATTCAGTTTTCTTTTTAATGCCCACGTGCTTCCAATTTTTCTGGAATTGGGGAGGGGAAATTACAATTATTTTTTGTGTGTGTGAGCTCTTACTTTACTATATTTATCCAAAGGAATAATTAAAATGTGCACCTTGAATTATAATAAGGATTTTTTTATTGGTATTTATATTTTAATGGTGTTCTCAACTGATCCGCTCCACAAGCGAAAAACGTTTTGACACATTTACAAATTCCTTTTTTAACATAAAGATATAAAATTTTAACGCCTGACTATGGGAACGATTTCGAATTGAACTTATTTTTCCATTTTATGATAATTCAATTACTTATCGAGTTATAAGCTATTTCGATGATGTAATCACCCGTTTTTCTCCTCCTTTTCGACCGGTTTTTCTGCTTTCGTCGGGAAATATGCTTAAAAGTGTCAACTTTGAAGGCTTGTTATGAAAAATCTATTGTGTTTTTTAAAATATAGAAGATTGAGTAAAATTAGACAGTTTCTGAGTAACAACACCTGCTAGTTTCATGCATTTCCGAACAAAAATAAATTAACGTATGTTTCACAAAGTTGCCCTTTTTGATTTAAGAACACCCTTAATATATACTCTTAGAGACTGTCTTTTGAGATTTACATTTTTATAACGGTGTGTAACACTCCCAATTCGTGTAAACCCACGTATTTTTCAGCATTTAAATACACTTCATGAGTTTATCAACCAATAGCAACTTAGATTTAATGTCGTAAACTAAATATACATGAAATCAAGTAACATTTCGTATAAAATGTGTAATTCTTATGACAAGTTGATTATTTTAGATATTTACGCACTTCTCTCTAATATTCACTTCATTACATATAATAATAATCATGTTTCATACATGTACTTTCATCATATTTTCATAAGCTAAATATATATAAAAGCAGGCAAATTTTTGAAAAAAAAGTGTATTTTTTATGACAATTGTGTAATTAAAAAATATCCCAAAGATATATGTGTCAAATTAGCTAATTTACTTATTTATTTATTAGAATTCTGAAAAAGATGACAATTTTGACGTGGAAATGAAAAGATCCAAAGAGCTAAGTTTCTCTAACTAAATATGTATATATAATTAGTATTATTGAAATTTTAAATTCAGGGCCTCTTTTTGGTTTCATTGAGATTTACATCAGATTAGATAGAGGGCAGCATAAGCCCCGGCTAATTTTCTTTCATTAGTTTTGGGTCAGGCAAGTAAAGGCCCGGACTTAATACTTTCAAAGTCCAGCCTGGCCTTAACCAGCACAGTCCAATGCGACTTAAACCTAATGAAATAAAATTGGGCCTAATCCCGGATAGCCAAATTTTTATCCATCTTTTATTATTATTTTTTTTAATTTATTTTCAGTAGTGAATGTGTGTGGTTAGTACAATTGATTAACAAAACTCCAGAAATTTAATCTGATTTAAGGATGTATTCGAAAAAATACATTTCCACCTTCAACAGCTCGAAATTTTCTGATACAATTTCAAACACATTTTTAAAAGTAGAAACATGAAACTTGCTGAGGGGATTTTTGAATAGATGTATAAGGTGCCGTGTGATGTCATTTTGCACTAAATTTATTATAATTTTATTTATAAACAATTACCTTCTCAGTAGGACCCATTTTTTTTCGTTCCCAGATCTCCCGCTTCGGAAAATTCGGAACAAAAGATTATCTTTGACTGCATTTTTGTAATATTTTCTGCATTTATCAAAAAATTGACATATACGATATCTTATAAAATTTCTAAATAAAAGAATCTGCTAGTTTGATGAGTTTGAAAAGTGAATTAAAAAATAAATCGGAAAATAAGCAGTTTGAATCGAGATACATCCTTAATTAATTACCATAAATATTTTTTTAAATCTCCTTATTTTTCATAGAGTTTCAAAATTCTAGCTAACCTTAAATAATTTAATATTTCATTTTAAACGTCAATATATATACTATATTAATAATTATAAACGCAGAAAATTATCCATATGATCATTAATGTATTCCATGGATTGCAGACGTATGACCTTAAATTTCTTTCATGCATTGTACCGTATCCAACAAGGCACCGCGTAAAAGAGAAATCATTTTTAACCGACTTTAAAAAAGGAGAGGAGGTCATCAATTCGACTCGTATGTATTTTTTTTATGTATGTTCACCGATTACTCCGAAACTATGCAACCGATTTCTGTTATTTTTGTTTTAAATGAAAGAGGATGCTCTCGAATTGGTACCACTTCCGTTTCATCGAAATTGGTTCACTACTTTTTTAGTAATTAGGCAAAAACTGATAAAATTTTTGTTTTTTCGCTAATTAAAAGTGTTGAATATGTTCGCCGAATGGAGCGCAGACAGGATGGCCGAGCGGGCTAAGGTGCCAGATTTAAACTGTGGTTTTCGAAAGAGATCGTGTGTTCAAACCCTTCTACTGACATACGTGTATCATTTACAATAATCTTTGCCGTATTATTAACCGACTTCTAAAAAGAAGAGGAGATTATGAATTCGACGCGTATGTATTTTTTTTATGTGTGTTAATCGATTACTCCGAAACTATCCAAACGATTAATTTGGTTTTGGTGTTTAATGACAGAGCTTGCTCTCTAATTGGTACCTTTCAAAGGCGGATCTGGAGAGTCCTCAAGGCGGGGGGGGGGGGGGGGGGCGATTTTAGATGTTTGGAGATTCGACTTTAATGCGTAGGTCGGGACTAAGTTTTTCACTGCGGGTCATGTTGCTTCCATTTTTTGCCGCGGGTCGGGTCTGGGTCCAGTTGACTTCTGTTTTTTTCCTGTGGGTCGGGTTTGGGTCCGGTTGACTTCCTTTTTCTTGCTACTGGTCGGGTTAACTTCTGCTTTTTTACTGGGTGTCGGGTTTGAGTCGGTAGACTCCAATATTTTACTGTTGGTTGGGTTAACTTCTACGTTTTTGCTGTGGGTTGTGTTTGGATCCGGTTGACTGCTTTTTTCTGCGTGTCGGGGTTAACTTCTAATTTTTTTCTGCGGGTCGGGTTGCCTTTATCCTTTTTGCTGCGGTCAGGCACTTCTACTTTTTAGCTGCACAATGTGTTGGGTTTTATTCAGATTGACATGTACAATTTAAACCCGGGTTACACACAATATAACTGTACGATGCTGGTCTTTATACTGTAAACTTACATATTTTCCGTATTGATGTTGCCAAACTAGTATCGGCTGATGACGCACATTTGTACTAAAGTAATTAAAGTAAATTTGTAATTCTGGTTAAAGCCATATTCGTTGAAAATAGCTCATATTTTATCGTTCCTGCTTAAATCTTTATTAAGGACCAGTAGGCCCCCTAAATTGTTTTATCGGCCCGTTATGGCCCGTTCAATTTTTTTGCCAGCTCAGCCTGTTTATTTTGTTTGCCGGACCGGACGGTTGAAAAAATTATTCTAATCCTGTCGGCCCGTTGGAAAATTCAGAAACATGCCGTCGGCTCGGCCAGGCCCGGGGCCGTGCATATTTCTAGGCTGGATCGGTCACGGGCTGAAAATTTAGCATTTATTTCAAGCAGAGCCCCGAACAGGGAAATTTTGGTGAGTGCGGACCAGAGATAAATTCGGGAATTGTTCCACAGCTTGGACCTTCATGAGCCAGAAACATTTTGCGTCATCAAGAGCAAAGATAATGAAAATATACAGTAGAAAAAAAAATTGCATAATACTTATAAAAAATGTTCGAAAAGTAATTATCATTTTAAAACTATTTTTTACATAAAAATGACTGTTAAACGAAAATTTAAATTTAATATTTATCAAAAGAACAGTTTGGTATAAAATAAAAATGTACTTTACACATAAAAGGATTCTCATATTTTGTCTCTGTTTTAATAAGAAAATATTAATGAAGTTTGCTTCATGAATAAATGCATGGGACTTGTAGAAAATACTGCCTATTATCTGTCAAATCGAACAACATTTTTCAATTTTCTGTAAAAAGTGCACATTTTTAACTATAACCATTTCATTCTTGATAACAAGAGCCTTCTCAATAGGCGTGAACCAGAAATGAACCTTAAATTAAAAATTTTAAAGTTCAACACTTTTATAGGAACAGAGGAAACATTGGTCGATTGCTTTTTATCGGAAGAATATGGTAAATATTTTTACTTAGAGCTGAAAGTGACTTCATAAATTGCAGAATACAGCTTCAGCGCAGCAGAGATCTCCAAAGAAATGATAATTTCTACAATTATTTCCATATGAAGAGCGATTACGACTTGTGTACGTTGTGTACACGAGAAATTTAAATTATTCAGAAACCGCAAACTAAATAAAATCAAAAGAAAATACTCCTTTCGCGTTAGATGTATAAATAATAATAATAAACATTCCAGTTGCGAAATAATCTCTGCCACAAACAAAACTTAAACTGAAGACAAATTCATTATTCCCGCCTTTTTTTCGGAGATGCCGAAACGTCGGCCATCAGCAATGCCTGAAAATAAATCTGTAAATGTAGATATGACTAATTGTTTTCTTTTAAATAGCATTCAAATACTTAAATAGAAAAAAAAATCTGCTTCACTTTCATTTTGATCAAAATATCAAGATAATGGTTTGAAAAGGAAAAAGTAATTTTTAAGGGAAAAAAGTTCTTTTAATTTTTTCTATTCATCGAAAAATAAAATTTCCAGTTTTCTGAAAAAAATGAGTCCGAGCCAGTAGAACAGCATAAAAATAATGCCCGAGCTCGTATCGGACACGGGATCAGTCTGAATCTGTCTCATCTCTAATGCAGATATCTAAGAAGAATGACTCCAGGTCAGATTCGATCTGGAAGAAAAATAAATCAGGCCCGACCCAAATCTGAAGAGAAATAATGATCATGATAGTATCAAATAAATGACGGCCCTGCCCTGAAAGCGGGAAGACCAGACATAGCCCAAGCCTCGCGAATTTAAAAAGGCGCAACCCGGTGCGGGCCGCGCCGGATCTTAGATAGGATCTAGTTTATTTTCTTTGAGAATGTATGTATTTTTGGGAATCTTTTATCAGCCCAAGGGGGAGGACGATCGCCCCTTAGACCCGCCATTGAGCTGACCCTAATCTGCAAAAAAATAATGATCACGACACGGCCTGGCTCTGAAAGCGAGAAGAAATAACCCAGCCTGAACCTCGCGAATTTTAAAAGAGCCACGCCGGACCACAGTTATGCTCCAACTTTTTTCCATGTGTCGTTTCCATGTGATGTATGTCTTTTTGGGGAACCCTTTTATAGCCAAAGGAGGGAGGGGGGCAATCATCCCATTGATCCCCCCCTTAAATGCGCCATTGCCCCAAACACAACTTGGAAAGAACAGTATGGCTCGCTCCAGCTCAGCAGGAAAAAAATAAGACCCGACCTGACCTAGTTTTGAAAAAGTGAAGGCCTGAACCAGTCCCAGTATAATAAATTAAAGTTGGCGCGACCCCACCCGGATCGCGCCGGACTCGAGTTTAGGGCCAACAACTTTTCCGCGCGAGCATCTATTGTCGTTCTGAAGACCCTTTATTGGGTTCAAGGGGGAAAGGGGCGATCGCCCCATTGCCTCCCCCCCCCTCAGATCCGCCATTGGTACCTCTTTCGTTTCATGGAAATTGGTTCAGTACTTTTTTAGTAAATAGGCAAAACTAATAAAATTAGTGATTTCTCGCAAATTAATAGTAACATGGACATTGAATAAGTTCGACAACTGGAGTGCAGTCAGGATGGCCGAGCGTTCTAAAGCGTCTGATTTAAGCTCTGGTTCTCGAAAGAGAGAGTGGGTTTGAACTCCATTCTTGACATACATGTACACAATAAACTTTTCCGTATTATAATTTTTACATATATATTTGACAAATTAAATACTAATTATGCTATTAAGAATATTTTCTATTTAATCGTTAGCACAAAGTATCGGAGATCTTTTATCAACTCAATACTTTATCAGTGAAAGAATACTAAAATAATGGACTTACGAAAAGTAATATCACGTTGAATAAGTTCTCCGAATAGATTATAGTCAGGATACCCGAATGGTCTAAGATACCTGATTTAATCTTTGGTTCTCGAAAGCGAGCGTAGGTATTGAACCCCACTCCTGACAAACGTGTATGATATGAAGTATTTTTTTCCGTATTATAACTTTTTTAACCGACTGAAAAAATAGGAGAGAAGGTTATCATCAGTTCGACGCGTATGTATTTTTTTTATGTATGTTCACCGATTACACCGAAACTATCCAACCGATTAAACTATTATTTGTGTTAAATGAAAGCGGTTACTCTCGAATTGGTATCACTTCCGTTTCATCAAATTTGGTTAGGGTACTTTTTTAGTAATTAGGCAAAAACTAATAAAATTAGTAATTTATCGCAAATTAAAAGTAACATGGACGTTGAATAAATTCGCCGAACGGCATGCAGACAAGATGGCCGATGGGTCTAGGGCGCCTCATTTAACACGTTAGCTGCCGCTTACATGAATATGTTTTGACAGTTAATGCCGCACTGTAGAAGTGGGTTTTTTCCAGAAGCCGATTTACTTTTTATAACAAAGAATCAGCGAAAGATTTTTCCGCGCCAGCGCGTGACTGGCTATTGGACATCACCCCACATCACGCTCTGGCACGTGAATGGCCTCTTAACGTGAGCAGGATGGCGCAAATTAAAAGTAACATGGACGTTTAATAAGCTCGCCGGATGGAGTGCGGTCAGGATGGACGAGCGGTCTGGGGCGCCAGGTATGAGCTCTGATTCTCTGAAGAGAGCTTGTGTTCGAACTCCACTCTTGGCATACATGTATAATTTATAATAATTTTATTAATCGACTTGAAAAAAAAAGAGGAGGAGGATATCAATTCGACGCGTATGTATGTATTTTTTTAACCGACTTCAAAAAAGGAGAAGATTATCAATTCGTCGCATATGTATTTTAGAGATATATATACATTTTATAAGACTAATAATTTTCATGCGAGAATGTCGGCAATAATGCAACAATCTTTAACTTTTAACTAAAAAGAGAAAAATAAACTTTTCTACCAAAAATTGAACAGACTTCAAAAACTATTGCAAAGTGAAAAATATTTTTTTTACATAATAATAATAAGAAATCAAATTAAGATCGTAGTATTCACTGTAAAAAAATTTTGTAAAATTCCAATAGATGTACCGTAAATTTCACGGTACTACTACCATTTTCACTCTTTACGGTATGAATACCGTATTTCTAAGTTATATTAAGCGTAAAAAAATACAGTTTGTTCTCTTTCGATTGAAAACGGTATTTACACAGTAAAATGATTGTTTCTCAGTAAAAACTCGGTATTTATGCCGTAAAATAATTATTTTTTAGTAAGATAAATGACATTCTAAACATTTTCGTAGCATTTCAATAGATGTACCTAAATTTTTCGGTGCTTCTACTGCTTTCATTCTTTACGACATGAGTACCGTATTTTTAAGGCATATTAGGAATAAAAAAAATCCAGTATCTATGCTATTTCGATTATAAACAGTATTTGTACCATAAAATATTGTTTTTTCATTAAAAACGCCATTTATACTGTAAAATACTTATATTTCAGTAAGGGAAAAAAAAATGGTATTATCGCCTCGGTGAACGGCAGATGATGTCCTTGCTGCTTAATGAGTGCAGATCTGAGGAGAGAAGGGGTTGGGAAGGGGGGGGGGGCAAATTGTTTGGAGGACCAAAAAGCTCAAAGGAGTCCAATAGTTACAATACACATTGTACATTTATTTTTTACGTATACCATAACGTAACAATAAAAAAGGAAAGGTCTATAATTACTTTTATTAAATAGTATGGATATCTAATTAGCATCTTTAAATTTAGGAAAATAAACAATTTAATTTATGAGAGACGAACAAAGTAGTCTTCAAAGTCGAGGAGGTCTTATTAAAGATTCACATGCTTTTTAGCTCACAGGCTATCATAGCCTGAGAGCTTATGTGCCCGTCCGTTCTGTATGTTCGTTCGTGCGTAACGCGATAACTCGTGATAAAAATATCCGATCCACTTGAAATTTTGTATGTAGGTATATCCTGACAAGGCGCTTCCCTGATTAGTTTTTGGAGTTCATTCGATGTGTATAAGAGGGGGAACGGGGGGCTCATGCCCCTCCCCTTAGTTGATATAAATGGGATTTTCATGCAGAATTAAGTTTTTGTTCAAAATTTATATTAGGATCATTCTGATGAGGCGATTCCGTGACTGTTATTAGGTGTTCATTGAATAAGTATAAATAGGGGAAACAGGCGTTCTAATGCCTCCCCCTCTATATTTATATAAATGGGTTTTTCAAGCAGAATTTTCAGATTTCGTTCAAATTTCTGAATAGTTTTGGAAGTTTAATGGTTAAGTATAAAAAAGGGGGATAACTCCTTTTAAATTATATAAATGCTAAAGGGATTTTTATTAAGAATTATCTAATTTGCTCTGAATTTTGGATATAGATTTTTTATATGATAAAGCATGTCTTTGATAGTATAGGAGGTTCAATGATTAAGCATAAAATAAGAGGAAAGGGAAGAGCTTTTTCCCCTTCTTATTTTTTTTTTCGAACGGAATTAACCCTTGAAAATATAAGGCTTTAATGTACAATTAGTATTTGTAGCCTGTGAGCTCAATGCCATCAGTTTAACTGGGCAGTACTCTTTTTATGTATCTTGAGAGTCTGTATAAGAGGGAAGGGCATGTGTGACTGATCCTGGGCACGTCACGGCTCTCGACGGCCTGGATAGATGTATTTTTCTAGTGCGAAATTCAATCTAATATATTGAATGAATTCAACCAATCCTTAATTTTTATTGAAGAATTATAGCATTCGTAGAAGTGAAACTCTAGGATTTTAAACTAGTGTAATTAATCAGTTATTCAAAGTCATGTAATTAAAATTAAAATATTGTGTACCATTGATTATACGTTAAAAGGATTTATTCATCTTTGTATGCTCTTTGTGTTTTATTCAGTTGGATCCTTTTACCGGACGTGCGAGACAAAGAAGTATGTAACATTTTAATTATTTTTAAGTGAAAGGAATTAGTATGCAAGTATTTTTATTACATTTTTAACTTGCATAAATTTTTAATAAAGTTCTTCTTTAATGTTATATATCTGTCTTATTCATTTATTTTAGCTCTAAAAAACATTTTTTTAGGTATGACAAATAAGAAATTTGCCAGCTAAAAATTACTTAAAATTTAAAATTTATTGAAAAAAGCTAATAATACAATGTTAAAAATTTCCGTTCAAAGTTGAGTTAATTTATGAAGCAAAATAAAGAGAAGCACCGAGATATGGTATATCTTATTTTTCGAAAATTCCAAGCTGGGCAGCACGATCAGTTTTACCATTTCTTTTTCCGTATTCAGCAAGACAATTCCTTAACGTTCCTTACAATACTAATGCATTGAAAGTCGCATCACTCAATATTGAAGATCGGTGGCTAGTACGTTGCCTGTTTAAGAAAAAAACGAAATGGTATCGGGTGTGCTCAGATGGTGAAATTTTGGAGACTATAAATACACACTTCCCGCGAATAACTCCTGTTAAAATTTAGACAAAATTATCATAAAAGCAGAAAAAAATACATGCTTATTAGAAAAATATATTAAAATACCAAACAGTCAGTTGGCTTAGATTTATGCATAATCCATCGGTAAAACTACAAACACCGGTCCCCTTTCCTCTACCATTCTCATAAGTAGCTAAAATTCAAAAATTGCGCATACGTTGTTTAAATTTTAATGACCTCCGGCCACAATCTTGATGAGATCAGAGATTTAGTAATTCACAATCCTGTTGATCTAAATCTTAAAAAGGGGGAAAGTTTCAAAATCTCTAAAAATCTTAAATCAAACTTTTAGAACCTATCTGACTCAACATACTGACAATAATGCTATTTCGCCATACGGCGCAGTGTCGAATTCAGACATTTTTCTCCAGGAGGGACTTTAGTGGCTCCGGGGGGTACATTATAGAATTCCGGAGGAAATGGCACTTTTTCACCAGTAAAAATACAAAAACTCTATTTTTCCGGCGGGGGACATTTCATTGCTTAGGAAATGGGTGTTCCCCCCTCCCGGGCACCTCATGAATTCAACACTGATACGGCGAGACTGCTATTTTCGTTAATGAAAGGGTCTCTCGTACGGTAACTCACTCTCTTTCTACCCCCCCCCCCTAAATTCTGGAGAATTCTAATATTAAAAACCATTTAGACAGTTAAAGTTAATTCTCAATGTTATCCGCATGTCTCTAAACCTTCGGCAATCCCCCCCCCCCCCTATCCCGGTCGCTCTTCCGTCCGTCTTGGATAAATTATTCCGGCTAGATGGTAAATGATACTTTCAGGTTACTTCAGTGGTCATCATTCGAGTTTTGACACAAAAAGTACCATTGATGCTTTGCCTCCTACGCCTCCTAACATCACCCCCTATATTGGGTGTTGCTCCTATCCGGATGGAACAATTAATCGACCTTGTTCTTCTTAACACACTGTTAAAGATGTCTGTAAAATAATGATTCTCTGATCGTATATTTTCCACTCAATTTACCATCTTTCAAGTAAATTATAGAAACACGATTAATTTACAAAAATTCCATTCGACCAGTAAGGGGCTAATTGTTAATTTTCGATCCCCTCCCTCCCTTTGGATATCATACGTTATCATCCATCAACTCCCCCCCCCCTCCCCGATAATGATATCGTTATCAAAGTGTAAAAAAATTTTATTTTTAGGATTTAGTTCTTTTGTTTGGAGTAATATACAAAACTGGTTAAATTTATTTTTCGGAAACTTTATTGATTTAAATGAAGATAATTTAATACAATATCGCTTTATTCAAATAAAATTTAAAAAAAAGTGACTATTTAAAAGTATATTATTTTATAAGAGTTTTTCTTACATAGTGCATTTAACAGTAATTAAGTCTTGTTGAACTTGCCCTTTTAACAAAGGAGGGATGAGGGGGGGGGGGCAAGGGGAGACGTAGAAATTCTTATCAACAGAACAAGTGGATAACATTCTTTCGCTTTTATTTATTAGGAAACACAAGCTGCATTTCAAAAAAAATTATTATAAGATTCCTCGATCCATGTTTATATATGCATACACATATGAAGATGAATAGGAATGTCAAAACGTTGGGGTATACCATATTTTAGAATTAGATAATTTTATTATAATTTAGTGATTTTAATGATAGCTTTGTATTTTCATAAAAATAGATAACTGAATTAAAAAAAAAAAAAAAAAAACAGAATGTAATTTTTTTTTCAACAAAAATCCACATTACAAAGAAAAAAAGTTTTGATTGGGTCAAAAATGATATTAATATCAAAAGGCAACACCCTCCCCCTCCCTAGAGATATCTTACGATATTATCTTTCAGACAACTCCTCCCCCCAAAATAATAATGTTATATATGTACAACCCAGTGTGACCGTTTTTTCAAGCTAAAAGCAGGTAGATTTGGACTGACAACAAGTTAAAAATAAATTCGATGGTCCTGCCTTCTATTGATAGTCAATATATCGATAGACTGACAACTATCTTTTAGCCTGAGTTTTTAGCTTGATTTAGCTTGTTGTAAGTCCTACAACAGTCCAGATTTCTTACAACAATACAAAAATGGTCACACTGGTACAGCCCCTAATAAAAAAATTATCATTCTTGTTTCTAGTAAAACCATCATAATTATTGACTAATCAAAACATTGTCCATGAAAACGTCTAGATTATAGGTAAGATAATGCAGTACACGAAATTTTGCTTTCGACGGAAGTACTGATATCAGATCTTCGAGTCAAAAGCCTCCTTTACGGGTAGTAGTATAAGTCTCAGTGTTTGCCAACCAACCAACCTAATGGTGTCAACTTGTTGATGTATATCAATGGAAGCTTGCTGAGTTATTCAAAGTGAGTTATTCGGTTATATTTCTTTTTTTCCTATAACTTACATAATTAGATAAATAATTTGAACTATATATATTTTAAATTTCTTTGTCTTAAAAGTATGTAATTAATTTGTTTGTGTACACTACCTAAGAAATGGAAAATAAATCACAAAAGTGCGCGTTGGATTATTTTTTTTTTTTTAATAGGAAAATTGACGTCTGTAAGTTTTAGAATATTTTCTGTTCAACATTTCAACTATTTCTCTTTAAATTTAATCCTTTTAATTAGAATATTTGCATAATATTAGTAATTTACACTTATCTTATGTAAAAGAAGGAATTTGACTTATTTCATTCCTCCTTTTGCTAGACTGTCCCATTCCCCTCCACTATTGTTTTTATGTTAAACTGCTTATATAAACAACAGTGCTGCTGTTAAGTTTAGTTTAAATTATGGATAATATATAACATTAGGTTTTCTAAACAGGGGAACTATTACAGGTACACGTAAACAAGTCATTAATATACAGCAAACATTAAAATTAAATGAAGCAACTTTACTTTTTTTAATAAACATTTTTTTTAATACAAATCTAAGTTTATGTTGATCAGCAACTTTTTTCAACAGAATATAGCTGCATCTCAGTGGCGTAGCCAAAATAGGTGACACCCGGGGCGGATGTAAATTGTGTTCCCCCAGCCACCATGGTGTCATCCCCACCCCCCGCCGATCCGTTATATTTTTTCATTCACAATTGTACGCTATTATAACAAATTATTACATCATTCCTCATTTACCTTTTACCTTGCACTACGAATGAAAAAAACAAAACAGAGTAACAGCTTTTTTTTTAACCCATAATTCGCATAAATCAATGCGGTGTCTGTATGTAGAAGAAAATTCTTTCTTTTAAAGTTTGCTTTTCTTAGCCACTCGTTGGATAGGTTAGTTTTTGTTACCTGGTGCATATATCTTATTTAAACACTCCAGTCTGCATAAAATTTCAACTTCTCTAAGAAAAGAAAATTAACTCTATTTCGTCGTACGCTAGAAATTTAATTTTATTTCAGAATTCTTTTCCAAAATCACATAAGATTATATATATCTATTTGCAAATAAATATCGGGTAACACCCTTTAAAGGATAACACCCGGTTCGGACCGCCCCCACTAGCTACGCCACTCCGTCTATCTAGTATGTGATTGATGCTTAGAATAATACATAACGAGAAAAAAATTCTGTCCCATTCCATCACATTCTTCCTTACTAACTAATATTGTAATAAATTTTAGTACTATTTATCACTAATATTAGAACTAGTACTAACTAATATATCCCGTACTACTAATAACAATAATTAATTAAAGCTTGAAAACATAGTATATTAACACACGAAAAAAATCCTAAAAACCCGATTTAAGTTTAAAACAAAATCTGATTTAAATAAAAATATACATAGATATTTTTAAAACAATAATTGTTTTACACCTTAATTGCTTTTTAAAAGCGTGCATATTCATTCATATGCCATTCATAATGCTGATTTTAAAAATAGTGAGAAATGGTGTTTATATTAAGACTTTGTTTGGCTTTAAATGTTTATAAAATATAAAATAAGACTTGTAGATTAGTTGCTCTTAAAAGTAAAGTCATCGTCTTGTTTAATTTTATAAAACGCAGAAAAAAAGAGGGGGGTGGGGGGTGGGAATTAAGTCAATTTAAACCAGAATAAACTAATTTCTATGGAACTTTTAAAAATCAGCTGGCATATTTGCAATTATGATTACAATTCTCTGACAGCTCATATCTATGTGTTATTAACAGTATTTATGTTTTCTCTAGTTAGAAACTGGGTTATTTATTAAATTCTAAGTCAATTAAATTTCATTTAAACTAATGTTTGACTAAATAGTCGATTCGGTATTTTGGGATTCAGCAAGTTATACACGAATATAAGTGTCATTAAACTAATTAAAAAACACTTAAAAACGTGTTACTTATAATTCAAATACTTTGCTAAATAAATGCGAATTACGGCCAATATTGATCCCACCCCCTCCTCCCTAGGAAAAAAAAAGCAAGCAGTTAAATTCTAATTACTGGAGTGATATATGTATTTTTAACACGTTCGCTGCCTCTCGCCGGAAAGTGCGTGGTATGGCGCCAACGTTAAGGGGCCACTCATGCGCCAGCGCGGTATGTGGGGTGATGTCCAATAGCCAGTCACGCGCTGGCGGGAAATTCTTTTACTGATTCTTTGTTATAAAAAGTAAATCGGCTTCTGAGAAAAACCCACTTCTACAGTGCGGCATTATCTAGCATCACATCTTTACGTAAGCGGCAGCGAACGTGTTGTCTTTTTTGCACACAGAGAGAGTTTATTAAATCGGATTTAAGTCTTTATGTTAAAGGTTTACTTTGTGTTAAACTTTTTTTTTTTTTTTTTTTTTTTTAAATTTGGATGGTAAAAATAATGAAATGTCTGATTTTGTGAAGGGGTCTATTATTAAATGAACTTTTTCTTAAATAGGCCCCAAATTTTGTTTTAATTGAACCTGATTACGTAAATTTACATTCAAAATTTAGAGTTTTACATATTTAGATCTTAGACCAGGGGTGCAAAAATATAGGCACCAGCAGAGTCAGTCACGCGCCACTAAAATTTAATAGCATTCTAGCAAGTAATGTGTACAAATTATTAGATGATACAAAACAAAATAAAATTTGTAATAATAGCATGGGAGCAACTAGAGGGAACAACTGGCGCAAAGTCTTTTAAAGAGAAACTTTGTGAAATATGCTTTATTTTTCTTCGGAAATGCATGAAAATAGCAGCTGTTTTGTTATTCAGAAACTGTCTAATTGCACTCAATTTTCTGTTTTTTAAAAAAATGCAATAGATCGTTTATAGAAAGCTTTCAAAGTTGACATTTTTGAACACATTCCCCGACGAATGCAGAAAAACCGGTAGAAAAGCTGGAGGAAAAAGGGTGATTACGTGATCGAAATAGCTAAGCACTGGACAGGTAATTTACTTACATAAAATGGAAAATTAAGTTCGATTCGAAATCTATTCCATAGTCAGGCCTTCCAATTTATATATTTCTGTTAAAAATGAATTTGTATATGCAACAAAATGTATTGCGCTTGTTGAGAGGAGCTGTTGAGAACTCCCTAGCCGTACCTTCCATTCCACATTTTATCACATCTTTTCAATATTGGAAGTGTAAATTATAATTATCATCTATTTGGGATCTTCGAAATCAGCCTGCGTAATTTTTGTCATAAAATATTAATAACTATAAAAACCATTGATTTACAGCATAACTATTTAGTTTCTTACGTACGCCAAAACCTTGTGTGATTTTTTTTCAAATTGATTATTTAGAGAAGTGAAAGAATATGGTTTATATATATGTATATATTTTTTTAATTACATTTTATTTTCGATAATGAGTAATTTTAATATGACGGAAAAGGTAGGGGTCTTCATCTGGTATTTTATTTATTTATTTATTTATTTTACAGTCATTATCGTCCAAACTCTTCAAAATTTTTTGGAATTAAAACATGTTTTCACAGTTTTTGACAAGCAATCCAGAAAAAATATTGATATTTACTAATAAAATGGCTGGTATAAAGATTTTTTTCATTTGGTATATTTAAGTCATTAAGAAATAATATAGAAATAATATATGTTTATTTTCAATAACAGGAAATTTGAAATGGAGAAGGAATATGGCTACCCAGTTTCATTTTTCAAGTACGGTGGAGGAGTAGACTTGTAATTATCTACTACCCAGTGGCAAAAAATATCTCGATGGTCTGCGACATATAGACGGCAGAAAATAATCCATAGGTAAAATGTTTTGCAGTTGTAAAGTTAATTAAACACTTACTTGTAACGATTTTATTCGTTTTATTCACTTCTATTAATTACTAACTCAAGTTTTTGGATTAAGTAATAAAGTGTTAAATGTAATAGAGAGCAAAATAAATATCCATGAAAAAATAATCTACAAAGAAGAAAAAAAATATGTAACACCCGTCTACATTCTTTAACTTTCTGGTAAATGGCTTGTTATATGAATAATAATTGCAACAAATAGTGGATATGACTGAATATCAGCACTTTTTTGTTGCATAAATACTAATCACAGTTTATTTTTTTAATTTTTCAAAAAGAAATACAATCAAACACAAATTAAAGTCGATATTTGATTTTTTTTTAATTAACGGCTTGATACATTTCTTATAATATTTCAAACCCATAATTCTTATGATAAAATAATGACTTTTAGTTATTACTAATAGCATAATTTTATTTGTAGGTACTTTAAAATTCACACATAATTCAGCTAAAATGGCGTCTCAGTATTATCATTGTTATAGGCATACTTTTTATTTATTTCTAGTTAGAATTTAAAAGAAAAAAAACTTTTTAACCTCTCCTCCATTCTCCAAATAAACAAAGTTATTAACCTTCCTACCCTTTTGACATTGTACTCAAACTTGATTAAAATATTTCACAACAGAATTTTTATTTAAATCCATTTAACATACTTATTCAACTTAAATCTTTGTGTTATTTATTTAATTTACTTTATAAAAAAATTTCTGGTTTGAATCGAATGAAACGCATTATAGGACTGGGTCGATTAGACCCATTCAGGGTAGGAAGGTTAAATTGATTTCTTTTCCATACCCTGCTCTTCATTATAATTACAGATTCACTGTCGCCAGATGCCACTCACGGCAAATTTTCTTGCGACTTGTAACTTCTGGTGTTTACGGGTGCGCGGGACACAAAAATATTAAAATTTTATTAAACAGTTTTATTGCATTAAAAAAATTCTTCTTAAAATGACGTTTAAAACCTTTAACGATAAAACATTGTTTCTTTTTTTACTGAATTAAGAGATATTTTTTTCGTTTTGGTTTCTTTTTAAAATCTAGCTTTCAAAGCAATCGTTCTCATAGAAATGACTTTTTCCGAAAATACTTTTTTTTCTTGGTGAGTTTTTTTCACCATTTCTTGTATTTAAACTGCGATAACTGAAGAACTGTTAAAGAAAACTTGTTAAAATTTGGAACATGTCTTTTACAATTATTTTATTTTAATTTTGATTCAGCAAATTTAAAAAAAATATTTAAATTTGAAAATATGTTTTTAAAAAATTATATTTTTTTCATTTTTTTACATTAAATATTTTTAAATTTTATTTAAATTAATATTTTTTACACTCCTAAATCAGAATTAAAGCTTATATATTTCTGTTCATATAAATGAAAAGAAATTCTACGAATAATATTACGAGTTATAAAGATTTTAAATTACCCCCACTTTTTAATAACTATTAAATTTAAAAATTAAAAAACATTATGAGAAATTAAGTCACGTGCTTTTGTTTCCAAATGATATGGTAAACCATCAGAAAAAAAATTCAAAATTTTAACTCAATAAATAAGTTACTTGAAAATATGTGCTTTATTGAGTGAATATATTAAATTAAGGATTTAAGCTCCGACATTTCCATTTTTGTTTAAACACATAGCCTACACTCGGCTAGGTAATAAATGTTCAATCTAATATTAATCCTGTTGTAGTGTTATTTACAGACCTCTTGCCCCCCCTCCCCTTTTAATATTTTTATTATTATTATTCTTTTTTTTTACACAGGATGCAGTATCTATTTTTTACTATGCATTTCCCACTTTTTCAACTATTTGTTACAGCTTTTTTAATATGCAGATGCTTCTACTTTGAAAGCAGTTCTGAAAATAAAATAAATAAATTGCATAAATAAATTGTTACAAAAGTTGAAAAACTACATACACACAACAATAGATATCAATTTAAAGTATCACATCCAAAAAATAATAATATAAAAATATTAAAATACAAGTGAGAAATTTGTAAGATATTTCCCCGTGATTTTAAAATTAATATTGGAATTTATCCACGGTACTGTTGTAGCTTCTTAAGAGTAATGGGAAGGTCCCACACCAGTCATGGGAAGAAATGAAAACACTAATGTAAATTCTATGGGAGCGTTACTTTCAAATATTTAATTTGGATATTAATATTTTTAAATGGATTTTTTTGTAGGATAAATGAAGACGATCTACCCGGGGTAGTTTATATTTTTAGATGTTTTCTTAATTTGTTCTTCACTTACAGAACTGGTTCTGAAATTGAAACTACCCAAATATACATAAAAAATCAATAGTTAATGTAGGAAAAAGAAAACTAGCCCAGTTGTAGATCATCTTCATCTATTCTATGTAATATATATATATATACAGGGTGTTTCTAAATTCATATTCCAAACTTTAAGGGGTGATAGTACACATCAAGACAAATAATATTTAAATAGGAAACCAAGGGTCCCAAAGTCTTCCGAAGGAGATAGGCGCCATTAAAGTTTAGGAACCAAAAATTCAAATGATTAGGAAAAACAGAAAAATTGGTCGATTCGTTTGCGGTTTTCACTAAAATTATTCTTTATGTCAGTATTGTCTTGAAAATAAATTATAAAGATAATTTTCAAAAAATGACGATAGAGGACGCTTTAGACTTGAGAGTAACGAACAACTATTTTTTACCGTTATTTTTTGCATCTCATTAAAGGTTTCGTAAGCTTAGACATAAATTTTGAGCTCAAAATCTGAATAGTTGGAAGCAGTTAAGTAGCACAAACTTAACTGTGTTCAGAGGGTTTTAAATTCAAAAGATTATAAAAAATGGAAAAATTGGTCGATTGATTTGCGGTTTTCACTAAAACTATTCTTTCTGTCGGTATTTTATTGAAAATGAATTATAAAGATAAATTTCAAAAAATGCCGATAGAGGGCGCTTTAGACTTTGGAGTAACGTACAACTGTATTTTACCATTATTTTTCGCATCTCATAAATTTTTTTTAGAAGCTTAGACATAAACTTAAATTTCGAGATGAAAATCTGAATCGTTGGGAGTGGTTAAGTAGCGCAAACTGAACTGTGTTCAATGGGGGTGGGGAGGTTCAAATTTCAAATGATTATAAGAAACGGAAAAATTGTTCGATTCGTTTGCCGTTTTCGCTAAAACTATTCTTTATATCAATATTTCCTTGAAAATAAATTTTTAAGATTAATTTTAAAAAATACCGTTAGAGGGCGCCTTAAACTTTAGAGTAGCCAACAACTATTTTTAACCGTTATTTTTTGTATCTAATTAAATGCTTGTAAAAGTTCAAACTTAAATTTTGAGCTCAAAATCTACATCGTTTTGAGTAATTAAGCGCAGAAATTTGAAATGTGTTCGAGGGGTGGGGAGGGTAACATTTTAACTCCTGAACATTGTTCAGTTTCCGCTTCTTAACCCCTCCATCGATTTAGAATTTGAGCTCAAAATTTAAATCGAAGCATTTGCAAGCATTTAATTAGATACAAAAAATAACGCTTAAAAATAGTTGTTGGTTACTCTAAAGTTTAAGGCGCCCTCTATCGGTATTTTTTGAAATGAATCTTTAAAATTTATTTTCAAGGAAATATTGACATAAAGAATAGTTTTAGCAAAAACGGCAGACGAATCGACCAATTTTTCCGTTTTTTAAAATAATTTGAAATTTGAACCTCTCCACCCCCATTGAACACAGTTCAGTTTGCTCTGCTTAACCACTCCCAACGATTCAGATTTTCATCTCAAAATTTAAGTTTATGTCTAAGCTTCTAAGAAAATTTTATGAGATGCGAAAAATAACGGTAAAATATAGTTGTACGTTACTCCAAAATCTAAAGCGCCCTCTATCGGCATTTTTTGAAATTTATGTTTATAATTCATTTTCAATAAAATACCGACATAAAGAATAGTTTTAGTGAAAACCGCAAATCAATCAACCAATTTTTCCGTTTTTTATAATCATTTGGATTTAAAACCCTCTGAACACATCAAAGTTTGTGCTACTTAACTGCTTCCAACTATTCAGATTTTGAGCTCAAAATTTAAGTCTAAGATTACGAAACCTTTAATGAGATGCAGAAAATAACGATAAAAAATAGTTGTTCGTTACTCTAAAGTCTAAAGCGCCCTCTTTCGTCATTTTTTGAAATTTATCTTTATAATTTACTAGCATACCCAGCCCGCTTCGCCGGGCTTAATTTGAAGGTTTATTTAATAATTTATGTGTATGGTACGCTTCCCGGACCATCGGCACTCCACGTGCGTCGGGTGAGCGTCAGAACAAACTTTCAGCATATACATATGGGTGGTTGTACTTGAATGCACAGACCTGCGCGTTTTTTTCTATCTTGCTTTTATACCTCTGGACCGAGTTGGCGCATTGCCAAGATTTGCTTCCTCTGGACCGAGTTGGCGCATTGCCAAGATTTGCTTTCCCCTGTGCCTCAATTAATTAATTAATTAATTATCCTCGGAATTCCTTTTATTTATAGAGATTTTCAAGACAATACTGACATAAAGAATAATTTTAGTGAAAGCCGCAAGCGAATCGACCAATTTTTCTGTTTTTCATAATCATTTGAATTTTTGGACCCTAAACTTTAATGGCGCCTATCTCCTTCGGAAGACTTTGGGACCCTTGGTTTCCTATTTAAATGTTGTTTTTCTTGATGTGTACTATCACCAATTAAAGTTTTAACCATGAATTTAGAAACACCCTGTATATATATATATATATATATATATTAAAATCAAAGAGAAAAAATTGAAAATAACGCCCCCTTAGAACTATTATTAGCATTCTTGTTCCTTCTTCTGAATATTGAAATAACCTCTTAAGATAATTTTGTGAAACCATTTCTACAAATTACTTTTGTCTTTTCTTCAATCATTTATTTTAATGCTTATACCCATGTTGAATGAATCTTTTTCTTTCAGGTATTTGATGTTGATCAACCCTGTGTTTGGTACAAACTACAACAAATCAATTGGCGGATAATAATAATGCTGAAAGTGAACAAAACTATTGGTATTTGTAAATAAAAGTAAATGACACACTGTGTAAAAGAAAATAAATTGTATACATAAATATTATAAGTATGTATTATGATATAGTGTGTTAATGTAATTTAATCGTTGCAATAAATATCTTTTTTATATTTTATTTGCTTGTTTTAAATATGTCTGAATCATAATGATATTAATTTATTTTTTAAACGTTCTAAAACATTTATATTTTGAATTTTAATATGATTTTCCAACCCTCTCCTTAACAATGGAGAGCTTTGATACAATTTTAAATTTTTTTAAGCATGAATGTATAAATTTAGTCTTGACTATTTACCAATATGGAATTAAATTACATTTTTCATTTTTTATTAATTATTTTTCGCGTTATAAGCAATTTTGCCCACGACAACTAGTTTTTTACTTTTCTTGATCTGTGTGGAAAATTAAAGCTTGTTATTAAGATTGCAATCTATAAACTACATATCAATTCTTGTAAGAATAGCATAATACCACATTTCCATTAAAAAAAAAAAATCTATAAATAAAATAAAAAATACAAAAGCGGTGATTTGCTAGACAGTGGCATTCTAAACATTTAACTGAATGTAAGAAAATTTAGATTTGTGTGTTGAGAAAGAAAATAAAAATCCTAATTTCCAAGTAAATAACAAGAATATCAATGTATATAATTTTAACCACTTTTATTAATTTTACTTTATCTTTTAAAAATTTATGTGATTTGTATTCTCTTTACGCTCTTCTGATCCTTTAGTTTTTATAATTATGACTTTCAAACAACAAAAGAAGTGTGAAATAATTTTTTGTCTGTCAGTATTCTTGAATTATTTGTTAATATTTAATAAAACTTAATAAATTGTTACAATTTAATAAAAATAATGTAAGATCTATTAATTATTTTAAGTTATAATAGTTTATAGAAATGTAAGAAAGAAATTTAATATTAGCATTTTATTTTATCAGATATCATCTCACATTATCATAGCTGTCACAAATGTAAATACTTTTTTGTAATTTTTTTTTAATTCTCTAAGTGCATACTACTTTTATAACATTTTTATACCTCTATTTTAAAATAATATTTTTTGTTATATATTTAAACCTAAAATGTAACAGCAGTAACTGTTTTAAAATAGTGGTATGAAAAATAAATGTATAAAAAGGTGTAGAAGTTGGCAGCTATGTAAGTATAATTGCGCAGATCGACAAAAAAAACTTAACAAATAAAGAAAATTTAACATTTATAAAAAAGAAATATAAAATATATTTTTTTGTTTTTTTACCAGTATACATATCTTTGCACAACTTGGTGAGCCACAAATGGTATTATTAAAATTTTTATCAAATTTTCAATGTTCTATCAAATATCTTATTAAAAAAATTTTTAAATGTATCCTCACATATCTAATATTTTCCGCCAAAATAAATTTTTATAATAACTAAGACTTTGTATTCACTATATATATTCAGCGATTCTGATTAGAGAATAACACATAAGAATATCCCATGTTTTACAGGATAATATAAAACAAAAAAAGACTGTAAAGAGAAACTTGTCAGTTTTATAATATACAATGGGTATGACAAGAGTTTAAAATGACTATGTTTTAGAAATGATGCTTGGTAAGACATTTTCCTGACGTCATTTCTGAAAAATAGTCATTTTAAACTCTCGTCATACTTATTCTATATTTTTAACAAATAAGTTTCTCATTGGAGTCGTTTGTGTTTTTTATCCTGTCAAATGTGGGAGGGGTTTTTTTTTTGATCATTTTGTATTTTTACGGTATATATACCGTATATTTTATTTACGGTACACATGCTGATTATAACTGCTTTTACGGTACATATACCACACATTTAATTTACGGTATATATGTTGTATAAATATTTTTTACGGTATACATACTGTGTATTTAACATACGGTATATCTGCTGTATAAGTATTTTTTACGGTACATATACCATATATTTAATTTACGGTACAAATGCTGTAAGAATATTTTTTTAAGGTACATGTACTTTAAATATTTTACGGTACATATACCGTTCAGTTAAATTACGGTACATATACTTTAAATATTTTACGGTACATATACCACAAAATGTTTTAATTTATGTTTAGTTAAATTACGGTACATGTACTTTAAGCATTTTACGGTATATATACCGTCCAGTAAAATTACGGTAAAAGGAAGTGTCACAAAGTTGACGGTATAACCACCGTGTTTTCTGACCAAAATTTTTTAGTGTTTACCATGCGTCTTATTATATTTATGTTCATTTCTTTGATTTTTTAGAGTTTGTGCCAGCCAAGTCAAGTTCAAAATTAAAATTAATTATCCAATGCAAATCGTAATAGAATAAAGTTAAATTTTTTAACTAAATATTAAATCTTAAAAATAACTCGTAGGTACTTGGATGTGTCTTTTGAGAAATTACATGTAACTTGGCTTGGCTGACAGCGACTCTAAAAAATCAAATTAATGTACATAAATACGAAAATACGCAGGGTAAATACTTTGATCTTAATTTAATCTCTTATTACTATTATGTAAAAAAAAAAATATTTTTCACTTTGCAGTAATTTTCGAAGTCGGTTTAATTTTTGGTAGATAAGTTTATTCTTTTCTTGGAATATAATACTTACTTGTTTTGATACATACAAAAAACACACGTTTCGTATTCTGACAGTTTATGAACACATACACACGTTACATATGTGAATATTGGTCTCCTCTATTCAGAGAAATAAGCGTACAAATATAGAAGTGAGAAATTGAAAAAGTGCTCGCTAAGTAAAGGTGTCTGCTTTTCGGGGTGTCCAGTCAGGAGGTGTTATTGCATATAGATAACCTGGAAAATATTTTGGATATTCTTTTGAAAAATCAGGTCAACCCGAAACTGACACGAAAGAATCGAAATCTATCCCGAAACAATGAAAGGCAACCCGAGTCGCAGCAAAAAGGTAGAAATCAGCCTCGCCCGAACATGATCAGCAGCGATTAATTATAGGGACAAACCGGCACGACCTGAACCGTGGGTCGGGTGTGGGTAAAAGCAGTTACCCGACCCAATGCAGGACTCTAGTTCTGTCTCACGTCCTAATGTACAAAATATATGTTTGCGATCCGCGAAAGAAAAAAAAAACAGACTTCGAGTGTGGCTCTGCCTTGTCCATGTGTTAATCATATTTTTTTAACAAACAATACCTTCCTTATTCGTGACAACGTAATTCAGCTTGCATAAGAAAATGAGAATTAATCACGGATATATTAGAAGAATTGGGTATTTTTAAAAAATTACACAATCGTAATAGTGATGCTTAGAACAGTGAAAAAAAAAGAAAGATAACAGTAAAATTGTTAAAAACTTTTAAATGTAACTTTTTTTTTTTTTTTTTTTTTTTTTTTAATCAATGCATGAATTTACATTTTGCTTTTTTTATATGGCAGTATGATATCTTGTATTTGCATTGTGCAATGTGATAAAAAGTGCAATAAAAAGAAACACTATTAGTGCGAAAATGAAATGGATATGACATAAAAATATTTAAAAGCTTCGGCGGATTTCCAAAAATGAGGCTTTGTTGCTCATTGGGGAAACATATATTGAATTTTATCGATTTAAACCCCTTAAAAATCGCTTAACATTTAAAAAAACCCTCAAAAAGTACCCTTTTTTATTACAGAAATTGAATAAATATAAAATTTATATAAACAAGCAATTAGTCTTTTTAAGGTAAAAAAAAAAGTTATAGAATAAATTCATATTTGTAGAAAAGCCAACATGCAAGAATTTTGGGTCTTAATGTTAGTTTTACACCATACAAAGTAATGCGAATAAAACACATTATTTTTCACATCTTTAGAAATTTTTACAAAAAATATTTGAACAATTTGAGTACAGTAAAATTTGTTTACGAGTCTATTTTTTGAGTGTGACATATTTCGACACCTGCCATACAAAGTCCAACGTCACAAACAACGCCAAAAACCACACCAGACAGCTAGAATTCAAAGCTCGAAATGCCAGTTAAATTTTTCTGGTTTCAGAAGTTTTCCCCACCAATTAAATTTCCAGCCCGGAAGTATGAAGGGCGCGTGAAATAACGAACGATACCTCACACACTGATATTAACGGTAGCGAGAATTAAAGGGGTTATAAATAACAGGGGTTGCTTATTTTGCAAGAAAACATGTTATTTTGCATTACCGATTACATGCTAGGATAAGAACGACCACAACGGAAATAAAAAAAAGCGCCATTCTCTCCTTCTGTGCATGCAATGTCATTTATTCTTAGACAGCCCAAAAAAACCTTTGTTTGGCCCTTGGGAAAAGATTCCGTTGTGAGTTCACAATTAGGTGTCTGTAGCCATAATTCACACTTATTTAAAGATAAATACATGTATTTTAGCTTTGAGGGCGTTTTTTATAAGTGAGGATCCAGGACACCACTTCTGTTTGCCTTTGCGATAGTAAGGTCCTCTATTATTGCCATTTATTTCAGAAACTACATAAAAACATGGACTTTGGTGTGATTTTTATTACAGATTTTTATATCAGTGTAAGATGAGTATTAATTCTTATGTATTACCTGTCAACAATACTCTAGAATTTGTCAGGAATGCGTGATCTTGTATGTTAAGACCAATTTTTGCATTCTGGGAAATTCGTTTATTTAAAGAGAATGCAGGGAAAGACCTCCTCCTCTAAAATTTAAAAATAAATAAATAAGTGAAATGAAATAATACAATATAAAAGATTACTGAAAGAATTTAAATATAAAATACTGTTTTTGATTCTAATTGAATCAAACAGGTGATTTTTCTGAAATGTCGTTGTTAAATTATAAAAGAGTAAAAATCGGAAGATTACTGATAGTGTTCTTTTTTTCTTAAGTGTGTTCTTAAATCAAAAAGGGCAACTTTATGACATATGCGTTAATTTATTTTCATTCGGAAAGGCATGAAAATAGCGGGTTATTCAGAAACTGTCTAATTGCACTAAATTTTCTGCTTTTTTACAAACATAATAGATCTTTCATCACAAGCCTTCAAAGTTGACATTTTGGAGCACATTTCACGACGAAAGCAGAAACACAGATCGAAAAGCAGGGAAAACGGGTGATCACGTGATCGAAATAGCTTAGAACTGGATACGTAATTTAATTATCATAAAATGGAAAATTAATTACGACTCGAAATCGCTTCCATAGTCAGGCATTCCAGTTATATATATTTCTATTAAAAAATAAATTTTTAAACGTGACAAAACGTTTTGCGTTTGTTGAGAATACAATTAAGAGACAGCAGGGGTGAATCTTCTAGATTATTACCTAAAATGCCTTTATTTGAAATAAAAATATACTAGCTTTGCTCGGTCAAAATTAACTTTGTGTTCAAGGCGATTTTCACTTTATCAGTCTCTCTGTATTATTAACCGACTTTCAAAAAGGAGAGGAGGTTATCAATTCGATGCGTATGTATTTTTTTTTTTTTTTTTTTTTTTTTTTTTTTTTTTTTTTTTTATGTATGTTTACCGATTACTCCAAAACTATGCAACCGATTTCTGTTATTTTTGTTTTAAATGAAAGAAAATGCTTTCGAATTAGTATTACTTCCGTTTCATCGAAATTGGTTCAGTACTTTTTTAATAATTTGGCAAAAACTAATATAATTAGAGATTTTTCGAGAATTAAAACTGTTTAATAAAGTCGCTGAATGGCGCGCAGACAGAATTTGGCGGAGCGGTAAAGGGTGTATTTCGAATGAAACTGCTTGTTTTCCGATTTATTTTTGAATTTACTTTTGCTATCAAACACATGAAACTCGCAGATTCTCTTATTTAGAAAGTGCACAAGGTGCCGTGAAGGTCAATTCTTTGATAAGTCCACAAAATACTGCAAAAAAAAGCAATCAAAAACGGCAATTTGAACCGATTTTTCCGAAGTCGGAGATTTGGGAATGAAAAAAAGGGTCTTCCTGAGAAGTTAATTGTTTATAAATCAAATTCTAATGAATTGAGCGTAAAAAGACATCACACGGCACCTTATACATTCCTTCAAAAATCCCCTCAGCAAATTTCATGCTTCTATTTTTAAAAATGTGTCTGAAATTGTATCGGAAAATTTCGAGCTGCTGAAGGTGGAAAAGCGTTTTTTCGAATACACCCTTAAAGGTAGCAAAATTAAGCTCTGTTTCTCGAAAGAGAGTGTGGGTTCGAACCCCAATGCTGGCATAGTTTGCATCCATGTATAATTTACAATATTTTTCCGTATTACAATTTTTATTATTAATCGGCTACAGAAAAGGAAGAGGAAGTTATCAATTCGACGCGTATGTATATATTTTTAACCGACTTCAAAAAAGGAGAGGAGGTTATCAATTCAACGCGTATGTATTTTTTTATGTATGTTCACCGATTACTCCGAAACTGTTTAACCGATTTCTGTTATTTTTGTTTTAAATGAAAAAGGATGCCCTCGAATTGGTACCACTTTCGATTCATCGAAATTGGTTCAGTACTTTTTTAGTAATTAGGCAAAACCTAATAAAATTATTTATTTTTCGCTAATTAAAAGTGTTGAATAAATTCGCAGAATGGCGTGCAGACAGAATGGCCGAGCTGTTAAAGGCGCCAGATTTAAGTTCTGGTTCTCGAAAGAGAGTGTGGGTTCGAACCACACTCCTGATATACGTGCATAATATACAGAATTTTTTTTCCCTATTTCAATTTTTTTAACCGACTTAAAAAAAGGAGAGGGCGTTATCATCAATTCGACGCGTATGTATTTTTTTTTATGTATGTTCACCGATTACATGGAAACTATCCAACCAATTAAACTAGTATTTGTGTTAAATGAAAGCGGTTTTTGTCGAATTGGTACCACTTCCATTTCATCGAAATTAGTTCAGTACTTTTTTAGTTACTAGGCAAAAACTGATAAAATTAACGATTTCTCGCAAAGTAACATGAAATCTGAATAAGCGCGCCGAATTGGTGGTCAGGATGGCCAAGAAGTCTAAATCACCAAATATAAGTTCTGGTTCCCGAAAATCAGCATGGGTTCGAATCCCACTCCTGACATATGTGTATAGTTTACATTAATTTTTTCCGTATTATAATTTTTATTAACCGACTTTAAAAAGGGAGGAGGAGATTATCAATTCGACGCGTATGTATTTTTATTTTTGTATGTATGTTTACTGATTACTCCAAAACTACCCAACCGATTAAATTTTTTTTGGTGTGTGTGTGTGTGTGTGTGTGTGATAAATAAAACAGGTTACACTCGAATTGGTACCACTTCCGTTTCATCGAAATTGATTCAGTACTTTCTTCTTAATTAGGCAAAACCTAATAAAATTAATGATTTCTCGCAAATTCAAAGTAATATGGAATTAAATAAGCTTTCCGAATGAAGTTTAATCAGGATGGCCGAGCGGTCAAAGGCACCAGATTTAAGCTTTGGTTCTCTAAAGAACGAGTGGGTTTGATTCCCCTCCTGACGTGGGTGTATAATTGGCAATATTTTTTTCCGTATTATAATTTTTATTAACCGACTTCAAAAAATCGTTAACTTTAAACTAAAAGGAGAAAAATAAACTTTTCTACCAAAAATTGAACCGCCTTCAAAAACTACTGCAAAGTGAAAAATAATTTTTTTTTACGTAATAGTAATAAGAAATTAAATTAAGAGTGTAGTATTTACCATGCGTATTATTACGTTTATGTACATTAATTTGATTTTTTGGAGTCGGTGCCAGCCAAGCCAAATTCTAAATTAAAATTACTTATCCAATGCAAATCGTAAAAGAATAAAGTTAAATTTTTTTAATTAAATATAAAATCGTAAAAAAACTCGTAGATTATTGTATCTGTGTCTATTGTAAAATTACATGTAACTTGGCTTGGCTGGCACCGGCTCCAAAAAATCAAATTAAGGGTATATTCGAAAAAACGATTTTCCACCTTCAACAGCTCGAAATTTTCCGATACAGTTTCAGACACATTTTTAAAAGTAGAATCATGAAACTTGTTGAGGGTATTTTTGAAGAGATGTACAAGGTGCCGTGTGATGTATTTTTACGCGCAATTCATCAGAATTTGATTTATAAACAATTATCTTCGCAGTATGACACTTTTTTTCGTTCACAGTAGTGATGGGCGATTCTGGAAATTTTGAGAATCGATTAAAATCGATATCGTATAAAACAACATCGATCATAATAAGAATCGATTTCTCAGTTCTAGAATCGATACTAGAATCGATATTTCGATATTCAGGTTCACACAGAGAAGATCCAAATTACTAATTCCAAAACTTAGACAATCAGCAGGACCGTAATTACCGCCTCCCACCCCCTCATCACCATTTAGGTAGGCATAGAATTAAGCTATTGCAGATTTTAGAGTCGGATAATAAGAATTTTAAATTTTAAAATGATTGTCACTTATGGTTGTCACTTACACAAAAACTTTCACAAATTTGAGAGGCATAACTCAACTAATAACAACACTGAATAACTTGGCCTTAAACCGAGTATAAAGAGGGCCAAGAGCGTGTAACTAGGATCGGGAACAAGGAGTATAGATATTTTTTTTTTTTCTAATGCCAACTAAATATTACACGAGATAGTTTGGAAGAACAAAAAATATGCCCTATTCCCAAGGGGGCAGGTAAGCCCCAATCTTGACGGAAAGGTGACCATAGCCCAAATGTATCTTTTGTCGAAGTTTCAAAATGAAGATTTACAATAAAATAGAACGAGAATTGGACATTTTGAAAATTGAATGCATACTTTAAACGGTCCATTTAGTAAAGATTGGAGAGGAAGGGGGGGGGGAGGGCGAGGGATTAGAACCGACGAACTTGAAAAAAAAACATAAACACAAGTTGAATGTAGATACTGCCATTGCAGAATTCAGGTTCGCCTCCGATTAGAAAGAAAAAAAAATCGATAGAGGTTTTTTAGAAGGGCGACCCCGTTTAGAATGCAATGAACTAACTTCATTTTTCTTGTGTTTATCAATATAATAGCAAACAGAATGGCGTGAAATACCCAGTTGATTAGCAATTTCTCTCTGAGACTTTGGAATTGCGGAATAATAAAGAGATACAATTTGACGTGCTACTTTTTCATTGACTAGATTCATCAAAAACGGATTTTTTCGTTAGTTTAAACGCTTTTTTATAGACTCTGGGAAAAAGGAAATGCATTTTAACAATAAAACGAGTGGAATCCCGTCGAATTCGACGAATGAAATGTTTAAAAGACCCGATTGATTTGGCTTTAAAAAAAAGCAAAAGTAATTAAATTATTGAATCAATATATAATAAATATATTTCCAAACTTAATGTCAAGTTTTCTAGTTACAATTTTGCATGCAAATATTTGCACATCTTCAGTTAAAATTGTAATCTGAGTGCCGGCGAAATCCAGAAATTTTATTTTCTATGCACTACAGAAAAATAGATTTATTAAAAAAAAAGGCAAAAAAAAAAAAAAAAAACTATTTTTTTTTTATGACATTATTTTCACTAACTGATGTCATCTGAAAGTAAAATCTCAATCTCAGTGTCCATAATAAAAAGAAATATTGAAATGTAATATCATTATAAGTAAAAATGCGATGTTTTAAATAGTGACGTCATTTTCTCTTCAAATGTTTTTTAAAAGTTACTGCTATTAGTAATATGAAAAAGGCGTCCGTAATAATATTGTAAATTTATTTTATCTGGTTACTGAATGCCATCATTTTCCTCATTTGAAATATTTCTTACTTTGCTTTAGACATTAATTTATATCATAAATTATTTTCTGTTATTTTATTTACATTATTAATATTATTTCTTAGTAAATATATTTTTTTACCTCAATTAGTGCATAATTAAATGCAATCATTTTATTGTGGTAAAATTTTACGAAAACAATTAACTTTTTCTTTTAAATGCGAGGACATGTTCACTGATGAAATAAAGTTTCTGACTTGTGGAAAGTAATAATGGAAAATAAATTTTTATTATCGAGAGAAAAGCTAAACTAAGTTGCCACCATTTTGAAGAAATATCGTAAAAAAGCATTTAAAATTAAAAATAAAATATAAAAATGGAAATAAATTAAAAAATAGCTAAAATGGGCACAACTACAAATAAATAGCTTTCATTTAAAAAAATAATTATCAAATCGGTTCAGTAGAAAATTCAGGGCTGATGACACGACATTTTTAGCTTGTCTGAAAGAAATAGCACCGGAGGCTAATAATAAACTAATAACCCCAAATAACTGAGTTTCTAAACAAAAATATAGTGTTTAACTTAGTGTTGAATTCATGGGGTGGCCCGCGGGGAACATGCACTCTTTGAAACTATAAAAAGTGCCAAGAGCATGTAACTAGGTGGAGAGAAGGGTAGTAACAGTTGGTTGGTTGAATAGGTTTTAATGGCACAAAATCCCTTGAGGGACATGCTGCGCCAAACCAAAGACAAAATTGTAAGAAAGATAAAAAAAAGAATGTCAAAATATCCGGATGGGGGCTTCCCATCCGGATATGGTCAGGTAAATAAAAGAAAGCGACAACAGTACAATGCTAAATCATTAGATTATGGTAGGAATAAGATAAGGTTAAATTTTAAAATAAAATGTAAAAAGTGAAAGTTGCATTAAAAATTTGTTGTAGATATGAGTTAAGTTGACAATGGCAATGTGGTGATATATGAAATTAAAAACCAATTAAAACCAGACAAACATATTTAAAATTGTAAAAAGATAAAATTCTAAAACTAGTTTAAATTCTAAAACAGCAAGATAATGACGCGATAACCAAATTGGAAAAGTACTACAGAAAACACAAAATGCAACTAAAACAAAGACAAATGAAAAAATTAATTTAACCAGGCACATACTCTTCAAAAATAGTGTTTTCATCGGAATCCGAGCCACTGCCGTAAGACTCGGATTCCATAGCTTCTTGGACGTAGTGCTGCAGTTGCCTGGGATCTTTAAAATTTCTTTTGCATGGACTGAGCGATGAATTTTGCAATCTTTTAACGACAGTCTTCCGCCGTGGGGTTGCTGGAGTTGGGGTTTTTATGGTTTCTGTTTGTTTTTTAAGCATATGCGATTTCTGTAATGTTTTTGATTTTGTAGCAGTTTTGTAGCAGTCCCAGCCTTGGTCCCTTCTTTCTGAACACCTGTTTTCACTATTTGACTAGAGTTTGGTTTTTTAGAGTTTAATGCAGATGAGTTCGGGTCATTTTTTGGTGAGGTAACGGCCTTAGTTTCATTTAGAGGTTTGGATAATCCCTTAGATTGAGCTTGAGATTTCTGACTTTTCTGTTGAGCAGAAGATTTTTGTTTCTGAGTAGGTGTGTGTAAAATAGTAACAGGTTCTGACAAAGGTAAGCAGATATCATGGGATTCTTTGATTGGGGTGTTTTTTGATTGTGTTTTGGCTGACTTTTTTGATGACATAGACACGTCCGTCTGGGTGCTAATATGTCTTACAGATTTAGACTGCTGTTTCAACAGGCTTAAATAAGAGACGCCAACAGACGGGGTTCTGGCTTCTACAATTTTACGAGCTTCTGGGTAGGAAAGATTTTGCATTATTTTTACAGTTAGAATTTCTTTCTCACGGATCCAGTTTGGGCAAGAGCGAGAGAAAGCTGTATGATTACCCTTGCAATTTATGCAGCGTTCTGATTTTTCACATGAATTGCTGTCGTGGTCAACTTCTGCACAGCGTGCACAAGTAAGGGAACCACGACAGTTAGTTTTAGTGTGGCCGTATCGCTGACATTTAAAACAACGTAGAGGATTAGGAATGTATGGTCTGACAGGACAATTTAGGTAAGCAGCTTTAATTCTTGTAGGTAGAGTAGGGCTATTGAAAGTGAGAATGACATGCTTTGTAGGAAGGACTTGGCCATTCCGACGGATCGTGATACGGCGCGCATCTATAATATTTTGGTCTTTTAGGTTTTCTAAGAGTTCATCTTTCGTAGAGAATAAAAGGTCTGGTTCAGAAATAACACCTCGGCTTGTATTTAGAGTTTTATGCACCTGAGCAGAAACAGAAAAAGGGCCTATTGTAGAGCTATTAGAAAGAAGCTGTGATTGTTTAATTGTAGATACCTCAACTAGTAAATCTCCAGATTTTAATTTTTTTAGAGTATGACCATTCCCTAAGGCAGACTGGAAGGTTTTAGCTATGAGAAATGGTGACGTTTTACCAAAGGAACTATCAGAGTGGCTATCAGTACGTTTAACGATAAAAAAGCGTGTGAAGGAAGAAGTCTGTACAGTTTGTTGCTCTCCACTGGGGAGAGAAATAGAAGGAAAAGTTTTCCCATCCATAATAAAGAAAAATGAGATTCAGACCCCGACCGCACCACCCTCTCCCGAGCCCTACAAGGGGATGCACATTCGTCCACCAGTGCTAACCAGGGCCTATACGGTCACAAGACAACCCTATGTCAGTCTCCACCCTTAACGAGATGACTAGTAGTTGCTCGATCGCTTGATCCCTAGAGCCAGTGACGAAAGTCAGCTGACCAGCCGATTGATGCATCCGGGACCAAATGCACCTCCCGTCTACCTGAAGCAGAGGCCAAAGTAGTGTGTTGGTTTCCCTCAACTACCAGGATCCCCCTTTCCAGGGACACGGGTCGCCACGCACGGCCAACACGTGGGTGGTTTACAATTCTCCATGAGTCGATATGCAGGATGACATCGGCTCATACAGAATTGCCCTCACCTCCGAAGAGGAAACCACAACGAGAGTGAAACAAAGAGGAAAGGAAGACCAGAGGAGGAAGAGGAAAAGGAAAGGAGAAAGATCACTCGGGTGCCCCGGGGTTGTGAAGCCCGTGAATACCTAAAGAAGGTATCCCCCTGGGGGGAGGGTAGTAACAGAAAAAAAAACGAGGAGATAAAAGCTTTATAACGATATGTTACATGAGATGGTGTGGAAGAAACAAAAAATATGCCCCCCACCCAGGGGGACAAGGTAAATCCCAAACGGACAGAAGGGCGATCCCGGTCCAAATGTATCCTTTGTTGAAGTTTCAAAATATGGATTTATAACAAAATAGAACGAGGATTAGACCTTTTTAAAATCGCGGTTATAATTTGAACGATCCTGTAAGTTAAGATTGGTGAGGAAGGGGGGGGGGGGTTAGGACGGGCGAACATGAAAAAAAAAATAAATAAATAAAAAATACTGGCACTCCGAGAGTGCCGACAGAAGTGAAAGCTTGAACAATTACGCGTGTATTTTTTGAATCGTTAGGATATATAATTTTGAATCGTCAGGAAATACTTTTAAATGAAAATAAAAAAAAGGTTCTATAATATTAAAGAACATATCAATATCTATAAAGAAAAAAAAACCGCTCGATACCACATGTCCAGCTATTGTAGTTAACTCACTATAACTACTTTCTTACATTTTAAAACGCGATAAATATACCAACCAAAATTAGACCATACTATCGATACCTTAAACCTTATCCAAATAAATCATTTTGTATTCATGCCTGTTGCAATATCTGTAGATTACTTTTTGAATTATTCATATCGGACATTCCATTCAAAAGATATTACGAATTTAAAGATGACAATCTAAAGAAATAATAGTGCTGCTGAGCACTCGGTGGCCAATAAGCTTAGGGATACGTATGCAATCAAAAGATTGAGGGTTCGAACCCCAGTTTCGCTGATATGTATCAATATTTTTTTTTTCAAAAATTAAAATTTTAACCCTTTATGGATCCGTAACGTGACCTAAAATGATGGGAGAAAATTTCTTATGCTAAATTTGTAATGCATGAAGCATAAGCTTTCAATAGACATATTGTATCAAGAAATGAGGAAATTCCCCTCCTACCCCCCAAAAAGGGTCTTATAGGGAAAACCGGGAAACTGGAATAGTAAAAAGAACGGCGAGAAATGGTTAGCTATACTAGAATTTTTCACCCCACTGTAACTCCTACAGAAGCAAAGTTATAGCCTTTTAAAGATTGAAATGAAGTGAAGAAATAAGCAAAATTAGGGGAGTGATCTACAGGAGGGGGGGGGTCCTCAGATCTGGGGGTGCCATGTAGCTTAAACTTTTAAGTTAAAAAGGGTAAAGAATTAAATGAGCGAAATTTTAAGGTGTATATTGGGGTGGGTGCAAGCCCCCCTCAACATTTTTTTTTGTTTCTTTTAAAGAAACAAAAAAATATGCCCCTCAGCGGTAAACCCCAAACGGGCGGAAGGGCGATCCCTTATTTATCTTTTGTCAAGCATTTAAAATGTAGATCTGAAATTTAAAAAAAAAAAAAAAAAAAAAAAAAAAAAAAAAAAAACGAGAATTGGACATTTTTAAAACTGTATTCATATTTCGAACGGCCTTGTAAGTTAAAACTGACGCGCAAAGGGGGGGGGGGAGTTAGAAGAGACGAGCGTGAAAAATAAAACATAATAAACTAATACTACAAATAACTGAACTTCTAAACAAAAATATAACGATTTAACCTAGTGTCGGATTAATGGGGTGGCCAACAGGGAATAACCCTCCCCCCCCCCAGAAGTTATGAGATTTTATGCTTTTTAATGCACAAATTGCGATTTCCCCTCTCTTACAGAGCTGTAAAACATGATGCCTTCCTCCAGTGTCGCCGAAAAATGCCTGCATTCAACACTGATTTAACCTAGGAATAAAAAAAAAATCCATTCTTATACGTAATTTTACATCAATACTACCATTAAAACAATAAAATTGGAAAAATAGATTCGATCTGAAACGTGGGCCGATTTAAAGTAAATTAAAAAAAATTACAATTCTATTGGTATCTAAGAATCCCCCAAAATGCGCTTTCAATTTTAGTAAATCAAAATAAAATCGATTTCAAAGATCGAAATCGAATCTAAAGATCGACATCGAATCTAAAGATCGACATCGAATCTAAAGACTGATCTTACGGGCAGAATCGATTTTACATTTTTACTTCCTTTTGTAACGTTACAAGAAGAGAGTGATTCGTGAAAAATTTCGACTTCCCGTTTTCGGTGGATTTATATATTTTAGAAGGTCTTTAACACGATTTCATGGTTTTTAAGAAATATTTGTCTGTGTGTGTGTCTGTCAGTCTGTGAATGATTTCTTACCGTTCTATCTCAAGAACAAATGTACGGAATTCCACAAAACTTTAGATTTAGTTTGACCTTGATATAAACTGAATCTAATTAATTTTTGGTATATATAGCCTAACAGGTGGCGCTGTTATGCTGCATTTTTTGCGATTTGCGCAACAGCTATATCTGAATAACGAATGCACGGATTTTCATGAAATTTCAGATCCAGTTAGTCCTTGACATGAATTGATGTTTTTTACATTTTGATGTATATCGTTTCTCAAATGGCGCTGCTATGCTGAATTTTTCACAATTTCCACTCAGCGCCATGTGAAAAGGGGGGGGGGGAGGCGAAAGGTGGCGGTCGCCCCGAGCGCGGAAATTTAGGGTGTGCCAAATTTTTACTACTAACATCACTTCTAGCCTATCACAAGAAAAAGTTAATACGGGAGGGGGGGGGGGGCTAAATTGGAACTTTGAACCGGGCGCAGTTCTGTTTTCGCACGGCCCTGTTTCCATTTTAGCTTTATCTCAAGAACTAATGCACGGACTTTCATAAAAATTTAGATTCAATTAGTCCTTGATATTATTTGATGCTAATAACATTTTGCTGGAAATCGCTTAACAGATGGCGCTGCTATACTGCTTTATTCATGATTAACGCAATAGCGCTATCTCAAGAACGGATTTTCATCAAAATTCAGATTGAGTAAATCCCTGACATAGATTAGTGTTATTTAGTTCTTGGTGTAAATTGCCCTACAGGTGGCGCATTTTTCATGATTTCGCAATAGCTGTATCTCGCGCTTTCATGGATTTTCATCAAAAATTCAGATTCAGCTGGTACCTGATAAAAATTGATCCTGATCATTTTTTGGTGTACATCACCCAACAAAAAACGCTATTTTGCAGAGGGGGGGGGGGGGGTTCTGAGGTTTCTTTAATTCTTCTATCATAGAAACTAATACACTGAAATTTTGGAATTGGCACACACGACTATTTTATCTTCGACTTTTGGAGGAAAATGAAAATTATATTATCTTCAGAGAAATCGATTTAAAATGTTAAAGTATCGATTAAATCGAGTTGGCCGTAATATCGATTAAATCGATTTAAAAAATCGAAATCGCCCATCACTAGTTCACAGGTCTCCCGCTTCGGAAAAATCTGTTCAAAATGCCGTTTTTGATTGCTTTTTTTGCAATATTTTCTGCATTTATCAAAGAATCGACAATTACGGCACCTTGTGTACTTTCCAAATAAGAGATATTGAAAGTTTCGTGTATTTGAGAGCAATAATGAAGTAAAAAATAAATCGGAAAATAAGCAGTTTGAATCGAAATACACCCTTAATGTACATATAATAATGCGCATGGTAAATACTACATTCTTAATTTAATTTCTTATTACTATTATGTAAAAAAAAAATATTTTTCACTTTGCAGTAGTTTTTGAAGTCGGTTCAATTTTTGGTAGAAAAGTTTATTAGTTATAAAACATGTTGTTTATAATAGTTTTATTTACAAAAACAATCAATAAGACAATTATGTATGTATGCACATTTTTACATTATTTTAAAATTTACAACATAAGGACATTGATCCAAATCACTTTTTTACCTCGACTCTGATTGGTTTAACCGTGCATTTCGAATTCTATTAAGAATGTATAAAAATTTCTTCACATCCTGAAAGACAATTTTTTTGCCAGATAGAGCCAAATTTGGCGACATTCTTTCATTTGGCGCCAAATACGTGTTTTCACTTTCGTAATCCTAATAGTCGATTTTTCAGCCAAATGCCGCCAATATTTTGACAATAGTTGCCAACTTATTGGCTGTTGCCATATTCTCGTGACCCTGATCCGTATTTCCCAAAATGACCCATTAATTAAATTTGGTCAAACGTGACTGAGCTCAATTGTCTTCAGGTAATCAAAAACAGTAGAATATAAAATTGAATCAAAATCGTTTAAGCCATTTCTTAGGCAAAATTAGCTTGACAGCATACCTCAATGAAGCCGAAATGATCCACTAATATAATTTTTTTTTAATATGCGACTCAGCCCAATAGTCTTCTCGTGGCAAAAAAAAAAAAAAAAAAAAAAAGGTTCCTTTAAAAATTTAGATAAAATTGATTGTGTCGTTGTTACATATAGTTAGAATGACCATGACCCATTATGACCCAAAATGACCCACTAATCGAATTTACGCGAGCATGTGTTCCAGCGCAATGGTTTTATCTTGCCGGAAAACGATATAATACAAAGTACTAGATGGTACCCGTCAAGATTTGACGACAAACATGTTAAAAGATTAATTAGAACCTGTAAATAAAGTTTTGAAAACTTGATTTCTTTGAATGTTATCTATGTGATTCCAACAGATTCAAAGCGATTCATGGTTTTGTCAAATTTTAAGCAGAATATTAAGATGCGCTTGCTTTTTTAGCAGAAAGATAACTAAAATTAATTATATTGATATTTATTTTGGTGAACTTTCGCAGTGTTTTGGAAAAAAAAAACAATGTTAAGTATTTTCTAATTTTTAAAATCATGCTGAAAAGTTTTTATTGATTTTATTTTTTAATCGACTTCAAAGGTTATAAAGGAGGTTATGATTTCGGCCTGTATGTATTTGTTGTTCACCCATAACTTCCGTAAATGTGAACCGATTTTGATAATTCTTTTTTTGTTTGAAAGTGTAAGATAACCGTGTGGTCCCATTTCAATTTCATCAAATTCTGTTGACTAGAACGTTTTAAAAATAGAAAAATTCAAAATTCAAATCCTTTTTGAAGCTGTCGTCCTATTAGAAGCGCTCATTTTTCATGCTGTTACTCTTACGCAGATACACTGTTAAAAATTTGATCCATTTGCTGCTGCGTCACTCCACAGCTTTTATAGAATATCTCTTTTATGACCAATAAGAACACTGTTAAAAATATGACTATTTTGCTGCATCGTCACTTCCCAGCTTTTATAGAATATATCACTCTTTTGGCCAATGAGAACGCAATTTCCATGATAGTCTGAAGTAATCGTTTTGTATAAAAGCGGTGAAGTGACGATGCAGCAAAATAGTCATATTTTTTACAGTGAATGCTCCATAACACAGTAAAATAACCGTTTTCTATGAAAGCGGTGGAGTGATGCTGCAGCAAATGGGTCAAATTTTTAACAGTGTACATTGCGGAATTTCGAATGGATCGGATTCAGGTAGATTTTGCGCTATTGCGAATTGAGAATGACCAATAAGAAAATTTACTTACTTTAAGCAGTGAGCGAAATTTTTTTTCCGAGCACCTTCGTCGTCCCAAGTCCAAGCTCGCACTCTGATTGGTTGTTGCTCTCGGCACTGTTTTCACGTACACTGTTAAAAATCTGCTGCATTTTGCTGCAACGCCCTCCACCACTTGTATATAATATCTCTATTCCAACCAATGAGAAAGCGCCATTTCACGGCCAAGTAACCGTTTTCTATACAAGCAGGGGAGTGCGTTGCAGCAAAATGCAGCAGATTTTTAACAGTGTAACTTGGCGAAAAATACTTCGCTCGTAAGTGAACGAGTAAACCTAAAACCTAACCTACTCATTCTTATTCTTCCTTCATTCTTATCCTCGTGGTCTTGTGCTCTTGTGTATTATTATCTTGTGTTATTTTATAAAATGGCTAATGCTTTACTTATTAATAAACGGGAAAGTTACTTTGTACTTGGTTCGGAAGGAAATCAAACTCCTCGACGGAAGTATCTATCGCTACGCCAAGTATGATTATCGCCAAGTTACATGAAAACAGTGCCGAGAGCAACAACCAATGAGAGTGCGAGCTTGGGCTTGGAACAACGAAGGTGCTCGGAAAAAAAATTACGCAAGCAGTGACAATTTCGCAAAAAATGCAGGCTTCTAATTGGTCAAACTAGTTTCGTTAATAGTGCAAAATCCACCGGATTGCGGCCAAGTTCTCTTTCGCTGTTAACAAAATCAGATTGGCTATTTAGTGATGTCACACGCTTCATCTGGCGCCCAAACGTAAGGCAAATGTGATATTTCCCCATTTATAAAAACAGTAATTTGAGCTTCATTTTTTAAGTAGTAAGAAAAATAGTGCAAGAAAAAGAAAAATCAAAATTAAACAGAAAGACCATGGATGTTTTGAACGGTAAACAGGGAATTATGATGTTTTGTTTGGGCTCTAGATGTGCACAAGATTACACTGTAAAAAATATGACTATTTTGCTGCATCGTCACTCCCCTGCTTTTATGGAATATCAGTCTTTTGGCCAATGAGAATGCTCCATGAAAGCCAGAAGTAGTCGTTTTCTATAAAAGCGGTGGAGTGACGATGCAACAAAAAAGTCTCATTTTTACAGTGTACACTGTAAAAAATATGACTATTTTGCTGCATCATCACTCCCCTGCTTTTATAGTATATCATTCTTTTGGTCAATGAGAATGCTCCATAATAGCCTGAAATAGTCGTTTTCTATAAAAGCGGTGGAGTGACGATGCAGCAAAACAGCCATATTTTTTACAGTGTTGAGGAACAGCCGTTGCTGTGACGTCAATGCAAGGGGTCCATAGTAAAAAGTTCGCAAAAATACAGATTTCTGATTGGTGAATCTCGTTTCGCTAAATAGTGGGAAAATATCTATATATGAATCGTAGTCACTGTTGCAGAGATGCGAGTTCTTTCCAAAGTACGAATTCTTAACTGGATCAATTCTCCTATACACCGAAATGGAAGGTCTGCATCGATGCTTACCGACATTAAAAATTGATGTCAAAAAGCTGAAAATCCACCTTTAAAGTATCTTTATATGTCAGAGCATATGTGCCTGTGTAAGAAATTAAGATACATTTCTATGTGTATCGATATTGTCTTGAGATTCAGGTTCAGTTCTCAAGGTTCAGTTCTCAAGGTTCAGTTCTCACAAATATTGGAATGCTTTCAGATATTCCTCTGATAAAATTCCTCGATATCAAAATGGTAATAAATTGGGATATTTGAAAAGTTGAGATGAATCTAGACAAAAGAAAATGTGGAAACATTTTGATGAGCCTGCCATTAAAGTGAAACTAGGTACACTGTTGAAAATTTACTCCACCACCGCTTTTATAGAAAGCGATTACTTCACTCTATCATGGAGCATTCTCATGCTTCAAAAGAAACATATTCTATAAAAGCGGGGGAGTGACGATGCAGCAAAAGGGTAAAATTTTTTACAGTGTAACTTCTTCACTCGGGGCCTCCGTCGCCAAGTGGTCATGACACCACGCCGCTAATCGCTTGCGAGAGTAGGAGGTTGTGGGTTCGAATCCCACTGGTTCCATTGCACATACTCTTTGCATTGGGTTACCAGCGGTATTTCCTTCGTATTATAAAAATTTCCTTGCGCTATTTCGTCCATATATATTGATGATAAAGTATAAGCGGACTTTCATGTCAAGCACACAAATCAGATGTATGTGTATGTATTGTTCTTGCACTCGTACACTGTAAAAAATTTGACCCTTTTGCTGCATCGTCAATCCACTGCTTTTATAGAAAACGATTACTTTACTCTATTATGGAGCATTCTCATGGGTCAAAAGCGAGATATTCTATAAAAGCGGTGGAGTGCTTGATGCAGCAAAAGGGTCAAATTTTTTCACAGTGCACCCTAAAAAAATAGGACTATTCTGCTGCATCGTCACTCCCCGACTTTTATAGAATATCACTCTTTTGGCCAATGAGAATGCTCCATGATAGCCTGAAGTAGTCGTTTTCTATAAAAGCGGTGGAGTGACGATGCAGCAAAATAGTCATATTTTTTACAGTGTGTATAATCGTACTCGTTCAGGCGACTATCGCCAAGTTTTGGAATAGAAAATTCCTACATTTTATGTACACTGTAAAAAAGATGACTATTTGTGCTGCATCGTCACTCCACCGCTGTTATAGAAAACGACTACTTCAAGTTATCATGGAGCATTCTCATTGGCTAAAAGAGTGATATTCTATAAAAGTGGGGGAGTGATGATGCAGCAAAATAGTCATGTTTTTTTACAGTGTAGTTTGGAAAACCATATCTGTCGATATCCATTTTTGAGGTCCGTAAAAATCGATGTGAACCTTAAAGTTTGAAGAATGCGGTAACTTTTCGAAGAGCGAGATCTTATCAAACAAGACACAACACCCAAAAAACCTTAAAATCCACAATGATACTAACCGACATTGTAAGTTGCTTTCGAATAGCTGAAAATGAAATAAGAAATAGACCAGCAAATTAAATACTTTAAAATCCAGTAAAGTACATCAATTAGCCCATACTTTGCAAAAAGATATCATATGTCAATACGCATAATTGAGTATTACAGTATGAATAACTAAAAAGTACGAAATAAAATCAGCTTTTTTCTAAAAAAATATCAACCGACTTCAAAAAAGCCCTTAAAAGAATTAAACAATTCTTTAAAATTTTCTAATGACAAAACGTTATCCAAAAATCAGACATTGGATATCAGGTATCGGCATAAAAACGGTGAAATTTAATATATATAATTTAATATCCACCAAACATGGATTTTAGAGAGAATATTTTTTACAAGATATGAATTTGCATATTTATGATTTAATTTATGAATATATACATATAAAAAGTAAAGAATTACTTTTTGAAGTTGGTGCCAAACTATCTTCAATATAATAAGAATTGTGGATATATTGTGTCTAGTATCCCAATTAAAATGGTGATGACCATTATCTATTGTGATAGTTTGGCACCAACTTCAAAAAGTAATTCTTTACTTTTTATATGTATATATTCATAAATTAAATCATAAATATGCAAATTCATCTCTTGTAAAAAATATCCTATCTAAAATCCATGTTTGGTGGATATTAAATTATATATATTAAATTTAACCGTTTTTATGCCGATACCTGATATCCAATGTCGGATTTTTGGATAACGTTTTGTCATTAGAAAATTTTTAAGAATTGTTTAATTCTTTTAAGCGCTTTTTTGAAGTCGGTTGATATTTTTTTAGAAAAAAGCTGATTTTATATCAGTCTCATTTTAAATCCAGAAACTTAAAATTTCATGCTACCAAGTAACTATTTATAATATATTTGAATTATTTGAATTTTTCACAACGTTCATAGATTATTTAATTATCAAACCATGAGTATCACAAATGGTTCAATTTTAAGTCTTACATGACTATATTTCTTTCCCCTGTTTTCTCATCTTATTTTAATTTTTTTCCCCCGGAAAATAATTAATACTTTTCCTTATATGCACGCAAACATATATCTACCTTGTAATCCTCATACGAAATATAACAAAAATTGTAGATTAGTTTAATATATTTAAAAGATAATTAAATGAAAAATACTTTAGCTTACATATTTTAAGTTAAAATTGTTAAACTATTTTTAAAATATTTTAGCATACTTCGCAATTTTAAAGATTCAGATATTACTTGATAACAACATTATTTTTTTAAGAATGCAATTTGTAAAGATTTTCAATAATAAGTAGGTACCCACTAGCCTACGTTTTGCGTTTGTTGAGAACACCCTTAATAGACAGCAGGGGTGAATCTTCTAGATTATTACCTAAAATGCCTTTATTTGAAATAAAAATATTCTAGCAGGAGGGACTGGGCTTAGCTCGGTCAATATTAATTTTGTGTTCAACGCGATTTTCACTTTATCAGTCTCTCTGTATTATTAGTTATAAAACATGTTGTTTATAATAGTGATATTTACAAAAACAATCAATAAGACAATTATGTATGTATGCACATTTTTACATTATTTTAAAATTTACAACACAAGGACATTGATCCAAATCACTTTTTTACCTCGACTCTAATTGGTTTAACCGTGCATTTCGACTTCTATTGAGAATGTATAAAAATTTCCTCACATCCTGAAAGACAATTTTTTTGTCAGATAGAGCCAAATTTGGCGACATTCTTTCATTTGGCGCCAAATACGTGTTATCGTAATAGTCGATTTTTCAGCCAAATGCCGCCAATATTTTGTCAATAGTTGCAAACTTATTGGCTGTTGCCATATTCTCGTGACCCTGTCCGTATTTCCCAGAATGACCCATTAATTAAATTTGATGAAACGTGACTTAGCTCAGTTTTCTTCAGGTAATCAAAAACAGTAGAATATAAAATTGAATCAAAATCGTTTAAGCCATTTCTTAGGCAAAATTAGCTTGACAGCATACCTCAATGAAGCCGAAATGATCCACTAATATAATTTTTTTTTAATATGCGACTCAGCCCAATAGTCTTCTCATGGCAAAAAAAAAAAAAAAAAAAAGGTTCCTTTAAAAATTTAGATAAAATTGATTGTGTCGTTGTTACATATAGTTAGAATGACTCTGACCCATTATGACCCAAAATGACCCACTAATCGAATTTACGCGAGCATGTGTTCCAGCACAATGGTTTTATTTTGCCGGAAAACGATATAATACAAAGTACTAGATGGTACGCGTCAAGATTTAACGACAAAAATGTTAAAAGATTAATTAGATCCTGTAAATAAAGTTTTGAAAATTTGATTTATTTGAATGTTATCTATGTGATTCCAACAGATTCAAAGCGATTCATTGTTCGGTCAGTCTAACATACTTAAGTAATCCTCTAAAAGAATTTTAAGCAGAATTTTAAGAAGCGCTTGCTTTTTTAGCAGAAGGATAACTAAAATTAATTATATTGAAATATTATTGGTGAATTTTCCCAGTGTTAAAAAAAAAAAAAAAAAAAAAAAAAAAAACAATGTTAAGTATTTTCTAGTTTTTAAAATCATGTTGAAAAGTTTTTATTGATTTTATTTTTATCAGTCTCATTTTATATCCAGAAACTTAAAATTTCATGCTACCAAGTATTTATTTTTAATATATTTGAATTTTTTTAATTTTTCACAACGTTCATACATTATTTAATTATTAAACCATGAGTATCACAAATGGTTCAATTTTAAGTCTTACATGTCTATTTTTATTTCCCCCTGTTTTCTCTTCTTATTTTAATTTTTCCCCGGAAAATAATTAATACTTTTCCTTATATGCACGCAAACATATATCTACCTTGTAATGCTCATACGAAATATAACAAAAATTGTAGATTAGTTTAATATATTTAAAAGATAATTAAATGAAAAATACTTTAGCTTACATATTTTAAGTTAAAATTATTAAACTATTTTTTAAATATTTTTGCATACTTCACAATTTTAAAGATTCAGATATTACTTGATAAAGGCACTCGGGGATTTAGTTTAAAATCTTTTAATATATGGTCTAAATGATGTATAACATTTATTTATCTATATAATTCCCGTACATTACAGTTTACAAATGGATAACTTTTTCTAAGCTTCCACGCATATGACAGGAAAGTGGAAAATTACTGCTACTAACTACCGACAAAATAATGTTTAAATATTTATATATTTAGAAAATTAGAATACATTTTTTTAAATATTGCTAGATGTTAAATTAAATTTTACAACATTTTTACAATTATTTATTTATTTATTATTATTTTTTTAACAATGCAATTTGTAAAGATTTTCAATAATTTTATTCTTACAAATGTATCTCTAAAGCTCTGAATTGGAAATTGGCTGTTTATATCTTATAATTACTATGTTTTAATTACTTGAAATATTTTAAAAATAAATTTATTACTTAAAAAATCATTGTTGAGTGTTAAATTTTATTTAATTATAAAGCATCAAAATAATAATAATAACAAAAAAAAAAGATAAAAATCATATAACTTCCCCTCGTAGTAAATGTATCATTATTAAAAAAAATTAAATAAATAAAGATATATTTTGAGAACGTTGGGATCGAACCCTAGTCCTCGACAAAAGCTCAGATCTATAAATCCATGAAAATAAAAGGCTCTATTTAAGGGTGTATTTCGATTCAAACTGCTTATTTTCCGATTTATTTTTGAATGCACTTTTGTTCTCAAACTTATCAAACTTGCAGATTCTCTTATTTAGAAAGTACACAAGGTAACGTGATTGTCAATTCTTTGATAAATGTAAAAAATATTGTGAAAAAAGCGATCAAAAACGGCATTTTGAACAGATTTTTCCGAAGCGAGATATCTGTGAACGAAAAAAAGGGTGATGCCGAGAAGGTAAATGTTTATAAATCAAATTCTAATGAATTCAGCGTAAAAAAAAAAAAAAAAAAAAAAAAAACCCTCACTCGGCACCTCATATGTCCCTTCAAGAATTCCCTCAGCAAGTTTCATATTTCTACTTTTAAAAATATGTCTGAAATTGTATAGGGAAATTTCGAGCTGTTGAAGGTGAAAAGGCGTTTTTTCGCATACACCCTTAAACCACTGAGCTAATCAGACTTGCTTCGCTTTTCCTCTAACTGAAAGGGCTAATAAGTTCAACTTCGCGCATGCGCAAAGACCAATTTGAGTTGATCTTAAAGAAGTAGCCTTCTGTTTTAATATATACTGGATGGTACTCGTCAAGATTTGACGATAATCATGTTAAAAGATTAATTAGAATAATGTTTGATTTTCTTAATTAGTTACCTGTAAATAAAGCTTTGAAAAGTTGATTTATTTGAATGTTATCTATGTGATTCCAACCGCTTCAAAGAGTTTCATGGTTCTGTCAGTTTAACCTACTCAAGTAATCATCTGAAAGAATTTTAACAGCGCTTGCTTTTTAGCAGAAGGATACCTAAAATTAATTGAACTGATATTTATTTTGGTGAATTTTCTTAGTGTTTTGAAATAATAATAATGTTTAGTATTTTCTAAATTTTGAAATCCATATTGGAAAATTTTATTAATTTTATTTTTATCAGTCTCATTTTAAATCCTGAAACTTAAAATTCCATGCTACCAAGTAACTATTTATAATATATTTGAATTTTTCATAACGTTTCATACATTATTTAATTATTAAACCATGAGTATCACAAAGTAGTTCAATTATAATTGTTACATGACTATTTTTCTTTCTCCATGTTTTCTCTTCTTTATTTCATTTTTTTTTTTTCCCGGAAAAGATTTAATACTTTCCTTATATGTACACAAACATAAATCTTCCTTGTAATGCTCATAAAAAATATAACAAAAATTGTAGATTAGTTTAAATTGAATGAAAAATACTTTAGCTTAAATATTTTAATTTAAAATTGTTAAACTATTTCTAAAATATTTTAGCAGACTTCACAATTTAAAGATTCAGATATTACTTCAAATCAGCACTCGGGGATTTTGTTAGAAAATTATTTAATATATGGTCTAAATGATGTATAACATTTACTTATATAATTCAAGTATATTACAGTTTACAAATGGATTACTTTTTCTAAGCTTCCATGCATATGACAGGAAAGTGAAAAATTACTGCTATTACCTACCGAAAATAATGTTTAAATATTTACATTTTTTTAGAAACTTAGAATACAGTTTTTTTAAAATATTGCTAGATGTTAAATTTTTACGACATTTAAACAATTTTTATTTGTGCGTGTTTTTTTAAGATTACAATTTGTAAAGATATTCAATAATTTTTTTCTTAGAAATGTATCTCTAAAGCCCTGAACTGGAAATTGATAATGTTTATATCTAATAATTACTATGTTTTCAATTTAAAATAATATTTTTAAAATATTGTTGCTTTATAAAAAAAAAATTGTTGAGTGTTAAATTTTATTTAATTATAAAGCATCAAAATAATAATAACAAAAGAATAAAAATCACATATCTTTCCCTCCTAATAATATGTATCATTATTAAAAAATAAATAATTTTGTGCGAGCTGGGATAGAACCCTAGTCTTCTACAAAAGCTCAAAGCTATAAATTCATGCCTTAAACCACTGAGCTAACCAGACTTGCTTCGACTTACCTCTAACTGGAAGGGCTAATAAGTTTAACTTCACGCATGCGCAAATGCTTGAATTTTTGCTCTTAAAGAAGTAGCCTACTGTTTTAATATATATGATGATGCTATTACTTTTTAAAAATGGGCTAAAAGTTCATGCATGACAGATTTTTGGTAAAAATAAAAATGGGCTGAAGGGGCGAAAAAGACAGCGTTTTTAGGAGAAAAAAAAATCATAACTTCGTCAATTCTTAAGATATCTAATCCAAATAAATTTTTTATAAATGTACTCAACATTATCTAAAACTTTTGCATTTGCAAGTTTTTGATAGGACCAACTTTTACTGATGAAAAAAATTAAAAACGAAAAGAAAAAGGGGGGAGGAAAAAGAAAAAATCCATAACTGACTCAATTCTTAAGCAATCAAATATAATTAAATTTATTTACATTTTCTCAATAATATCTACAACTTTTATATTAACAAGTTTTTCATAGGACCAATTCTTCTAGCAAACATAAATTAAACAAAAATAGGAATTGGAGAAAAAACCCTCAAATCTAAACTGCTTATATTCTGACTCATTTTTAAATTCATTTTTGATTTTAAATGCTCCCATATGGCAGATCCTCTTATTTATAAACTATATAATGTGAACTATAGGCCAGTGTTTTGATAAAGGCAGAATATATTTCAAAAAAGGCTGCCAAAAAGAGTATTTTGAACAGAATTTCCCGAAGTAACAGTGATTCAAAAATGAGGAAGTATAACACATTGCGTTTTTTCTGAGTCAATTTTAAATTCATTTTTGTGCTCAAACGCATCCAATTTACAGTTCCTTTTATTTAGGAACTATATGGGACGGATTGGCCAGTTTTTTTTTTATAAAAGCAGAGTATATTTCAAAAAAGGCTACCAAAATGGGCACTTTGCACAAAATTTCCCAAAGCGATCATGATTTAAGAATTGAGGATGTATGCAAATAACAAATTGGTTATTTTATGACTCATTTTTAAATCCAATTTGACTCTCAAACGTATTTAATTGACAGTTTTTTGTTATTTAGAAACTATATAATATGCGTATTCATCAATTTTTTTTTATAAAGGCTAAATATATTTTTTTAAAAAGCTGGCAAAATGGGCACTTCGAAAAAAAAAAAAAAAAAAAAAAAAAAAAAAAAAAAAAAAAAAACATCCCAAAGTGATCACGATAAAAAAAATTGAGGATGTATTCAAATAACAAACTGGTTATTTTATGACGCATTTTTAAATTCAATTTTGCTCTCAAACTCATTTAATTGACAGTTATTTGTTATTTAGGAACTTTGTAATGGACCTTATTGGTCAGTTTTTTTTATAAAGGCTAAATATATATTTAAAAAATGCTGTCAAAATGGGCACTTCGTGCAAAATTTCCCAAAGCGATCTTGATGAAATAAGTGAGGATGTATTCAAATAACAAATTGGTTATTTTCTGACTTATTTTTAAATCCAATTTTACTCTCAAACGCATTCAATTGACAGTTTTTTGTTATTTAGAAACTATCTAATGTGCGTATTCATCAATTTTTTGATAAAGGCTAAATATTTATTTTTTAAAAGCTGTCAAAGTGGGCACTTCGCCAAAAAAATTTCCCAAAGCGATCATGATTAAATTGTGGATGTATTCAAATAACAAATTGATTATTTTATGACTAATTTTTAAATTCAATTTTGCTCTCAAACGCATTTAATTGACCTTTTTTATTGTTATTTAGGAATTATATAACGTGCGTATTAGTCGATTTTTTAATAAAGTCAGAATATATTTCAAAATATGTTTTCAAAATGGGCATTTGAGCCGAATTTCGTTTAAGATGATTTTGATAAAATCAGTTTTTACAGAAAACTGAAATAATTTTTTTTTCAAAAGCGGCCAAATAAAATAGTTAAACTGGGTTTATCACTAATAATATTTTGTTTTTTTTGTTGTTCAAATGAAAACTCTTCGAAATCTACCTCCGCCTATAGGCCAAGCCGACAGGGATTTTTTTTTAGATGTAATTAGCTTGATTTTAACCCATTATGATCCAAAATTACCCATTAATTAAATTTTCTCAAACATCTGACCCAACTCAATGATTTTCTCGTGTCCGAAAACGATACAATTCCAAATTCATTCAAAATTGCGCGAGACATTGTCTACATAAAATTAGCATGATTCACAATGACCCAATAATTGAATTCTGTCTAACACATGACTTTACACAATAATCTTCTTGAAATCCAAAACGACAGAGAAAAAAACCTTGATTAATGTCATTAGAGCCATTTTTTTATATAACGTTTAACCCAAAAGGACCCAAAAAGTGACCCATTAACCGAAATTTCTCGAACATGCGACCGAGCCCAAATAGTTTTCTTGTGCCAAAAAAATGTTATATATAAAATTTCCTTAAAATTGATCCACCTGTTCTTTAGATATAGCTTGATTGTGACCCACTATGACACATCATGACCCCAAAATTATGCTTATAATCGAAATCTCTCGAATATGTGACTTATCCCATTAGTTTTCTCGTGTCTAAAAACTTTTACATTCAAACTTTCGTTAAAATCGATCCTGCCGTTCTTTAAATATAAATAGCTTGACCCAGACCCTTTATGACCCAAAATGACCAATCGAAATTTCTCGAACATGTGACTTAGCCAATAGTTTTCTCTTGCCAAAAAATTTTGTATAAAAAATTTCGTTAAAATAGATCCACCCGTTCTTTAGATACAGCTTTATTATGATATATCGACCCATCATGACCCACAAATGCCCCTTATAATAGAAATCTCTCGAACATGTGACCTAGCCCATTAGCTTTCTCGTGTCAAAAAACTGTTGCATACAAAATTTCGTTAAAATTTCTCCTGCCGTACTTTAAATATAAATAACTTGACCCAGACCCTTTATGACCCAAAATGACAAATTAATCAAATTTTCTCGAACATGTAACCTATCCTAATGATTTTTTCGTGCCCGAAAACGATAAAATGCAATTTTTAGTCAGAATTGCGTGAGAAAATATCTAGATAAAAATAGCATGACCCACAATGACCCCAAAAATGACTCACTAACCGAATTTTCTCGAACATGTTACCTAACCAAATGGTCTTCTTGTAATTCAAAGCCATAAAATATAAAATTTGTCAAAATCGTTTAAGCCGTTTTTTGATAAAAATGGCTTGACCCATAATGACCCAAGAAAGAACCACTAATCGAAATATTTCGAACATGTGGCCCAGCCCAATAGTTTTCTCGTGCCAAAAAAAATTATTGGATACAAAATTTTCTTAAAATCGATAAAGCCGTTCTCTAGATATAAATAGCTTGATCCTGACCCATTATGACCCAAAATGACCCAATAGTCGAATTTTCTCGAACATGTGACCTAGCCCAAAGGTCCTCTCGTGCCCGAAAATGGTAAATCCAAATGTTTGCGAAAATCGTTAGAGCCGTTTTTGAGATAAAATTTACACACACATACACAAACAATTTTTGCTCGCTTTATAGTATAAGATGAATAGACCCTATTCCTACATATTTCAGAACGGGGGGGGGGGGGATTGAGCTTATTCTTTCCTGTCGTGTCCATGCTCTATAAAATTAGACAATACATTTCAAAGTATTATTGATTTTAGATTTAGATATAATGCATGCTATATTTGGACTTTTAAAAAGTATCACTTATAAAAAGCTATAAAAAAATTGCTTCCTTTGAGCTATGTCGAAACATTAGACTTTTCTTTAACATTTAATTATTTATTTATGAATAATTTTTAATCTCACTAACTTATCATTTGGAATTGGTGATTTTTTCCCCATGTTTTCGGCATGCGAATTTTAAATATGCAGTAAAATTATGGGCTCATATATTGCAATTCGTAGAAATTAGGCAAAACTTTAATAGTCAAATTACATTAAATTCCACGCACTGAATGAAAAAGGGTGACATGTCAGAATGACAATGTCGTGGTTTAAGGGTGTTCTTAAATCAAAAAAATCCCTGTCGGCTTGGCTTATAGGCGGAGGTAGATTTCGAAGAGTGCTCATTTCAACAACAAAAAATAAATTTGATTACAGATAAACCCAGATAAACTTTATTTGTCCTCTTTTGAAAAATTTTTAATTTTATTTTTCTGTAAGCACTGATTTTATCAGAATCATCTTAAACTAAATTCGGATCAAATGCCCATTTTGACAACATATTTTGAAATAATTCCAACTTTATTAAAAAACATTGACTAATATGGCACACTATATAGTTCCTAAATAACAAAAGACTGTCAATTGGATGCGTTTGAGAGCAAAATTGAATCTAAAAACGAGTGATAAAATAACCAATTTTGATTACAACCTCAATACTTAATCATGATAGCTTCGGGAAATTTTGCGCGAAGTACCCACTTTGACAGCATTTTAAAAAATATATTCAGCTTTTATCAAAAAACTGACCAATACGGGACATTATACAGCTCCTATATAAGAGAACCTGTATATTGAATGCGTTTGAGAGCAAAACTGAATTTAAAAATGAGTCAGAAAAAACGCAATTTATTATTTCAGTGCTTCCTCAAAATTTCAATCACGATAACGTCTCGAAATTCTGTTCAAAATACCCTTTTTGGCAGCCTTTTAGGTAGATTTCGTATGAAATACAACCTATTGCAATCGCACCAGTTTATCTATATATCTATATATCTCACTTTTTTATGGACACGATAACTACTACAATTCTTCACCAATCTCCATCAAACTGGTACATAAAATCAAAGGGGATAAAATCTCGGCTAAGTTCGTTAATGGGCAAAATCGGACCAAGGGGGTCGGAATAGGGGGCGTTTTTGTGAAAACCGAAAAAACGCTATAACTTCTTAATTAAAGTAGATATCGAATCGGTTTAAAGCTTATATTACTTCTTAAAAATGGGCCAAAAGTTTATGTATGAGAGATTTTTGATAAATTTAGAAGTGGGCTCAAGGGGCAAAAAAAAAACAGGGGTTTTGAGAGAAAAAATTCATAACTTCGTCAATTTTCAAGATATCAAGTCCAACTAATTTTTTTGTAAATGTTCTTAAAATTATCTAAAACTTTTGTATTTACAAGTTTTTGATAGGACCAACTTTTACCGATGAAAAAAATTAAAAACGAAAAGAAAAAGGGCGGTGAAAAAAGAGAAAAATCCATAAATCCATCAATTTTTAAGACATCAAATCTGATTAAATTTATTTTACATCTTCCCAAAAATATCTACAACTTTTATAGTGACAAGTTTTTCATAGGACAATTCGTATAGCAAAAAAGAAATTAAACAAAAATTGGAGTTGAAGAAAAAACCTCAAATCCAAACTGCTTATATTCTGACTCATTTTTAAATTCATTTTTGATTTTAAACGCATCCAAATGGTAGATCCTCTTATTTAGAAACTGTATAAAGTGACGCATTGGTCAATTTTCTGATAAAGACAGAATATATTTCAAAAAAGGCTACCAAAAAGGGTATTTTGAACAGAATTTCCCAAAGTCATCGGGACTGAAAATTGAAGGAAGTATTCAAATAAGAAATTGCGTTTTTTCTGACTCGTTTTTAAATCCATTTTTGTTCTCAAACGCATCCAATTTACAGATCCTGTTATTTAGGAACTATATAATGTGATGCATTGGTCAGTTTTTTGATAAAGACGGAATATATTTCAAAAAAGGTTACCAAAAAAGGTATTTTGAACAGAATTTTCCGAAATCATCGTGATTGAAAATTTAAGGAAGTGTTCAAAAAAGAAATTGCGTTTTATTCTGACTCGTTTTTAAATCAATTTTTATTCTCAAACGCATCCAATTTACAGATACTCTTATTTAGGAACTATATAATGTGATGCATTGATCAGTTTTTTGATAAAGACGGAATATATTTCAAAAAAGGCTACCAAAAAGGATATTTTGAACAGAATTTTCCGAAATCATCGTGACTGAAAATTTAAGGAAGTGTCCAAATAAGAAATTGCGTTTTTTTCTGACTCGTTTTTAAATCCATTTTTGCTCTCAAACGCATCCAATTTACAGATCCTCTTATTTTGGAACTATATAATGTGATGCATTGATCGGTTTTTTGATAAAGACAGAATATATGTCGAAAAAAGCTACCAAAAAGGGTATTTTGAACAGAATTTCCTGAAGTCTTCGTGATTTGAAAATTTAAGGAAGTTTTCACATAGCAAATTGCGTTTTTTATTACTCGTTTTAAAATCAATTTTCACTCTCAAACGCATCCAATTTACAGATCCTCTTATTTAGGAACTATATACTGTGATGCATTGGCCAGTTTTTTGATTAAGATAGAATATATTTTTAAAAATGCTGTCAAAGTGAGTATTTCGCACAAAATTTTCCGAAGCAATCATGATTAAAGAATTAAGGATGTATTCTTACAACAAATCGGTTATTTTATGACTCATTTTTAAATTCAATTTTTTTCTCAAATGCATTCAACTCACAGACTTTTGTTATTTAGGAACTGTATAATGTACTGTTTTGGTCGATTTTTTAATAAATTCAGAATTTATTTCAAAATATGTTGTCTAAATGGGCATTTGAGCTGAATTTTTTTTAAGATGATTCTGATAAAACCAGTTTTTGCAAAAAAATGAAATTAAAAATTTTTCATAAACGGCCAAATGAAGTTATTAAACTGGGTTTATCTCTAATCATATATATATATATTTTTTGTTGTTGTTGAAATGAGCACTCTTCGAAATCTATCTCCGCCTATAGGCCCAGCCGACAGGGATTTTTTTGAAATATATTCTGTCTTAATCAAAAAATTGACCAATGCGTCACATTATACAGTTCCAAAATAAGAGGACTTGTAAATTGGATGCGTTTGAGAGTAAAAATAGATTTAAGAATGTGTCAGAAAAAACGCAATTTGTTATTTGAATACTTCCTCAAAATTCCTATCACGGTCACTTCGGGAAATTCTGTTCAAAATACCCTTTTTGGCAGCCTTTTTTCAAATATATTCTGTCTCTATCAAAAAACTGGCCAATGTTTCACATTATATAGTTCCTAAATAAGAGGATCTGCCATTTGGATGCGTTTAAAATAAAAAATGAATTTAAAAAACGATTCAGAATGTAAGCAGTTTGGATTAGAGGTTTTTTCTCTAACTCCAATTTTTGTTTATTTTTGCTATACGAATTGCTCCTATGAAAAACTTGTCAATATAAAAGTTATAGATATTATTGAGAAGATGTAAAATAAATTTAATTTCATTTGACAGTTTAAGAATTGACAAAATTATGGATTTTTTTTCTTTTTCCAAACCCCTTTTTATTTTCGTTTTTGACAAAATTTTGGATTTTTTTCTTTTTTCAAACTCCTTTTTATTTTCGTTTTTAATTTTTTTTTACCGGTAAGAATTAGTCCTATCAAAAACTTACAAATGCAAAAGTTTTAGATAATTTTGAGAATATTTATAAAAAATTTAGATGGATTTGATATCTGGAGAATTGACAAAATAATGATTTTTTTTTCTCCCAAAACCCCTATTTTTTTCACCCCTTGAGCCCATTTTTAACTTTATCAAAAATCTGTCATACATAAACTTTTGGCCCCTTTTTTAGAAGCAATATAAACTTTAAACTGATTCGATATCTATTTTCATTAAGAAGTTATGGGGTTTTTTCTGTTTTCACAAAAATGCCCCCTATTTCGACCCCCTTCGTCCGATTTTGCCCATTAACGAACTTAGCCGAGATTTTATCCCCTTTGATTTTATGTATCAGTTTGGTGGAGATTGGTGAAGAATTATAGACGTTATCGTGTCCATAAAAAAGTGAGATATATAGATAGATAGATAGATAGATAGATAGATATATAAACTGGTGCGAATGCAATAGGTAGTATTTCTTACGAAATCTACCTAAAAGGGCCACTTTGTGACACATGCTTTAATTTATTTTATTTTTTCGGAAATGCATGAAAATAGCAGGTGTTGTTATTCAGAAACTGTCTAATTGCACTCAATTTTCTGTTTTTTTTTTTTTTTTTTTTTTTTTTTTTTTTTTTTTTAAATACACAATAAATTTTTTATAACAAGCCTTCAAAGTTGATGTTTTTAGCATATTTCCCGAAGAAAGTAGAAACACCGGTCGAAAAGCGGGAGAAAAGCGGGTGATCACATGATCGAAATAGCTGAGAACTGGATAGGTAATTTAACTATCATAAAATGGAAAATTAAGTTGGATTCAAAATCGCTTCCATAGTCAGGTATTCCAATTTTATATCTCTCCGTTAAAAATTAAATTTGTTTGTCAAAACGATTTGCGCTTGTTGAGTGGAGCAGTTCAGACCACCCTTAAGAGAGGCATTTGATTCCCCCATTAGAAGCTTCGCATAAAAATACTGAAAATATTCTTTTGTTTTACCTTTTGTATAACATGTCTCCCTCACGTATATTTTCTAATTCTCTTTCTTTCATTTTTTGAGGAGGGTGTTTGAGTCTACGATACACTATTGTAATAAATGATAATCACTAATGAAATAGATGCTATAGTACAATAAAATACTCCGTTATGTATGAAAGTAAATGAAACCGTCAGAAGTTATAAAATATATAAAACATGGAATAAATCTGAGAATTATATAAGGGTCACGAAAAAAAAATTCCTCCAAATAGAAACAAAATTTCAATTAGCTAATATCTTCCAAATTTCACTCTTTTACAGTGTGTTACGTTATCACTTACAAATGAAACTGTTAGGATTTTCGGATTTTGTGTATTTGTGAATGAGCTTACTAACCATGGATATTTCTAAATGTTAATCTAACATGGAGAGAAAATTGATTGCATTTGTTACCTTGTACTTGAAAAATACTGTTCCTGTTATAAAAATCAACTGTTTTTCGTAGAGATATTTTCAATTATGAGAATATTTCTTTGTAAAATATGCAAAACATGTTAAATTAAATAATTCTTCACATTTTACATTTTACCAAAAAAAAAATCTTTTTTTAATAACAAATTTATTTATTTGCCTTCTTATATAATTAAGCAAAAACTGTTAATCCCTCTAATTCCGATGCTAGAATCAGTTCCAAAAATTGCATAATTCTGAAAATCGGAATTCATACGAGAAAATCTAAATAGTAAATCTATGTGTCAGGTTCTGAGACAACATATGCTACAGATTGCAATTTCCGTTATTTCTCTACCTATCTCTCTATTTTGAGTATTGTACTGGCTGTGTACTGGAATTTTCAAGGTGACATTCTTTCTTTGTTAAAGTGAGAATTGACAGGTATCATGTGCAGGTGGTGAGGTGAGAAAGAGGAGATTGCTGAGAGGCGTGTTCATCCGTCAGTGATGTATGTGAATGATGAGCAAACAAGGAACCTGCCACGAATCAAGAAAGCAATGTGGAATGCGTCCAATTGAGAAGCTCCACAGGGGGTGTACATTGGGGGAAAGCAGTGATTTTAGAAGGGCAAGTCTTGTCTGAGATTTGAACAGTTCGTATCTGGGCTCGTACCTAGAAAGCAGTGTAGGACATAGGTCCTTGCGTAGAGTGCTATGTGTCGGAGAGCGTAGGCTGAGTATCCATGTGTTGGGAGATTCGAAATTGATCTCCGATAAAGTTAATCTAACGTGCATTGAGTGTGAGGGAGAAGGTGTAAATTGAACAGTACACAGCCAACCTTTACTGTATTTAATTTAATGTTGAACCGGATCACCTATATCCGAGTTGTAACTGTATATAATTGTAAATAGCGTATTTATTGTGTACATATATTCTAAATAAACTGTTAATTCAGTTAATTGACAACGTCAGTGTTCATTTACACAATCCTCACAGTGGGTGACCGATATCAGCTAATAATATCGGTGGTGGCAGCTATAACTACCACGGACTTTCTTCAAAGTTGTGCGGGCTGAGAGGAACGTTCGACACTTTGTTTATTTAATAACTAAAAGTCTTTTATTAAATAAAGCAAATCTTTCTACTTCAAATTTCTGGTGTAAATACGAAATGAAAACGGATTTAAATGAACGGAAACAATGAACGGACAATACGGAATTTAAATGAACTTTTCTACCAAAAATTGAAACGACTTCAAAAACTACTGCAAAGTGAAAAATAATTTTATTACATAATAGTAATATAAGAAATTGAATTAAGATCGTAATATTTACCATGCGTATTATTATATTTATGTACAGTAATTCGATTTTTTGGAGTCGGTGCCAGTCAAGCCAAGTTACCTGTAATTTTCCAATAGACACATATCCAAGTACCTACATTTTTTTTTTCTTTTTTTTAAGAGTTAATATTTAGTTGAAAAATGTAACCTTATTTTTTTACGATTTGCATTGGATAGTTAATTTTAATTTTGAACTTGGGTTGGCTGGCACTGACTCCAAAAAAATCAAATTTATGTACATACATATAAAAATACGCATGGTAAATACTACGATCTTAATTTAATTTCTTATTACAATTTGTAAAAAAAAAGTAAAAAAAATAAAAATATTTTTCATTTGCAGTAGTTTTTGAAGTCGGTTCAATTTTTGGTAGAAAAGTTTATTTAAATTCAAATATTCCGTATTTGCTCCAGAAATTTCAAGTAGAAATATTTGCTTTATTCAGTAACAGATTTTTAGTTATTAAATAAACCGAAATTTACTGTTTAGATTTTCGCATATGAATTCCGATTTTCAGATTTTTTCTAAACTTTCCAACAAAGTTTTACTCTAATTTCCGTAAATACACTCGGATTATTTTGGCGTTTCTATAAACAAACTGTAATGACTACTTAATCAATACTCTAAACAAAAATTTGCATCCCACATGTGCATTATGATGTTTGAAATAGTGTAACATCATTAAAATACCATATTAAAGTTTTTTTTCGCAATTTTCATAGCTCTTTACCGGAATTCCTTTTGGCGTCCCTGTAAACGAAATACAAAGGCTACTTAATCAATACTCTACAAAAAAGTATTGCTTCCCACACGAGTAAGGCATATAAATGTCATAATGTTTAAAATTCATCATAATTGTTTATCGGAATAATTTTTGGCGTCCTTATAAACGAACTGTATTAGCTACTTAATCAATGCTCTACAAAATATATATTGCCTCCGATATAAGTGAGGCTTGCAAATTTCATTATGATTGAAAAATTGTAACATCATTAAACTACCCTAAAAATGCTTTTTTGGAAATATCATAATTCTTTATAGGAATTCTTTTTGGCGTTCCTATGAACGATCCATAATGGCTAATCAATACTCCACAAAAAATGAGAAAAAAATTGCACCTTACATGTGCATTATGTTTGAAATAGAGTAACATCGTTAAAATACCCTATGAAAGATTTTTTCGCATACATCACAATCCTTTATCGGAATTCCTTTTGGCATCCCAACAAACGAATTATAATGACTATTTAATCACTATACTCTACAAAATAAAAAAATGCTTCGCTCATGAGAGAAGCATGTGAATTTCATTATCTTTGAAATAGTGTAACATCAATAAAATGCACTAAAAAAACTCTTTCACTATTCTGTTCTTTGTAGCGAAATATTTTTCAGTGTCTCTGTAAAAAATCTGGAATTGCTATATTTCATGCACTGTAACTAAGATAATGTAACAACATTAAGATGCACAGTAAAAACTATTCCCATTTCTTATTCATTTTGAATTTATTTTTGTTCGCAAACGTGTCGTATTGGCAGATCCTTTTACTAACGCTTTCAGTTCCATACATTAACTGTTTAAGCTAAAATTCTGAAATTCTTAAGGTTAATTTTACGCTTAATATAAGAAATAATAAAAATTATGTTTTATTTTTCATTTTAAGTAGCTTTCATTACAAAAAGTAAAAAGCTACCTATTGCAACCGTTCCGGGGGAAAGCACTTCCACAAACTTTTGGTATATTTTCATCGATCATGATCCCCAGACCCCAAAACCACCCTCCGTTCAAATGGTGACATATATATATATATATCCGACCTCCGTTCAAATGTTGAGATATATATACACTGGTGTCCAAAAATTAAGCATAATTGGCAATTAATTAAGTAATGAAAGAAATATAAATCGAAATGTGGTGAAACTCCAGGTGTGTAAACAAAATAGTACGCGTCATATATTTTCGCGAAGAGTTTTCCCCGAAATCGAACAGGGGACCGTCAACAAATTGAAAAAGAACGAAGATCTTTTGGATAACCCTGTCAAAACTAATGTAGCAAAAGCGTTCAAACTGCACATTATGATTAAGTGGCTTATTGTAATGTACTGTGTTTATTTTTATAAGGATAGCATTCATACTCGTAGAGAAATTAAGGTTTTTATAAAAACAGTCCTAAGTTTTTTGCTTATAATTTGTAGAGTTCTTAATATAAAATAATGTTCTTTTCTGAAAATATGACAAACATTATGGTACACAATACCCTGTCATCAGAATTTAAAAATAATAAAAATTGTATGACAAATGAGCAGGTTTACTAAATAATTTTTTATTGCGCATGCGTGAACGCTATTAAAATTTCATTTGCATATTATGTTACTTAAATGTGTAGAGCAACTTTTGTGAAAGTCTCAAAAACATAGATTAAAAATTCTGAAAATTATCGTTGATAGAATGAGATCAAAATATTTTATTCCCTAATGAAGCAAAAAGATGAGGGTCTGTATCCATATTCCATTGTTTCGTGCCTAGACAATATTGCACGTACGACTGTATTTGGATAAAACCCCTGATATTTTGCTTCCTTTTAGGAATAACGGATTTTGAGTTGATTCTATAGACGATAATTTTCAGAATTTTCAAGCTATGTTTTTGAAACTTTTACAGAAGTTGTTCTATACATTTAGCTAACACAATATGCAAATGAAATTTTGATATCGTTGGCGCATGCGCAATGAAAAATTATTTACTAAACCTACTCATTTTTCATACAATTTTTATTATTTTTAAATTTTGATGACAGGGTATTGTGTACAATGATGTTTGTCATATGTTCAGAAAAGAACAGTATTTTATATTAAGAATTCTGCAAATTATAAGCAAAAAACTTAGGACTGTTTTTATAAAAACCTTAATTTCTCTACGAGTATGAATGCTATCCTTATAAAAATAAACACAGTTCATTACAATAAGCCACTTAATCATAATGTGCAAATTGAACGCTTTTGCTACATTAGTTTTGACAGGGTTATCCAAAAGATCTTCGTTGTTTTTCAATTTGTTGACGGTCCTCTGTTCAATTTCGGGGAAAACGCTTCGCGAAAATATATGACGCGTACTATTTTGTTTACACACCTGGAGTTTCACCACATTTCGATTTATATTTCTTTCATTACTTACTTAATTACCAATTATGCTTAACTTTTGGACACCAGTGTATATATATATATGTATATCTGATTTTTGTCATGTTGTAACTATCGTATTTATGTACTGATTTGAATGAAACTTGGTATGTACTTGTACATAGTACATACAAATGTCTCAACCGAGATCGTTAGCCAGCATCATCCACCATCTTGTTTCAAAATGGCAGCCATTTAAATTTTTTTTTATTTAAAATTTAAAATTAAATTTGAAAAATTTAAAAGTTGAAAAAAATGTCTTTTATAAGTTAGAACTTAAAATAACGATTCCAGAACACTTTTTATTTTGTTTATATTTTAAAAAATGACGAGTTATAGCACTTTGAATTTCTAGTATGGCTGACATTTTGAAATGATCTGATTTTGTCACGTGATAACACGTGTATTTATGAATCGATTTGGATATAACTTGGTGTGTACATAGTACATGATGAATCCTAGACCGAGTTCGTTAGCCAGTTCCATCCGCCATCTTGTTTCAAAATGGCGACCATTTAAATTTTTTTAAATTTAAAATTTAAAATTAGGTACAAAAAAGTGAGAAATTGAAAGAGGTTTTTCTTATATGCATTTGATCTTGATATAAAGATTCCAGAACATTTTTTGTTTTGCCTGTATCTTAAAAAATGGCTGAGTTATAACTCTTTCAATTTCCAGTGTAGTTGACATGTTGAAAGGATCTGAAATTTGTCATACGATAATATGCATATTTATAAACTGATTTGGGTATAACTCTGTGTGTACGTAGTACATACCAGTGTCTTGACCTAGTTCATTGGCCAACTTCATTCGCTATCTTGTTTCAAAATGGCGACTGTTTAAGTTTGTCAAAAAACTTTTAAATGTATAATGATGTACAAACAAAATATTAGAAATTGAAAAAAGGTTCTTTCTAAAGTGTTTGATCTTAATAATGAATTGAGGAGTATTTTTGGCCTTGTCTTTATTTTAAAAAACGCTTGAGATATAGCAGTTTGAATTTCTAATGTGGGTGACATTTTTTTAAAATGAATTTTCCCGCGACAACACTCGTATATATTAATCGATTTCGATGTGAGTGTGCACATGAATTAAGATTTCGACCAAGCTCATTGATTTGTTTTATCCATCATGTTGTTTTAAAATCACATACATTTCATGATAGCGTGGAATTTGGCGACCCTATAAATCGCTTAAAATAAAACCAGCTTCAATAAAAGATGACTAATTTCTAAAAAGTCCCATTAATATTCAGAATTGACAAAAACTAGTATTCAATCTTATATAATTAGATTCCATTAAATTGAGCTTCGTATGTTTAAATAATATAACTTAATTTAAAATAAATAAATAAATAAATAAAATATATGAAAGCTCTCGTTTTCAAAAATGAGTGTCACTCCTTCGAAAGAGTGAACGGTCACTCCACTTAAAAAGTGACTTAGATATGTATTACGCATCAGCCAATCAGAAACCGTCCTCTCGGATGTGATGATAAAAAATGTATCCGCCATTTTATCACGTCCGCCATTGTATCCGACTTTCGTTTCCTCGATATGTGGATCTGAATTCCTTTAATTTATATTATTAATAACGAAACTTAATTTAAATTTCCATCTTGGAATAATATATTCCGATATCGTATGATTCAATATAATCCACATAGATTAAATCTCTTGTCCTGGATTCAAAATGAAGAATAAATAATCCAGTAAAAAGCAATAATACTCCATTAATATTCAGTGACGAAGAGGTTAAACTGCGCATATCTTATTTATCAAACAAAGGATTATTATTCATCAAACAAGGGATAATATTTAACAAAAAAACCGGTAAGTCAATTTTAATTTCAACTTTTTATTTTCCGAAAGTAAGTTCTAGAATGTTGAGTTAAAAGTTTTACTTTATACAGGAAGCTGTCTGCTATCTTTATGTGCGCGGAGGGGAAAAAAAAGAAAAATCGCTGACGCAAAGATTGGTATTTTATGCTTGATGTTTACAGATAAACGGCTTTAGTAATTTTTTAAGTTTGCAGTATGACATATATTAGATGAAATTTATTTATTAGAGGTAAATAACTCATTAAAATTGTTTTTCCAACAGTAAGAATAATACATATGTAGCCATTTCTTGTATTTTATATTTTCTTTATTTTTCTTTTTCCTATATGAGTATACTTTTAAAAAACTTTAACTCACATTCATAGAATACTATAGGGTCAATTGCGGATCTAAGGGGGGGATGGGGTGACCCCCCCCCTTGGGCCCATAAAGGTTTTCAAACTAACATGAGAAACCTTCATGGAATAGGACTTGGACTGAAGCTCAAATTCGGCGCGGCGCGGCCCGGGTTGGGCTGCGCCAATTCATGAATCAGGCAATGGCGAAGGGGCGATCGCCCATCCTAGGGTCGGGCTGGGTCAGGTCTTCTGTCTTTTACATCCGGGCCGTATCCTGATATTTATTTTTCTGCCGATTTGGGTCGGGCCAGACTTCTTTTTCTTCTGTGTTGAATTCAGACACTTTTCTCCGGGAGGGGCTTCAGTGGCTCCGGGGAGAATTGTAATTTTTGTCCATTGAATACGCAGAATTTCAAATTTTCCGAGGAGGGAACCCCCCCCCCCCCAGGCCACCCGATGAATTCAACATTGTTTTTCTTCCAGGTTGAGTCCGGCCTGGAGTCATATTTCTTAAGTGTCTGTATTAGAAAAGAAACAGTGCTCGGATTCGGACTTACTTTTTTTCTGAAACGTATTAATTTTATTTATCAATGAATAGAAAATATTAAAAGGACTTTTTTCCCCTTTAAACATTACTTATTCCTTTTCAGATCACGATATTGACATTTTTAATAGAATAAAGAGAAAGCAATTTTTTTTTCTATTTTAGCGTTAGAATGCTATTTTAAAAGTTAATTATTAGTCATTTCTACAAACCTATTTCTGCCATTTCCGACGATGTTCTGGCGCCAACAAAAAGGCGGGAATAGTGAATTTGTCTGTAGTTTTATTTTTATTTGTAGCAGAGGTTATTTTGCAATAGGGTTGTTTATTATTATTTAGACATTTAATGCGAAGCGAATGTTTTCTTCCAATTTTAGTTTGCGGTTGGCGAATAATTTAGATTTCTATTGTACATAGCGTACATAGGTTGTAATCGCTTTTCATATGGAAATAATTTTAGTGATTCTCACTTTTTTTGTGAATTTTGCTGATGCTGAAGTTATACTCGGCAATTTACGAAGTCCCTTTTGATCGTAAATAAATTTAATTTCCATATTAATCAGATAAAAAGCAATTGAGCACTGTTTCCTCTATTCTTATAAAAGCATCGGAATTTAAAATTTTTAATTTAATGTTATTGCCTGGGTCACGCCTATCCCAATAGATTGAGCAATAGATGAGGAATGGAATGGTTATAGTTTAAAATGTGCACTTTTTATAGAAAACTGATAAATGTTGTTCGATTCTACAAATAATCTACAACAATTTCTACAAGTCCCATGCATTTATTCATGAAACATACTTCATTAACATGTGTAATATATTTTCTTATTGAAGGAGACAAAATATGAGAATTATTTTATGTATAAAGTACATTTTTATTTTATATCAAACTTTTCTTTTGATAATATTAAATTTAAATTTTCGTTTAAACGTAACATTTCCATATAAAATGTAGTTTAAAAAGTATAATTTTTTTGGAATATTAAAAAAAAATTATTATGTATTTTTTTCTTTTACTTTATACTTTCGTTATCGGGCTTGGCCTCTGATGAAGCAAAATGTTTCGGGTTCGGGCGGGCTCGGATTTAAAAATCGTCGATCTTGGTTGGGACATAATTCTGAAAAAAAAAAAAAAAAAAGCCCGAACTCATGTTTTGTCTGCACTGATCGAAATTTCTAAGTTCGGCCCTGAGTAAAAGCTAAACGTTTGTTCTGTGTCCGATCTTGCCTGTATGATGAACATTAAAGGCCTGGCCGCTATTCGTGCAATTCTTCACTCCGAGCCCAATTTGGGCTGGCATCTTACTCAGTTATTATTCGTAAAAAATATATTTATGTTGTACATTTGTTTACCGAAATCTTAAGAAATGCATTTTTAAAAATTTACTTTTGTTCTTATTGTAGAGCTTTACAATTATGATTTCTATTATAAGTGGAAGTAAACCCGACCCGCATGAAAAAAGATGTCAACCGTACCCAAACACAACCCACAGAAAAAAGTATAAATTAACCTAACCAGCAGCAAAAACAGAAATCAACCCGACCAGCAGCAAAATATAGTAGTCAACCGGTCTGAAACCCAACAAGTAGTAAAAAAGTAGAAGTTAACCTGATCCGCTGCAAAAAGTAGAAGTCAAACAGACCCAAATGCGAACCACACAAAAAATATTAATTATTGCACGTGTGAAAAGGTAGGGGCGGTCGCCTCGGGTCCGGAAATTTAAAGGACGTCAAATTTATACTACCAACGTCATTTTTGGCCGGTCACAAGAAAAGTCGTTTGGGGGGGGGGGGGCAAACTGAAACTTTGCCTAGGCGCAATTTTCTCTTCGCACGCCCCTGATTGGTTAACACGACCAGCAGCAAAAAATAGAAATCAACTGGACTCAAACCCGAACCGCTTGAAAAATAGAAGTCGACAGGATTTAAACCCGACCCGCTTGAAAAAAATTTCGACCGGACCCAAACCCGACCCGCAGAGAATATATAAGTTAACCGGACCCAAACCCGACCCGCAGAGAATATATAAGTTAACCGGACCCAAACCCGACCCGCAGAGAATATATAAGTTAACCGGACCCAAACCCGACCGGCAGTGAAAATATTAGCAGTGAAAATATTAGGTAAAAGTGAAAAGTATATACCGGCAGTGAAAATATTAGTTTTTTTTATCCATCATTCTGCTTTAAAATGGATATCGTGGAATTTGGCGACCCTATAAATCGCTTAAAATAAAACCAGGTTGAATAAAAGATGACTATTTTCTAAAAATTCCTATTAATATTCAGTATTGACAAAAACTAGTATTCAATCTTACATAATCGTGTTCCACTATTTTGAGCTTCGTATATTTGATTTATATAACTGAATTTAAAATAAATAAATAAGTATATGAAAGCTACCTCTTCCTCTCGGCATTGCCGGAAGGACTTTTTTTGTTTCATTTTGGGAACAACGGATTTTAAGCTTATGATATGGACGATAATATTTAGAATGTTCAATCTATGTTTTTGAAATTTTCACAAAAGTTGCTCTAAATATTTAGATAATATGATATGTAAATAAAATTTTGATAGCAATTATGCATGCGCAGTGAAAAATTATTTAATAAACCAACTAATTTTTCATGCAATTTTATTTTTATAATTATGATTACAGGCTATTGTGCATAATGTTGTTTCTCATATTCTCTAAAAAGATCATTATTTTCTTTAAAGAACTCTGCAAAGTGTAAGCAAAAAACTTGGTAAAATTTTCAACTGTTTTTTATAAAAACCTTAATTTCTTCACGAGTATACATGCTGTCCTCATAAAAATGAACACAGTTTATTACAATAATCCACGTAATCATAATCTACATTTTGAACGAATTTGCAACATTAGTTTTGACAGGGTTAACCAAAAGATATTCCTTTTTTTCCATTTGTTGACGGTCCCCAATGGAGTTTCGGGGAAAAAATCTTCAACATAATATTTTACCAGAACTATTGTGTTTAAATACATAGAATTTCAGAATATATCCTCATGAATTTTTCTAGACATTTAACAAAAATCCCTTTCGGCATGGCCTATAGGCGGAGGTAGATTTCGAAAAGTTTTCATCTCAAAAAAAAAAAAAAAAAAAAAAAAAAAAACAATGCTTATTTCTACTTAAATGCCCATTTTGGCAATATATTTTGAATTATATTTTTACTTTATTTAAAAAATTGACCAATATGCTCATTATATAGTTCCTAAATAACAAAAAACTGTTAATTAAATTCGTTTGACAGCAAAATTGAATTTAAAAATGAGTCATAAAATAACCAATTCATTATTTTTAATACATCCATAATTCTTTAATCAAGATCGCTTTGAGAAATTTTGTGCGAAGTGCCCACTTTGACAGATTTTTTTAAATATATATTTATCCTTTATCAAAAATCTGACCAATACGGCACATTACACAGTTCCTAAAGAACAAATAATTGTCAATTGAATGCGTTTGAGAGCAAAATTGAATTTAAAAATGAGTCATAAAATAAACAATTTGTTATTTGAATACAACCTCAATTCTTTTATCATGATCGCTTTGGGAAATTTTTTTGCGAAGTGCTTACTTTGACAGCTTTTAAAATATATATATTCATCCTTTATCAAAAAATCGACGAATACGCACATTATATAGTTCCTAAGTAACAAAAAACTGTCAATTGAATGCGTGTCAGAGCAAAATTGGATATAAAAATGAGTCATAATATAACCAATTTGTTATTTGAATACCCACAGTTCATTAATCATCTCGCTTTGGGAAATTTTGTGCGAAGTGCCCATTTTGGCAGCCTTTTTAAAAATATATTCTGCCTTTATCAAAAAACTGGCCAATACTTCAAGTTATATAGTTCCTAAATAATAGGACCTGTAAATTGGATGGGTTTGAGAACAAAAATGAATTTAAAAATGACTCATGAAAAACGCAATTTGTTATACTTAATGAATTTTTTAATTATGAAAACTTCGGGAAATCTGTTCAAAATACCTTTTTTGGCAGCCTTTTTAAAAATATATTCTGCCTTTATCAAAAAATTGGCCAATAAGTCGCATTATATAGTTGCTAAATAAGAGGATCTGTCATTTGGATGCGTTTAAAATCAAAAATGAATTTTAAAATGAGTCAGAATATAAGCAGTTTGGATTTGAGGTTTTTTCTCCAACTCCTATTTTTGTTTAATTTATTTTTGCTATAAGAATTGGTTCTATGAAAAACTTGTCAATATAAAAGTTGTAGATATTATTGTGAAGATGTAAAATAAATTTAATTAGATTTAATTGCTTAAGAATTGAGTAAGTTATGGGTTTTTCTCTTTTTTCACCCCCCTTTTTCTTTTCGTTTTTAATTTTTTTCATCGGTAAAAATTGGTCCTATCAAAAACTTGTAAATACAAAAGTTTTAGATAATATTGAGTACATTTATATAAAATTCAGTTGGATTTGATATCTTGAGAATTGACGAAGTTATGAATTTTTTTCTCCCAAAAACCATGTTTTTTTCGCCCCTTGAGCCCATTTTTAACTTTATCAAAAATCTGTCACGCATAAACTTTTTCCTCATTTTTTAGAAGTAATATAAACTTTAAACCGATTCGATATCTATTTTAATTAAAAAGTTATCGCGTTTTTTCTGTTTTCACAAAAACCCTCCTAACTTCCACCCCCTTCGTCCGATTTCGCCCATTAACGAACTTAACCGAGATTTTATGCCCCTTGATTTTATGTAAAAGTTTGATGAAGATCTGAGCATAATTATGGAAGTTATCGTGTCTAGAAGAAAGTGATATACACCGATAGATAGATAGATAGATAGATAGATAGATAGATATATAAACTTTTTTACTGATGGTAGTTTTGGGGTCTAGGAGTCATGATTCGTGTAGATCCGCAAAAATTTTTCAGAAATTCCAACATGGGAGACAATGCAATAGGTAGTATTTCATACGAAATCTACCTAAAATGTCTGAAATCGTAAGTGGCCAGTCACCTTATGCCGTATAGTGTATACATATTATAAATTTGAGATATATTAAATTTTCAAAACAGAAAACAGTCATATTAATTTTACTGAAATCATAATCAATGCACTTGCGTCAAAATTGCGTTTTGAACCGAATTTCCGCACGAAAGAAAACTAACTCCTCAAGAGAAGGATGAAAAATGTTTTTGTGTCACGTGATCAAAATCACTTATAATTCAATAGATATTTAATGATAAAAAATGGAAAACACAATTCGATTCCAAATCGCTTCCATAGTCAGGCCTTCCAATTTTATATCTTTCTATGAAAAAAATTAATTTGTAAATGCATCAAAACGTTTTGTGCTTGTGGAGCAGAGCAGTTGAGAACAGCCTGAATAGAAAAAATTCCACTCATGTGCTGTAGTTTACACTCTTAAAAAAAACGCCCGTCTTTTTACAGAAAAAGTACTGGCAGCACTGCTGCCAGTAATTGTCTGTAGATTGACGATTATCCGTTTATTTTTTTCTCCGTCAAAAGAGGTAAAATATCCGTCATTTGAAAAAAAATCTTGAAAAAATCAATCCGGCACGGCTGAGGATCGAACTCACGATCCCAGCATTGGCAGACGAACGCGCTACCTCGACGCTACCGTTGTACGTTAATGAAGTGCTTTAAAGTAGAACCATTCATTTCATATGGGTGTGATTGTTCTATTTCGTTACAAAGCTTTTAATTTTGTAGTTATTTTCGGAAAGATTTCATCTTTCATGAAACTGTGGCTTTTTTGTTTTTTTTACGTTTAGTATTAATATACTATAAAAATGTAAATTTTAAATATATTACGTAGATTGCTAAAGAAAAAGTTTGGGTATTATATTTTTATTAGATAAGATTTTTTTTTAATAATATAATTTTTTTCATTTTATTTTTTAATTAAAATATCTTTTAAATGTGTTCACTTAAAGTATATTTTAAATGCGAATATTTATTATATAAATAACTTAGTATATTCAACTTTATTTAACTTATCCAACTTTGGATAACAAATTGTGAGAACTTTTGAATGAATAAAGAAAGTAATTGTTATTTATTTTTAAATTCGAAAACATTTTTGTCTTTTTAAAACTAAATTAGACATAATTTGTTTATTTTGTTTTTCATTTTAAAAATAAATTCGAATTCATTACTAACAGACCTAATAAGCATGCGTGCTAGAAATAAACAGAATCTCTCCCTCATTTTTCGACGCTCGGAATGAATTCACAGACCCAATACGCATGCGTGCTAGAAATAAACAGAATCTCTCCATCATTTTTCGACGCTCGGAATGAATTCACAGATCAAATGCGTTTTCTGGGAGTACGGAAATTATTTGTGAAAAAATGAGGATAACTTAGTGTATATTGACGAATTTTTCTGACAGTGTAGGGGGCGTTGAAGCTAGGAAAAGTAAATTGTTCATATGACCTGCGCAAGGCATTGCTATACCGAATGCTAAATATGCAACTTAATTTGCAATATTACAAATTTAATTATTATTATTGCATTTATTGTCTTTCTTTTTCTGCAAGCTGTTTCTTTATAGCCAAAATCATAGACTTTTCATACAAATTTAAAAATAATTTATTTTTATCTGTATAAATGTAACCGTGATTTTCAAATTCGCCCACACTTAATCAATCATTCTGAATCGAGTACTTTCTTTAGGAAAGAATAAGGGAGTTTTACTGATAAGAGTTGTATTGCTTTTTCACTTGGTATAGTATTGAAAATAATGTCAATTTCAGAATTTTATCAGATGTTTATTTTTTGTAATTTATTTTAAAATATGATAATTATTATTTTATTTATATTATTTACATATTTTTAAATGTTATAAATTATTATACATTATATTATAAATATTTTACATATTTGATATTTTTTTATATTATTTTTTGTATGTATATGATGGTCTCAGAAGTCAGGGGGATACAAGTGACAAATTTTAGATTTGGATTAAATTGAGTTCAAAGTTGAACTTCAATATTAATAGAGTTAGTTTAAATGTGAAACTGTGGCTAATTTTGCAGTGGTCTTTGAACTTTTATTTCAATAACGTTGGAAGGAAAGTAATATACAATAGTTTTTAAAATTTAAGTAGAGATTAAAGAAGTTAAGCATTTAAATAGTTCTAAGAGCATAATTAGTTTACATCTAGAACGCGGCATATAGTAAGAAAATCACGTATATTCCTTTAGCTCCAAACAAACAGCCTTATTTCCAAATAGTCTGTGTTTGTATTATATCAGTCACTTATACCCCTTGGCTTCTGGAGTCCTGATATATATAATTTTTTACATGGATTATTACTTATATTACATCTATTTATATTAAATTACATTCTGTTTACCAATTTATCAAATCATATTGCTAGATGTCCAACAGCCAAATCCAAATTATTAATTCAAACGTGTAAGAAAATTCATCTATTAAGCATAGATTATGAAACATTTTCCAACTCATCTTGAAACCTTAAAATACTTCGTTATTTAGGGAAACAAGTTCACTGTAAAAAAAAAAATCTGTAGTACTACTAGAAAATCTCTAGGCAACTGGGATTCCATAAACTTTTCTAGTAACCAATACAGCTTCTTCTCAAGTAACACTACTGCATTAAACTTAGTAAACAGCACAAAGACTTTCTTGGTGAACATACTAAGAAATCATTAGTAAACGTTACAGGTGTTTTTTTAGTATGAATACTAAGGAATGATTAGCAGTATTACAGATACTTCTCTTGTATCTTCCCTAAGAAATGGTTAGTAGTATTACAGATATTTCTCTTGTATCTTCACTAAAAAATTCTTAGTAGCTGTTACAGGTCCTTTTTAAGTATGTTTACCAATAAATGGTTAGTAGTTTTACAAATACTTTTCTTGTATCGTTACTAAGAAATTCTTAGTAGCTATTACAGGTATTTATTTAGTATATGGTTAGAATACTACTAACCATTTCTTAGTGAAGGAACAAGAAGTATCTGTAACACTACTATTAATTTTTTAGTATGTTCACAAAGGAAGTTTGTGTGCTGTTTACTAAGTTTAATGCAGTAGTGTTACTTAAGAAGAAACTGTATTGGTTACTAGAAAAGTTTATGGAATCCCAGTTGCCTTGAAATTTTCTAGTAGTACTACACTGTAAAAAATAATCTTGTAAAACAACAGAAAATATCTGGCAGCAAAAGTTGCCAGAGAATTTCTGTTAACAGAAATTCTCTGGCAACTTTTGCTGCCAGATATTTTCTGTTAACAGAAATTCTCTGGCAACTTTTGCTGCCAGATATTTTCTGTTAACAGAAATTCTCTGGCAACTTTTGCTGCCAGAATTTTTCCGTATGTACAGATAATTCTTGTCAACAGAAATTCTCTGGCAACTTTTGCTGCCAGAATTTTTCCGTATGCACAGATATTCCTTGTCAACAGAAATTCTCTGGCAACTTTTGCTGCCAGAATTTTACCGTATGCACAGATATTCCTTGTCAACAGAAATTCTCTGGCAACTTTTGCTGCCAGAATCTTTCTGTACATACAAATATTCCTTGTACATACAAAATTTTTCTGGCAACTTTTGCTGCCAGAAATATTCTGTATGTACAAGAAAAGTGTGTGGTCAGATATTTCTTGTACATACAAAATTTTTCTGGCAACTTATGCTGTCTTTTTTTTTTTTTTTTTTTTTTTTTTTTTTCACAAGAAACATCTGCGAGCAACCACTATATATTATACAGATTTTTTAGCCTATATTTAATGTTCTATGTATCCTAAAATAGACTGACTGATTTTAAAATTTAATCACTTGCAAATGGTAGTAGCCTTTTTTTGTAATAGCTGTCACCATTTGCAAATTATTGAATATTAAAATCAGAAAATCCATTTGAAAACACACAGTATCTTACTTCTAACCTCAATGCTTTTAAATAAAATTCTTAGAACTAGAAATATTTTCTAGTTAAATATGTATTAATTTTTTAGGGTAGTCATTTGAAATCCATTTGATTACATTTATTTAATTCTCAAATTTGAAGAAATTGGCTATATGGCAGCACATTGAATAAGTTCCCTCATATCAGAAACTGATGCTGCCAAATTCCGCATATTTAATAAATTTTGTACTTTGCTTTCTTTGCTGAAAATAGCCTGAATTTAGTTATTTTTCACAAATGCTTGTATATCCAGTTATATATTGCACACTAAACATGAATGGTGATGGCAATAATGATGTCAAATGCAGAGGAGAGTAAAAACTGGGAAGAAATGAATAATTTTGTAACAAAAGACCAAATCACTTATTCACACTCAAATTGTTTACTATTACAGTGAGTTTATTTTGGTTTCAAATTATAATTTCAAATAAAATACTAAGTACCACAAAATACACTGATAAGCAAAACTACACACTCACTGTGTAATAAATTAAAATACATAATCAATTTCATAACATTAAAGAATAATTTTAGCAATATGCCCAGAAATAATAAAAATATATATCATGCATATTTTCCAAGTTTAAATATTATAAAATAAAACTGAATACTCAGAACCCCTTTTAAAAACAAAATACCCCTGATTTTTTCCTTGAGTAAATTTATCAGACTTCTTTGATTTTCATTATTAACATTATACATACCATATTTTTAAATATAGGTTGGATTTCTCATCACTTATTCTAAAACTATGGCATTACATTTCATGAAGGATCAGCCCTTCCCTATTTACTAGATACTGGGTCAGATACAGCCTGACCTGCAAATTCCATTTTAAATCAACCCACAACCTGACCAGAACCCGCAAAAATAAATTTCTGCAACCCACAACCCGAACCGAAGTATTTCAACCTGCAATGAAATGAAAGTAAATCATGTTTTAAAGCTATTATGAAAAATAAACCTATCTATATTTAAATATAGTAAAACTTCTGAGTATGATTATCTTAAATATGTTTTTTCGGCTCAGAATGAATCTAATTTTTTTTCTGCAGACTGAGTTTACAAGAGAAAAAATTCGCAGGTCATGTATAGGTTTTTTGCAACTCAGATTGTTGGGACTTATACAAAATTTAAGCTAAACTATGTTCCCAATGAAAATAAATACACATTTGAAAATGTGTGAATATACATTCCATTTAATTTATGAGAGATAAAATGAAAATGTGAAAAGAAATGCAATTACAGATTATGCTTTCTTTCAGAACCATTTCATTTTTGATACACATGAAAATACATGCATTGTATTTTTGATACTTTATATACACATATATATATTACATGTGTGTAGATTGAGAGGTGCCCACTATTCAGAGATTTAAGCGCTCACATATATAAATCTGAGGAAGTGAAAAAGTGTACCCTTAATAGAGGCATTCACCTTTCAAGAGAAAAGCCATTTTGGAAGTCTTTTCGTACATGTATTTTGAACTTAAAAATATTTTGAATATGGATTTGTTACAACAACACAAACTGTGCCGAAGAATTAACAGAAGTGTAAAAAAGTTGGGCATTAACAGTTAAGCTGACCATCTGGTCAAAGGTTATGCAAGTATGTAATTTAAAATTTTCAAAAATTGGTAATTTGTCTTTAATATAAGAGCTATCCAGAGAAGATGAGAACTTGTGATCATTTTGTGTTTATTTATAATTTATACCATGTGCAATTATTATTTAAATATTGAGAGCAACTGTAGAAAAAATATAATACATAAAAAAAAAAAAAAAAAAAAACCTGATTTGTTTGGCAAGAAAACAAATATTTTTACATGCAGACATATTTCTCTGATTTTAGAATATTTTTACAAAAATCCTTTACTTTTGACAGACAAACCTTACTGATTTTCCATAATTCCCCTGATTTCCAAATTATGTCGGCACTTTGTGAAACTTATATTAAACCTTCACCTGATGAGATTTATTCATTGTCTATAAATTGAAACCACATACGACTATAAACAAACATGAATTTCAATAAAAATCTCAAAAATCGCAGCAAGACATAGAAAATAGTTTTATTCTTAATTCTTTAACTAATAATTAATTTAAATCACTCTGTCCACATGTTTTTACAGTTTGCCAAATCTTTCACAAGTTTCACACTTTTGTTCATCTCTCACTTGCTACTTGAAGAATCTGGAAGAATTTCCATCAAGCCCTATAAGAAACAAAAAAAGATAACATTTAAATTGAGTTCCATCTTTTCAATTTTGTGGAATATAGTATCAAAAAATCCCAGAGCAGGATAATGACAACCTTTTTGTCATGGTAGATCAAATTTTAAAAGCAAAGTTTTTTAAAATATAAAATATAAATTTTTAAAAAACAGTTTTTTTTCTTGTTTTGTGTGTGTTTGTGAATAAAAAGAGTTATTTCATGCAAATATGCATAAAAATTACTTTGTGTCGTTAATTAGGGATTGACCAAAGTAAGAATTTTCTATACCAAACACTTTTTAATACATTAGCTTTAATAAACTTTGGTTAAAATTAGATTATTAATAATTTAATTAAGTTACATACATTTTTATTCTTAAATCAAATTACACAAAAACATTAATGGAAGACTTACTAACATTAATTTTTATGATTACTAATTTAAATATTAATGACCACTTGCAAATTCATTTACACTTATTTTTATTATTTTACCATTAGTCAATGTCAATATCCAAAATAACTTATGAAAGTAGTGAGTTATAAAGACTACAATTAAGAATGAAAATTGCAAAAACTCAAAAATTCATTCATTCATTCATTCAAAAAAACTTAAATTGATTTATAGATTGTGTATGTTCAATTGTAAAAATATTGAATATAAATGCTTGCAAATACAAAAGGTAATTCAATTAGTATTTTCAACTGTTTTCTGTCAAATTATTGATATTTATGTTTTGATTAAGTGTTGATGAAGTTGTCTTTGTGTCGAAGATAAAAAATGCAAGTGATTTAAGTAAATATCTCAGATTTGTACAAATTTTGGAAAAAGGATAAAAAGTGTCAAATTATTACACAATAGGACATTAATGATTTATTTGATATGAAAGAAAAATAATGAATAAAAATTTTAATGTTATTTGAATTCATAATTAGTACAAAAAAAAAAAAAAAAAAAAAGAATGTAGTTGTCACTTTTTGTGAAGATTAAAATGACAGTAGTCCAGTTTTTTTTTTTTTTTTTCTTCGACGAGTTTTACTATGCAAATTTCTCAATGTAACTTTTTCAGCATGTCTGTTTTAATCTAACTCCAAGTAATCAAGTAATGCTTCAATATGTACTAATGCATCACTGTAGTTAACTTTTGATAAGTTATAAGGTGTTTTTCATTATTTTAAAGAAATACTTTGAAATTCCTTTTTTTTTAAAACTCTGAATCACAAGTGACACACGTCAAGTATCATCATCATTTAAAACTCCATCATCATCATTTAAAACTTCGTAGTATTCTAATTTCAAATGTTCATTAATCCATTGTTGCATTGCTTCTTTATGCTCAATTTCAAAGCAGTTTCAAATGTTCTAAGATTTCACTCTGCATATCAGTACTATTGTTATCTTCTGTTGGAATTTCAGTTTCTTCATCTGATAAAAATCTCCTCTATGATTTCTTAATCGTGATGTTTTTTACTAGTTTCTATACAGCATCAGCATAATAAACTGCATTCAAAACTGAGATTTTTACTCTCCCGGTTAATCTGCAACCTGGATAATTTGATCCCAATTAATCAAGAATCTACTACATTAAAAAACCTTTTAAATAAATCTAAACAACTAATGAGATTTTTAAAAAAACGAGATGAAAAAAATGAGCTAATTAGGAAAATGTTTTGATTTTAAATAAATCTGAGTTTTGAAATTCTGGATTTGAATTTGATACACTGAACAGCACCATCAAACCAAATTTTACCTTAGGAAAATAACTGAAAACACAACTTTTTGAGAATTGGGCTTACCTCAGAATAAATTCCATTTTTACTTGGAATTCTTCTGAATAAACAAGACTGAAGACAAAGTACGTGGCAAACCAATCTTTAAATCATCATCTGCCATTACATACTGACTGAAGCTTTTTCTTGGAATAAAAAGTACAGCCGATTTGGTTCCTATTAATTTGAAAAAAATTTTAAGTACATTTTGTAAACATAAAGGTTTACATAAATGAATGAAAATTTTTCCCCAAACATTGGAGTACATAACTATGGGGCTTGTCACCCTCCTTCTCGACACTAAAAATCAGTTTATTTGATGGGCTTTAAAAAATTTACAGAAGATTAATTAATTTAAATAATAATAATGAAAAAAAAACCCAGTGGTAATTGATTTATAAATGGCTATTCATTTTTTTTCCGTTTTACAGAATGGGTTGTAAGGCCTAGTGACTTGCTATTAAGGGCTGATTTCGCATTTTATTAAATAAGATTATTTAAACATTACAGAATCAGCTAATATAAAAGTAACTTAGTCAATGCAATCTTAGCTTCCTTGTATTTTTTAACAATATAACAACTAAACAACCAATTGCTAGAAGATAATGGTTTTTAAAAATGAGATTTTTAAATGTAACGTTTTAAATCCAATATAATTTTAACTATTTTTTTTTCTTTTTTTAATATTCGGTAAAGTGTGGCCTGCGAGTTTCGTGAATTCATATCCGGAAAGAATTGCAATTTTTGTGTATAAGTCACAGGAAAATATCGTAAATTTCATCAATTTACCTTGGGAAAATATAAAATTTCATCACTTAAAAAAAGTAAATTTCATTGAACGGCATGGAAAAAAATGAATTTCATTGATCAAGTGCAGAAAAAAGCATGTTTTGCCAATGGGGCTAGAAAAAAATAGAAAATTTCCCCGATCGGGCACGAAAAAATAGAAACTATTGTCGATCAGGGATAGAAAAATCACACATTTTGTGGGTCGGACACAAAAAATCGCACATTTCGTTGACTGAGCAAGAAAAAAATTGTCATTTGTTGATGATGCTGGTAAAAATGGCACATTAAATTCATCAATTAAAAAAAAAACAGCATGTTTTCTCGGTTTATTATGTGAAAAAAACGCAAAATTTGTTGATCGGGTAAGAAAAAATCACAAATTTTGTTGATCAGGGATGAAAAAATCGCTAATTTCATTGATAAGACACGGAAAAATCACAAATTTTACAATGTGCAGATAAATTGAAAATTCCGTTGGTCAGCTGCAAAACAATCATGAATTTTGTCAGTTTATTATAAGGTCAAAAAGTGCAAGTTTCATCTTGTTGTGTAAAAAAAAATGCAGATTTCATCAAAGTTAATACAGAAATCACAAATTTCGTTAGTCGGGCATGGCAACATTTGTATTTCTTTAACTACGGGTGGAAAAACTGCACATTTTGTCATTCGAACACCAAAAAATCGTTAGTTTTATTGATCAGAGTTCTAAAAATTTGAAATTTCGTTGGTCTGAGAGAGAAAAATTGCAAGTATTTCGTCGATCGATATGTTGATGAGGTGCCGAAAATGATGAATTTTGTCGATTGGCTTCATAAAAATTTTACTGATCATGCGCAAAAAAAAATCATTGATCAGGCTTGAAAATAACTCAAATCCTGTAAATCATGTGAGAAAAAAATCGTGAATTTTATCGATCGGCTTTGCAAAAATTGCAAATTTTGCCTATCAATTTCATAAAAATCGCGAATTTTGTTGATCAGTCACAGAAAGACTGTGAATTTTCTCAATTAGTTTTATAAAAATCGCAAATTTTGATCATGCAAAAAGAAAAAAAAATCAAAAAATCGCAAATTTCGTCGATTATGTGAAGATAATAGTGAATTTCATCGATCAGCTTTCTAAAAATTACACATTTCATTGAGCAGCTTCATAAAAATCTCTAATTTCATCGATCGGCTTCATAAAAATTGCAAATTCTGTCAATTAGGTTCAGAAAAATTCACTTTGTATAAAATAGCAAAATTTATAGATCAGACGTGGAAAAAATCGGGAATTTTCTCGATTGCTTTCATAAGAATTGCAAATTTTGTTGATGGCGAGGTTATATCACAAATTTTCTCACTTGGCTTCGTAAAAATTGCGAATTTTGTCAATTGGTTTTGCAAAAAGTATAAATTTGACTGATCAGGCATGGAAGAATTACAAGTTTCTTTAATCGGGCACAGAAAACTGGGAATTTCGTTGATCAAATTCGGGAAAATCTTGTTGATCGGTTTTTTTCTCTCTAATTTGTTCATAAAGTTCACATTTTTTCAGCACCAGCCATTTATGCTTGTCTTTTAGCACCTTTAATAATACAAAACTTACTCTCTTGAATAAAATCAAAGAATATTTTTACTTTTGAAAATAATTCTTGCGATATCTGTTTATGTAAAAACATAAAAACTGCTGATACAGAGATTAAACATTAAAAAAAAAAAAAAAAAAAAAAAAAAAAAAAAGCCATAATAATAAAAAAAATTCAACAGAAACTGTCAACATAAATTTCATTATTGAAAAATAACATGCGTGGAGAAGAATTGAAGCATGAGATAATTCGTAATAAGCAAATAGTAAATACATAGAAAATTTGAAGATCGTTTTTTTTTTAAAACGATGCAGTAAAGGAAAAAATAATTTTTTAAAAACCCAAATTGTGAAATTACAGTCATAAAGGATCAATGGATACTGAGATTAGAAAATCAAAATAATGAGAAAATTTGATTTTAAATATATAAATTGTTAATTATTTCAAAAACAAGACTTGACTTTTACTCCAATACATAAAAATACTGAGAATAAAATATAGAAAATATCAAAATAAAAACATTTTAAAGAAAATTCAGTTTCAAAAATAGGATACACAATTAACAATAAGCATACAATTTTTACAAAATAATTTAACTTTTTCTTTAAGGAAACACAAAAATTTTAAAAAGATAACATTGAAAATATCAAAATAATGAAAGATTCTACACTTTAAAAGACAAACTGTTAAATTATTTTCAAAAATAGGGTTTTTAAAAACAAACAATATACATATAAAAATCCCTCCATGTACTTATGCAATAATTTGAAATTCGTAAACAGACAAAATAAATAAATAAAAACACACAAAATAAATAAAATAAAAAATAAATCAATACTTAAAAAGTCGTTTTTATGCATCCAACTTGAAATCGACATCCAAATGAACATAAATTTTCATTATTTTGATTTAATTAGCTTTATTTTAATATTTTCAACATAGTTTTTATGCATTCAACAGAAATAGACATTTTAAATTAACATAAATTTTTAATATTTTGTTTTAATTTGCTTTATTTTAATATTTTTAACATTGTTTATAAATTGTATGTTTTTACAACTGCATTTTTTAAAATAATTTAACATTTTATCTTTTAAAATATTATCTGAAATTTTCAATATACTATACTTAGTAGTTCTATGTAGTGGAGAAAAGCCAAACCTTATTTTTAAAATAACTTACAATTTATATTTTTAAAACTTTTTTCATTATTTTGATTTTGTAATTTAAATATTTTTAATGGCTGCAATTTTGCAATTTATATTTTTTAAAATATATTTTTGCTTTTCTTTACTATTTAATTTTTTTTAATCTCAATTTATTTATGTATTTACCATTTGCTCATTACAAACCCCTCACCACACTTCATTTTGTATATTTTTTTACAAATAACATTAAAAATGCCCATTCCTGTTGACTTTTTTTTTTTTTTAATGTAATGATTAAATTTTATTTCAAAAAATTTTAAGCCCAACACTGCTATAAATGACCACTGGACAAAAGCAAGTTTTTTAGCTGCATGAAAAAACTGGCTTTCAGCAAATGGTCATTTATAGCAATGTTATGCTTAAAATTTCTTAAATTCAGAGGTTAAACATTAAAATATAATCCAAAAGAAAAAAAATGGATATAAATAGTAAATAAATACTTTAAAACTCTAAATTTTTATGCATTCAACAAAAATTAGCATAATTTTTTTATTATTTCGATTTAATATGCTTTATTTTAATGTTTTTAACATAGTTTTTATGCATTCAAAAGAAATCGGTATTCGAAATGCTCATAAATTTTTATTATTTTGGTTTAACTTGCTTTATTTTAATATTTTCTATAAATTGTATGCTATTTAAACTGCATTTTTGAAAATAATTTGACAATTTATCTTTTAAAATGTGATTTAAAAGTTTCAATGCACTATACTTAGTATCAATGGCAGATCTAGAAGGGGGGGAAACGATTGCCCCCCCCCCTAAGCCCAAACAAAGGATCTGCAGAGTGACATTAGATGCCCGCACGGAAAAATTGTTGGCCCTAAACTCAAGATCGGTGCGACCCGACCTGGGTCGCACCAACTTTAATTTATTATACTGGGACTGGGTCAGGTCTGCACACTTTCAGAACTGGGTCGGGTCTGATTTTTTCAACAGAGCTGGATCTAGACACACTGTTTTTTCCCGCTGTTTTCCACACTGTTCAAATTAATTTGAACTGCATCAAACAGTAGAAGTAAACCGGACTCAAACACGACCCAAGTAGAGATTAACCCGACCAGGATAAAAAAAAAGTGGACGAATTTTGACCCGTATTAAAAAAATGATATCCGAGCCGTGCATCAGACTGGAGTTTCCAAATTTCTAAAATGACCCCCCCCCCCCCACCACCATTGAGAACTCTCCAGATCTGCCCATGCTTAGTATTTCTATATATTGTGGTAAAAGACAAACCTTGCTTTTGAAATAACTTAAAATTTGAATTTTTTAAACCTTTCTTTTATTCTTTTGATATCTCAGTATCTTTGTACATTCACGGTAAATTTTTTAATTTACCAATTTCATGGTTGCAAGTTTCAAATTTGGCCAGGACTGAAAATATTTTGAATCATTTCCCCCCCCCCCCCACTCCCTCGAGTGAATATGATGATTCACGATTTTTTTCATGGCCATTCAAAACAAAAATGACTGACAAAATTCGCTTTTTCCCCATAATTTTTTTATCAGAAATTGCATCTGTTAAGCGATTTTTGATAAAAATCATTTTTGGTTCAATTTAAGCGTTTCATTTAAGCGATTTTTGGTCAAAGGATCGATGATCTTTTGACCAAAAATCGCATTTTTTGCAATTCTTTAACAAAAATTCGTGACTTTTCGCAATCTTTTGACAAAAATTCCTGACTTTTTTTGCGATTCTTTGACAAAATTTGCATCTTTTACACGATCTTGACAAAAGTTGCGTCTTTTTCTCGTTCCTTTGACAAAAAATCACGTTTTCTCCACAATTCTGACAAAAAGTAACGTTTTTCTTTTCTGCTATCATTTGACGAAAATCGCGTCTTTTTCACGATCCTTTGACAAAAGTTTGCGACTTTTACATGATCCTTCGACAAAATTTCGCGACTTTTTCACGATCCTTTGACAAAATTTGTGTCTTTTCCACGATCTTTAGATTACTCACGTCTTTTCCTCGTTCCTTTGACAAAAAAAAAAGTGTTTTCTCTGCAATTCTGACAAAAGATAACGTTTTTTCCCGCTATTATTTAACGGAAATCGCATCTTTTTCACGATTCTTTGACAAAAATTTGTGTCTTTTACATGATCCTTTGACAAAATTCGCGTCTTTTCCTCGCTCCTTTTACAAACAATCGTGTATTCTCCGCAATTCTGACAGACATAACTTTTTTCCGCTATTTGGCGGAAATCGCGTCTTTTTCGGGATTCTTTGAAAGAGACTGCATCATTTTCGCGATCTTTCGATAGGAATCGCGTTTATTTTGCTCTTCATTGAAAAAAAAATTTCTTTTTTCCGATCTTTTGACAGAAATCATGTATCATCAGCAATCCTTTGAAAAAAAAAAAAAATCATATCTTTTTTCACAGTCTTCTGACGAAAAACACCTTTTCCTCGATTTTTTGACCAAAATCGCATTTTTCCCGAATTCTGACAGAAATAGCGTTTTCCCACGATCGTTTGAGGAAAATCGCGTCTTTTCTGCGATTCCTTGACAGAGACTGCCTAATTTTTGCCATTCTTCGACGGAAATAACGTTTTCTCGAGATCCGTCATACAGGAATCGCATTTATTCTGCAATTTTTTGACGAAAGGCATTCTTTTGCAATATTTTGCATGAAACAGCACTTTTTTCTGCGTTTTTTCAGTCAGAAACAACGCCTTATTCTGCGATCATTTGTCAAAAATCATGTTTTATCTATAATCTTTTGACAAAAAGTCGTGTCTTTTGGCGAAAAACGAGTCATTTTCGCGATCATTTTTCGTCGTCTGAGATTTTTCCGTCCCGCTTCCGTCCTCGGGAACTTTTAAAAGACGGATTTCCGTCCTGTAGACGTAAAACTTGCACCCATGCAATTTTTTAATTTCACAATGTATATTTTTAAAAATGTATTTTTGCTTTCCTATACCATTTTATTTATTTTTTATTTATCTTGGTTTATTTATATATTTACCATTTACTTATTACAAATCCTCCACCCTAACCCATTTTGTATATTTTTTTACAAATAACTTTAGAAGGTCGATTTCTGTTAAAAAATTTATTTATTATTATTTTGTAATATTTAAACTTAATTAAAAAAATTAACCCCAATGCTTCTATAAATGACCATTTGACAAATACAATTTTTTTTGCTGAACGAAAAAAAACAAAAATCTTTTCAGCAAGTGGTCATTTATCACAATGTCATGTTTAAAAAATTTTGAAAATTCAGAGATCAAACATTAAAATATAATCCAAATAATGAAATTTTTAACAAAAATCAGTATTCCAAATAGTATTTGTAAAAAAAAAAAAAAAAAAAAAAAAAAAGAGAGAGAGAGAGAGATTTGGGGGGGGGGGGGGAGGAGAGAAGAAGGTAATTTGTAATGAGCAAATTGTCAATGCAAAAATTAAATAAATGGAGGTAAATTTTTTTGAAATGTCAAAGTAAAGCAGATATTCATTTTTAAACATATACACTGCAAAATTACAATCATATGGGATAATTATCAGTCAGTATCTTTTTTTATGTAAATAATGTAGTAGGGTAGTTTAATAATTTTAAGACCGAATATTAAAGTAAGCAAGGGCTGATCCAGCCGTCCTTTTAGAAAAGGATCATGGCTTTTTTCTTTTGTGGGGTGGGGGGGGGGGGGTCATGTCTCTTAATAGGTAAGCAAGTTTTATATTGAAGATTGTCGCCACATCCAAAATAGCTAAATTTCTGTTATTTTTGGGAAATTAATTTCATTCATAACAAAAAAGTTCCATAAATATTCGTAAAAATATAAATATATACATTTTCTTCAGATGCCAAGAAATTGAAAATTTTTCCACTTTCATAAAAATCAAAGAATCATTCAAGAAATTAAGTAATTTATACACATTTTTAAGGCTTGACAGTTACAAAAAGAGGTTATGAGGGAGCAATTGACAGACACGGCCTAAATTCAGTATAAAATTCTACAATTTATGGAGATTTCATGAAACTATCTTTGCCTTTATTAAAAAATGGAAAATGTTAATCACATTTGCTCTGAATAAATGTATCTTGCATCTAAAATTAAAATATACTTCATGGATAGGTCAGAAATTACCTACTTTGGGTTTAAGTTCAGCTTTAAAGGAGTCTAGATGATTCTGATTGTTAAGGGGGCTCAGGAGTTGATCGATATGGAAAAACATGTAAACAGAGCTCTCGCTTCGAGTCCATATAAAAACAGAAGTATTCAATATAACTAATTTAAACTTTCTGATATTTTACAGGTATGTTTATAGTCTTACAAAATTATAAAATGAAGTACTTCAATGTAATATAATAAGAAATATAGCAAAATTTATGTAACACAATTTTCGAAAAAAAAAGTGTTTTATCACCAACACATCTTAACGTTGAATTGACTTAGAACCTAATTTTTGCTTTAAAAAGATCAGGAAACTTTACTCTATAGAATGAATTAAGGATATAACAATCTCTCGAAAAAAACCTTATAAAAAAACTCGCAAACTTAAAAATTTTAAAAACACCTAAAAAATACAATTCTTTTTTCATTAAAAATACCCAAAATATTAAACTATCTAAACTATATTAATTTATTCTCTAGATAATGATATTATACGCATGCAAAAAAAAAAATTTAAGCCATTCCATCAAATAGTTTTTTAATCTTGGTGTTCGTGGTCAAAAATCAAGTTTTGAGAAAACGCGACTTAAAGTTGAAATTATATGGGTGCGGCCATGAAAGTGTTGATAGTTAAAAATGCAAATATTTTTTTGCGGTTTTTTGCATTGGGTTGAGAATTAATTGAATAATCAAACTAGATCATTCAAAAAAAAAAAAAAAAAAAATCGATTTTTTGAAAAGTTTTCAACCCTGAGCAAGAAGTAGAGTTTCTTAAGTAGAGTTTCAAAAAAGAAAAAATATATATACATTTTATTTTTAAATTTCCTTAAAAATTTTCTTTGTTCAGATGGAGTTTATGACCTCCCCCCCCCCCCCCCTGGATTCACCACTCAAAGTAAGTGCAATCAATCTTGTAAAAGTTTTGTTCATCTCATAATTCTGGAATAATAAAGCAAAGACTTAGTTTTGGGTATAAATACAAAGTTATTTGATGTGCAAAAGGGTTTTGTACATTTTACAAAACATTATTTAGCCAGAGAATCTTTAAGCATTTTTACAGCATTTATAAGCAGTACGTATTACTTCTTTATCCACAGTGAATGGATTAATTAATACCTAACAAATTTACTGGTCCATAAAATATAAAACATAAATTGTTTTTTTCCGACTTTATATGACTTAGACCAATTGAAGTTTTCTGCTCCTTTTATGTGAAATTTTACACAAACCTCAATACAGATCTTTATTATAATACACAGTATACTAAGACTATTATAATGCACTGTGCATATTTTTATGCACAATTTTGGCATTTTGCAATCAGATATTATTTTTATTTAATTGTTCTTCCATAATGTGTCTTATTCTCAGAGCATTTACATTCAAGGATGCAAGTTATATTAACTATAATACATAGTATAAACATCTGGAAAAATTACATCATTAAGCAATGACCTCCTGGTTATTTTTTAATAATCTCACAAAATTAGGCTTATTTGACTCATATATAAATGTTTGCTATATTAGAAGAAAGTTTCATAATCAAACATAAAACTACATTATTAAATAAAAATGAATAGTACTTACATTATCTTTAATTGATTCTTTTTTACGCAAATCAACGTGGTTCTCGCGCTCGCGCTGTTTACAAACTAAAAACATGGCCGACACGGATCTTCTTCGCTTCACTTCCCCTACAGTAAGAACCTGTTGCCGATGAAATTCTCGGAGCCAGAATATTGCTGTCGTAAAACAATTAAGCTGTAGGAAAACAGCGATGCGTTTTTTAATAGTTTGATGCTGTTAATAAACATATATGTTGAAAAGCGGGCTGTTTCATTACAATTATTTTTTTACAGTGCAGATTTTTGCTGTCACAAAACAGCAAAACTGGAGAGAAACAGTGATGCGTTTTTTAATAGTTTGATGCTGTTAATAAACACATATCGTTGAAAAGTGGGCTGTTTTATTACAATTATTTTTTACAGTGTACAGATGTTTATTAAGAAATGGTTAGTGCAATTACAGATACTTCTTTTGTATCTTAACTAAGAAATTAGTAGCAGCCGTTACAGGTCATTTTTAGCATGTTTATTAAGAAACCTTTAATAAAATTACAAAAACTTTTGTATACTCATTTATAAGAAAACATCTGTAACACTTCTAAGAAGCTGTAGTAATGTTACAGCTACTTTTCTCATGATTTACACTATAATTTTAAAGCAGGTAAGCTAATACCAGTTTGGAAATTTTGAAAGAATAAGAAATATCTAATAAATATTAAGCCAAATACTCTGCAATAATTTTCTGTATGCCTTTCATATTTTATGCTACAAAATTTTATAAATATAAACTTTTTTTTACATAAAATACAGATCACCCTTTAATATAACTTCCACTTGAGTTTGTTAAATTTTCAATAAAAATCTATATCTGTAATAAATGTATTTGTATTTAGTATAAAAATATTTTAATGATAATTATATTTAAACTAAATTAGTCTTGTAAAATAAAATATTAAAAAATATTTCACTTACTATATTCCATATTCTACCGCTTTTCATTATTTATAATAATTGTTTTATTGGTTGTTTATCTACAAATGTTTGTAACAAATATATATTTTACAAATAATTTCCTTTGATTTAAATATGTATCTTCTTTTATTATCTTTTAATTTAGATCCAGAAAATAAAATATCTTTTTACTAAACAATACTTGTATGTTTAGTAATTCCAATAATTAAAAATTGATTTTTGCACAGAAATCTAAATAAAAGCACCAATGTAGAGAAAAGTTCTACCCCCCCCCCCCACACACACACACACACATACACAAACACACACTCCTTATTTCATTAAAAACAGCATTCTTTTATAATATGTAGACTTGAAATATCATTTTCCTGTATTTTTTTTCTTTCTTTTGGACTTAAGTAAAGTTCACGATTTCTGTCTAAAATTTCAATTGTAAGATATCACTAATGCATATATACAGTCAAACCTCATTAAGATGAACCTCAAGGGAAATCAAAATTTTGTTCTTGTCAACAGTAATTCATGTTATCAGTAACAAATCTTTACATTCGTCTTTATTGGGGACTGTGAAAACAATTCATGTTAAAAGTAATTCACATTAAGAGTGTTCATGCTAATGAGGTTTGACTGTACTTCGAAATTAGCTTCAAATAAAAATTTTACTTAGTGCAAAATTACTTAAGCTCTTTGAAATTTATGCAATAAATTATATTTGAGTAAAGCTGACACATATAGACAGAGGTAACAATTCATTTCTCTTTTTTCTCAAATTTAATAACTTCTAACCATAAAATAAAGTAAACAATGCACTAAGTTATTTGAAGACTGTATTTCAAATTACTGATTTTCCAAGATTTCAAAAATAATTTTCTAGTGCAATTCTTTAAAAAAAAAAAAAAAAAAAAAAAAAAAAAAAAAAAAAAAAAAAAAAAATCAGTCTTTATCATAGGAGCTAAACTAACTCATTTGCATTTTTCTATATGGATAAAAGAATTTCAGGTGTCACGATTGTTATGCTTCATATAAAAATTCTTAGAAAGTTGTGGATTGAAGAAAAACTTTTGCAACTAATTCTGAAACAGACTATTGATGTTTTAGACATTTCTTACAAAATTTACTAAGTTTTTAAACCCAGTATATGTATTTCATAGTAGCATTTTCTTTGTACCTCTAAGATTCAATAATAATTTAATATGCCTAACATTTTGAAAATAACTACGTTTGGCAACAGGTCCATTTTGCCTACAATAATATAGTTGTTTTTAAATAGTGGCGAGAGAAAAAAAAAAGTTGTCAATAGCAGTCCATTATTAGCTGAAATAAAAGGTCACATACACAATAAAAAAAACAAACACAATTCAGTTGACTCGCTTCATTTATTGAACATACAAATTATGTATATTAAAAGATATATATGATTAATATTTAATAACAATACTCTTTACATATAAAGATTTCTTCAGACAATATTGGGAGGCTGCTGAACACTGCCTGCTCTTTGGTGAAAGGAAGTAGCCACTTAATTTATTAATGTATTTAATGCATCAAAATTATAGGCAGGATCCGCAATCTTGATATACTTTCTATGAAGATAATCCAAGTCAGTTAAATGGGAATTGCTCCAAACATCCAATTAATCTTTCCACCTGTTTTGATAATGAAAGGATGAAATTTTTAAGATATAAAATTGATATTTGTGCAGACATAAAATAATTCAGCATTCATACTCATTTTCCGAAAAAAAATCCCCCTGATGTATTTTCTGGGACGGTCAATTTTTCCATATCAACAATTAACATCTTGATATTGCATATGATAATAAAGCATGCGAATAGTAAGAATTGCCTCCAATATCCCAGAATAGACACAGTTTGGTAGGCTTTCCCAGGTTTGGGAATTTTTTTTTGTATTATCCTCTGATTTTTACAACCTAAAATTCATCTCAGGATTTTCCCAGGAATCCCATATTTCCTTAATGAGTATGAACCCCGTAATTTCAATAAAATATGCAAAATTATATATGTATATAAGAAAGAAAGAAAAGAAACAGTACCACCTAGCCTTATTTCTGGTTCCACTGTTCGAGCAAAAATTCTATTTTGGCATAAATTTCAGGTTTTATGAGCTGTAATGAGCTTGAGAATGAAAATTTCTGGTATAACCAGAAATAATTTCAGAGAAGAGGGGGGGGGGGGGAGAGATTCAGGTATGAAAATTTATTTTTACTGCAAAGTAACAAATAGAAAAATATTTTAACTTTGAGACTTTTAACTGCATGTTTTTTATGATTCAACTAAAGTTTTCTATTGTAGGGTTGGCAAAAAATCATTCTTTTTCCGAAAAAAGGAAAAAAAAACTGCTTTATTTAGTTTAAACAGTTTATTTTAGAATTCATTTCCCATTGCATACAATGCAAATCTGTAGATAAAATAAACATTTTCGGATATTATATTTAAGTAATCAAACATTTTGAAATACTAATCATTTCTAATTTAAATATTAGTGATAACAGCTGCATGTTCAAAGCATAATCTGCTCTACACAGTACAACATTAATACTTTGAAAATCTTATGAAGAATCTTTTGATTAATAATATAATACATATTTGATACAAGTCAATGAATATATTATTCTGTCAAATGATTGCAGACAAAATGAGATTTTGTTTAGAGGATAACAGACATAAAATTTTAGTCAGTAGATTAAAAAAAAAAAAAGTGGGGGTTTTCGTCAGAGGATTACAGAAAAAAATACAAAATTCGTCAAATGATGGCGACTTAAGCCATGGAAAATTAGTCAACAAGTCAAAAAATATAGTCGCAAAGAGGCAACTGGCAATCATGAATCTGCACCTAAACTTTTCAACCATTTCCAGAAAAAAAAAAAAAAAAATATCTATTGATGGTGCAAAAATTTTATGAATTTCAACGATATTTTGCAGTAAAACTCGCAAAATATATCTATGCTCGAAAGGCATTTGCGAAAGTAGCAAATGCTAAAGTTTTTCATAAAATTACAAATTTTTTTGTATAGGGGGATGGAAATTGAGGGGGGGACTTTAGCTTGACATTCTTTGTGCGAGAATTTTAAAATTTTGGATGCAAATCCTGCATGGAAATTAAAGCCCTGATACAAATCAATGTTTTTTCTTCTTAATGGGGAAAAATTAGTTTGTGTTTCTGATAGTTACACATATTTCTAGACAATTAAGTTACGATTGTTTTGATAATTGTCATTAAGAGAATTAAGACCTTTCTTTGGGATAAATGGTTGAAAGGTGACAGAAACTTTACAAGTGTACTAATATAAAAAATTATATAACCTACGTAATTTAAAGTTCACATTTTAAAAAACCCATCCAAGTATTTTTTTTTTTTTTATGGGGGGCAAAATTATAACCTTAGTATTGGCCTAGTATACAGTCAAAATCTGGTCAAGTATCAAGCAATCAACAAACTGGCAAAGTATACAGAGTATCCAAATACATATAAAATACCCTCTTACAGTTCTATTTTTAACTGGCACATTTTAAAAAGAAAATACACACAAAATTTATTCAAAACAAAGTTACCCTATTCACATGGTGAAAATGAAAAATTCTATAATATGTATTAATAATGAAACAAATTATTCTAGCTAATATAACTAAAAATACTCCTTATATTATTACTTTAATATTAAAACCAGTTAGAAATAATTCAAAATTTAAGGGAAAAAATAGAGTTTGGAAGAAAACTTTACAAAAAGTGTATTAAATAATTTTAACTGTAAAAATTCCTTGTTTTTTTTTTTTTTTAAATCTTGGCAGCAAATATTTTTTATAAAATTGCTTTCACTTTCAAAACCTGGTTTCGAAAGTGAAAGTGCCCTTATAAAAATATCTGCAGCCAAAATTGAGAAAGAAAAGCCAAAAGAAAAAAAAATCTAAATGCAAACCAGACATACATAAAACAACTTAAAAGCAGCTATTTATAAAATGTTTGGTGGTGTTATATTTTGGTATGCAATTATTCATAAAAATCATTTACTTAGTACATATAAAAATATCGAAAAGTTAAAAAAAAAAAAATGCAAATTTTTCCCTTTAATTCTCTTTTTAATCTACCTTTCACAGTTACACAATCAAAATGACTAACTTTTCTTATCCAAATAATATAACTATGTTTCAATTGGTGGTATTACTTCTAATATGATCTATTCTAGGGGTGCACAACCTTTTGAAGAGAAGGGCCACTTGCAAGAGTACCGAAACTAGCCTTTTTTGCACCCGGGGCAAACATGGATTTTGGCGCCCCCCAACCCCCACATTTATGCATTCTTTATAACAAACACACCAAAGAAAATCTTAATTTGGCGCCCCCTTCACCAACTGTTCTATTGGTGCCTGGGGCACGTGCCCCCTCTGCCCCCCCTCTAGTTTCGGCTCTGCTTGCAAGTATGTCTGGGTGGTTGAGGGCCACATTGATAGCATGGAGAGGATGCGATTTTGAGGTGGTGATCTGTGGCCTTTAAATAAAAAATATGATTTCAGAGGGGAGTAGGTAGGAAGGTATACCCTTTTAAGATCGCTTATCCAGTCAAAATATCCAATTCAATTGGTAAGGATATATCAGCAGTTTTTATGTTTGTATATTAACAATTATAGCAAGGATTTTTTTTTTTTTTTCATTGTGTAATAGTATTCTTGGACTTTATTCAGGAGAATAAAATTTGTTTTATTAAAAGTGCTAGAAAACAAACAAAAGTGGCTGGTGCTGAAAAAAAAATTTGAATTTCATGAACAAAGGAGAGAGAAGCCGATCAACCAGATTTTTAAGTGCCTGATCAATAAAATTCCTATTTTTCTGCACCCGATGAACAAAATTGCGCTTTTCACGAAACCGATCGACAAAATTCACTATATTTCTGTGCCTGATCAACAAAATTTGTAATTCTTATGAAATCAATTGACAAAATTCATGATTTTTCTGCATTTGATCAACAAAATTCACGATTTTCATGAATCCAATTGACGGAATTTGCGATTTTTAAAAATCCTATCCACAGAATTCGCGATTTAAAAAAATCTGATCAACGAAATTCGTAATTTTTACAAAATTGAATGTCAAAAGTCACGATTTTTACAAAGCCAATTTACGAAATTTGTGATTTTTCATCACACGATCGATAAAGTGTTGGATTTTTCCATGGATGAGCAACGAATTTATCGATTTTTTTTTCACCTGATCAACATAATTTGCTATTTCGACAAAGTCGACTGAGGATATTCATGATCTATACTAAGACGATCAAGGATACTCTTGATTTTTACTAAGCAAAACAAGGAAATTCATGATTTCTACTAAACCAATCGACGAAATTTGTGATTTTTATGAAATGATCAACGAAATACAGTTGGCAAAAAAAGTATTTGTACACTTCATTTTTTTAAATTATAATGAAATTAAACAAAAGATTTAAGCAAAAAATACTGTAATACATTAATTTAATGCATTATAATATTATAGAAGCAGAAACAAAATTAAACGAATCGATTTTTTACATTATAATAAACAAATATACAAAATTATAATGCAAAAAAAGTATTTGTACACTATCTTAATGTAATATAATTAAGGAAAATTTAGTAAAATGATACAAATTAATATTTTGTGCGAATTCATTTAGCGTTTATGACTACTTCTAGATGGTATGACATAGATTCCACCAACTTTTTTGTAGTGGTCTGGTTAATATTATTCCATGACACAATAAGAGCTTCTTTAAAACTGTTTTTTACTAATACATATTTTTTTTTCGGATTTTTGCATCCAATAGCATCTGCAAATTTTCTACTGGATTCAAGTCTAGAGATTTTAGAGGAATTACCAGTCGTCTTCGAGTATTGTCGTAAGCATGTGCTGGTGATCACAGCAGTATGCTTTGGTCATTATCCTGCAGAAAGTGAAAAGCTTCCTCTATGCATAATTTCTTGGCACAGTTTAATAAATTATGGCGCGACACATCACTGTATGTTAAACCTGTCCTTCCATTGTCAAAAAATTTTAAATGTCCTGCTCCATTAGAAGCTATACACCCCAAAAGTATAATATTCCCCCCAACATGCTTGATAGTTTGAGGTATACGTTTTGGATCTAGAACAGTTTTATTTTTAAGCCAATTTTTTGGAATGCTTGATGGTAAGAAAATTCCGAATTTTTCCTCATCAGAAAAAATTACTGTTTTCCAAAAATCCAATGATTTACTTCTGTATGCGAAAGCGAATACTATGCGTTTTCGCCTATTTGTTTCGTTGATGAATGGATTTTCCCTTGAGGTTCTTCCTTTTAAATCTGCATTGAGAAGAATATTTTTTATTGTTTGAGGTATTACTCTGATGCGAGAAGATGTCGCAAGGTCTCCAGCAAATTTTTGAACCGAACGCACAGGAATTTTTAAAGCTTTTTTAACAACACTCTCTTTTTCCCTCATTGTTAGTTTGCTAAGAAGTCCTGGTTTTCATTGAATTTCGATTCTTTTAATTTATTCATAGTTTCTCACTATACATCCAATAGTTGTAAATGGTAATTTAATAGCTTTTACAAATTCTTGTTGCGTATTTAAATTTTTATTATGCTCAATCATAGGATTTCATATATCTAGAGGTGCCTCTCTAGTATTAGGTTCTATATTCAATTACTTCAAGAGCAAATTAAATTAAATGTCAGACAAATATAATATGAACTTAAAAATTATTAACAGCTTCTGTAAAAGTAGTCCTTTGAACCATAAACACTATAAAACACAGTACATATCAGGATGGAGAAATGTACAAATACTTTTTTTGCAAGAAATTTTTAAACTTTTCCCATTAGAAAATTATTTTACATCTTTATCGAAATTTTCTGTTGTGTAATTTAAAACGCACGGTAAACAGACTGTATTAAAACTATTTTTGACAAAATATCTGTTTTTATTTAGTAAAAAATTAAAAATTTGAGAGTGTACAAATACTTTTTTTGCCAACTGTACGTGATTTTTATGAAGCTGGTCGTCAAAATGTGCACTTTTTATGAAGTTCATCGACAAAATGAGCAATTTTTATGAAACTAGTTGATGAAATTCGCGAGTTTTCTTCGCTTCATTGTCAAAATTCATGATTTATACGAAACCTATCGATAAAATTCACAATTTTTTTCCATCTGATGAATGAGATTAGCAATTTTTATGAAGCCAATCGACGAAATGCACGACTTTTACAAAGCTGATCGATGAAATTCGCAATTTTTTGCATGATTGACAAAATTAGCAACTGATCAATTGAATGACAATTTTCCGCAGCTGATCATTTTTACAATGCCGATCGGCAAGATTCGAGATTTTTTACGAGACCGACAGACTACATTCACAACTTTACAAAGCCGATTGACTACATTCACGATTTTTACGAAATTGAATAACCAAACTCATGATTTTTACCAGGGCGATCAATGAAATTCTGGATTTTTCTTCGCATGATCAACAACGTGATTTTTATAAAGCCGATAAAGAAAATTCACGATCTTCCCACGGTCAATCAGGAAAATTCGCAAATTTTATGCAACCGATTGAAGAAATTCACAATTTTTACAAAATTGATTGGTGAAATTTGCGACTTTTCTACGCATGATTGATAAAATTCATGATTCTTCCGTGCCAGAACGACTAAATTCACAATTTTTCCACCGTTAATTAACCAAATACTCCTTTTTTCTGCAGCCAATCAACGAAATTCTCAATTTTTAAGTAACTTTAATGAAATCTTCATTATTTTTTTTTTACATGGCACAATGAAATTTGCGATTTTTTCTTGCACATCTTCGCAGTCTTTCTGTGCCTTATAAATGAATTTTGCTATTTTTTCGTTCCTAATCAGCGAAATTTGCAATTTCTCCATACCTGATTAATGAATTTTGTGATTTTTCTGAGCCACATCGACAAAATTCGTTATTTTTGCGCACCCGATGCATGAAATTTGCGATTTTTAAGTAACTGACTAAATTTTAGTTTTTTTTTCCATTTTTTTTTTCAAAAACTAAGATTTTTTTTTTCTTTGGCGATTTGAGCACAAAAATTGTAATTTTTTCAGTTGTAAATTATCGAAGTTTGTGGGCCACACGGATTTTGACAATAAGTTTTGTAAAAAGGGCAATACCGTTTTTTCGGGTGTATAGTCCGCGGCTTATACAAGGAAAAAACCTTCCAAAAAGCCGTTGCGGCTTATACAAAGATTTTTTTTTAATTGGAAATCGTGAACTTTTTTCAATAACATTTAAACCTAAAAAATTTTGAAAAAAAAAAAAAAAATCAAAATTTCTAATTTTTTTTCACTATGCCGCAAAATTTAGAGAGTTCTCCCATGTTTGTAAAGGCTTTTTTTACTGCTTAAATACAGTTATTTCTGGGTTTGAAAGAACTGTCGCAACTATCGCCAAGTATTGCACTGATAGATCTATAATAGGTACTGTATATACTCGCGTATAAGTCGTGAAATTTTAGAAAAAAAAAAAAAAAAACTTCAAAGTAGAGGGGGGGGGGGTCAACTTATACGCTAAACCTAAAAAAGAAAAAAAAATCTATAAATAAAATATCAGAAAATAATTTGCTAGCGAATCGGTGCTGCAGCACCCCATTATGTTTGTAGAGTACAAAGTCCGGAACCTTTTCAACCTCAGCGATTATGAATTTAAGATCATTTAAGATTTAGTTTATTTTTCACAAAAATAATCTACCTACACTACCCTGTTACAAAGAACAAAAAAAAAAAAGTGCGTGATTTATGTCATTTCGGAACGATTCAGAGCAGTCGACCTTTTCTGAAACGATTCCAAGGAATCGTTCCTTCACAGAGTCTTTTCATTTCGGAACGAGTTCAAGGAATTGAACTTCTTTGGAGTCGTTTCATTTCAGATAGAGTCTGAGGAATCATTCCTCTTGGGAGTTGGTACCCATGGAACTAATGTTATTAGTTCCTGGTTGGCACCCATGGATGGTACCTTACCCTGTTGCAAAGAATAGAAAAAAGTACGTGATTTATGTCATTTCGGAACGATTCAGAGCAGTCAGTCTTTTTCGAAACAATTCCGAAGAATCGTTCCTTTAGAGTCGTTTCATTTCGGAACGAGTTCAAGGAATCTAACTTTTACGGAGTCGTTTCATTTCAGATAGAGTCCGAGGAACCGTTCCTTTTCGGACTTGGTGCATTTCGGATTGATTCCGAGGATTCGATCCTTTTGGGAACCAATGACTTAAGATACGTATATATTTTACGTCCGAAATTTTGAATTTATCACAATTTTTTTTTTTTTCGGAAAAAAAAATTGCTTGTAAACGCCACATCGCTTGAAATTTTATCTTAAAACACATAAAGGCCGCAGCGTTTCCTCCGAAAATTACAGTACTGATAATCTTAATTTTTTAGCCCAACTCATGTAGGTATTATACATCACGAAAAAATTTGGTAAATTTGTGTTAAAAATTATGACTAATGGCTTCTAATTTCGAACCCTAGTCGAAATATACGTTCGTAAATGGTGTATAGCCCGCAGACTATACACCGATTCATCTCCGCGGGTTATACACGAACTTTTTTTACTGCACTGCTCGATTAAGGGGTGCAGGCTATACACCCGAAAATACGGTGAGTTTTGTTTCCTCAAATTCCTTGCATTTTCTATTTGTAGTGTTCTGTTTTCATAACTTTTGAGTTCCACTCTTAGAAATATGAAATTACCAAATGTAAACATTAAATATGGTTTCTTACTCAAGGATGTCATAGGAGATTTCAGGATAAAAAGAGAAATTTTATGTTTGATTAAACTTTTTAAAAAATATTTTCCTGATTTCAGTAAGTAAAAATGTAACAGTCAATAAATCCTATGCTGTTTTTTAGTTGCAGACATGATTAAGCCAAACTAAAACTTAGTTTTGTTTGAATTTAGATTATAAAAATAAATCAAAACTTTTTTTGAGGTGATAATGGAAGGTTATACCATAACCAAACATATTTCTTAAAGGAAATAAAATTGTTAAAAAAGAAAAAAAAAGTACAATGTTGTAAAAAATATACATTTTTTAAAAATAATGGAGGACTTTAATACTGATATTCATAATAATGACAAAACTAATGATTTGTTTCTTTGAATTAGTATTGTGAAGCCTCTAGTAGATTTTGGTAGCGAAAAGCGGTGAGGCTACTTCCGAGGCTTGTGATCATGAACTACTCTGCTTTAGTAATCAAATTGTAATTTATTTACATTTCAAGTACATCTGTAAACAGATTATTTGATCATAGTATTTTAGTCTTAACTTAAAGTTCATTAGTCCAGTTTGGGAATTAATCATGAGGTGGCAGCCAGCTTAACCTAGTTCATACAGCCTGTGCATTCTCCGCAGCGTTTTCAAAGTCTCCCATCTTCCGAGCACCGCTCAGCCCTGAGCTCAACGCTCTTTTTCTCCCCAAGGCAAAAAGTCCCTCTCTGTCACTCTTCTCCCTCTTTTATCCTCCTCCTGAGAGCAGCTGTGCATTCCTCCTTTCTTTGCGCACTGCACCCCTCTTTCTTCGTTCGTGGGAAGATCTTACCTCTGCGGTACTTGAAAGCTGTGCTCCGGGTGGTCGAACTATAGTCACATTTGACACTCCGTTATCCCAAAGGGATGCGCTAATTGATACATCTATTTCGATGGGTGGTCGAGCTATCATCATATTTGACACGCCGTTGTATCAAAGGGATGCGCTAATTGCTATATATTTCGATTGCCACTTAGTAGTGACAGTGCCACCTTTGGTGTTGCTTTCAGTTCTCTCTGTGTGAGGCGGGAAGTTTTACAACTACCTCCCCCTCCTCAAGTGAATATTTTGGCTGCAAGACGAAATATTCATGACAATAAGGTAGCTCAAAATCTAATGAATGGCTCACACACGAAAAAAAAATCAAAAAGAAAATCATTACTTACTATTCTACTCCTTTTTTTTTCACTTATTAGTTTACAACAATATCTGTATACATACACATTTTTTTCTGTATAAGGCCATCCATTTAGTTCGCTACTCTCTAACAAAACATATTACTAGGAAAATAAAGAAAAATATATACATTTTGATACTTTTTTTTTCAAGGCGTTATTTTGCCCTACACCTAACATCTACCTGTTTGATATCTTTTCCAGGTTTAGTAGTAATAGCATTCTGGTAAGGCTGCACAATTAATGTCTATCTTCGCAACCTACCTCAACCACCTTTTATTTTTAAACCTTTTATTTTTATTATTATTATCATAGCCTTTTGTACCTACCATTATAGGCCCATTAAGAATTTACACTTTATAAGAATAAATCACATACTAAATCTGGCACTTTAACATTTACACAAAAAACAAAATAGGAATTAATATATTACACCTAGCTTATTCTAGAGCTTAGCTTGCTCAAATTTTACAACAATTTAACTTTGAAAGGTGTATTTATACTTGGATTATCGCATTTGTGTTTCACTCTGTCATGCTTTTTTTCTTTACTTTCTTCAGGGGATTTGAAATTATTTTTACTGTGGTTATGGGAACTTTCGGTTCTCCCTGCTACTTTTATCGAGTAATTTGTCACGGTACTTATGGCATTAACTCTTTTCCGCATCGTATTATTCGCCTCTTGGTCGTATGACTTATACTTATTCAAACCTGACCCTTTGTCCCACGTCGATGCTTCCCTTTTGTTAACGTTTCTGTTGAACCCCATTTTTCTGTCGCTTTTAGACTGATCTGTTTTTGCGGGCATCTTTCCAAATTTCCCAGATTTACTCGCTTTGTGCTCTGTGTTTTCCGATCACCACAAGTCCTTCTGTCTATTTTGCGGCTTTTGCCTGACTTTATCGTTTGAGTAACCCGACTTATGACTTTTAAAACGCTCGTTAAACCATTGTATGGGTTGGTCTGCTTTTTTTTCTTTTATTTCCTTCCGTGACAAAGATTTTCTTAACCCCAATTTCATGTATCTATTTTCCTGCGTCGTTTTGACACCTTCTCTTTTCGATCTGTCATCGGAAATCTTTTCCGTCATACTTGACTGTGAACTATTTTCTTTTTCTCCGCTTTTCCCAGCAAAAGAGAATTTTAGTTCCTGTTTTGTTTTGGCTTTCTTCTGAAATTTATTGGCGTTTAACCTCTGAACTTTCTTACCTTTAATTTTATCAATTTCTTTTTGAGTCTCGTTACCCAAAATATAATAGGACAAGTCTGTGTTTTTATCAGCCACTATCGCTTTCGTCTTTAAGCTTCCTAACCCTTCAATATTTAATGTAATGTCCGCCGTAGGTAACCTCCTTACATCGTTTATTAGCGGTTGTTTTACGTAAATTTCCCTACCATCTAATTGATTGGGTTTAATTAATCTTTCGGGAATCACGTCATACTGACTTCCCGTGTCTCGTAGCGTCGTGCATTTTTTTCCATTTATATGCGCCTGACCTAGATAAGGTTTAAAATTCTCTTTGAAATTTGTCCCCTCCTGAATGTGATAAACATTAGCAATGTTTGTTATATTTTTCTTATTTTCTGGGCAATTACGCTTCCAGTGGCTCGAATCTCCGCAAACGAAACAAGTGTTTTTCGTCGTTTTTTCGAAAGTTTTCTGCCTGTTCTCGTTATCATTTTTATTTCGCCAATTTGGTTTTATTTCCTGATTTTTTTCCGGCTCTTTTCCTTCATATCTCGACCATTCGAACTTTTTTTCTACTGTATATTTATCCTTCCATGACCGTTTTTGTACGCTTTTTATTGCATCATACCCGTCGAGATCTTTAACTAACTCATCCGGTTTTGTATATTCCACCCACGAGTCTATGAAGTGTTCTTTTATCTCTGGTGGCACCCTTCGTTTAATTTGTTCTGTAATTAGCAGACTTTTCAGATCCTCAAAGCTATTTACGCCTAATCCATTTAGCCATCCTTCCTGAAAGCTGTTTAACTCAAAAATCAGGTCTTTCCAGGGGCTGTTTGGATTCTTCTGGTGCCTCATTAATTTTGCGCGATAAGCCTCCGCATTTAATCGAAACCTATCCAGAAGGACTTTTTTCACATGAGAAAAACTATCTATTTTGTCCTTGGGTTCCCTTAAAATTAGCTCGGCAATTTCAATAGGCAATAACGCTAATAAATGCGTGACTAGATCTTCTGTTTCTATCTCTGCCCTTTCAGCCTGTCTTTCAAATAAATTCAAAAATAGAGTTATATCGGACCTTTCTGGGTCAAACTTTTGCATGATTCCTTTTAGAGAAATTTTGGGATTTCTTTCCGACCTAATACTGGGGGTTGAACTTCGCCTATCCGAGTTTTGCGTTAAACGGAGTTGTTCGAGTTGAAAATCTCTCTCTCTTTGTAATTCATCTCTTTGCTTTTGTTCCTCCCTGTCTTGCGCAATATAAGAAACCTGTGTTAGGGCTTGTTCTTGGTCGTAACCATCCGATTTTTCTATTTTCTCAATAATTATCTTAATTATATCACTTTCTTCTATGGCGACACCTAATGTTTCCGCTAAGTTTACGAGGTCTATTCTCCTACAATATTTCAGTGCGGTAATCTTTGCCATGATTGTTGTTCACTATTTTTTTTTTTTTTGAAAAATTTCCTAACAAACTTAATTTACTTGTTATCTAACCCTATCTACCCTTACTCTATTTATCCGATATACATTTTACTTTATATATATTCATAGACACATTTTTGAATACAAATATCATATACAAAGAGCAAAAAATTTCTTAGGGATATTCAGGATATTTACTAAACAAATCTGATATATTTGTTATCTGGCACTTCTTATATTTTATATATTTACTAAATACAGATTTCACTTTAAACACATTTATAAACAAATTTTTGAGTACCAGTGCAGTATACACATAGAGGGGAAAAAATGAGATTCCTTCTTTAAACACACTTTTTTGTTTAAAAAGAACAAAAACACAAAAAAACGCTATACAATTATGCAAATATTTCAGGTATAGTCCCTGTACACAAAGTCAATACTGTATGTAATATATTTTTTTCACAATTATACATATACATCGGCATACTTTTCTGTATGTCTCAATTTTGGGCCCTTTTTTTTCCGCAAGCCTTATCCAGTGCTGCAACTACTTAAACCATAACCTTTCAGAGGATATATATATGTTTATTTATCTGATCTTTAGGTTAATTTCAATCTTTTAGGTTAAAACATTTATCTTTTAGAATTAATCTCCTTATAAAAGTCTTTTTATGACAGAAAAGAACGAAAATATTCTTTTTTCTATTTGACCCAAAGACGGCAATTTTCTTTGCAAAGCCTTATATCCTTAATTTTTTTTAAAGCAATTTTTTCCGCTTTATTTACATATATTCTCCTCAAATATACCCCAGATTTTAATCTGATCACAAATTTATGCTTCCGAAAAAAAAATTTCTTTTTAGTCCTACTCGGCGTGATGCCTTTATGTTTTATCTTTACTTTATATCTAAAACAACACTCGGGAACACTAAATTTTTAGATCTTACTTTTAAACACAAAATTTTAAAGTTTTCTACTGAGAGCCATTCAAAAAATTAATGAGCTTACCTTTGTTTTTGTGGTGTCTCATCGCGTAGAACTAGACTGTGATCTGCTGTCACTAGGCCTGTCAGCTGCTCCCTTTGAAGCCTTCTCGGGGGAATTCTCTTCTGACGCTGTGCTCTGTCGCTCCCGGTGTTTTCCGGAACAGTTTCTGCGGGGTGGTCTATTCCTCTCCGGCGAGTCCTTTGTTGGGGGAACTGTCGTCCAAAGATATGCTCCTCTGTTTACGCAGGCTGGTCTGTCACTCTCCAGCGAGGTCTGTCTTGAAGGAACTGTCGTCCGGCCTTCTGCTGCTCCGTCCTCGGCTTTTTATATACCGTCCTTCCTTCGCCAGGTGCCTCACTGCTGTTGACTCTTTTCCCAATAGGTTCGTTTTCTTGCGCTGCCACCAGTTGTGAAGCCTCTAGTAGATTTTGGTAGCGAAAAACGGTGAGGCTACTTCCGAGGCTTGTGATCATGAACTACTCTGCTTTAGTAATCAAATTGTAATTTATTTACATTTCAAGTACATCTGTAAACAGATTATTTGATCATAGTATTTTAGTCTTAACTTAAAGTTCATTAGTCCAGTTTGGGAATTAATCATGAGGTGGCAGCCAGCTTAACCTAGTTCATACAGCCTGTGCATTCTCCGCAGCGTTTTCAAAGTCTCCCATCTTCCGAGCACCGCTCAGCCCTGAGCTCAACGCTCTTTTTCTCCCCAAGGCAAAAAGTCCCTCTCTGTCACTCTTCTCCCTCTTTTATCCTCCTCCTGAGAGCAGCTGTGCATTCCTCCTTTCTTTGCGCACTGCACCCCTCTTTCTTCGTTCGTGGGAAGATCTTACCTCTGCGGTACTTGAAAGCTGTGCTCCGGGTGGTCGAACTATAGTCACATTTGACACTCCGTTATCCCAAAGGGATGCGCTAATTGATACATATATTTCGATGGGTGGTCGAGCTATCATCACATTTGACACGCCGTTGTATCAAAGGGATGCGCTAATTGCTATATATTTCGATTGCCACTTAGTAATGACAGTGCCACCTTTGGTGTTGCTTTCAGTTCTCTCTGTGTGAGGCGGGAAGTTTTACAGTATCATTTACTTAAATACAATACTTATGTAACGGGATGTATAATTCATTTCATTCTAAGCTGCAGAGATATTGGCTCATTAGATCAATTGATAATTAAACATGTAACTGAAAAATCATTTCAAAAGAGGCATGATATAACAAACAATAGAGTTAAATAAAGCCTGAATGCTATTCTGAAAGCTCTGGGAATGGGAAGGATAAAAACAAAAAAAAAACTTTTAAAAATAGGCTTTGCTTCTTTTTTAGTTTATTTAAAAAAATTTTGTATTATAGTCATATACAGTGAAAATATTTTTTTTAATACAAATAGATGAAAAAAATGTTTATTATTTAATTTTATCTAAGAAAATATAATTTATTTGGAAGAAACAACTATGAAAAATCAATTTTTCCAACTTTTCCGCCTTTTCTCTTGAAAAGATTGTGCATCCCTACTATTGAAAAAAAAAAAAAATCAATTGAAAACATGTAAAAAAATGAGTAAACACTTACTTTGTGTTGAAACTATAAACACAGAAGTAGGGTCACCCGGGGTAATTGTTGGTCACAGTATCTTTCAACATTTTAAGACATCCTAAACAAAATGATAAAAAATAAAAAAAATCAGATACTCTAAACTACCTTCTTTGGAATTTATCATTTAATTGTACAATGGCACATTTTTGAAAAATCTATCACATTTTATTTATTTATTTATTTTTTTGCTAAATGATATAGCGTAAATTACAATTTTTATCTATAGGACACAGGAAAAAATTGTGAATTTCATCAATTTGCTGCGAAAAAAGTCATGAATTTTATGGATAGAGTGCAGAAAAACAGCTAATTTTGTCGATGAGGATTGGAAATTTTGTTGAATGGGTACAACAAAATCACAATTCTTGCTAAATAGACAAAATAAAATTTTATAAATGAGGTGCAGACAAGTCCTAAATTTTATTGATTTAGCACGGCAAAATCTTGAATTTTGTTGATCAGGCATGGAAAAAAAGCTTTCACTAATCAGCTGGGGGAAAAATCAAAATTTTGGTGATTGAGAATGAAAAAAAAATTATCCATTGTTAAAAATGTGCAAAAAATTTGCAAAATTTTGTTTATCAGCTGTAGAAAATCTTGAGTTTGATTAGCCGCAAGGAAAAAAAATTGCACATTTTATCGATTTACTAAACAAATTTTAAAGCAAATTGTGAATTTGTCAGCCAGTTAAGAATTGCAAATTTCTTCGATCGTTTGCTAAAAATTTCTGAATTTTGTTAATTAGGAAGTGAGAAATCTCAAATTTTGTTGATTGACTGCAGAAAATCGCATACTTCGTCTATTTATTGCTATTTTTTTAATTTGCCGCAGGAAGGACTAGAAGTTTCTCCAGAATCAATTAAGAATCATGAACTTCAAGAATTTGGCACAGGTTAAATTACAAATTTCGTCAAATTCGGTAGTTAATCAAAAATTTTATTAATCAGTTCGACAAAAAACTCAAATTTTGCTTGAAAATAAAAAAATCATCAATTGAATATGGAAAAAAGAAAAGTTTTGGCGATCTTGTCCTGAAAAATACAAATTTTATCAGTCAGGATCGAAAAAAATTGTGAATTTCATTGGTTTGGTAGTTTTCCGCAGTGGGTTTCAGGGGGACGCTCTGCCCTTCCTGCCCTTTAGTTTAAAAAATAGCACCCCTCTTGCCCCTCATCCAAAAACTAGTGCCCCTCTTGTCGCTCATTCAAAAAATAGCACCCTTCTTGCCCCACATTTGAAAAAATACGGTACTTCAGCAATGATTCGGACGCGCTAGCGCATCATAAATCACGTAAGAAATCGGCGACAGAAAGTAAAAAATAGCTCGTGTCCCACAAAATGTGTAATTTCATCAAAAAATCACGAAAAAGCGGCAAATTGTTAAAAAATCGTGACGTAACTACTAATTTCAGGCAAGATTTGCGAAAAAATGACTAATTTCGTCACAGAATCCCATAAAAACGGCAGATTTCCTCAAAAAATCGAAAAAAAATGGCAAAAATTTAAAATTTCGTTGAAAAATCGCAATAAAACAGAAAATTTTGTCAAACGATTCACGAAAAAAGGAAAATTTTGCCATAAGATCATGAAAAAACAACAAAAAATCGCAGATTTCATCAAAATATTTACGAAAAAAGGCTAATTTTTACAAGATCACGAAAAACGGTAACTTTCGTCAAAAAATTGCGATAGAATGGCAGATTTTGTCAAAAGATTTGCGAAAAAATGGCTAATTTTGTTCAAAAATCGCAGTAAAACGAAAAGTTTTCTTCACGAAATTTGTCGTTTTTTCGTGTTTTTTTTTGCAAAATCTGACATTTTTTCAAGATTTTTTTAAAACAAAATCTGCTGTTTTTTGCGATCTTTTAAAAATAGTTGCCTTTTTTGCGATCTTTTAACAAAATTTATCTTTTTTTCTTTTCAATTTTTGGATCTTTTTCTCGATTCTTTGGTGAAATTTCTGTTTTTCCATGATTTTTTGAACCTCTAAATTCTAGATTCAACTCTATAAAAGTGCCCTTTTCAAAACAGTAGTGCCCTGCCCCTTTTTAAACCTGGGGGAAACTCTGGTTTGGCTAAAATAAATCAAATTTTATCAATCAGATTCGAAAGAAAAAAAAAACTACTTTTGTTGATAAGGCTTGAAAAAAAAAAAATCGCCAATTTTTTCGATCAGGCTAAAAAAATATCACGAATTTCGGCAATCCAGTGCACAAAAATCTCAAATCTTCTTGATAGTAGCAGAACAACTGAATTTTGTCAATCAGACACAGACAAATCTCAAATTTCATTTATTGCCTTCACTGCCATTCATATTCCCCCCCCCCCCCCAAGCAAAAGCCATTTCCGCAGGAGCAGAATCTTTTGCATCATTCTGCAGCAAATTATAATTTATCTGCAACCTAATAATGATAGACTAGGATTTCTATCAAAAGAAATAAGAGCAAAATTAGCATTTATAAAGAATAATAAAGAGATACAACAATACCATAAACCTAAAGACTTAACCTAAAAACCTCCAAGTAAATTTAAGTTTTTTTTTTTAAAGCCCAGAATTTCTTTTGAAGCTGGTGGATTAATCTGCAGTGCTTCCTGCCATGCTGCACTGTTTCTAATACTGGGGCCACTTCCATGCCTGTGTTTTTTAGCACTTTTAATACAACAAAATTTACTCCTCCAATTATAATAAAGGAATATTATCACTCATTCAAAATAATCTTTATTATATCTGTTATACCTACAAATAAACTGCTAATATATCTTTGCCAAATTGAATTTGATATATTGACTCACTATGTTAAGGAATTTAGAGGAATAAACCCCCACCGCCTCTTAAATCATATGTTTAATCTGTTTATAAGACAAAAATCACTTACCCCAAATGAAAAAAATTTTGTGTAACTGATGTGGCCCACAACTCTGACATTCCTGATATTGATTAGCAGATATGATAGTTTGCACTTACGACAGATATACAAAATTCATGATTGTTTTTCTGTGTTTAACTAATAATATTCTGATTTTTCTCACAAAATTTTCGACGAATTTTGCAACATTTTTCTGGAGACCAATGGACAAATTTCACAATTTCTCTCTCTGAATTGATTGACAAATTTAGCTATTTTATCCTGAGACTGACAAATCTTCCTTTTTGTTTTTGTGACATCTTGATGAAATTAACGATTATTTTTCTGCGTCCAACTACACAATTTGTGTTTTTTTTCTCTGTTACCGACTGACGAATTTCATGATATTTGCTCATGACAGATTAAATTTTACGATGTTTTACTGTGATTGACGAATATCGCTAAATTTTCCCACTACCAAGTTTCCTCAAAAATTTTTTGGACCACTTGACAATTTTCAAACATTTATTTTTGCCATGGTGGACAAAATCAGCAATACTTTTTCCCGATTTATGCATTTAGCAATTTTTTTTTCCTGAGGAGGGCACTAAAAGGGCAGTAATGGCCACTAGAGTCTGAGATCAGATCTTGTGTTGCACATGGAAAAAAGTAAAACATGATCTTTTACAGCTTCAGCATTAGATCGTTTCTTTTTTTGTAATCGATAAGCTCAATAATCAGAACTTTTTTTTTTTTTTTTTTTTTTTTTTGCTTTAAAAGAGTCTTGCCTTCCCCCCCTCCACCATATCTGCTAATTTGTGTCTACTCATTATGTAATTTTTTTTACTTTCACCTTTATTAACAATGACATTTCATTTCCTAGTCATATAAAAGTTCTAAATCAAATGTAAAAATTGCCTAAGAATATATAAAATGCAGACATCCATTGCCCAAAGCAAAATGTTTATATGTTTCCCATAGAGATGCACCGGATGTGGATTTTTGCCGGATACCGGACAACGGATATCCGGTACAAAATTTTACCGAATATCCGGTATCCGGCCGAATAATTTCTCATTTCTAATTTTAATAATCTATCAATTTTATGCTTGTTTAAAGAAAAAATAATATTGTAATTTTATATTATACAAGTATTAATAGATTTCAATTCACTTATTAAGTCAAAGTTACTTAAAAACAAATACATAATAATAATTAAATATTGAAATTTAAGAATATTTTTCCTTTCTCAGTTTTACTTATAAAACTTCCAACTTTACATGCATATTTTTTTTTTCAACCTTTTCTTTAGTATCTATCACCAGATATAGGCTGTGTCTTGATGTTTTTTAGATGCATTGTATCAATTAACAGAAAAAAAAAATGTTTTACCCTGTTGACACATAATTAACAAAATTGGGATAGTTATGTTTGTTACTCCTCTTGACTCTGAGTGAGAGTTACAGTTTTCCTATTAAGCTCTTTTTGCATTAAAGAGCAAGTCTCAGAATGAACTTTATTTAAAGGGTTACTTGCAATTTTAACATGCCTGGGTAACTTAAGCAAGGCATAATTCAATTGCTTTAGAAATTTTTACTAAAATATGTTAAAAAAAAATGCAATTTGTATACAGTAGACTCCCTCAAATCCGCAAACCAGAAATCCACAACCCACAACTCTCTAAAATCTGCACATATTTTATGGATGTAAACAATGAAACTTTCAGTTTGGATATTGGAACAAAATTTGATTTTTTTAAATTTTGTATCAATTCCATATATTTTTTAATTTGTAATTTTCTTAATAATACTCTATGTTTTTTTCATGAAGGAAGAATAATTTTTTTTTTTTGGAAAAAATTCAAGATATTGCTGATATCACTGGCAATCACAATCTTCTTAGCAAATATATTTATGCATTAATTTAAGATTTTTTGATTATTAACCCTGGCTAAACTTAAAAAAAAAAATCCTTATTTTATGATTTTGATGTGAATTAGTAATGTACTTTTATGAGGCTAGTTTTGTTGAATAATTTTGGAAAAATACATTTAATCTTTATAATGATTATTTAATCAAACACTATTGATTATAACTTGACCTTTGCTATTAGTACTTTAATCATTTAAAAAATTATCTAAATTTTTATTATTTTAGTTTATTACTTATTTTATTATATTGTAAGCATTCATAGTTCTGATTGCACTATTAATTGCACTCAAATTACTGTTTAAAAAATGTAGACAAAGCAATGACCGCAAAATTCTAAAATCCGTACAACCTCTGGTCCCAAGCTGTGCGGATTTGAGGGAGTCTACTGTATTTATTTTTTTCTTTTGTTTTTACCACAATTTTTTGTATTGTTGACTGCTTAACTTGTGATATTGATGTTCCAGCAAAATTTGAATAGTTTCTTTAATATTTGCACCATTTGTTCTTGATTTTCTAAGCAAACGCACTTTGAATCTGGAGTATGAATATTCATAAATAAACTCTTTAGTTTGCTGGAAACTTTATTTTTCTACATGGTTTTTAATCCTCAATGCTATAGCACTTACAAGGAGGCCCCATTGTACCCATTTCTGACTCAGAATTTGTGATGTATTAACAGCAACTTAATAAAACTTTCAGATTACATATTTATACCTTCCTCTTTTGTTAATATTCATAACTCAAATTAATAATAAAGTTATTAACAAAACACTTGAGAAAAACTATAAAAGTCAACTACTTCATTATTGCAATTAAAAAAAAAAAAAACTAAAAGCAAAACAAAGTTGAAATTGTTTTAATATTCTAGTTTTGGTTTTACAATTACAGTTATGACAGATTAATTGAACTCTGCAGTTAAATTTTGACTGGTAAAAATTACAATAAAACTTTTGAGAGGTGTAAAATTACTTCATTATTGAAATTTTAGAACAATTAAGAGAAATAAAAAATTTGAAGTTGTAGTACATATTTTAGTTTTGGTTTTAAAATTGCTGTTATGGGTTATGAGAAAATATTGTCATATTTTAAATATATTTTCATTTATTTATAAGCATTATAATTTCATAATTGTGAAAATATATGAGTATTTATTTTTGTTAACATTGCTTTTTAATAAGATAAGGTTGGCAAGGAGCAAATTAATTTTACATTTTTTTTCTAAATGTAGAAAACAGAATTTAAAAAATGTTTCACTATCCGGCAACCGGATATTAAAATATTCGGCCAGAACGAATATCCGGTTTGAGTGCCGAATAAGCAGGATATCCGGTGCATCCCTAGTTTCCCATTGAGTTAATATAAAACAGTAAAAACATTTTTAAGATGACCAAAATATAGCTTACAACAGAGTCATATATTACACAGGTCATGGATTAAAAATTGTTATTTCTGGACGAATCATAAACAAGATAAAATGCAGACACCACATTCTCGACTGAAAACAACAACCATTTTCCAAATGGTCCAAAATAAATAAAATAAAATGGTGAATTTTAAGGAAACCTATTTAGAAACAACAAACAGTTCACAGAAAATAGGACAACTTTTTGAAAAAAAAAAAAAAAAAGCATTTATCGGTTAATAGAAGAAATCAATTGACTATCCCTTTTTCATATTTCTATAATGGATTTAAAACTCCAATACACAGAACATAATTCATTAGTAGAACATAATTCAATTAGCTAAAATGCTAGGCATTACAGTTTTGACTGTAATTCCACTAGGTGACATACAATCGCCAGAGGATATTGACAATACACTCACTGGTATGCATTATTCTTGCAAGTAAATTAAAAACTAATGCACATCAAATTTTGCAAAATTAAAATGAATATTTATATATGTGAAAAAATCATAACCATGTACTTCCGATTATGTCCTACGTTAAAAAAGTTGCTCTATTCTGTTTGTCAAAAGTGTAACTTGTAAAAGATTCTAAACAACACAAAACTGAATAAAATCTAGATTAAGAAATTCATTTAGGAACTAGGAACTCAACTATTATTGCCTATAATATTGAGTGAAAGTTGAAAAATAGACGGGTTACATATAAAACTTTTTTCTGTTCCTTTGATTTAATTAAAATTAACATTCTAGATAATTATCTTGAGTTTTTTATTCAAATTATTTCAATAGTATTTTGTCATGTACTTATAAATTGTAAATATTTAAGTGGCATGTAAAAAATAGTGCAATTAAAAAATATATTTTATTTTTTCACTCAAACACTTCAACTATCAGGGTTAATTGTACAAATCGCCTCAAACATAACCATAAATATAGTTCGCGATATATTTGTTATTTGGATAAGCGACAACAGGCAAGCAAGGCCTAAAAGAAAGTTAGGCCTAAAAGAAATAAGAAATAGTGGCGAAATTATCTTTTAATAAACCGAATATTTGTAAAAGTTTGAAACTTAAAGTTCAGCTTACCTTAAAAACATAAAAATCCCTATACAACTGGAATATTCAGCTGAATCACATGGCATCTGGGTGCAAAGGTCAGGCAAGGAAACACAAAACGAACAGACTCGCTGGGACTGGCGTACGGTAGGCTTGGTGTGTTGACTGGTTGATTACTCTACTCGCTAGATTACGAAAGAAGAATAAGTAGTTTTACTACATTTTCATATGTAGGGTTTTGCGAAGCGATTTGTTACTAATAAATCTCTAGTAAGTCTAAAGATATCTGTAATGATACTGAATATTTTTAAGTGAAATCCCATATTTTTTTTTACAGTGTTGTAACCGTCTATAGTAATATATATATGTAAATACTTTTGAACAACCCTGTATTTCATTTGTTGGTTGAGATACATACTATATAGAGGGAAAATTTAGAAAGAAAATGAATGATAGGTTAAAATTTCTCTTTAGCAATTTATACTAATAGATGGAAACATAGTTGAATAGTCTTGTTCAGCACTGTATTTTACCTGGTACCCTTATTACATGCCTGTATTTATTTCAAATTAAAACACTTAAAACTATTTCAATGACATTTCCAGAAATTTTTAATTCATAGGCGACCATGTATCCAATTCTCTGCGTGACCTTGTATATCATTTTATCAATATTCTACAAACATTTCTTAGTAAACTGATTGCAAATCAGCATGAATATTCATAAATTCATATTTAAAAATTCACAGCAATTTTTAAAACCACCCTTAAGTAAATTACGCTCATATTCAGTAACCTTTGCGAATTCTTTGGTGTTGTCCGGTATATTAACTATAACATTTATACACACCATATAATATGTATAAATTTAATGAAACTTAAAAGTTCATATCATAGATAAAAATGCATGTCATCCATCCATCAGCCATCGTGGATAATATACAGTTCTTCGGATAGAATATACTATTTGAAATTTTTTTGCGTCCTTGTAAATGCTATGCACGTCGTATTATGCTTGAAATAACTCATATTAAGGCTCAGCGATATATATAAATTACTTTATGCATGAAGTAGCTTAACATAATTAAAATATACTAGATAATGCCCGTCAATATTTGACGGTAAATAACTTGAATGTTTCATCAGAAAAATTCTTGAATTTTTAAAGACGATAAATGTTCTAATCTATTCTATGAAGTAAAATAGTTTTAAGTTTATAATTTACAACTAATTATGTTTGTATTTTATCAGACATTTAACTAAAAATACTGTGTAAGGTATTTATTTTTGGTTACTATGGCCTATTTTCTTTCTGACCTCCCCCCTCTCAAATAACAATATTTACGCGACCTTTCAAAGCTGCCATGACTTTTATTTTTATCTGTCTCATTCTTTAAATCTTAAATTTGAAAATTGATGCAGCTAACAATTTATAATATAATTTTTTTATTTTTTGAATTGTCTTATACATCTTTTCAAATATTAAATCTGGGGTTTCAATGTTATTTATTTTATAGCTGTTATACTAATATTTTTATTTCTTTCCTTTTTTTTTTTTATGAAAGACAAATTTTTCTTTCTTACAGACCTTTATATTTTTCATAATGGTAGAAAAAATGTAACACAAATTGTAGATCAGTTCAATTTATGTAATTGATAATTGCACGTAAAATATTTTAGGTTAAGTATTTTAAATATAAAATAATTATTTTTTCAAGATATTGTTCAGTGTTAAATTTTGTTCAATTATAAAGCATTCAAACAACTATAATAATAAAAATCCTAAAACTTTTCTTATTAATAAAATATGTTATTATTGAAATGAATTATCGACAAAAATTCTACACAAATCATTTTGCCGGGCTTGGATTCGAACTGCACACTCTACAAAAACTCAAAGCTTAAAACAGGTACATTACCCCACTACGCAACCATGCACACTGAGAAATTTTCTATAATGGAGAAGTTCTAGAATCAGTTGACGCATGCGCAATTGTCAGGATTTTGGATTTTGAATTTACAGAAGCTGTTTTGTGTTTTAATGTTTATAATAACTTACTGTATTTTATTTATTTATTTTGATATATTGATATCAGCTACAACTTAAAATGCTAACAATTCCAATCTTCGCGCTTAATGGCAATTTATAAGAAGGATTACCAGTCGTAAATTTTAACCTCCGATCAATCTGAGCATATTTATGTGAGTTAGAGCGCGGACAGACGGCCAGATAATCCGAAAGCATAAACACTTTTCAACTGCGTTGGAAAGTGATGAAAAAATAATATCGCTTAACAATCCGACATGGTGAGAAGACAACATTTCAATGAGAGATAAAAATTTAAAATACAAGAAATTTGACTTACAAATGGAGAATATGCGAAGATGGAATATATTTTAAATTTACTAAATAGTTTTTATGAACTTTACCATATATTATACACTTGCATTCGGATAACTTTCTACAAATCAATTATAAATACATTTGTCTTCAAATGTGCTTAAAAATGAAGTTCGTACAACTTACTTGGTTTTGGTTATTGTCAAATTTAGCTGAGTAGATCGAGTACCGAGTAATGCTTGCACTTCGGTATGGTTCTTGTTAACATTGTGTGGTTTAAAAATAGGTACATTAATATTTTTGTCTTGCCATCAAGATTTTCCATGTAAATTTCTGAAAGAAATTCATACATTATTTGATTAATTTAAATGCTTTTTAAATTGTTTTTAGCATGATTTCTTGAAATTTTTAATAGTGCGAAATTACATTTTAATGTATGCAATCTCAAAAGAGAATGTAATTATTTGTTTTTTATGTCGTATTTTTTCTCTTTAATTTAATTACACCAATTTTTAAAAGCTTAGCTTATATTCACTTGAAATGTTCTTGCATTGTAAACGAAACTGAAAAATGATTGTTAGCGTTATTATAAACCTACGATATTATACATCTCTGCTTTTGGGTTTCAGTGTTTCATGTCTCGCTTCTCGCCATTTTTGATACCATATATTCGGTCTAATACTTTCTTCCGACATCTTATCTAATTAAGAAAGTTACATTTTTGCAATGAATTTATTTGTGATTGATTAGCACTTTTTTGGAAGTATTAGGATGTGTAAATAATAATGATGGGGGTTTCTGTTATTGTACTTTCCAACCAATTTATTTTAGATGGTTTGAAACAGTTTTAGAGGATTCTCCACCTTCTGCAGTAAGCTACGGGCTCTGGTACGTGAAATAACTTCAATTTATGCTTTTGAATTTTCATTGCGAAAGACAAAATGTCAACCGCGACCTTCTCAATACACAAAACTCTTATTGCCACCCCGAAATACTTAAAACAATGTTAAAGTGGACGTTCACAAATTGTAATTGTTGTGAAAGGTAATGTTGAAACTAGATTTTTTTACAGGTGAGATTTATGCAGCTTTGGAAGTGACAATTTGGAGTCCCGTTGTGGGCTGGTAGCACTTTTAGACCATCAATAAACATAAAATTTCAAATCTTCCGATTAAAACTTTAAACATCTTGAAAAGTGGATCAAGGACTTCATTTCTGTATGTATCTGCATCCCCAGTTGTACTGATAAAAATATGTTGGTCAGTACTGTCGTTCAAAGTAATGCTCACTCATACCATGATTCCACGATCGTTGTATTCGATGCCTTTCACGGATGTTTGCGCGTGTATTTCTTCTCCATATGTACATATACCATATGGTAACATGTCTGTAATAACTCTCCGAACAAAATCAAGATTCTTCGGTAAAGAGAATTCATTTTTGATCCGAAATACTCCAATGACGATGCTGATGCTATCCCTTTAACAAAGCGCATTTCACTACTTGAGTTAGCGGAGCATAAATCACGATCTTCGTTGCATGCAGCCCTTTTGCAACCTCTTACTCACAATCGTAAATCTAAATAGTCTGGAAAAAATAATTGGTGCAGTGAACTCCCTTGTAACATGAACTGATGTCAGTTGCCTGTTTCTTTTAGCAATCGTGTCCAAACAACTGTCCTGAAACTCTATTTTGGCGCGTTTTTTACCTTAATCTTACTGTCTGTGCACATTGCCAGTGTCTTTAAACCATTTTCATATTCTTGACGTGACGCTTTTAGCTATTTTTAAGTCTTTACAGACTACTGAGAGTGTCTGTCCTGCTTCCATTCTCCCTATCGCACTTCATTTCTCAAAGTCTATCATGTGTGATCTACATGACATATTCCATCTACCGCATCCAAAATATTTCCCTAACCACATGTACAATCCTTGAAATTAAATTTCAAATCCCGCCCCGTGCTTTTCTTTTTATGCGTGATCCGTAAGAACGGATTGAAAAAATTCCATATTTTTTTGTAGCAACGGTTAATCCTATTAGACTACGTGATAACTTTGACATTGAGTTACTAACCACTCACCTCTCAACGAAGTTCCCTTAATAGAACATAGAACGAAATAGAACATGGAGATCGTTTTTATACTTGTTCCTTTAACGAGTGTGCTTTGAAAATGGTAACAAATAAACAGTCCAAATAAAAAGTTACTTTTATAATTGCAGGCAGCAGATTTAAAGTTATTAGTAATATTCCTCATTATAAACTCAAACTCTAAAACAAAAGAGCTTATGACCACTTTCTCAAGTTTACTTCTCCATTTCACTTCCCCCTCCCCGCCTTGCAATCATGAGTTTGCAGTGCCACGTACTTCCATCCATATTCTAATCGTGATTTATTATTCTCTCCAGTTAATTCATACTGTAAAATTTGCCTTATTTAATTCAAGCATGTTTCTAATTCAATAAAGAAAAAAAAAATCTGTTTAAAAAAAAACGGTGATAAAAGATTAAAAAATCTATAAAAGACTTGAAATAAATATGCTATACTTCTAATCTATTTCAAAAATTTTGATCAGTTCAGTGGTTAATATAATTCTGGTAGTAAATTTCATTTGCGGTAATGGAGCTCCGATCGTCGATAGCAACAATAATTTTTAATACATATTAATTGCAGGCGCAAGATCTGCCTCAGGAGCAGGCGAATCCACAAGAGCAGAGCGAGGATACGATTGAGTCAAAGGATCTGCTTCAGGATCAGGTATGTAAACATGTTGTTGATAATTTTTTTAATTTAATTACAAGTTCTAAAACAGTCAACCAATTCGATAGACTAAATTGCGCAAAAAATATCTTACTTAAAAAAATAAATTTTCAATTCTTGTCTTTTTTAATATACTACTGTCTAAGTTTAATGAGAAATTATCAATGCAGCCATTTCCGGTGCTGTTTACAACAAAGTTTAAACAGCATCAACTCATGTCAAGGACTAATCGAATCTGAAGATTGATGGAAATCCGTGAATTCGTTCTTGAGATAGAGCTGTTGCGGAAATCTTTAAAAAATTGCAGCATACATACGAACAGTGTCTGTAAAAAATATTTAGACCATAAAATATAAATCAAACGTAATTTCACATTGTAACAAATATATGACCAAATCGTAAAAAAAAAGGATCTTGTTCGTATAATAACACAACTGTTAATGGATTACACTGTGAATGAATGAACATTGCCCGTAAAATTAGAAGTCAGCTTAATATGTCCATATTAATTATGTTAAGTATTAAAACCAGTAAAATTATAAATTGTTTTAAAAAATGTTAGGTAACTATAATTGCGTGTAAAATTAGACGTTGTTTTAGAAATGTAAAAAAATGTATAATTTGTAAATTTATGACTTCAGATAATTATTTTTTATGGATTCATTTTAAGATAAAAAGAGGGGGTGCATCAACCACAGTATTGCCAATAAGGAGAATTTTTTTATTCTAATTGCTACCACTATTTTCGAATAGCAATATTTCCTTAGGTCAAAAATGTAGCCCTAAAATTCGCTATATTAAGCCCAAACACAACCAAGTCCTTTGGCAAAAAAGAAGATAACTTTTAATAATACAATTTTTAATTCATAATTCGATGAAAATCTGCATTAGAATGCTTAAATATAAGCAGATCGTTTTCATTTAGAGAAAAAAATGCACGGCTGATCTCAAAAAACTAAAAAAAAAAAAAAAAAAAAACTATCCTTGTTCCAAGTGATAGTTTTGTTTGGGCCTAATGACGACATTTAAATTTCAGCGATATTACTTACGCGCACCATATTACAAGCCGAGTTTTGGACATACTGCATCTCCATCTATCTTTTTCCTAAATGACGATGAATAAACACGCGTAATTTTATTAAATTCTGTAAATAAGACCTGTAAAAAAAATCTAAATTAAAAAAAAAAGTTAAAAAGGAGCGATGTTGAGAGGGACTTCAGCTATCCAAAGTAAAAAAAAAAAAATTTTAAGAAGGTCGCAATGCAAACGAGATATAAGAAAATAACCCCCTCATAGGAATAATATTAGCTCGCGAGTGTCTTTGCCAGTAGGGACAGGAGCCGCGAATCTAGCCGCGAGTGAAGAAGAAATTTAACCAAATATTTGAGAATTTACGTTTTGTTAAAAATCACGTGATTTTGATACGAAATTGTTATCAAAAACGACGAAATACATCTCAAGAGTTGTTGAATCATCAACATTGAAAGTTTTATTTCTGACAGTGTAAAACGTTGCATGAACGTGCAAAAAGAATTGCCTTGAATTACTTTTATTTCTATTTTTGTAAGAACTGCATTTTTCGAAACAGCTTCCTTCGCCGTTAATAAAAAGGTTAACCGTTTAATTGGCTATATTCCGTCATTCTTTATCTTAAAAATTCATTTGGACACCGGTTTCGGCAATATTCTGAAAAACACTGCGAAACCGAAGTTTTTCGTAAAAATGTTTAAAAAAATCAATAGTATTATTTGATTTAGAATGTGATGCTCGAAAATAAAAACAAGAAATGTAAGACTATAATTTCAATCTTTTCCTATTTTGAACGTTTTAGTCGAAGTGCGTTTTGAAAAATGACAGAAAAAGACATTTTCTCTTTGCTTCTCCGCCATGGAACGGGGTTCAACAGAACAAAACTTTGTAATAAAATAAGGCCTTTTAATTCTTTAATTAAATTATTACCTGTATTTATTATGAAAAAATAAAAAAATCTGAAACTAAGGAGCAGGAGCGTACACTGTTAAAAAAAAGGAAGATTTAACGGAAGTATTACTGGTAATCTGGACGCCAGTTTAATTTACTGTTTTTTTTATGGAAAAAATTCCGTAAAATATTCCGTTTTTTCAAGTTTTTTCGGGAATTTACGGAAATTTTTTCGTTAAAAAAAAGTATATTGTACTGGCGTCCAGATTACCAGTAATACTTCCGTTAAATCGTCCGCTTTTTTTTACAGTGTAGTCGTAAAAATAACACAGAATATATGCTCGAAGCAGAGGGTATACACTAAAGGCAGAGGGTATAACCTAGAGTGTCTAAACTATAGCTTTCTTGAGAAACAGAAGGTATACGGTGTTCCTTTAAAAAATCCAGAGGGTATACGGCGTGTATACCCCCGTATGCCTTCCACTACATCCCTGCTAAGGAGCATAAGAACTTATTTTGGGAATCCTCATTCAAATTTTCAGACCTATAAATGCGATCGATTTTGCTAGCATCTCTGTCTCTTTCAAAAACAAACTCACTCTCTTTCTTTCTTTCTTTTTTTTTTTTTTTTTTTTTGAAAATATACTTTTAAGAATCTGCACCTACGGTCATGGAACTCTGATCGTTGATAGCAACAATACTCTTTTTGATTAATTACCAGGCACCAGTGCTGCCAGATTGCTCATACCTTTTATACTCAAAATATGCACCAATTTTCTCTATAAAAATTTGCGTTATTTAATCACGTCGTGCTTGCCATTCAATAAACCGAAAATTACTATTTGAAAATTAAATTAGATCTAACTTGTCACATCGTTGGCCACTAACATTGTAATTTTTCCAGAAAGTTATTTCAGAATAAGATTAAAAAAAAAAAAAAGGAATTTCTTAAAAACGCCAGAAAATTATATAAAGGCACAAGGTCTTCCGAAAGAACTCAGCCTTACTTCATAAAGCGCCAAGAACACGTGCTTCTAATATGACAGCAGAAGCAAGACTTTTGCAGTAAGAAAGAAAGTCTTTTAGAGCAAGAACACTTCAGTCTTTCTTCTGCTTCCAGAGTAGAAGCACGCGTCCTTTCATCCTGATGAATACAGAGTAACTAGGGAATATTCCTATATGTGTAAGTTCTGGATTTGGACGAGTGTGGTATCAAATGAAAGATCTCGTCTAATGCTTTAAAAAGTGCAATGGAAATATCCCGTCCGAATCCAACCTCTTTCGAGATATCGGCGCTTGAAGTGTGAAAAACCACCCATTTCCATAAGAATAAGAGAGCTATTATGCATTAAACATGACCGCTTGCCTAAGAAAAGCATTCTATTTTGCACACTATATTTACATACAGTTTATCCATTACGTCACGCCACACATTTGACGAAAAATTTGCATAAAGCAAGGTAGTGAAAATAACAAAAGCATATAGAAAAACTCTCCGAGTGCAGACGTACACGAAAACGTAAAAGAATGCGAAGAGCCTGTCTAAAAGAGGGAATTAACCGGCAATGTGTAGATGTAAAGGATTTTGCTCGTAGTTCGGGAAAAGGTACAGAAAGGAGGATTAAAAACATTCCAAAGAAACTTTCAATTTGCGAACAATTTGTATACCTGTCTGTCAATATATTTATTTATTCGTTCACACTTCAAGTGCTGATATCTCGAAAACACTTTTAATCGGTCAGGTAGTTCCACTGCACTTTTTAATGTACAAGACGAGATCTTGATGCCACATTCGTCTATTTCCACAGCTTACACCTGAGAACGTTCCCTAGTATACTAGGGACTTAGAAGTACTATACTATAAGTACTATATAAGTTAGTAGTATACTTATAAGTACAATTGAAAGAATTAGCTCATTTTCGTAATTTTATGATCCGAGCTTATTTCGATGTTATTTCAAATTTCAGGATAATTAAGAAATTGGTTTTATTTAAGATATTACATTTTCAATCTTTCTTTACTAATTAAAGAAACATTCCGTATATAAAATAATATGTTAGCCGAGTTAAACAGTTATTGCTTTTATAATTTCAGGTTTCCAGGCGTTTGGAAACAACATCGGAAAAAGAGGCTGCCGAACCGCTCCGTAAGAAAAGAAAGGTAATTATTAATAATAATCTTATCTGTTATTGGAATAAATATAGATTTTATCGTTATATCGATTTTCAGCACAGTTAAGAAATGGATTTTATTTAAGATATTACATTTTCTATCTTTCTTTACTAATTAAAGAAACATTCCGTACATAAAATAATATGTTAGCCGAGCTAAACAGTTGTTGCTTTTATAATTTTAGATATCAAAGCCTGCGCCAACGACATCCGGGAAAAAAGTGTTGAAGAAGGCTGCCGAACCGCTCCGTAAGAAAAAAATTGTAAGTATTAAAAATAATCTTATCTGTTATTGAAATAAATATATATTTCATCGCTATTTCGATTTTCAAACCGATTCCGAACCGCTCCGTAAGAAAACAAAATTGTAAGTATTAACAATAATCTTATCTGTTATTGAAATAAATGTATATTTCATCGTTATTTCGATTTTCAGCATAATTAAGAAATTGGTTTTATTTAACATATTACATTTTCTATCTATCTTTATTAATAAAAGAAACATTTCGGTATATAAAATAGTATGATAGCCGAGATAAACAGTTACTGCTTTTTTAATTTCTGGCTTCAAAGCCTTTGCCATCCAAGGAAAAGTAAAAAGTGGGAAAGGCTGCCGAACCGCTCCGTAAGAAAAAAAAAATAAGTATTAACAATAATATTATATCTCTTATAGAAATAAATATATAAGAAGAACTTTTTTCTCGACTAAAAAAAAAAAACAGGAAAATTTCCCATCTTTCCCAAATAATATCACTATTAGGGTGGTCCAGCTGGTAATGGGAAAAAGTGTCTGAAAAAAGTGACCGAAAAAAAGTAACAGAAAAAAACAAGAGCGGAAAAAACATGACACGGAAAAAGTGGACCAGAAAAAAAGTGAGAAGGTAAAACAGGAACCGGGAAAAAGTGACAAACAATTGATAAATATTGAACTTGGCGATAAATAAGTGCTAAATATTAAAATGATAGCAAACAGTGTAATTTTTATGTTCTGATCAGTGGCTTTAGTGTCTTCAGATATTAGTAGAATAAATAATAGGAATGTCAAAAGCCAAAATGTTATTATTGCATTAAAATATGTATTTCATTTTAATTATTAAATATAACCCTTAGCTGATATTAAGTATTAAACTTAGTTTCTTTAAGAAGAATTGATTTTTAAAATGTCAATATATTTTATTAACTAATAGAAAATTAATAAAAATATTTGTAGAAGTAAATAAAGTTAAACATTAAAAATTAGTTTAATTAACAAGAATAAAAAATAAATGTATAAATAAATAACACTAAGTGTAAAATTAAATATAAATTTAATAAATATAACTAGCAAAAGCCATGCTTTGTTTGGATTCGCGAAGTATTATGCTATAAGATAAATATTTCAAAGTAATAATATATTTTTCAAATTACTTTTGCATCTTTATTAAGCAAATATGTAATTTTATGTTTCGGCGCATTTTAATTTTAAAATGTACTTTAACCAAATAACTAAGAATTCCCTCAGATTGTTTATTTATGATATAAGACTGGTATAAATAAAAATATTTTCGAAGTAGAATTGTACAAAATATTAATTTTATTTGTTTACAATTCTTTTATTGCCACTTCACAAAAATATAATGTAATTCTTTCAAAATTCATAAATATCGTCTGCTTAAATGATTTCACAAAATAAGAATAAATTGTGTATTTGAATTCCTAACATAGAAAAATACTTTTCGTAGAAAATACTTTCATAGAAAAATTCGTAGAATGCGAAGAGCCTGTCTAAAAGATGGAAATAACCGACAATGTAAGGGTGTAAAGGATTTTGCTCGTAACTCGGGAAAAGGTTCAGGCAGGAGAATTAAAAACATTTGAAAGAAACTTTTAATTTACGAACAATTTATGTACCTGCCTGCCAATATATTTATTTATTCACACTTCAAGTGCTGATATTTCGAAAACAGTTGGAATCCGACGGGTAGTTCCATTGCATTTTTTAATGTACAAGACGAGATCTTTCTTTTGATGCCACATTTGTCTAATTCCACAACTTACATCTGAGAACGTTCCCTAGTAAGTACTAATAAACTAAAAATTAGTAAAAATTAGCCCATTATTAAGTAAAAATTAGCTCATTTCAGTAATTTAATGACCCGAACTTATTTCGCCGTTTTTTCAAATTTCAAAATAATTAAAAAATTGGTTTTATTTAAAATATTAAATTTTCTATCTTTCTTTACTAATTAAAAAATCTCTGTCGGCTTGGCCTACAGGCGAAGGTAGATTTCGAAGAGTTTTCATTTCAACAACAAAAAATAAAATATTATTAACGAGAAACCTAGTTTAACTACTTTATTTGGCCGCTTTTGAAAATTTTTTAATTTCATTTATCTGTAAGAACTGATTTTATCAAAATCCTTATAAACGAAATTCGGCTCAAATGCCCATTTTGAAAACATATTTTGAATATATATTATTCTGACTTTATTAAAAAATATCGACCAATACGCACATTATATATTACCTCTATGGCAAAAAAAAAAAAAAAAACTGTCAATTGAATGCTTTTGAGAGCAAAATTGAATTTAAAAATTAGTCATAAAATAACCATTTTGCTATTTGAATGCATCCACAATTCTTTAATCAAGATCGTTTTGGGAAATTTTGTGCGAAGTGCCCAATTTGACAACTTTTTTTAAATATATATTTACCCTTTATCAAAAAACCGACCAATACGGTCCATTATACAGTTCCTAAATAACAAATAACTGTCAATTAATTGCGTTTCAGAGCAAAATTGAATTTAAAAATGAGTCATAAATTAACCAATTTGTTATTTGAATACATCCTCAATTCTTTAATCATGATCGCTTTGGGAAATTTTGTGTGGAGTGCCCAATTTGACAGCTTTTTTAAAAAATATATTTAGCCTTTATCAAAAAATTTATGAATAAGCACATTATATAGTTTCTAAATAACAAAAAACTGTCAATTGAATGCATTTGAGAGCAAAATTGGATTTAAAAATGAGTCACAAAATAACAAATTTGTTATTTGAATACATCCTCAACTCATTATCGCTTTGGGAAATTTTGTGTGAAGTGCCCGTTTTGGCAGCATTTTTTGAAATATATTCTGCCTTTATCATAAAACTGGCCAATCCGACTCATTATATAGTTCCTAAATAAGAGGATCTGTAAATTGGATGCGTTTGAGAAAAAAAGCGGATTTAAAAATGACTCAGAAAAAAACGCAATTTGTTATACTTCCTCAATTTTTCAATCACTATTACTTCGGCAAATTCTGTTCAAAATACACTTTTTGGCAGCCTTTTTTAAAAATATATTCTGCCTTTTTCAAAACACTGGCCAATATGTCACATTATATAGTTCCTAAGTAAGAGGATCTGCAATTTGTTTGCGTTTAAAATCAAAAATGAATTTAAAAATGAGTCAGAATGTAGGCAGTTTGGATTTGAGGTTTCTTCTCCAACACTTATTTTTGTTTAATTTATTTTTGATATAAGAATTGGTTTTATGAGAAACTTGTTAGTATAAAAGTTGTAGATATTATTGAGAAGATGTAAAATAAATTTAATTATATTTGATTGCTTAAGAATTGAGTAAGTTATAGATTTTTTTCTTTTTCCTCCCCCCTTTTTCTTTTTCTTTTTAATTTTTTTCATCGGTAAAAGTTAGTCCTATCAAAAACTTGTGAGAACAAAAGTTTTAGACAGTATATTTATAAAAAATTTAGTTGGATTTGATATCTTGAAAATTGATGAAGTTATGATTATTTTTTCTACCCAAAACCCTGTTTTTTTCGCCCCTTGAGCCCATTTTTAACTTTATCAAAAATCTGTCATACACAAGCTTTCAGCCCATGTCTGAGAAGTAATATAAATTTTAAACTGATTCGATATCTATTTTAATTAAGAAGTTATCACGTTTTTTCGGTTTTCACAAAACCCGTTCTTATTTCCACCCCCTTGGTCCGATTTTGGCCACTAACGAACTCGACCGAGATTTTATGCCCTTTGATTTTATGTAAAAGTTCGAAGAAGATCTGAGCATAATTATGGAAGTTATCCTGCCTAGAAGAAAGTGAAATATATATATATATATATATATATATATATATATATATATATATATATATATATATATATATATAGATAGATAGATAGATAGATAGATAGATAGATAGATAGATAGATAGATAGGTAAACTTTTTTACTGTTGGTAGTTTTGGGGTCTAAGAGTCATGATCGGTGTAGATCTGCAAAAAATTTTCAGAAATTCTAAATGGGAGAGAATGCAATAGGTAGTATTTCATACGAAATCTACCTAAAAAACTTTCCGTACATAAAATATTATGTTAGCCGAGTTCAACAGTTATTGCTTTTATAATTTCACGTTTCAAGAAGGCCTTTGCCAACGACATCGGGCTCAAAGGCTGTCGAACCGCTCCTTAAGAAAAGAAAGGTAAGTATTAACAATAATCTTATCTGTTATTGAAATAAATATAGATTTCATCGTTATTTCGATTTTCACCAAAGTTAAGAAATTAATTTTATTTAAAATATTACATTTTATATCTTTCTTTACTAATTAAAGAAACATTCCGTATATAAAATAATATGTTAGCCGAGCTAAACAGTTTTTGCTTTTATAATTTCAGATTTCAAATTCTCCAACGACATCCGGGAAAAAAAAGGAGAAAAAAGCTGCCGAACCGCTCCGTAAGAAAAAAATTGTAAGTATTTTCGGAGAGGCTTATGACCACTTTGTCATGTTTACTTCTTCATTTCACTTCCCCCTCACCGCCTTGCTAATCATGAATTGTCCGTGCCGCGTACCTCCATCCATATTCCAATTGTGATTTATTATTCTCACCAGTTAATTCGTACTGTAAAATTTGCATTATTTAATTCCAACATTTTTCTAATTCAATAAAGGAAAAAAAAAAAAAAATCTTTAAAAAAAACAGAGATAAAAGATTAAAAATTCTATAAAAGACATGAAATAAATAGGCATGACTTCTAAACTTTTTTCAAAAACTTTGATCAGTTCAGAGGTTAATATAGATACTGGTAGTAAATTTTATCTGCGGTAATGGAGCTCTGATCGTCGATAGCAACAAAAATTTTAAATAATTAACAGCCAGCAGTGTAGCCGGGTTGTGGAATTTTTTTTTTGCTTCATATATTTGTCATTTTTCAAATAAAAATTTGCTTTATTTAATCACGGCGTGCTTGTCATTAAATAAAGCGAGAATTACAAAGTTCGAGTAGATACTTACATAACTGACTTGTCACAAAGTTAGCCACTAACATTTGTTTTCTTCCAGAAATTCATTTCAGAATAAGTTTAAAAAGGTCGTTAAAACATCATAAAATTAGAGAAATGCATAAGATCTTCCGAAGGAACTTAGCCCTACTTCATCAGGCGCAATGAATACGTCCTTCTAATTTGAAATCAAGGTCAAGTTTCATGCAGCAAAACAGTAAAAACTTTTAAAAAACTAGCATTTTGGCCTTTCTTTTTTTCAGAGTAGAAGTACGTGTTCTTTCCATCTGATGAGCACAAACTAAATTCTTTGAAAAAGCTTGCTTATTTCTGTAATTTTATGATGTAATCATATCAATCTAACTTATTTAATCTTTAATTGGAATTTAAACATACCTAAAAAATAGTTTTATAAAAGAAATTGTATATTTTATTTTTCCTATTTACTAAAGAATTATTTCGGTATATAAAATAATGTGCTAACAGAGCTAAACTGTTATTTTTGTTTTATTTTAGTCTTCAAATTCATCACCGGCTGCTAAGTGCGACCACAGTATTGAAATGGTAAGCAATATCTATACATTAAACCTCTTATTAAGGCTGTTCACAATTGCTCTACTCAACAACCTCAAAAAGTTTTAACATATTTACAAATTTATATTTCAACAGAAACTGATGGAGGAGCTATGAGAGTGCATAATATCAATAAATGGTCATAGAAATTTCCAACAATGTTTCGCATGACTGTTGTCGGTTAAATTTAGAAAAGTGTCCCCCGTTTGTCAAATTGGGTGGAGGGTGGAGCACGGGAGGTATATAAAATAAAACAGCAGTCACCGAGATTTTTAATTATATATCACGACAGGAGTGTCAGCAAAATATAGAAAAGTATCCCCATCCCACAGAATTCTAACTATTGCGCCTCCCGGAATACACCATGCCTTTCCACTAATTGAAATTTTTAGAGAGTATAAAATATATAAGGGAGGACTCCGTCAAAAAATCCGATCTAAAATGATAAAAACACTACGATTTCAAAAAAGTTTAAAAATTCCCTCAACAAGGGGGTCAAATTGAAGAAGGGAAAAAAGATTCGTAATATAAAATAGTAGTCCGAAAGCTTTCCCATGATGTACTACATGACGGGCCAAAAATAAGTTTGAAACTTACTCCTCACACGTAGGCTTTCTTTATCTCCCCAGAATACACCCAGAATAAATATTTATCGAGAGACTCCATCAAAAGAAACAAAATGCAAAATAACAATTAGTATGGAAATAACAACGATTAAAAAAAAAAAACATTACCTCATTCCGCAAGCCTCCGCACTCCCCCTGCCCACTCTCAGAAGTGTCTAAAAGTTCAAAAGATCTCAAAGAGAAGAAAAGATCATAATAAGAAAGAATGATCAAATAGCTTTCCAATATGTCTAGCATTGCAGCAAATCTCACCTCGATGATTTCCTACTAAGGTGACTGCGGCATCTCGAGTAACTTGTGGCTTCTTGTGACGACTTAAGGCTTAATGATTTCTTCTTTCGATAATTTTCTATTTCGATGACTGCTGCATATCGAGTTATATGTGACTCCCCGATGAATTCTTTTTCCGATGACGCGGCTCCTCGATTATTCTCATTTCGGCAGTGAAGGTTTTTCGTGAATTATTTATCGAGGAAGCTTTCTGAAGGTTTATCGAGGAATGTGATAAAATGGCATGATAATATAACTAAATGTTTTGAAATGAAGCCTCCATTTTCAAAGTTTCTCGTATTTTAACCCTACCAGGCTGTCCCATATGGTGAACTCTACGATAAATATTATTTATTAAAAAATTTTCAACGAAAGGAGTGGAGAGAGAACGAACAAATTTTTAAATCCTAGTGGTTTCCACAAAATATATTATTTTAGGTGTGGATTTTTTGATCGAGCCCTGAGTTAAGGGTGTTCTTAACTGATCCGCTCAACAAGCTAACACATTTGCAAATTCATTTTTTAACAGAGATGTAAAATTGGAATGCCTGACTATGGAATCGATTTCGAATCGAACTTAATTTTTTATTTTATGATAATTAAATTACCTATCCAGTTTTAAGCTATTTGGACGACGTTACCACCCGTTTTTCTCCTGCTTTTCGACCGGTTTTTCTGCTTTCGTCGGGAAATGAGCTCAAAACCGTCAAATTTGAAGGCTTGTTGTGCAAAATCTATTGTTTTTTTTTTTTGTTTTTGTTTTTTTTTGTTTTTTTTTTTTTTAATGAGTGCAATTAGACATTGTCGGACGTTCCTTTCAGCCCGCACAACTTTGAAGAAAGTCCGTAGTAGTTACAATAATTACAATCAACGTTTAACACACAATACACAAACACACACAACATACGTATACGTTTCGCGAGCACCAGGGCTCGCTTCCTCAGTGTATAAAATTTAAAATATTAAAAACAGAAAAACCCCCATACTGACAGCAAGTCAGAGACCCGCCTGACTTGCTGTCAGAGATGGTCTCTGACTTGCTGTCAGTTGGGGGGTTTTTCTGTTTTTAATATTTTAAATTTTATACACTGAGGAAGCGAGCCCTGGTGCTCGCGAAACGTATACGTATGTTGTGTGTGTTTGTGTATTGTGTGTTAAACGTTGATTGTAATTATTGTAATTTCCACACAAGGTTTTAGCTATTATCCGTAGTAGTTATAGCTGCCACCACCGATATTATTAGGTGGTATTGGTCACCCACTGTGAGGATTGTGTAAATGAACACTGACGCTGTCAATTAACTGAATTAACAGTTTATTTAGAATATATGTACACAATAAACACGCTATTTACAATTATATACAATTACAACTCGGATATAAGTGATCCGGTTCAACATTAAATTAGATACAGTAAAGATTGGCTGTGTACTATTCAAATTACACCTTCGCCCTCATACTCAATACACGTTAGATTAACTTTATCGGAGATCACTTTCGAATCTCCCAACACATGAATACTCGGCCTGCACTTCTCGGCCCAGAGCACTAAACACCAGGACGTCTGTGTCCCTTGCTCTCCAGGTACGCACTGCTTACGCTCTACAACACAGAGCACTCCCCAGGTACGGACCCCAGATACCCACCGCTCCAAACTGAAACAAGACTTGCTCTTCTCAAATCACTGTGTTTCCCCAATATCAACCCCTTTGGAGCTTATTCATTGGACACATTCCACATTCTTTTCTTGATTAGTGACATCTTGCTTGTCAGATCATCATCCACATACCTCGCTGACGGATGAACACGCCTCTCAGCAATCTCCTCTTTTTCCAAACACCACCTGTACAGGATTACCTGTCAATTCTCCCTTCAACAAAGAAAAAATTTCACCTTGAAAATTCTAGTACACAGCCAGTACAATACACACAAGATTAAGTTAGAGAAATAACGGAAATTCCAATCTTCAGCAGGGGTGGTCTCAGAACATGACACCCCCCACCTTAGCGGACAATATGCCTTTTAGGGCCTAATTTTCCCCAAACATATAGTAATATTGCAGAAGAGTTCAATAGTCTCTTTACAGATTTCTTCATTATGCTTATTACATAGGTATTTCCAGGTGTCTGAACATTATCTACTGACATCTCTACTGAACATTGTACTAATATTATTATTACATAAACAATACACATGCTAATACACTATTATAAACACAAAATTTAAAAAATATTTACACATACACACAAAAAAAAATTTAACATGTGATGACATCCCTTTAAGGTTGTCCACTACTTGGTCGTTGATGCTGATGGGCTAATAACTGGTTGTTCTTCCCAGCTTTTTCGATGTAGCCTGGAAATTGCGTCAGCAGGGCCTGACTAATGCAGGGGCATGCGGGGCAATTGCCCCGGGCCCCCCGGCTTGAGGGGGCCCTCCAAGGACAGATGTAAGCTTATAAGTTTTTCATTAAAAGAGTTTCAAATGATAAAAAATGGATAAAAGTGACCAAATTCCTTTTTTTCAGTTTTAAGGAGCTTTCTTCTCCTACCCCCTCTGTTTCTGTGCCCCATGCCTCCTTAAGGTCTCACATTTATCCTTATTCTTTTGAAACCGAAAAAAATTGCGTTCTATAGTTTCTTAAAGTTATCTTTCTTCTGCTATTATATATATCAATGTGAATAGCACTTGAAATTTATGTACACATACCAATATGAAATTTAGTTTTAGTCACTTCAGTATAATTTATGAAAAATTTTTAAATATAAGGGGGCCCCCCTTAATAATGTTTGCCCCAGGGCCCCCCACTCTCTAAGTCGGGCCCTGTGCGTCAGTATTCATATGTTCAGCTCCTGGACGATGAGAAATATTCAGGTTCCAGCGTTGCAAGGCAAGAGCCCATCTAGTGAGTTTGGGGGACCTTGGGGTTGTTTCAGTGAGAAATTTTAATGGATTGTGATCTGTAATGATCTCAATTTGAGATCCATAGGTCCACTTTTCAAACTTCCACAACCCGAAGTGAACTCTCCAAGTCTCTTTCTCTATACTCGGCCAAGCACGCTGAGCCCCTGACAATTTTTGACTGGCAAAAGCTATCGGTTTAAATTGTCCCTTTTCATCTTTTTGAGTTAGACAACATCCTACTACCAGGTCGGAAGCATCTGCGTGGAGCTGATATTCCCGGCCTACGATAGGTTTAGCCAAACTCGTCACTTTACATAACTCATCTTTAAGAGTATTAAATGCTTTTTCTGCCCTTTCATCCCATGGTACAGTATTTTTAACCTTCCCTTTAGTTAATTCGGTTAAAGGTATTGCTATTTCGGCATAATATGGAATATAAGATCGGTAAAATTCCATTAATCCCAAAAGAGATCTAACTTACTTTTTAGTTTTTGGTCTTTTTAAATCCCTTATTGCTCCTATTTTCTCCTCATCAGGGACATGCGTTCCACCCCCAATTACATGACCTAAAAACTTAGTGAATTTCTCTCCAAATTTACATTTATCCAGCCTAATCGTAAAATTTCTATTTTTAAGTTCTTCAATGACGGCCCTAATATGCTCACAATGCTCTTCCCAGATGTCGGAGAAAATGATGACATCATCAATATATGCTTCCGCATACCTCCGATGACCTTGAAGAACCTCATTCTTATTTTTCTGAAACGTAGCAGCCGCCCCTGATAATCCAAAAGGCATAGTACGCCACTGATAAGTTCCGTTATGAGTTGTAAAAGCTGTCAAATGTTTACACTCCTCAGCCATTTTAATCAGCCAATAATCCCTCAATAAATCAATCGATGATAAATATTTAGCCGCCCCTGCGGTATACATGATTTCTTGAGAATCTTTCATCGGAAAGGTTGGAACCTGAGTTACCGAATTTAAAGCTCTATTGTCTATACAGAGTCGCATTATAATTTCAGCATTTGACACCTCGATTAGATTTAATTCTAATAACTCCTGAATCTGCCTATCTACTTCCTCTTTATAAGCTACCGGTACACTATATAACTTTGGCTTTTTCCTTTCCACCCCCTGTTGCATATTTCAGATGTGTATATTGCTGGGACGATTACTGTTTCTAAACCAATAGGAGAGCGTCATTATCACGGTCAAGTACACGCCCACACAGTTTGATCGACAGGAACTCGTGGACAATTGACGGTGCTAATTATAACGATAATCTGTTGCGGATGAAAGTGAGCTGACTGGCTGAATGGTTAGAGCGTCGAGCTTGAAACCGGAGGATATGGGTTCGAGTCCATCGCGGGCCGAGAGTCCGTTGGTGATTTTTTTTTTTAATTATTGGAGGCTGTCTTTTATTAACCCCCTGACTGCCCAGCCAAAGGGTAATATTGTAATGTTGTTTTCTCTGTAATTTATTAAAAATATAAAAAAATATGTTTTTTTCAACCTGATGCAAAATACGTTATTAGTATCGGTGTATAATCTTTGATAGCATCAATCCTAACTTAATTTTTCAGAACTGGGTTTTATTTGTGGAATTTTACTAATTTAAATATTGCTTATGTTGCAGTGAAACCTGCAGCTTAGTGTGTGAAAAAATCAGCCGGCGGCAGTCAGGAGGTTAATAAATAAGACATTTAAAAAAAAAATATTTCAAACCCTTTTAATATTCTAAATATCGTTCCAAAATGATTTATATATATATTAAACAAATGGGAAAAAAGTATTCTGCGAAAATATCCGTATAAGCAAAATTCTTACTTTAATTTTTATTTATTTATTTATTTATTTATTTCAGGATCAGAGGAAGTATAATTTCTAATTGAAGTAAATAAAATTCAGTCATTTTGAAAAAAAAAAAAAAATTCTTTCGTACCTTTAATTTTTAATTACCGAGTACAAATTCAAACAATCCGAGTACATATAAATAATAAACACACACGATCAATTGTCCACGAGTTCCTGTCAATCAAACTGTGTGGGCGTGTACTTGACCGTGATAATGACGGTCTCCTATTGGTTTAGAAACAGTAATCGTCCCAGCAATATACACATCTGAAATATGCCCCCCGGTTTAAGATCAATACGATGTTCCCCTACTTCAGCTGGTTGTACAGGACCCATAAACACCTCTTTATTCTCCCTCAAAATAGACTTTATATCTTTGACTTGACTATTAGATAACCCTTTTATTTCGAACCTCTCTATATCTGGTTCTACTTCTTGATCCCGTTTCAAAATAGGAATTTCCCCAATTTCTCCAAATTCCCCTTCGAAAACAATATTAACTATATTACATTTAGCAATAAATTCTCTTATTTTATTTTGGTGCACATGCTTCCTACTCCCGTCGGCTATCTCAACTATAAACGAATGCTTGTTTCGTTTTTCGACGATGGTTGCCGGCCCTTGCCACCTAGAATATAACTTATTAGTTGAATCGGGGATTAACAGTATTACTTTATCACCTACTTCAAACGTTTTTTCTTTTGACCTTAAGTTATAATAATACGCCATTCTATTTTGTTGCACCTCAGACGATAATTTTGCCTCATTTGCGGCTCTTTCTAAACGTCCCCTTAGTTTTTTCAAATACTCATGAATTGGCGTAGTATCTAACTGCGCCCCCTTATTTTCTCCTGTCCAGGATGACTTGAGAATCGATAAAGGACCCTCCGGCGCTCTACCATATAATAACTGGAAAGGTGCGATTCCCGTCGTAGAATTTGGGACTTCCCTATACGCCCATAATACAAATGGTATTTGTTCATGCCACTTTTTTCCTTGTTCTCTAATAGTATGATGTAACATACGTTTAAGGGTCTGATTAAATCGTTCCACGAGCCCATTAGACTGTGGATACTGTGGGGTCGAAAATCGTGGACTGGCGCCTAACATTTTCTCAAATTCTTTCTTTATATCGGCGGTTAAATTGGTTCCATTATCACAGGCAATTATATTCGGAATTCCTGTCCTCATAAATATTTGAAGTAACGCATCACACGCGGTTTTAGCGGTTAAAATTTTTAAAGGGACCGAATCCGCCCACCTGGTATGCTGATCAATTAAGTTTAGTATATATTGATGCCCTTGTGAACTTTTAGGATCAATAGGCCCAATTAAATCAATATTAACTACCTGAAATGGAAGTTCCGGCCGTGATACTGGGGAAATAGGAGCTCTATCATTCACTTTAACCCCCTCTTGTCATTTGGCACTCTAAACATGACTCACCAGATTGTTTAGTTTCTTTCGCCATCCCCTCCCAATAAAACGAATACCTGATTTTCTGTAAAGTTTTCCTGGCTGCATGATGCCCTCCAAATACTGAACTATGCACTAATTTTAGGATTTCTTCCCTTCTTACTTTGGGTACGACTAAATGCGCTATAGTTTCGCCTAACAATTTCTCTTTATGATATAATATGCCATTTACAATATAATAATCCCATTTTTCCGTTTTAGCTAATTACCAAGCTTTCTCTAACTCTTTACATTCCAATTTGGGATTTCTTAAACATATCTGAATTGCTAACAATATTTTTCTTCAAAGCTATAATATATTATATAATATATTATAACTTTATTATCTTTTTCCACTTCCGTTTTTTCAGTATTCTGAGTTTGGACATTTTCCGACCGCGCTTCTATTGCGTAAATATAACAACTATCGCTACTCATATCTTCCTTTTCACTCGATTTATTAATAATAATTTCTGAATTTTCTAATTCTTGGGACTCTAGCAATGGCTCCACCCGGTTGATAGATGACAACTCATTAATCACTTCGGGATGTAAGTTTACTTGCTCATTAATATTATCGGTGACTGCGCAAAGTACTTCCTGATGAATTATATTTGTTTGTCCAAATTGCGGAATAGCTAACGGTAGTTTAACCAACGGCGATTTAACTGCTTCACCGAATAACCCTTGTAAATAAATACTACCCGCTCCTTTTAATTTCTCTTCCGGTAACAAATCTTTATGAACCACAGTAATTTCACATCCAGAATCAACCAATCCCTTTGCTTTTTGCCCATTTACACTAGCTTCAATTTTCTCAAGTTTATTTAATTTCTCACCAATAACATTAGTTCTCTGTTCGGTCTTTGCCGACATTCTCGCCAGAATAGCTAGGTAACTCTTTGTCTCATTTTACAACAATCTTATGTACACCCGCTTTCGGATCTCGCCCTTTATTACCATTATTATTTCCCTCATTACACACTTTATTACAAAAACGTTGGTAATGACCTCTCAAACCACATTTAAGGTCTAGACACATAGCACTAACTTCTTGCGCTATCTTTGTTCTTTCGTGTCGGCGCTTTTGTTCTTTTAGTGCACTGAATCCGAACTTCAAGAGAGAAATCCAGCTCGAAGTCAGTTGACAGTTTTACGACTGTAGATGTGGGGAGATAAAAGTTCCCCTTCCTTTGTAAATTTGGGAGGGTCAGCCCACAAAAATCATTTAAAGAGATTTTACCCTTGTTTCGTTTGGTCAACAACGATTGATTGATTGCTCCTTTAGTGTAATAAAAACTAGTGCTGTTCGCTCCGAGCCTTAAAGCATTTAGGAGCTGAAGGGATTGAAGCATCACTTGTTTTCTTAAAATCTATTTTCCTGTCCGAAAAAGAATTAGTCTCATTACTCCCGTTTTGCCTCCAATTACTACTAACTTTACTATCCTCCCTCGGTTTCATTTTTTCATTGTTTACATATTTATCTTTGCCTTTAAAACTTTTATACGTAACTGCATAAAACTTGTGTTTAGCATCAAAATAATTGTCACATTCTTCAGCAATTTTAGAAGCTTCTTACCATTTACCCTGGTGAGTTAACCCAAAATATGATGCAGTATCCTCATCTAACGTACTTACTAACTTATCATTAACAATTAACTGGTTGACCTTTTCATAAGAGTCAGCACCTCTAATCTTACAATAATTTTCCCATGTCGCTATTAAACGCGATACAAATAATGCATGAGTTTCGTTCTTGTTTCTCTTAGCCTTCTTAAAATTTTCCCATGTCGCTATTAAACGCGATACAAATAATGCATGAGTTTCGTTCTTGTTTCTCTTAGCCTTCTTAAAATTTTCCAAACATGCCTTCGGTGTCGGTTCATGTTCCCTTAGGACTAACTCCTTTAATTCCTCATAATTCTCCATTTCTTCCGTAGTCGTATAAATTAACAAATTATCCGCCTTATCTCCTAACATATTTAGTAGAATTTCGGCCTGCTGGTTTTCCGGTACATTTTTAGTTTTGAATGCCCTTTCTAAACTGTTGAAAAATAAATTCCATCCTTCAGTCCCTTCCGGTACTTTGATAGATAGAGTTTTCACACTTTTGATCAATTTTTCTATATTACTTTCATTATTACATTCCCTAGAAACATTAGAGTTATTTGCCGATCCTTAAACCCTTAGTCTTTCCATTTATAATTCATGTCCGATCCTTAATTTTTCTCTTTCTAACTTTTCGCGTTCTAATTTTTCCTGTTTTTCTAACTCTTCGCGTTCTATTCGTTCTGCAACAATAGTGTTAGATAATTTCGTAATAATCCCCTCGTCATACCTATCACTGTCCATTATCTTTTTCCTGAGCTGAATTCTGGTATCATCTTCCGTGAATTCAGCACCTAATTCTTCAGCTATCACCTGAAGATCCACCTTATTCAGTTTCAATGAGAAAGCCATACCCTCTCCGATTGTTATTACCACCCTACAATAATATTTATACCTACCAAATTAATATTTCCTAAACTCCTAACTTAGTACTGTTACACCCCACTTATTATACTAATTAATATCCTTCAGATAATCGATGTATTACATTTCTGATTAACCTACTGAATACTCAATATATCTCAACCATTGATATCACACAATCTACTTCCAATAAAACAAAAGGTAAAACAGTAATTCGATTTGGCTACTATGCAATATAGATTCCAATTTATACACTTAGATGATAACATACAATTTACATAATAATATTGATACGATGAAATTGAATAAAAGTATTTATGTCAATCAAAAAATCCACACAAAGTAAAATTGTATAATATGCACATATATATTTCTACAATTATCCTCACTAAAATATTTCCAAATTCAATACTGGTTCTCACACTAACAAATATAATATTTTGATCAAAAGATCATTACTTTTATTTTTCCTTACTATGGCCCTCTTTTGAAACTTTTTTTTTCTTTCACTACTACTGGCCAATTAAAATTCTAAGCAAATGTTGTTATACACTCTTCAAACTTAAACAATATTGCTTCATTTAACTATTACTTTCATAATAATTTAAATTTAAGTAAATTTAATTATTCCTTCCAATTACTATTAACACAATTAGTAAAAAAAGCATATAGAAAGCCAATACTAGCTCAAGTTATTATGACCTTTCCTTAAAACAATAGAAAATATTGTCATTAATACTTTATAGGTAGGAAGTATTGATAAAACACATAAATAATCTAGACACTTTACTTAAATTACTATTAATTATACAACAACAAATTTTAGTTCGAGATGAATTTAGTTCGAGGAAATGATCAAACCACCTTACCTGATACATTATTTGCTGGGGTACTTTTCTATTCACAGGTAGTTCCACGATGTGGCGATAATATGGCACAACACTTAGTTCAGTTCTTTCTAATAAAGATACGTACGACACTTTAGCACACACTCGACGATCCGGCATTACCACGCAAGAATTCCACTGGGTACTCCGGCACTAACACACTGCAACACGGCTCGCTGGTCACTGGTCTCAGGCGATTCTATCCCGACGCTGTCATCAATTTGTCGGACGTTCCTTTCAGCCCGCACAACTTTGAAGAAAGTCCGTGGTAGTTATAGCTGCCACCACCGATATTATTAGGTGATATCGGTCACCCACTCTGAGGATTGTGTAAATGAACACTGAGGCTGTCAACTAACTGAATTAACAGTTTATTTAGAATATATGTACACAATAAACACGCTATTTACAATTATATACAATTACAACTCGGATATAAGTGATCCGGTTCAACATTAAATTAGATACAGTAAAGATTGGCTGTGTACTGTTCAAAATACACCTTCTACCTCACACTCAATACACGTTAGATTAACTTTATCGGAGATCACTTTCGAATCTCCCAACGCATGCATACTCGGCCTGCACTTCTCGGCCCAGAGCACTAAACACCAGGACGTCTGTGTCCCTTGCTCTCCAGGTACGCACTGCTTACGCTCTACAACACAGAGCACACCCCAGATACCCACCGCTCCAAACTGAGACAAGACTTGCTCTTCTCAAATCACTGTGTTTCTCCAATGTCAACCCTCTTTGGAGCTTATTCATTGGACACATTCCACATTCCTTTCTTTATTAGTTACATCTTGCTTGTCAGCTCATCATCCACATACCTCACTGACGGATGAACACGCCTCTCAGCAATCGCCTCTTTTTCCAAACATCACCTGTACAGGATTACCTGTCAATTCTCCCTTGAATCAAAAAAGAATGTCACCTTGAAAATTCTAGTACACAGCCAGTACAATACACACAGGATTAAGTTAGAGAAATAACGGAAATTCCAATCTTCAGCAGAGATCGTCTCAGAACATGACAGACAGTTCCTGAATAACAACACGTGCTATTTTCATGCTTTTTCGAATAAAAATAAATTAAAGCATGCGTCACAAAGTTGCCCTATTTGACTTAAGAACACCATAAAATGTTATTTATCAAATATTAAAAAATTAAAGTGCTACTTGAATGCATTTCGGCACAAAAGTGTGGATTCACAAAAACGGAGGGGAGGGGGGGGGCTAATTATCAATTATTTTTGAATTCATCGTGTGGCATACCATCATGAAGATCTCGGATTACTCTTTCATATTACGATAGTTTCTTTCACCTCCTTCCAAATTTGGTTACCACGGTGAAGGGAAGTTTTCGAACCTTGTTGCGTTTTCAACGTTTTAGATCGAATGTTTTATGGATCCTTTAAGATAATAATATTTATACTCGATGAAATTTAAAAAGCAGGACTTTATAGTCCGGCCTTTCACCACTTTTTGATCTTATGCTCCTCCAGTGCATTTCGCCCCCTTGTGGCAGTTTTCAAAATTTAGCCAACACCGCTCATGTGACACATTGTTGGAAAGGGATGTCATGATTTACTCATGTTGTGCACCCCCCCCCCTTCAGCACTCACACAGACATGGCCCTCACGGGGACACTTTTAAAAATTTAGATGAGACTCCTCGTGACATATTTGTGGTAAGTTCTGAGATCACTTACACGGCATCCCTTCCCCTTACCTTGTTCCTCGCGGAAGGCACATTTCTAAATTTCGCCGAGATCTCTCATGTTACATATTATTGGAAAGGCCTGTGACTCCTTTCTGATATTATACATATCTTGCGGTCTTAATCCCCCGCTTTTCCGATCATGATTTGCCTGTATTACATACGGGGGGGGGGGGGGGGGCATCCATTTTCCAATCGTGATTCTCATAAGTAAATTTTTACTGTAAATTTTGCATAATTTAATCCCAACATTTTCTGATTCAATTAAGCAAGCGTGTATGTTTTGAAAAATCCTTGATATAAGATTAAAAATTCTTACAAACATGAAAAAAATAGCTATTTTTTGCAAGTTTTTTTTTTTTTTTTTTCAAGAATATTTAAATTCGTTCAGAGTAAAAGTACATGTTCCTATTTCCGACTCATATGCACAGTCCACAAACTAAGTTCTTCGAAAGAACTTGCTCATTTCTGTAATTTAATGATCTTAGCATGTCAAACTAGCTTAATTAATCTTTAATTGGAACTTCAGCATAATTAAAAAATTAGTTTTATTAAAGAAATTATTTTTTTATTTTCCTTATTAAGTAAAGAATAATTTCAGTAAAATAATGTGCTAACAGAGTTAGTGGTAATTTTTGTTTTATTTCAGAAATCAGTTTTCGATGTGCAGTGCCATGTCTCCTACCATTTTCCATCATCGCCTGCACAAGGAGAACAGCCAGTTGCAAGATTAAAGGTAAGTAATAACAATTCGTTTAACCTCTTATTAAGACTGCTCACAATTGCTCTACTTTACAACCTATAAAGTTTTGTAATATTTATAAATTTATTTTTTAACAGTCAGTGGTGAAGGAGCAATGAAAATTCGTAATATGAATAAATGGTCACAGAATTTACCACCAATATACCACAAGACCAGCAAATATACCATAAGATAAATTTAGAAAAGTTTCTCCGCGTGGGCAAATTGGGGGGGGGGTGCGGCAAGTATATAAAATAAAACAGCACTTACAAAGCTTCCTAATGATATATCAGGAGAGGAGTGTCAACAAAAGATAGAAAAGTAAATCGATAGAATTCCAACAAATGCGCCTCACGGAATACACCCTTACCTCCTACTCTGATATATCCCTAGCGTAGATAATCGGATGGCACAAATAAACCTACTCTATGAAATTTTCATAGATTAGAAATTAAATATCAGAGGTCTCCGTAAAAAAATCCGATTTAAAATGATAAAAATGCTACGTTTTCAAAAAAGTTTGAAAAGTGCCTGTATCGGGGGTCAAACTGGAGAAGGAAAAGAAAGGTTCATAATATTTAGTAGTCCGAAAACTTTCATGTTATGTACCACATGACGGGTCCAAAATAAGTTTGAAACTTATTCCTCACCCGTGGGCTTTCTTTTTCTTCCCAGAATACAACCGGAAATCACGCAGCCTCCCCCACTTTAAAATTTTTATATTTAATAAATAATATTCATCGGATATCTCTGTGAAAAAACCAAATGTAAAATAACATTTATTTTGATATAACAACGATTTAAAAAAAATCATCCCCTCATCCCTCAAGCCACAGCGCACTCTCTTAAAATTTAACTCCAAGATAAGAAAGCTTCATAGCGGCTCCTCGATGATTCTCATTTCGGCAGAGAAGGTTTTACGAGAATTTCTAGAATTACTACGCCAAGGTAAAACTGGGATATTGTGGTCTGCCAAAAACTTTGTAACGCCTCTAGCTTTATGACAAGCCGTTGAATCATGCATAAATATGAACTCTTCACCTCCGGGGAACGATTCTTCAATTTGCAGCAGAAGCCAAATTTCCAGAATTTTCCTGTACTGGTTTGCCTCATAGTTCCCTGGATAATATGGAGGCTTCCAACTCCTTTAGCACTTACGGCATGCCACACTTATTTTATCAGGGAGTTTAACATTCTTCACGATGCAGTCAGGGCAGTATTTTTTCCCTGAGCGTCACCTGACAAAGCTGCTTTTATCGGCTAAAGCCTCAAAAATTGCTTCATCTGAGAAACACACTTGAAAAAAAAAATTAAATATGTTAATAATTTTGAAATAAATGATTTTAAATGATATAAATAATACTTATCTTAACAACTTACCTCACTTCAGTCATCAACTGTCTTCTGGCGGTGTTCACTAGCCTAGGAAAGGCGTTTCTTCTTCATTTCTTTTGTCAACCATGGTTTCTTGGCCAGACAATAACCTGTCAACCCTTTCTCCGTTAAGGCCCCTGTCCTCGCTCGAGGAAACGCTCGCGAGCTAATGCTATTCCTATGGGGAAGCATTTTTCTAATAACTCTTTCGCATTTTGACATTTTTGAATAATTTTTTTTGCATTGGATAGCTGAAATGCATGCCAACAGCGCACCTTATTTACTTTTTCTATTTTGGTTGCAGATATTTTTTTAAAAAGCACTTTCAGTTTCGAAACCGGTTTTGAAAGTGAAACTAACGTTGTAAAAAATATCTGCAACCAAAATAGAAAAAGTAAAAAAGGTGCGCTGTTGGCATGCACCTCAGCTATCCAATGCAAAAAAAAAAAAAAAAAATATTCAAAAATGTCAAAATGCGAAAGAGTTATTAGAAAAATGCTTCCCGATAGGAATAGCATTAGCTCGCGAGCATTTCCTCGAGCGAGTGCACAGTTCTCTTAGAAACTGACACTTCAGATTCTTCTAAGCTTTGAGTAAGGATTCCTACATTTTTCTTTCTGTTTCCCAGATTTTCCTATATGCACATGGAGTTGTTAAGTATTTTCTTCCACTTTTACATTTTCATTTGGACGAAAGTGGCTACTTTTTGTCCAGATTTATTTTTATCCTGTTTACTACTGACTGGAAACTCCAGTAAGTTCTGCTATCTTTATTTGGGAATGACTTGTATGCATAAGAAGGGTTTTTACTTCAATTTTTTTCCTAGGGAACAAATCTACCCCTCGAACCATACTGAAATAAAAAAAATGAAAAATAAATTCAAATCGTGAATAATTTAACATAAACAAATATTTAATCAATAAAAGAAAGATAATATTCACATATGAATTTAACTTGAATTATAGCGATATTGACAACGGTAAAATGCATTCCTGCAACTTTGAATCTCTTAGAGGTGCAGTCAAGTGCACCCTTATATAAAACTGGCAAAAATATGACTGTCCCTAACAATTTGGCAACCCACTGTAAATGATGTAAAATGAAGCTCTCCTTTTCAAAGTTTCTCGTATTTTAGCTCTATCAAGCTGTCACATATGAGGAACTCTACGATAAGTAATATTTATTTAAAAAAAAAAAAAAAAAAAAAAAAAAAATATTCAACGAGAGGGAAGGAGAGGGGATGAACAAATTTTTAAATCCTAGCGATTTCTAGAATATCTATTATTTTAGGTGGAGTTGTTTGATCGAGCTCTTCGGTAAATATTATGCATCAAATATTAAAAAATTAAAGTGCTAATTGCATGCATCGATCGTCTTCCGAAACAACTTTTCTTACTTCATCAAGCGCAATATACACGTGCTTCTAATTTGAAAGCAAGATCAAGACTCTTTCAGCAAGAAAGGCGGACTTTTAAGAAACAAGCATTTCATTATTTCTTTTTTTTAGAGTAGAAGTACGTGTTCTTATTTCCAACTGATGAACACAGAATAAGTTCTTCGAAACAACTGGTTCCTTTCTGTAATTTTATGATCTTAGCATGTCAAACTAGCTTATTTAATCTTTAATTGGGATTTCAGCATAATAAAAAAAATATTTTTATAAAAGAAATCATTTTTTATTTTTATTTTTCTTACTAAATAAAGAATCGTTTCGGTAAAATAATACACTGGTATACTTCGGTAATAACTACACTGTTATTTTTGTTTTATTTCAGATTTTAAAACGCCCTCCAACGGTGGCAACAGATCAACCCAGCACCAGTAAAAAGGTAAGAAGTAACAATATGCTAAACCTCTTATTAAGACTGTTCACAATTGCTCTACTCAACAACCTCAAAACGTTTTAACTTAGTATTTATAAGTGAATTTTTTAACGGAAAGTGCTGGAAGAGCAATGAAAGTGCACAATATGAATAAATGGTCATAGAATTGTACAACAGTATACCACAAGACGGGTGTCGGTTAAATTAAGAAAAGTTTCCCCGCGTGGGCAAATTTTGGGGAGGTGCGCAGGAGGTATATAAAATAAAATAGCACTGAAAAAGCTTTCTTATATCACGATAGGAGTGTCAGTAAATGATAGAAAAGTGCCCGCAAAGAGTTCCAACTATTGTGCTTCCTGGAATATACCCTACTTACTACTAACTACTCTTTGAAATTTTCATAGATTATAAATTATATATCGGAGGTCTTCATAAAAAAATCCGATCTAAAATGATCCCACTGCAAGGGGGGAAATTGGGGAATGGAGAAGAAAAGGTTCATAATATGAAATAGTATTCTGAAAACTTTCCGAAGGTATATCCCATGACGTGTCCAAAATAAGTTTGAAACTTACACCTCACCCGTGGCCTTTCTCTTTCTTCCCAGAATACACCCGGAAACCACGCTCCGACCCCCCCCCCACTTTAAATTTTTTATTATTTAATAAATTGTATTTATCGGGGGACTCCATCAAACAACCACACGTAAAATAACATTTATTGTGGAAATAACAACGATTAAAAAAAAAAAAAATCATCGCCTCATCTCTCAAAGTACGTCCTCCACCCTGCCCACTCTCTTAAAAACCCAACTCCAAGAGAAGAAAGGTTCATATGATAGAATGGTCAATTAGTTTTTCAATATTTCTAGCATTGCATCAAATCTAACTCGATGATTTCTTTTAACGATTACTGCGGCATCTCGAGTGACTTGTGGCTTCTTGTGACGAGTTGGGAGTTAATAATTTCCTCTTTCGATGATTTTTCATTTCGATGAATGCTGCATATCGAGCGACTTGTGATTTCCCTATAAAATCGTTCTCGATGACGCGGCTCCTCGATGATTCACATTTTGGCAGAGAAGAGATGTGAGAAAGTTTTTCGAGAATTATTTACCGAGGAAGCTTTCTGATGGGTTGTCGAGGAACGAGACAGAAAATGTGGCATGAGAATATGACTGAGGAATGTGAAATGAAGCCCTCATTTTCAAAGTTTCTCATATTTTAGCCCTACCAAGCTGTCACATATTTGGAACCCTACGATAGATATTATTTATTTAAAAAATTTTCAACGAGAAAAAGGGAGAGGTGACGAAAAAGTTTTTAAATCCTAGCAATCTCTACGATACATATTATTTTAGTTGTGGTATTGTAATCGAGCCCTCCGTTAAATATTATTTATCAAATATTTTAAAAAATGTGTGACCTGCATAAACTTTGATACGAAAGTGTGGACCCACAAAGGTGGAAGGAAGGGGGGATTATCAAATTTTTTTTATCCCATCAGATGGCATATCATCGTGAAAATCTCGGATTACTCTTTCTTAATATGATACTTTCGTTTTCCCCCTTCTCACTTTGGTTACCATGGTGAGGGCAAGTTTTCTAACCTCGTTGTGTTTTAATCCTTTTAGATCGAATGTTTTTATGGAGCCCTCAAGGAAATAATATTTATTCTCGATGAAATTTAGAAAAGCAAGACTTTATACACTGTAAAAAATTTTCCCGTTAAAAAACGGAAATAGTACTGGTAATCTAGACGCCAGTACTACTTCCGTTTTTTAACGGAAAAAAATTTCCGTAAATTCCAGAAATAGTTCCGTTTTTTCACAAAATATTTCCGTTTTTTTTTTTTATTTTTTCCTTATGTAAAAATTTTCGTTTGAAAAGTTAAAAGAATTTTTCAAGGATTAACTAACATCTTTGTGATTTTTATTCTTTACTTTTCAAAGACACGTTAATATCAGGGACACATTATATACAATTAATTTAAACAACAGTGAAGAAATGTTACATACCTTCCATGGGGTTCGAACCCGGGACCTCTCGTGTCGTAGCTTGCAGTGTAATACCGTTACACCAGAATTATTCAAACGACCCTTTCAAATATCTTTAGTTATTTCGGATACATTTCGTAAAGTAAAATTAAGATTATAAACGCAGGTTTTTTTTTTTTTTTTTTTTTGGGTAGAGATAATATTTTTCGATTGAATGGATAATTCTAAATGTTTTACAGATTTTCTTTGCATAATTTTGAATACTTAGCTTATTAATTTTGGCTTTATATATATAAAAATTAGTTTTTAAAATATTACATGCATGAAAGAATTTATTAAGAGTTTTGTTTCCTTCTTTTTGGAAAAGTTTTAAAATTCTATTGTAATATTATTGATATTTATTTATTTATTTAAAAAAATACTAACATGCTAAAAGAAAGAAAAAAAACGTGCATTTTAACAAATTATTTTATGACGATCGAAGGTAAACTCAATAAAGATAATTACAATGGGTTATAGAAAAAAAAATCAGTTATTGATTTTTTATAACGTATGTAATCCCCAAAATTACCTTTCTTAATTTCCATAATTTCTTTCCATAGTTTCGATTTTCTTTATATAATTTCGAATATTTAGCTTATATGTATAAAAATTAGTCTTTAAAATATTACATGCATGAAAGAATTTATTAAGAGTTTTGTTTCCTTCTTTTTGGAAAAGTTTTAAAATTCTGTTGTAATATTATTGATATTTATTTATTTATTTTAAAAAATACTAACATACTAAAAGAAAGAAAAAAAACGTGCATTTTAACAAATTATTTTATGACGATCAAAGGTAAACTCAATAAAGATAATTACAATGGGTTATAAAAAAAATTTCAGTTATTGATTTTTAACTTACGTAATCGCCAAAATTATAAGAATTTCGGTAATATATTTCGATATATTTTTAATTTTGTGTGCGAATTTCTTAATTTGAACAAATTAAAATATATATATATTAAAATTAAAAGAAGAATTTTTTTCCACTTTTTTCAAAATATCCAACGCACTTAATATATATATATATATATATATATATATATATATATGATAAAAATACATTAAAAATTATTTTAAAATCACAATCAACTTTCCCTTTCAGCTATTTCAAACTTAAAAACAATTAATTTTTTTAATTTTTTTATTGTTATTTTCTTAATATTTAAAAAATAAGTTAGCCTTTTATTATTAAAACAGAATGAAATTGAGAAATAGTCTAGCAAATTGTTTAAAAAACATCAACTCAGTATAAGGTTTTTAATTTTGCTGGTAGATGGCACCACTAAACTCTACTGTTTTCGGAAAATCGACAAAAATAACCGAACTCTTCCGTTATTTAACGGGATTAGTGATCCCGAAATGTCAAATACGGAAATTCTTCTGTTTTTTTTTTCGGAAAAATGAAACTATTCCGTAATTTTGAGGGAAAAGTTTGTGTATATTAACGGATATTTTTTACAGTGTAGTCCGGTCTTTGACCACCTATTGGTCTTATGCACCTCCGGTTTACTTCCCCTTCTTCGTCCCCTTTGTGGCAGTTTTGAAAATTTAGTCGACCCCGCTCATGTGACATATTGTTGTAAAGGGCTGTGACCACTTTCTCATTTTTACACTCAACTAACTATTACAGTTAAAATAAATTAAAAACGAAAACAAATAGTCCTTCCGGCAGTGCCGCGAGGAAGAGGTAGCTTTCATATACTTATATATTTATTTATTTATTTTAAATTAAGTTATATTATTCAAAAATACTAAGCTCAAATTAGTAGAACCTGATTATGAGCTTGGTCGAAATCTTAATTCAGGTGCACATGCACAGTCATATTGAAGTCGATTAATATATATATGCGATAACTCAGCCATTTTTTAAAATACAGACGAAACAAAAAATGATCTGGAATCTTTGTAACAAGATCAAATGCATAAAAGAAAAATCTTTTTTAATTTCTCACTTTCTTGTACCTAACTTTAAATTTTAAAATTTATAAAAAATTTTAAATGGCCGCCATTTTGAAATAAGATGGCGGATGGAACTGAGTATCAAACTCGATTCAGACCTCAGTATATACTATGTACACAGCAAGTTACATCCAAATCGATTCATAAATACGCATGTTATCACGTGACAAAAATCAGATCGTTTGAAAATGTCAGCCATAAGAAAAATTCAAAGTGCTATAACTCAATCATTTTTTAAGATATAGACAAAATAAGAAGTGTTCTGGAATCGTTGTTTTAAGTTCTAACACGTAAAAGAAAAATATTTTTCAACTTTTAATTTTTTCGCATTTAATTTTAAATTTTAAATTTTTTTAAATTTTTTAAATGGCTGCCATTTTGAAACAAAATGGCGGATGATGCTGGCCAACGAACTCGATTGAGACATTTGTACGTACTATGTACATACCAAGTTTCATTCAAGTCCTTTCATAAATACGCGTGTTATCACGTGACAAAAATCAGATCGTTTCAAAATGTCAGCCATAAGAAAAATTCAAAATGCTATAACTCAATCATTTTTTAAGATATAGACAAAGTAAAAAGTGTTCTGGAATTATTGTTTTACGTTCTAACATGTAAAAGAAGAATATTTTTCAACTTTAAATTTTTTCGCATTTAACTTAAGTCTTAATTTTTTTTAAAAAATTTAAAATGGCCGCCATTTTGAAACAAAATGGCGGATGATGCTGGCCAACTAACTCGGTCGAGACATTTGTATTTACTATGTATATACCAAGTTTCATTCAAATCGGTTTATAAATACATTAGTTATCGCATGACAAAAATCAGATATATATATATGTGTGTGTGTATGGTTATATATACAGGGTGTCCCTAAACAAATGGTATATACGCTAGGGGTGATAGAACACATCAAGACGAGTAATAGTAAATAGGAAACCAAGGGTCCCAAACGTTTTCCAAAGGAGATAGCCGCCATTAAAGTTTGGGGTCCAAAATTTCAAATACACATAAAAAACGGAAAAATTGATCGATTGATTTGCGGTTTTCACCAAAATTATTCTTTATGTTGGTATTTTCTTGAAAATAAATTATAAAGATAATTTTCGAAAAATGCCGATAGATGGCGCTTTAGACTTTGAAGTAATGAAAAACTATTTTTTGCCGTGATTTTTTGCATCTCATTAAATGGTTTCGTGAGTTTAGACTTAAACTTAAATTTTGAGCTCAAAATCTGAATAGTTGGAAGCGGTTAAGTAGCACAAACTTAACTGTGTTCAGAGGGTTTAAATTTCAAATGATTATAACAAACGGAAAAATTGGTCGATTGATTTGCGGGTTTCACTAAAACTATTCTTTATGTCGGTATTTTATTGAAAATGAATTATAAAGATAAATTTCAAAAAATGCCGATAGAGGGCTCTGTAGACTTTGGATTAACGAAATGATCCCTCCTAATACTATTTTTTGCCGTTGTTTTTTGCACCTCATTAAATGCTTTCGTAGGCTTATATTTGAACTTTAATTTTGAGCTCAAAATCTCAATAGTTGGGAGTGGTTAAGTAGCACAAACTGAACTGTGTTCAGAGGGTTTAAATTTCAAACGAAACGGAAAACTATAAAAAAAACGGAAAAATTAGTCGATTCGTTTGCGGTTTTTGCTAAAACTACTCATTAAATCAGTGTTTTCTTGAAAATAAATTTTAAAGATAAATTTCACAAATGCCGATAGAGGGCGCCTTAGACATTGGAGTAGCGTACAACTATTTTTAACCGTTATTTTTTAAAATCTCATTAAATGCTTTAAATTTTAAATGCTTAGATTTAAGTTTTGAGATCAAATTCTGAGTCGTTGCAAGCGTTTAAGTAGCGCAAAAATGAACTGTGTTCGAGAGGGGGGGGGGGGTATAATTTCAACTCCTGAACACACTTCAGTTTGCGCTTCTTAAACCCTCCCAACGATTCAGAATTTCAGTTCAAAATTAAGTTTAAATCTAAGATTTCGAAAACATTTAACAAGTTTTGGAAAGCATTTAATTACATACAAAATATAACCGTTAAAATTTGTTATTGGTTACTCTGAAGTGTAAGGCGCCCTCTAACGGATTTTTTTTAAATTTATCTTTAAAATTCATTTTAAAGAAGATAATGACTTAAAGAATAGTTTTATTTAAACCGCAAACGAATTGACCATTTTTTCCATTTTTTATTATCATTTGAAATTTGAAATCTCTAAACACAGTTCAGTTTGTGCTACTTAAACACTCCCAAGTATTCAGATTTTGAGCTCAAAATTCAGGTTTAAGCCTAAGTTTACGAAAACATTTAATCAGATGCAAAAAATAACGTAAAAAGTAGTTCTTCGTTACTCCAAAGTTTAAAGCGCCCTCTATGGGCATTTTTTTGAAATTTATCTTTATAATTCATTTTCAATAAAATACTGACATAAAGAATAATTTTAGTGAAAACCGCAAATCAATCGACCAATTTTTCCGTTTGTTATAATCATTTGAAATTTAAACCCTCTGAACACAGTTAAGTTTGTGCTACTTAACCGCTTCCAACTATTCAGATTTTGAGCTCAAAATTTAAGTTTAAGTCTAAGCTTACGAAACCATTTAATGAGATGCAAAAAAATCACGGCAAAAAATAGTTTTTCATTACTTCAAAGTCTAAAGCGCCATCTATCGGCATTTTTCGAAATTTATCTTTATAATTTATTTTCAAGAAAATACCAACATAAAGAATAATTTTAGTGAAAACCGCAAATCAATCGACCAATTTTTCCGTTTTTTATATGTATTTGAAATTTTGGACCCCAAACTTTAATGGCGGCTATCTCCTTCAGAAAACGTTTGGGACCCTTGGTTTCCTATTTACTATTAGTCGTCTTGATGTGTTCTATCACCCCCTAGCGTATATACCATTTGTTTAGGGACACCCTGTATATATATATATATATATATATATACACTATATTGCCATTGATTATTGGACACTTGCGATTTTAGACATTTTACTAAATATCTAGAAAACTACATGAGGAATCATCTCGAAACTCTTAGTGTATAAATATAATAGTATACGCCATAGATCGCCGTGAATATTTTTTACCGAAACTCCATAGGGGACCGTCAACAAATTAAAAAAGAATGAATATCTTTTGAATAACCCTGTCAAAACTAATGTAGCAAAAGAACTCAAACTCTAGATTATGATTGAATGCCTTATTGTAATAAGCCTTGTTCATTTTTATGCAAATAGCATGCATACTCGCAGAGTAATTAAGGTTTTTATAAAAATTGTCCCAAATTTTCCCAAGTTTTTTCCTTATAATTTTCAGAGTTCTTAATATAAAATAATATATTTTTCAGAAAATATGACAAACAACATTGCACACAGTACCTTGTAATCAGAATTAAAAAATAATGAAAATTTTGTACAAAATGAGTAGGTTTACTAAATAATTTTTACTGCGCATGCGTCAACGATATCAAAATTTCATTTGCATATTATGTTAGTTAAATGTATAGAGCAACTTTTGTGAAAGTCACAAAATCATAACTTGAAAATTCTGAAAATAATCGTCAATTGAATTAGTTGAAAATCCGTTATTCTCAAAAAGAAGCAAAAAACAAGAGGGGTTGTATCCATATATTCATTGATAAGTGTCAATATAGAATACACAATACGGGATGTACTACTACATTTGGATAAAATCCCTCATTTTTTTGCTTCATTTTGGAAACAACGGATTTGGTCCTTTTTCTATAGACGAAAACTTTCAAAATTTTCAAGCTATGATTTTGAGACTTTTACAAAAGTTGCTCTATACATTTAGCTAACATAATATGCAAATGAAATTTTGATATCTTTGACGCATGCGCAGTAAAAAATTATTTAGTAAACCTACTCATTTTTAATACAATTTTTATTATTTTTTAATTCTGATTACAGAGTACTGTGTGCAATGTTGTTTGTCCTATTTTCTGAAAAAAATATTATTTTATATTAAGAACTCTGAAAATTGTAAGGAAAAAACTTGAAAAAATTTGGGACCATTTTTATAAAAACCTTAATTACTCTGCGAGTATGCATGCTATTTGCATAAAAATGAACACAGCGTATTACAATAAGGCATTCAATCATAATCTAGAGTTTGAGCATTTTTGCTTTATTAGTTTTTACAGGGTTATTCAAAAGATATTGTAAGGATTTAACAATTTGGCTAATTACTGCTAGACAATGCACTGCTACATCGAAGTCTGGCGATTGTGAAAACGTGAATTGTGTATGCACTTAAAAGGATTAAGGTCCTTTTTTCCCTGTAGACAGCAAGTCTAGCGCGGCCTTTTTTATGTGACGTTAGCATATTAGTTACGGCTACCGTTGACTAATCACCAGACCACCCTGAGAACTAAAAATCGGTTGAAATAGTTTCACTAGGTCCAGACGGACGATGGCAACCTGGCGCCGAGGCGTATCCCAGCTGAGCCAATAATTTTGATCTGGGAGGAGCCCGAAGGAGAGGAGGCTCTCTTGATGAGGATGAGAAGGGAGTTAGAGATGACTCTCGAGGATGCAGCTCGCTGTAGAAAGGCGTGTGGACTATTTTATCATAAAGAACCCTAAGTTCGTAGAACTGTATTTTATTTTATCAGATCTTGAATAAAAGTTATTTAAGATGAAAAGGATTTGCATCACTTCATCGCTACCAAAATAATTACTAAACAGTATATAGAAATGCAAAATCCTCACAGTGGTGGCAGCGGTGGGATTATGAAAAATAGCCACTGAAGCCCAGACGCAGCGGACGATGATGAAAATCGCTAGTGGAGCCCGGACGCAGGCGACGTGACTGAGAGTTAGGAGAGTCAGACGTACAGCGGGGACCGGAACGAAAGAGCCCAGACGCAAGTGACGTGACTCAGAGCCGAGGACTCCAGACGTGCAGCGGGGACTTGAAGGAAATTAGCCCAGACGCAAGCGACGTGACTCAGAGCCGAGGACTCCAGACGTACAGCGGGGACCGGAACGAAAGAGCCCAGACGCAAGTGACGTGACTCAGAGCCGAGGACTCCAGACGTGCAGCGGGGACTTGAAGGAAATTAGCCCAGACGCAAGCGACGTGACTCAGAGCCGAGGACTCCAGACGTGCAGCGGGGACTTGAAGGAAATTAGCCCAGACGCAAGCGACGTGACCCAGAGCCGAGGAGAGGTCGGACGTGCAGCCGGAGACCTGAGACGAAAAAGAATCAACAGACGTAGCTTGGAGCCCGAGATAATCCAGAAAAGGACGCCCGGGGAAAGTGGACAGTGGATTACCCTAAGTGTGGAAGCTGTGGACATCCGAAAAAGGAATACAGGTCAGTGCTCTTTAATTGTTCATTGCAGAGGTTTTCACTGTAGGTTGTGTGTTCGTTCAAAAAAAAAATCATCGGCAGTTATCTATGATTATTCAAAATTGAATTAAATTAAATTTGCAAAGTTTAAAATTAAAAAGTTTAAGTAGGGTACAAATTGGCATGCAGTAATTTGAATAACTAATTATTTATAGGAAATGCATTTTAATAATTTTGAATAAATATAATTCTGTGATTTAGGATTTAAATCTTTATGTGTAGTAAAAGTTTAAATATTATACTAGAGTTTTGCGATTAACTAAAGAAATTTCTATCTCTTATTTGCATATTAATCAAAATTAATATTTTTTAAGAATCAGTTGATTGTTTAACATTGGGTTCGGTAAAGTGCTTTAGAAATATTTTCCTGTTTGAGTAATGATAAGTGCTATTTAGCATATTGTTGAGTATTTGTATTGTATTTTCATAGTGTATTTTGTATTGTGATTGACATGTCGCGTATTATGATTGTGAATATTTACATTACGGGAAATAATTGAGAGGCATCCATTTACGGAGTGAACCTAGTATAGATTGTTTTTTTTTTTTCATAATCACGCACCGTTCAGAATGACGTGGTCAGGAAAGAGAAAATGTGATTTAAAGGTATTAGCTGTTGAATTTGGCGCAAATGTAGAGGATTCGGATAATATTCCTAAAATCATAAAAAAACTAATTGAAGCACCTGATTATGATGAGACTTTGGCATTAGCCCAGCTAAAAATTATTGAAAAGGATAGGCTAGACAGGGAAAATGAAGAAAGGGCTGAGAGAGAATTACTGAAAGTTTATGAGAGGGAACAAAAGACTAAAGCGTTGGAAAGGGAGCATGAATTAGCGAAACTAAGGTTAGAACGGGAGACGGATACAATTAGTTTGGCCTCTAATCAGAGCGAGAGAGAACCAAAAATATCTTTAAAGTCTGTTCTACCAAAATTTGATTCAGAGAACTCCGAGATTTCCATTTATTTAAATTTGTTTGAAAGACAAGCACGCAAAGCTCAAATTGATAAAAATCAGTGGGTTACTCATTTGTTAGGACTATTGCCTACCGATTTAGGGGAATTGATACTACGCGAATCTCCCTCTGATTCAGATGATTTCGACCACATTAAAAAAATGCTTCTCGAAAGATTTCAACTTTCAGCAGAAGACTTTCGGCTAAAATTCGTAAATTCTAAAAAGCCCGAGAACAAAACATGGAAAGATTTCGTGTACGAAGCTTCCAATTTCTTTGACCAATGGTTAAGTGGTTTAGAAATAACGACATTCGAACAACTCAGAGATTTGATAATCACTGATCAACTGAAACGGAAAATTAACCCGGAAGCGAAGCAACATTTTATTGATGTTTGGAGCGCGATAATTACACCATTTGAGTTAGCTAAAAAGTTAGACGCGTACGAGGTGGCGAGGAAAAATATTAGGCGGGAAGGATCCCCTAAAATTCATAGCGCCGCTAAACCTTTTGAGCGTAATAAGTCGAAAACCGAAACTAGAACGGATGAGACCAAAATAAATTGGAGGGATAAAGAAAACTCTAAAAATCGAAATGAGATATTCGATAAGAGAAAAGAAATTACTTGTTTTAATTGTAAGAAATCAGGTCACTATAAAATTAATTGTACGGAATCAAAAACTGAAAATACTGAAACAGTTTATCATATCGCGGGTCTACGAAATTTGGAAGAAGATTTTAGTCCCTATGTCAGTCGAGGGAAAATCAATGGGAAAGAGATGAAAATTTTACGCGATACAGGATCTACTTTTGACCTAATTTCTGCTCACGATGTAAATAAGGACCAATTTACTAAAGAAAGGGTTTGGCTAAAACAAGCCTTAGACAACAAACTTCGTTGTTTACCAGTGGTAAATGTTGAAATTAGGCTAAGTGACGGCAGCTTCATACGCACTAAAGCGGCTGCAGTTGATAAAGAAACGGATATGATCCATTATTTATTAGGAAACAAAACCCAAGCGTTAATTGATAAACAGAGGGCAAGCGCGAAATTAGAAGGACATATCATTCCGAAATCATGCGTATTTTCGAATACCGAAACTAGCAACGAACGTGAGAAGAGAAAATCTCAATCGTTAGACAAGCGAACCGGTTCCAAGTTCTCCGCAGTAGAGGGAATTGTCAGCGCTGAGGGAGGAAGAGCGTCCCCCCATTTCGACCCCCCTGTGTCGGGAGGAACGATACACCAGAGCGCCAAGATAGTCAGTCCGAAGGAGGGAATTTTCTCGCAGAGCGAAAGAGAAGGTTTAGGAGGAATGATGGCCTGGGGCAATCGGAACGCCGCTAGTGTTTTTAAACCGAAAGCGAAAGTAAAATGTACTAACCTTGAACCTGACGAGAAAATATCGCTCATTGGAGAAAAGGGAGAAATAGGGGATAATTATTTTTGGCCAAATGCCGAAAAAGAGCGGAAAGAATTATACGAACGATGGAAGAAAGGTGAGATTTCCGAAAATACGGTAATCGAATGTGCCTTTGATTTGATGAACCGCATGAAAGGTCATCAGGGATTAGTAGGGAAAACGATGACAAAGGCGTCTGAGGATAAGACGGAGCAAAATGATGTAGGTACGGTGGAGAAAAAATTAACCGAGACGGATAATGTCACTAGTCGGTCGAACCGCAGAGAGCTTTCCCAAAACAATAAGGAAAATTTTCTTAAAATGCGTGTTCCAAGAGAGTCAGAAGTTCACTTCTTGGGTAAAAAGGCATCGAAATCTGATGTAACGAGGGATGATTTCGCTACTAGATCTTTAATCCGTATCCCGAAAGAAGTTGACTCGGAAAAAAGAGAATCAAATGATAACAAAGTGGTGAGGCTCCGCCCGAGTCGGAATTCGCAGAGGCGTAAGGAAAATTTGAAAGTTAAGGTTACGAAGGGAAAATCAGCGCTGCATAAGATTAATGAATTGAGACGAAGGCTAGGTGACAGAGGTCATAACTCAACGGGAGTTAAAACCCGAAATAAAACGGAATTCTCCTCGCCGGAATGTAAGGCAAAATTTAGTCGTTCGAAATTGATGCCCGATCTTATCCAAAATTATGCTTCGGCAATAAAATCTGAGACGCCCGATTTTGAGGAAAAAAATCGGAAAACTAAACTTAATTGGAATCCAGAAAGGGAGGAAACCTTCCTCACATCGAAAGAGGTGAACGAAAATCCGATCTGGGAGATGCCGAATTACGCGAAGAAATTCGAAAATAATTCGAGCTTATCATCACTCTTTCAGGAAAAAGGTTGTAAGGGGAAAGTTACACATTAATGTTTGAGTAGAGAAGAATGAATGTGAGCTGTGGATAATATTTGTATATAAATTCTTAATTAGCTTGCATTCAAATTATTTCTATATTATATTATTAATTAAAATGTGTATCTGGATTATAAAAATGTTGTATTGTAATAAATTGTGTGTTTTATCTTACAAGTTAAATTAATAAAATTAACTGGTGCTAACCTCTGTAGTGAATTCAGTTAAGAGTAACTGTACCTCGACGTAAGATTTTCCACATGTGAAAAATCTCTGTCACAGGAGGGGATGGTTGTAAGGATTTAACAATTTGGCTAATTACTGCTAGACAATGCACTGCTACATCGAAGTCTGGCGATTGTGAAAACGTGAATTGTGTATGCACTTAAAAGGATTAAGGTCCTTTTTTCCCTGTAGACAGCAAGTCTAGCGCGGCCTTTTTTATGTGACGTTAGCATATTAGTTACGGCTACCGTTGACTAATCACCAGACCACCCTGAGAACTAAAAATCGGTTGAAATAGTTTCACTAGGTCCAGACGGACGATGGCAACCTGGCGCCGAGGCGTATCCCAGCTGAGCCAATAATTTTGATCTGGGAGGAGCCCGAAGGAGAGGAGGCTCTCTTGATGAGGATGAGAAGGGAGTTAGAGATGACTCTCGAGGATGCAGCTCGCTGTAGAAAGGCGTGTGGACTATTTTATCATAAAGAACCCTAAGTTCGTAGAACTGTATTTTATTTTATCAGATCTTGAATAAAAGTTATTTAAGATGAAAAGGATTTGCATCACTTCATCGCTACCAAAATAATTACTAAACAGTATATAGAAATGCAAAATCCTCACAATATTCATTCTTTTTTAATTTGTTGACGGTCCCCTATGGAGTTTCGGTAAAAAATATTCACGGCGATCTATGGCGTATACTATTATATTTATACACTAAGAGTTTCGAGATGATTCCTCATGTATTTTTCTAGATATTTAGTAAAATGTCTAAAATCGCAAGTGTCCAATAATCAATGGCAATATAGTGTATATATATATATATATATATATATATATATATATATATATATATATATATAAAACCATATATATATATATATATATATATAACCATATATATATATATATATATAACCATATATATATATACACTATATTGCCATTGATTATGGGACACTTGCGATTTTAGACATTTTACTAAATATCTAGAAAAATACATGAGGAATCATCTCGAAACTCTTAGTGTATAAATATAATAGTATAAGTCATACATCTCCGTGAAGATTTTTTCCCAAAACTCCAAAGGGGACCGTCAACAAATTAAAAAAGAATGAATATCTTTTGAATAACCCTGTCAAAACTAATGTAGCAAAAGCGCTCAAACTCTAGATTGTGATTGAATGCCTTATTGTAATAAGCCTTGTTCATTTTTATGCAAATAGCATGCATACTCGCAGAGTAATTAAGGTTTTTATAAAAATGATCCCAAATTTTTCCAAGTTTTTTCCTTATAATTTTCAGAGTTCTTAATAAAAAATATTATTTTTTTCAGAAAATATGACAAACAACATTGCACACAGTGCCCTGTAATCAGAATTAAAAAATAATGAAAATTGTATAAAAAATGAGTTGGTTTACTAAATAATTTTTTACTGCGCATGCGTCAACGATGTCAAAATTTCATTTACATATTATGTTAGCTAAATGTATAGAGCAACTTTTGTGAAAGTCATAAAATCATAACTTGAAAATGCTGACAATAATCGTCAATTGAATAAGTCGAAAATCCGTTATTCTCAAAATGAAGCAAAAACAAGAAGGGTTGTATCCATATATTCATTGATTAGTGTCAATATAGAATACACAATATGGGATATACTACTGCATTTGGATAAAATCCCTCATTTTTTTGCTTCATTTTGGAAACAACGGATTTTGTCCTTTCTCTATGGACGATTACTTTCAGAATTTTCAAGCTGTGATTTTGAGACTTTTACAAAAGTTGCTCTATACATTTAGCTAACATAATATGCAAATGAAATTTTGATATCTTTGACGCATGCGCAGTAAAAAATTATGTAGTAAACCTACTCATTTTTCATACATTTTTTATTATTTTTTAATTCTGATTACAGGATACTGTGTACAATGTTGTTTGTCATATTTTCTGAAAAAAATATTATTTTATATTAAGAACTCTGAAAATTATAAAGGAAAAACTTGGAAAAATTTGGGACCATTTTTATAAAAACCTTAATTACTCTGCGAGTGTGCATGCTATTTGCATAATTATGAACACAGTGTATTACAATAAGGCATTCAATCATAATCTAGAGTTTGAGCGCTTTTGCTACATTAGTTTTGACAGGGTTATTCAAAAGATATTCATTCTTTTTTAATTCGTTGACGGTCCCCTATGGCGTTTCGGTAAAAAATCTTCACGGAGATGTATGACGTATACTATTATATTTATATACTAAGAGTTTCGAGATGATTCCTCATGTAGTTTTCTAGATATTTAGTAAAATGTCTAAAATCGCAAGTGTCCCATAATCAATGGCAATATAGTGTATATATATATATATATATATATATATATATATATATATATGTCAACATTTGAACGGAGGGTGGTTTTGGGGTCTGGGGGTCATGATCGGTGAAAATATACCAAAATTTTCCGGAAGTGCTTTCCTCCGGACGGCTGCAATAGGTAGCTTTTTACTTTTTGTAATGAAAGCTACCTAAAATGGGTGGAAAAAGAAAAAAGATTTTAACTTCGTCAAAAGTCCTCCAAGTTATCTGTGAATTATACCTCTGGAGATGCCTTGCCAGGTGAAGGTCTCGTCATTTGATCAAGGTTCTAAATTACGAGATCAAAATGAGTAGCCATTTGCAATACAAAGAACAGGATATAACGTTAAGAAACCGACAAACAAAGTATGCTAGACTGAGAAGCATGTACTGCAGATGTGATGACGCGCGAAGCGAAGGAAAAAGTTTTCAGTTTGGTCAGCCGCCCCCAATACCAGGTATCTAACCCGTTAAGCTGAGGTAACTCGGCAGGTAGGGGCCTAGTCATCGGTTAGAAAGAAAGAAAACTAACAAATCCTATTAAATTTATTTTACTGTGGCTGAATAAAATCTAATACTTTTATACGGACTGAAAAAACAATTTAAACAAAAATAGGAATTGAAGAAAAAGCCTCAAATCCATACTGCTTATGTTATGACTCATTTTAAAAATCATTTTTCATTTTAAACGCATTCAAATGACACGTCGTTTTATTTAGGAACTATATAATGAGACTTATTGGTCAGTTTTCCGATAAAGGCACAATATATTTCAAAAAAATATGCCAAACTGGGTTTTTGAACAGAATTTCCCGAAGCGATCGTGATTGAAACATTGAAGAAGTATTCAAATAAAAAATTGCTTTTTTTTCTGACTCATTTTTAAATCCACTTTTTCTCTCAAACGCATCCAATTGATAGTTTTTCTTATTTAGTAACTGTACAATGTGCCATATTGGTCAGCTTTTTGACTGAGACAAAATATATTTAAAAAAAAAAAAAAAAAAAAAAAAAAAAAAAAAAAAAAAAAAAAGCTCATCCAAGATGAACGTGTTTTCAACCGGACATTTTATTTAACGGAAAATTTCAAAATGGAATCGAAAGAGAACTTTATAGAAGGAAGACACATTTTCTTACTCACATTAAACGGTTTTAACATGCAAATTAGATCAGCCTTTGGAATAATTAAGAGATGTTGGTATCTATGTAGAAATTTTATTTACAATTCTTTAGCTTATTTATTTAACTTATTTCGATGTGGTATATATTAAACTTATTTTAGAAAAACATTGCTGGTTCAAATCGTTTTTTTTCTTTTTTTTTGTGGGGGGGGGGGAGGGAAGCGGTTAACATGATTGGTTTTGAGGATCTAGTGTTAAGAAAGAGCTATACTAAATAACAATATATGATACGATTTAGCCTTCACATCTGTTTGATTATTTATGGTATATGAAAGATTCCATACGAAATGAACAAATCAGTTGTTGCTAGAACTTCGCGGATTTTAATGGAATTCACTATATAATAGTAGATCAAATCAATCGTTCACTTTTATTTATGAGTTTATGCAAATTAATAGATTTTAGAATTTTTTTTTTTATTATTTAAGTATGAAAATTTACTTTAAAAGTTGATATAAAATCGAGGTTTTGGCTGCATACATGAAATTTTAATCTTGATTATTAGCTTAACCCTTTAATTCCCATGATAGAACACGTTCTAGAAATTATGTAGTTTAGAAAATCACATTTTACACCAGAAAAATTCAATGGCTAATTTCGTTTTATTTAAATATGGAATGTTCCGTTATTAATTAAAGCAAATATTGCTGTTTTAATTTTCTGGTGGGAATTAAGATATGCGAATTAAAGTATCTCAAAATATCTCGGGCGGTTTGGAATCCAGAGGGTTAAATACTAGTGATTATTATTAGTTTAGATTAAAATACTTTTAAAGGTATATTGCATAGCTGTATCTTAAATATGAACTGAATCTGGGCATCAGATTTTATCAAAATCTGTTACCGAGGGCCCACATTTCTTTATTTTTTTTGGGGGGGGGAGGGGGTTATTTTGTATGAAAGGACACAAAACACATAAATATTTTTCTAGTTTATACAGCTATACACATACACAACCCTACCTCTATAGTTTTTTTTTTTTTATAAAGTCTTATTATTCCTTTAGCAATGATTTTTTTTAATAATGCAGTTAATAATTCTTTTTTTTTCTTTTTCTTTGTACGGAATTCACTGAGCGCAAGTAATTTTCGCACTTCACCGTTTATTAAACATAAAATTGTTAAAAAATTAATAGACTTTACAATTTATTTCTCTCACTTAGTTTTTACTTACTCTTGCACTAAATATGAAGAAAAAGGGATTCATATAACATTTAAAATAATCTGAAGGAAATTTTAAAGACAATATTGCCAAAAAATTCTTAAAATTTACAAATTAGTTAATGCCCTTAGTTTTTACTTATTCTCATACTAAATGTGGAAAAAAGGAGGACTCATAGAACATAATGTTAAACATATTAAATAAGTTGCAGGCAATTTTAAAAAAACGTGCTAAAAAATTATTAAAAGTTACAAATTATTTGCCATGCGCATAATTCTCTTATCAATTGTGTAAAAAAAAAAAAAAAAAATGGTCTTTATAACTATATTCTACCAAAACACACACGTTTATTTATTTTTTTTTTCAAGAACAAAAGTAATGAAAAGTTATATTTTCTAAATTATTTAAGTATCTCTTTTTTATTCAGCTGTCAATTGCAAATACAGATACACACACACACATCTATACTATGTGGCCAAAGGTAACCAACCACTCGCGATTTTAGACGTTTTGTTAAATATCTAAAAAAATACACGATAAATTTATCCTGAAACTCTAAATGTGCAACCATAATTGTACAGGACTTGCATTTCCGTGGAGATTTTTTCCCGAAAGCCTTCAGGGGACCGTCAACAAATTTAAAAAGAATGATTATCTTTTGTATAAAACTAAAACTAAACTCTGTGGCATTACAGTCCATGGAGGATCAGCGCTAACAGTGCCCATCCCTGTTTACTAGATCTTGGGCCCCGAGGTGCTACGCTGCATATGTACCGGCCAAGTGGTCAGCCTAACGCGAGACCTTCGGTGTATCGTTCCCAAACAAGTTTAGTACTCATTTTATCGAACTCAAAAGGATGAAAGGCTGAGAGCACCGTGTCCAATAAGGAGACGAACTTTCGATCTGCGGCACAGCAGCCACAAGATCTGATTACTAAACAGCTAGGCTTTATCTTTTGTATAACCCTGTCAAAACAAGATTATGATTATGTGGCTTATTGTAATAAACTGCATTTTTATGAGGATAGCATGTATACTCGTAGTTAAATTAAGGTTTTTACGAAACAGTCTAAAACTTTGCCGTGTTATTTTGCTAATAATTTGAAGAATTCTTAATATAAAAAGATGTTCGTTTTGGAAAATGTGACAATCAATATTGTACGTAATGCCCTGTAGTCAGAGTTAAAAATTTAAAAAAAAAAAATGCATGAAAAATGAGCAAGTATGCTAAATAATATCTCGCTGTGTTTGCGGGAATGTAATCAAAATATAATTTGCATAATGTATTTGTATGGAGCAACTTTTGAATAGAAAGAATAAAAAATATAGCTTGAAAATTCTGAAAATTCTTATGAATAGAATAAAATCATATCCTTTGTTTCAAAAATCAATAAAAAAAGTTAGGCGTTACATTCATATATCCATTGATTAGTTTCAGTATAGAATACACAATATTGCACGTACTACTATATTTTGATATTACCCCTCATTTAGGTAGCTTTCATTACAAAAAGTAAAAAGCTACCTATTGCAGCCGTCCGGAGGAAAGCACTTCCAAAAAATTTTGGTATATTTTCACCGATCATGACCCCCAGACCCATAACCACCCTCTGTTCAAATGTTGACATATATATATATATATATATATATATATATATATATATATATATATATCGGATTATCTGATTTTTGTCATGCGATAACTAAAGTATTTATGAACCGATTTGAATGAAACTTAGTATGTACATAGTACATACAAATATCTAGACCGAGTTCGTTGGCCAGCATCATCCGCCATCTTGTTTCAAAATGGCAGCCATTTATAATTTTTTTAAAAAATTAAAAATTAATGCGAAAAAATTAAAAGTTGAAAAATATTTTTATGTTATGTGTTAGATCCTAAAACACCTATTCTTGAACACTTTTTACTTTGTTTACACTATATCTTAAAAAATGATTGAGTTATAGCACTTTGAATTTTTCTTATGACTGACATTTTGAAACGATCTGATTTTGTCACGTGATAACACTCGTATTTATAAATCGATTTGGATGTAATTTGGTGTGTACATAGCACTTAATAAGGCCTGAACAGAGTTCGTTAACCAGTTTCATCCGCCATCTTCTTTAAAAATTGCGGCCATTTAAATTTTAAAAAAAAATTAAAATTTGAAATTAGGTACAAAAAAGTGAGAAATTTAAAAAGATTTTTCTTTTATGCATTTGACCTTGATACAAAGGTTTCAAAGCATTTTTGTTTCGTCTGTATCTTAAAAAATGTCTGAGTTATAGTACTTTTAATTTTTAGTGTTGCTCACATTTTTTGAAATGATCTGGTTTTCGTCACGTGATAACACGCGTATTTATACACTGATTTGGATGAAACTTGGTGCGTAGATAGGACATACTGATGTCTGGACCGAATTTGTTGGCCAATTCCAACCGCCGTCTTGTTTCAAAATGACGGAATATTATTATTTTTTTTACTTTAACTTTAAAATTAGGTGCAAAAAAGTAAGAAATGGAAAAAGATTTTTCTTTTGTGTTTTGACCTTGATACAAAGATTCCAGAGCATTTTTTGTTTCATTTATATCTTGAAAAATGGCTGAGTTTTAGCACTTTCAATTTCCAGTGAGATTGACATTTTGAAACGGTCTGAAATTTGTCACAATACGCATATTTATAGACTGATTTCAATATAACTCTGTGTGTTTATGGTACATACCAATGTCTTGACCGAGTTCACGTGCCAACTTTATCGCCATCTTGTTTCAAAATTGCGGCCATTTAAATTTATCAAAAATCTTTTAAATGTATAGTGATGTATAAACAAAAAATTAGAAATTGAAAAAAGGTTCTTTCTAAAGTGTTTGATCTTAATAATGAATTGAGGAGTATTTATTGCTTTGTCTTTACCTTGAAAAACGCTTGGGATATAGCAGTTTGAATTTCTAATGTGGGTGACATTTTTTTTTTTTTTTTTTTTTTTTTTTAAAGTCAATTTGCTGGGACAGCACTCGTATATATTAATCGATTTCGATGTGAGTGTGCATGTTCACATGAATTAAGATTTCGATCAAGCTCATTGGTTTTTTTTATCCATCATTCTGCTTTAAAATGGATATCGTGGAATTTGGCGACCCTATAAATCGCTTAAAATAAAACCTGGTTGAATAAAAGATGACTATTTTCTAAAAATTCCTATTAATATTCAGTATTGACAAAAACTAGTATTCAATCTTACATAATCGTGTTCCACTATTTTGAGCTTCGTATATTTGATTTATATAACTGAATTTAAAATAAATAAATAAGTATATGAAAGCTACCTCTTCCTCCCGGCATTGCCGGAAGGACTTTTTTTGTTTTATTTTGGGAACAACGGATTTTAAGCTTATGATATGGACGATAATATTTAGAATGTTCAATCTATGTTTTTGAAATTTTCACAAAAGTTGCTCTAAATATTTATATAATATGATATGTAAATAAAATTTTGATAGCAATTATGCATGCGCAGTGAAAAATTATTTAATAAACCAACTAATTTTTCATGCAATTTTATTTTATAATTATGATTACAGGCTATTGTGCATAATGTTGTTTCTCATATTCTCTAAAAAGATCATTATTTTCTTTAAAGAACTCTGCAAAGTGTAAGCAAAAAACTTGGTAAAATTTTCAACTGTTTTTTATAAAAACCTTAATTTCTTCACGAGTATACATGCTGTCCTCATAAAAATAAAAATGAATACAGTTTATTACAATAATCCACGTAATCATAATCTACATTTTGAACGAATTTGCAACATTAGTTTTGACAGGGTTAACCAAAAGATATTCCTTTTTTTTTCCATTTGTTGACGGTCCCCAATGGAGTTTCGGGGAAAAAATCTTCAACATAATATTTTACCAGAACTATTGTGTTTAAATACATAGAATTTCAGAATATATCCTCATGAATTTTTCTAGACATTTAACAAAATGTCTGAAATCGTAAGTGGCCAGTCACCTTATGCCGTATAGTGTATACATAATATAAATTTGAGATATATTAAATTTTCAAAACAGAAAACAGTCATATTAATTTTACTGAAATCATAATCAATGCACTTGCGTCAAAATTGCGTTTTGAACCGAATTTCCGCACGAAAGAAAACTGCTGCCAGTAATTGTCTGTAGATTGACGATTATCCGTTTATTTTTTTCTCCGTCAAAAGAGGTAAAATATCCGTCATTTGAAAAAAATTCTTGAAAAAATCAATCCCGCACGGCTGAGGATCGAACTCACGATCCCAGCATTGGCAGACGAACGCGCTACCTCGACGCTACCGTTGTACGTTAATGAAGTGCTTTAAAGTAGAACCATTCATTTCATATGGGTGTGATTGGTCTATTTCGTTACAAAGCTTTTAATTTTGTAGTTATTTTCGGAAAGATTTCATCTTTCATGAAACTGTGGCTGTTTTTTTTTTTTTTTTTTTTTTTTACGTTTAGTATTAATATACTATAAAAATGTAAATTTTAAATATATTACGTAGATTGCTAAAGAAAAAGTTTGGGTATTATATTTTTATTAGATAAGATTTTTTTTGAATAATATAATTTTTTTCATTTTATTTTTTAATTAAAATATCTTTTAAATGTGTTCACTTAAAGTATATTTTAAATGCGAATATTTATTATATAAATAACTTAGTATATTCAACTTTATTTAACTTATCCAACTTTGGATAACAAATTGTGAGAACTTTTGAATGAATAAAGAAAGTAATTGTTATTTATTTTTAAATTCGAAAACATTTTTGCCTTTTTAAAACTAAATTAGACATAATTTGTTTATTTTGTTTTTCATTTTAAAAATAAATTCGAATTCATTAGTAACAGACCTAATAAGCATGCGTGCTAGAAATAAACAGAATCTCTCCCTCATTTTTCGACGCTCGGAATGAATTCACAGACCCAATACGCATGCGTGCTAGAAATAAACAGAATCTCTCCCTCATTTTTCGACGCTCGGAATGAATTCACAGATCAAATACGTTTTCTGGGAGTACGGAAATTATTTGTGAAAAAATGAGGATAACTTAGTGTATATTGACGAATTTTTCTGACAGTGTAGGGGGCGTTGAAGCTAGGAAAAGTAAATTGTTCATATGACCTGCGCAAGGCATTGCTATACCGAATGCAAAATATGCAACGTAATTTGCAATATTACAAATTTAATTATTATTATTGCATTTATTGTCTTTCTTTTTCTGCAAGCTGTTTCTTTATAGCCAAAATCATAGACTTTTCATACAAATTTAAAAATAATTTATTTTTATCTGTATAAATGTAACCGTGATTTTCAAATTCGCCCACACTTAATCAATCATTCTGAATCGAGTACTTTCTTTAGGAAAGAATAAGGGAGTTTTACTGATAAGAGTTGTATTGCTTTTTCACTTGGTATAGTATTGAAAATAATGTCAATTTCAGAATTTTATCAGATGTTTATTTTTTGTAATTTATTTTAAAATATGATAATTATTATTTTATTTATATTATTTACATATTTTTAAATGTTATAAATTATTATACATTATATTATTAATATTTTACATATTTGATATTTTTTTATATTATTTTTTGTATGTATATGATGGTCTCAGAAGTCAGGGGGATACAAGTGACAAATTTTAGATTTGGATTAAATTGAGTTCAAAGTTGAACTTCAGTATTAATAGAGTTAGTTTAAATGTGAAACTGTAGCTAATTTTGCAGTGGTCTTTGAACTTTTATTTCAATAACGTTGGAAGGAAAGTAATATACAATAGTTTTTAAATTTTAAGTAGAGATTAAAGAAGTTAAGCATTTAAATAGTTCTAAGAGCATAATTAGTTTACATCTAGAACGTGGCATATAATAAGAAAATCACGTATATTCCTTTAGCTCCAAACAAACAGCCTTATTTCCAAATAGTCTGTGTTTGTATTATATCAGTCACTTATACCCCTTGGCTTCTGGAGTCCTGATATATATAATTTTTTACATGGATTATTACTTAAATTACATCTATTTATATTAAATTACATTCTGTTTACCAATTTATCAAATCATATTGCTAGATGTCCAACAGCCAAATCCAAATTATTAATTCAAACGTGTAAGAAAAATCATCTATTAAGCATAGATTATGAAACATTTACCAACTCATCCTGAAACCTTAAAATACTTCGTTATTTAGGGAAACAAGTTGTAACCGTCTATAGTAAAATATATATGTAAATACTTTTGCACAACCCTGTATTTCATTTGTTGGTTGAGATACATACTATATAGAGGGAAAATTTAGAAAGAAAATGAACGATAGGTTAAAATTTCTCTTTAGCAATTTATACTAATAGATGGAAACATAGTTGAATAGTCTTGTTCAGCCCTGTATTTTACCTGGTACCCTTATTACATGCCTGTATTTATTTCAAATTAAAACACTCTTAAAACTATTTGAATGACATTTCCAGAAATTTTTAATTCATAGGCGACCATGTATCCAATTCTCTGCGTGACCTTGTATATCATTTTATCAATATTCTACAAACATTTCTTAGTAAACTGATTGCAAATCAGCATGAATATTCATAAATTCATATTTAAAAATTCACAGCAATTTTTAAAACCACCCTTAAGTAAATTACGCTCATATTCAGTAACCTTTGCAAATTCTTTGGTGTTGTCCGGTATATTAACTATAGCATTTATACACACCATATAATATGTATAAATTTAATGAAACTTAAAAGTTCATATCATAGATAAAAATGCATGTCATCCATCCATCAGCCATCGTGGATAATATACAGTTCTTCGGATAGAATATACTATTTGAAATTTTTTTGCGTCCTTGTAAATGCTATGCACGTCGTATTATGCTTGAAATAACTCATATTAAGGCTCAGCGATATATATAAATTACTTTATGCATGAAGTAGCTTAACATAATTAAAATATACTAGATAATGCCCGTCAATATTTGACGGTAAATAACTTGAATGTTTCATCAGAAAAATTCTTGAATTTTTAAAGACGATAAATGTTCTAATCTATTCGATGAAGTAAAATAGTTTTAAGTTTATAATTTACAACTAATTATGTTTGTATTTTATCAGACATTTAACTAAAAATACTGTGTAAGGTATTTATTTTTGGTTACTATGGCCTATTTTCTTTCTGACCTCCCCCCTCTCAAATAACAATATTTACGCGACCTTTCAAAGCTGCCATGACTTTTATTTTTATCTGTCTCATTCTTTAAATCTTAAATTTGAAAATTGATGCAGCTAACAATTTATAATATAATTTTTTTATTTTTTGAATTGTGTTATACATCTTTTCAAATATTAAATCTGGGGTTTCAATGTTATTTATTTTATAGCTGTTATACTAATAAATATTTTTATTTCTTTCCTTTTTCTTTATGAAAGACAAATTTTTCTTTCTTACAGACCTTTATATTTTTCATAATGGTAGAAAAAAATGTAACACAAATTGTAGATCAGTTCAATTTATGTAATTGATAATTGCACGTAAAATATTTTAGGTTAAGTATTTTAAATATAAAATAATTATTTTTTCAAGATATTGTTCAGTGTTAAATTTTGTTCAATTATAAAGCATTCAAACAATAATAATAATAAAAATCCTAAAACTTTTCTTATTAATAAAATATGTTATTATTGAAATGAATTATCGACAAAAATTCTACACAAATCATTTTGCCGGGCTTGGATTCGAACCTGCACACTCTACAAAAACTCAAAGCTTAAAACAGGTACATTACCCTACTACGCAACCATGCACACTGAGAAATTTTCTATAATGGAGAAGTTCTAGAATCAGTTGGCGCATGCGCAATTGTCAGGATTTTGGATTTTGATTTTACAGAAGCTGTTTTGTGTTTTAATGTTTATAATAACTTACTGTATTTTATTTATTTATTTTGATATATTGATATCAGCTACAACTTAAAATGCTAACAATTCCAATCTTCGCGCTTAATGGCAATTTATAAGAAGGATTACCAGTCGTAAATTTTAACCTCCGATCAATCTGAGCATATTTGTGTGAGTTAGAGCGCGGACAGACGGCCAGATAATCCGAAAGCATAAACACTTTTCAACTGCGTTGGAAAGTGATGAAAAAATAATATCGCTTAACAATCCGACATGGTGAGAAGACAACATTTCAATGAGAGATAAAAATTTAAAATACAAGAAATTTGACTTACAAATGGAGAATATGCGAAGATGGAATATATTTTAAATTTACTAAATAGTTTTTATGAACCATATATTATACACTTACATTCGGATAACTTTCTACAAATCAATTATAAATACATTTGTCTTCAAATGTGCTTAAAAATGAAGTTCGTACAACTTACTTGGTTTTGGTTATTGTCAAATTTAGCTGAGTAGATCGAGTACGGAGTAATGCTTGCACTTCGGTATGGTTCTTATTAACATTGTGTGGTTTAAAAATTGGTACATTAATATTTTTGTCTTGCCATCAAGATTTTCCATGTAAATTTCTGAAAGAAATTCATACATTATTTGATTAATTTAAATGCTTTTTAAATTGTTTTTAGCATGATTTCTTGAAATTTTTAATAGTGCGAAATTACATTTTAATGTATGCAATCTCAAAAGAGAATGTAATTATTTGTTTTTTATGTCGTATTTTTTCTCTTTAATTTAATTACACCAATTTTTAAAAGCTTAGCTTATATTCACTTGAAATGTTCTTGCATTGTAAACGAAACTGAAAAATTATTGTTGGCGTTATTATAAACCTACGATATTATACATCTCTGCTTTTGGGTTTCAGTGTTTCATGTCTCGCTTCTCGCCATTTTTGATACCATATATTCGGTCTAACACTTTCTTCCGACATCTTATCTAATTAAGAAAGTTACATTTTTGCAATGAATTTATTTGTGATTGATTAGCACTTTTTTGGAAGTATTAGGATGTGTAAATAATAATGATGGGAGTTTCTGTTATTGTACTTTCCAACCAATTTATTTTAGATGGTTTGAAACAGTTTTAGAGGATTCTCCACCTTCTGCAGTAAGCTACGGGCTCTGGTACGTGAAATAACTTCAATTTATGCTTTTGATTTTTCATTGCGAAAGACAAAATGTCACCCGCGACCTTCTCCATACACAAAACTCTTATTGCCACCCCGAAATACTTAAAACAATGTTAAAGTGGACGTTCACAAATTGTAATTGTTGTGAAAGGTAATGTTGAAACTAGATTTTTTTACAGGTGAGATTTCTGCAGCTTTGGAAGAGACAATTTGGAGTCCCGTTGTAGGCTGGTAGCACTTTTAGACCATCAATAAATATAAAATTTCAAATCTTCCGATTAAAACTTTAAACATCTTGAAAAGTGGATCAAGGACTTCATTTCTGTATGTATCTGCATCCCCAGTTGTACTGATAAAAATATGTTGGTCAGTACGGTCGTTCAAAATAATGCTCACTCATACCATGATTCCACGATCGTTGTATTCGATGCCTTTCACGGATGTTTGCGCGTGTTTTTCCTCTCCATATGTGCATATACCATATGGTAACATGTCTGTAATAACTCTCCGAACAAAATCAAGATTCTTCGGTAAAGAGAATTCATTTTCGATCCGAAATACTCCAATGACGATGATATCCCTTTAACTAAGCGCATTTCGCTACTTGAGTTAGCGGAGCATAAATCACGATCTTCGTTGCATGCAGCCCTTTTGCAACCTCTTACTCACAATATTATATGTAAATAGTCTGGAAAAAATAATTGGTGCAGTGAACTCCCTTGTAACATGAACTGATATCAGTTGCCTGTTTCTTTTAGCAATCGTGTCCAAACAACTGTCCTGAAACTCTATTTTGGCGCGTTTTTTACCTTAATCTTACTGTCTGTGCACATTGCCAGTGTCTTTAAACCATTTTCATATTCTTGACGTGACGCTTTTAGCTATTTTTAAGTCTTTACAGACTACTGAGAGTGTCTGTCCTGCTTCCATTCTCCCTATCGCACTTCATTTCTCAAAGTCTATCATGTGTGACCTACATGACATATTCCATCTACCGCATCCAAAATATTTCCCTAACCACATGTACAATCCTTGAAATTAAATTTCAAATCCCGCCCCGTGCTTTTCTTTTTATGCTTGATCCGTAAGAACGGATTGAAAAAATTCCATATTTTTTTGTAGCAACGGTTAATACTATTAGACTACGTGATAACTTTGACATTGGGTTACTAAGCACTCACCTCTCAACGAAGTTCCCTTAATAGAACATAGAACGAAATAGAACATGAAGATCGTTTTTATACTTGTTCCTTTAACGAGCGTGCTTTGAAAATGGTAACAAATAAACAGTCCAAATAAAAAGTTACTTTTATAATTGCAGGCAGCAGATTTAAAGTTATTAGTAATATTCCTCATTATAAACTCAAACTCTAAAACAAAAGAGCTTATGACCACTTTCTCAAGTTTACTTCTCCATTTCACTTCCCCCTCCCCGCCTTGCAATCATGAGTTTGCAGTGCCACGTACTTCCATCCATATTCCAATCGTGATTTATTATTCTCACCAGTTAATTCGTACTGTAAAATTTGCCTTATTTAATTCAAGCATGTTTCTAATTCAATAAAGAAAAAAAAATCTGTTTAAAAAAAACGGTGATAAAAGATTAAAAAATCTATAAAAGACTTGAAATAAATAGGCTATACTTCTAAGCTATTTCAAAAATTTTGATCAGTTCAGTGGTTAATATAATACTGGTAGTAAATTTCATTTGCGGTAATGGAGCTCCGATCGTCCATAGCAACAATAATTTTTAATACATATTAATTGCAGGCGCAAGATCTGCCTCAGGAGCAGGCGAATCCACAAGAGCAGAGCGAGGATACGATTGCGTCAAAGGATCTGCTTCAGGATCAGGTATGTAAACATGTTGTTGATAATTTTTTTAATTTAATTACAAGTTCTAAAACAGTCAACCAATTCGATAGACTAAATTGCGCAAAAAATATCTTACTTAAAAAAATAAATTTTCAATTCTTGCCTTTTTTAATATACTACTGTCTAAGTTTAATGAGAAATTATCAATGCAGCCATTTCCGGTGCTGTTTACAACAAAGTTTAAACAGCATCAACTCATGTCAAGGACTAATCGAATCTGAAGATTGATGGAAATCCGTGAATTCGTTCTTGAGATAGTGCTGTTGCGGAAATCTTTAAAAAATTGCAGCATACATACGAACAGTGTCTGTAAAAAATATTTAGACCGTAAAATATAAATCAAACGTAATTTCACATTGTAACAAATATATGACCAAATCGTAAAAAAAAAGGATCTTGTTCGTATAATAACACAACTGTTAATGGATTACACTGTAAATGAATGAACAATGCCCGTAAAATTAGAAGTCAGCTTAATATGTCCATATTAATTATGTTAAGTATTAAAACCAGTAAAATTATAAATTGTTTTAAAAATGTTAGGTAAGTATAATTGTGTGTAAAACTAAACGTTGTTTTGGAAATGTTAAATATGTATAATTTGTATGTAAATTTGTAAATTTAAGACTTCAGACATAATTACTTTTTTATGGATTCATTTTAAGATAAAAAAGACGGGTGCATCAACCACAGTATTGCCTATAAGGAGAATTTTTTTTATTCTAATTGCTACCACTGTTTTCGAATAGCAATATTTCCTTAGGTCAAAAGTGTAACCCTAAATCCCGCTATATTAAGCCCAAACACAACCACGTCCTTTCGCAAAAAAGAAAAAACTTTTAATAATACAATTTTTAATTCATAATACCATGAAATTTTATATTAGAATGCTTAAATGTAAGCAGATCATTTTCATTTAGAGAAAAAATGCACGGCTAATCTCAAAAAATTCAATCCTTGTTCCAAGTGATAGTTTTGTTTGGGCCTAATGAGGACATAAAAATTTCAGAGATAACGCACATCTCATTACAAGCCAATTTTAGGGCATACTGCACCTCCATCTATCTTTTCCCTCAATGACGAATAACAAACACACGCAATTTTATTAAATTATGTGAATCGACCAAAATAAAAGACAAGTTGGAAATTGCACGTAAATCGTAGCAAATGAGATGCGTTTGTACGATAACGAAGTTTTAAAAATATTCAGATCTTGCTGTTATAATTGACAGTACTTCGGATACAGTATATATTGTTTGAAATCTTTTTCGCGTTCCTGTAAATATTAAGTAACTTTTATTACACCTTCGCAACGTATATCATATTCATAAAATGTGAAATAGTTTAATATAATTAACACCAAACAATGTTCTCCCTATACCATTATGCAATGGAATACTTTTGTGTGGCCTTGTAAATCAATAACAAATGTTCCTTGCACCACAGTTCGGGCAAAATGTTTATTATAATATGTACTTAATAGATTCATATCAACTTTATTATGTTCGAATGAATGTGACACAATTAAAATGCATTCCTCATTGACCGTAATGTAAGGGAATAGTTTTGATTGTCCCTTTAATTGATCTATGCATCCGATTTTCATAAAATTTAAAATGACTAGACAAAATTATGTAATAAGTACATATTTTAAATTCAAACGATTAAAATGCATTTCAAACTTTTTTCCCATTGCCCATAATGTAACGGAATACTTTTGATTGTCCCTGTAATTGATCTATGCATCCGATTTTCATAAAATGTGAAATGTCTCGACAAAATTATGTAATATTTTTATATTTTAAATTTCAAACGATTTGGTTGGGTAGTTTTTGCGTTGTTATATGCTGACGGACAGACGGGCGGACGGACTGACTGAACGACAACTGTAGGTGCTACGTATTTACATAATTACGAACGCACCTAAAAAGTAAAAACGGAGGGATGTTGAGAAGGACTTCAGCTATCCAAAGAAAAAAAATATTTAAAAAGGTCGAAATGCATCCGAGATATTAGAAAATAACCTCCTCATAGGAATATTATTAGCTGGCGAAGGTCTTTGCCGGTTGGACAATAGCCCAGAGTTTGTCCGCGAGTGAAGAAGGAATTTCACCAAATATTTAAGTTAACTTTTCGTTAAAAAATCACGTGATTTTGATACGAAATCGTTATCAAACGTTGCATGAACGTGCAAAAAGAATTGTGTTGAATTACTTTTATTTCTATTTTTGTAACAACTGCATTTTTCGAAACAGCTTCCTTCGCCCGTTAATAAAAAGGTTACCCGTTTAATTGGATATATTCCGTCATTCTTTATCTTAAAAATTCAGTTGGACGCCTGTTTCGGCAATATTCTGAAAAACACCGCAAAATCGAACTTTTTCAAAAAAAAAAAAAAAAAAAAAAATGTTTTAAAAAAGTCAATGGTATTATTTGATTTAGAATGTGATGCTCCAAAATAAAAACAAGAAATGTAAGAATATAATTTCAATTTTTCCGTATTTTGAACGTTTTTGTTGTAGTGCGTTTTGAAAAATGACAGAAAAAGACATTTTCTGTTTTCTCAGCCATGGAACGGGGTTCAAGAGAACGAAATTTTGTAATAAAATAAGGCCTTTTGATTCTTCGATTAAATTATTGCCTGTATTTATTATGAAGAAAAAAATCTGAATCTAAGAAGCAGGAGTGTAGTCGCAACAAACTTTTCTACCAAAAATTGAACCGACTTCAAAAACTACTGCAAAGTGAAAAATAATTTTTTTACATAATAGTAATAAGAAATTAAATTAAGAGTATAGTATTTACCATGCTTATTATTTTATTTATGTACATTAATTTGATTTTTTGGAGTCGGTGCCAGCCAAGCCAATTTCAAAATTAAAATTAAATATCCAATTCAATTCCTAAAAGAATAAAGGCTTGGCTGGCACTGACTCCAAAAAATCAAATTAATGTACATAAATATAATAATACAAATGGTAAATACTATACTCTTAATTTAATTTCTTATTACTATTATGTAAAAAAAAAAAAAAAATTTCACTTTGCACTAGTTTTTGAAGTCGGTTCAATTTTTGGTATAAAAGTTTATTAATTTGCGAAAAATCACCAATTTTATTAAATTTTGCCTAATTACTAAAAAAGCATTGAACCAATTTCCATGAAATGGAAGTGGTACCAATTCGAGAGTAGCCTCTTTTATTTAACACAAAACAAAATTAATCGTTTGGATAGTTTCGGAGTAATCGGTGAACATACATAGAAAAAAATACATACGTTTCGAATTGATAACTTCCTCTTCCTTTTCTGAAGTCAGTTAATAATAAATATTATAAAACGGAAAAAATATTATAAATTATACATGTATGTAAGTTATGTCAGGAGTGGGGTTTGAACCCTTGCTTTCTTCCGAGAACAAGTGTTTAAGTCTGCGCCTTAGACCGTTCGGCCACCCTGATAACGCTACAGCCGGCGAGCTTATTCAGACTCCATGTTACTTTTAATTTCCGAGAAATCACAAATTTTGTTAAAATTTGGCTAATTACTAAAAAAATACTCAACCAATTTCAATGAAATGGAAGTGGTAACAATTGGAGAGTAGCCTCTTTTATTAAATACAAAAACCAAATTAATCAGAGTAATTGGTGTAATTCAGAGTAATTGGTGAATATACATAGAAAAAAGTACATACGCGTCGAATTTATAACTTCCTCTTCCTTTTCTGAAGCCGGTTAAAAATAAAAATTGTAATAGGGAAAAAAGTTGTAAATTTTAATTAGATGTAAATAATGTCAGTCGCGGGGTTCGAACCCACGCTCTCTTTCGCAGAACAGAGCTTCAATCTAGCGCTTTAGACCGCTAGGCCATGCTGTCTACAGTCCATTCAGCGAACGTATTCAACACTTTTAATTAGCGAAAAATCACTAATTTTATTAGTTTTTGCCTAATTACTAAAAAAGTACTGAACCAACTTCGATGAAACTGAAGTGGTACCAATTCGAGAGCATCGTCTTTCATTTAACACCAAAACTAAGTTAATCGGTTGCGTGGTTTCGGAGTAATCGGTGAACATACATATATATATATATATATATATATATATATATATATATATATATATATATATATATATATATATATATATATATATATATATGGGTGATTCTCAAAATAGGGGACGATTTCAAAAATGAAATCTTAAAAAAATTACTGTTAGCAAAATTTCTGAAAAAAATAGGTGTTGTTAATATAGTTTATGGTATACTTTCCATGTAGTCAGCAGGGCTCAGTACCGATCTTACACATGGGGATGCAGGAATGGGGAAAGAAACAAGAGATAAGAGCCAACTGACTTGTAATTAAGAGAGGTTACCACATTGGCGCTTATTTGCTTCTTTCTGACAAACACTTTTTGGTGTACGGGCCCTGAAGTAAAATAAGACGAATGATAATTTTTTTCCTCATTAAGCTACTATTAGACACACGGACTTTAGGCGAGACAAACTTTTCAGCGGATTTTAACTCCAACATTTTCCCATTCAATGGGGGAAAAAGGTTTGCAACTGTCTTTGAAAAATTCGGAGGAAAAGCCGTAAAACCAGTTTCTACTTGTGCCAGGCGTTAACGTTTATCGCCTTCTCGTATCAATCGCTTACCTCTGATTCGTTGAAACGTTCGATGTTGGATGAAAAATCTAATCTAGGCCAGATTTTTTTGAACGCGTGGAAAAAAGTCTGGGAGACATTGCAGTTTGCTATTACACTGGAAGTTGGGAGGATATTTCCCGAAAAGTTGGAGGAAATAGAGTGTTGGCTCAAAAGTCTTACTAAATGTTGGTGTATCTGATAGCGGCTTAGACATCTGTTTTCGCACTCTTTCCCGTCCCAATGATTCTTCAATGTCATGGTCACTGGTCAGTTACCCTTTCGAGAGGAATTCAACATCCTGCTCTGTTTTCACAGTACATATCTATATAAAGAACCCTTTTGTAGATATAGTTCCCATGTGAAATATAACTAACCTCCGTAATGTTTTACAGCGTTAACGGGAATTATAATCCATTATGAATAACTTAAAAATATACGAAATGTATTACGTATAAATAAAATTACAAACTTGCAAACATTTTTAGAACAATAGTTTTAATTTTTTTCACATCATTAATATTCTAAAATTCCATTAAGAGGTTTAATCAATTAACTCCCCACCCCCTTTTTAATGTTAAAGGTATGGAAATAAAATGCATTCGTATAGTAAATTAGAAAATTTAAGTGCTTAAAAGGATTTGCACATTCGTATATTTAAGAAGTTGGAAATTCCACGTAAAGCGTGGCAAATGAGGTGCTTTCGTATGATAACGATGTTTTAAAAATATTCAGATCTTGCTGCTAGTAGATAGTACTTCGGATAGAGTATAGTAGTGAAATACATATATATATTTTTTTGTGTGTGTGTGTTCCTGTAAATATACAAGAAATAATTTTTATTACACTTCAGCGACGTATATCATACGCTATACTATCTACTTTCTTTTATACAGGAAATAACTTGTAGTATTCCTCAGCAATGTATATCAATCTCATGTTAAATAGTCAATATCAAATGTTAAATAGTCAATTACAATTATCGCACCAAAAAATGTTCTCCCTATACCATTATGTAATGGAATACTTTAGTGTGACCTTGTAAATCAATAAAAAATGCTTTTTGCACCACAGATTGTGCAAAATGTATATTATAATATGTATTTCATAGAGGCATAACAATTTTATTGTGTTCGAATTAGTGTAGTCCATTAAAATGCATTTGAAACATTTTTCCCCATTGACCGTAATGTAACGGAATAATTTTGATTGTCCCTGTAATTGATCTATGCATCCGATTTTCATAAAATTTGAAATGATTCGACAAAATTATGTAATGATTATATATTTTAAATTTCAAACGATTAAAATGCATTCGAAACTTTTCCCCTTATTCACCGTAATGTAACGGAATACTTTTGATTGTCCCTGTAATTTATCTATGCATCCGATTTTCATAAAATTTGAAATGACTCGATAAAGTTATATAATAATTATATATTTTAAATTTCAAACGATTCGGTTGGGTAGTTTTTGCGTTGTTATATGCGGACAGACAGACAGACGGACGGACGGATTGAACGACAACTATAGGTGCTACGTATTTACATAATTACGAATGCACCTAAAAAAATCTCCCTAGAAAATTAACATTTTTGTCTTATTAATTTATACTTTTCTTAAAGGATGTTTCAAAATTGTCAAAATATTTATAAAATATGTGTTTAATTTAATATTTTATGCGTTAAAAGCTAATGAACGGTGATTAATATTTTAACCCTTCCAGATAAATTTCGACAAAAACATTTGCAACAATGAATTTCAAAAAATGGAGTGCATCTCACTATTTTTCGTTAAACGTTAGGTTCTCATATTTATCGCTTTTTAGGTGCATTCGTAATTATGTAAATACGTAGCACCTATAGTGGTCGTTCAGTCCGTCCGTCTGTCCGCATATAACAACGCAAAAACAACCCAACCGAATCGTTTGAAATTTAAAATTCATAATTATTACATAATTTTGTCGTGTCATTTCAAATTTTATGAAAATCGGATGAATAGATCAATTACAGGGCCAATCAAAACTATTCCATTACATTATGGTCAAAGGGGAAAAAAGTTTCAAATGCATTTTAATCGTTTGAAACTTAAAATACATAATTATTAAATAATTTTGTCGAGTTATTTCAATTTTTTGATAATCGGGTGCATAGATCAATTACAAGAGCAATCAAAAGTGTTTAATTACATTATGGTCAATGGGGAAAAAGTTTCAAATGTATTTTATACGTTTGAAATTTAAAATACATAATTATTACATAATTTTGTCGAGTCATTTCAAATTTTATGAAAATCGGATGAATAGATCGATTACAGGGACAATCAAAAGTATTCTGTTATCTTACGGTCAATAATAGGTTAAAGATATTGATTTCCTGCGGAGATATTTTAAATATAAAAATGCATCAAGCGTCCATAGACTTAAGCTTACGAAAGGGAATTCGGAAGCTGACTGACCAGCACCCTTAAACAATATTTTCCCCCTCCTGTTTGTTTTAGTCCAAGCAAAATAAATATTTTACCTTTCAAAAATCGGGTGGAAGATTTTTTTTTTTTTTTTCTGATTTTTTCATAATGATGCCAACATGGATAAACCACGTTTTCGAATAAAAATTTCTCAAGGCTAAATTTTCTGTGGTCAAAAAACAACAAAATTTTGCGATTTTATTTTATTTTATTTTTTAATATCTCGAGATTTGTTGCCATAGCAAAGTATTTGTCAGTTACAATATTAAATAGGACAAAATTCTGTATGATATTTCTTATTTACAACTTTTTTATACACTAAGTAGCAAGCGCAGTACACCAAAATCCCCCCAAATCCCATTCTATTTAAAATTAGAGTATAAATAAGAAAATTTGTTTGTGTTTGTAGTTTTTGTATTGAGAAAAACTAATGCCTGAAAGTGAGGTACATATGAAATTATAAATAATAAACGGGCATTAATATAATATAATAATTCTATTAGGTAGAACTGTTAAAAAAAAAATAATAAATAAAAAAGCACATTTTTTTTTTTTAATTTTCTTCAAAACCGTGAAAAAAGTAGTTAAGCCACGATTATTCAAATGTATTCATCGGATTTAACCGTGTATATATATACAGGGTGTCCGAAAAGTCTGGAAACGGTCGAATAACTCGAGAAATACATATGAGATTGAAAAACGTAAATATACGTGTTAAATATTTTTAAATAAGCTACTCAGTGATACCTAATTTGACCTTCGTAACCGACCCCCTGGGGGTCAGAGGGGGTCCAACTTTGAAATCTTAAATTATAACCCCCATTTTTTATTGCAGATTCGGATTCTACGGACAAAAATACGTAACTTTTGTATTTGATGTTTATTTCGAATCCTCGTTTATCACGGTGTAATTGAGCATATTAAATCGATACATATTTCGGCTTTTCCAACGGGATTTTCCCTAATCGAAACTAATTGGGGAGAATTTATGACATCAAATTCCTCGTCTTTTGCAATAATAGCGTTTCCTGAAAATCACCCGTGCTGATTATTTCGGTAGTGCTACACAGTTAAAAATTTGATCCATTTGCTGTAGCGTCACTCCACAGCTTTTATAGAATATCTCTTTCATGACCAATGAGAATGTTCCATAACACAGTAAAGTACACTGTAAAAAAATTGACCCTTTTGCTGCATCGTCACTCCACCGCTTTTATAGAAAATAATTACTTTACTGTGTTATGGAGCATTTTCATTGGTCACAAAAGAGATATTCTATAATAGCTGTGGAGTGACGCTGCAGCAAATGGGTCAAATTTTTAACAGTGTAGCACTATTGAAATAATCGCCACGGGTGATTTTCAGGAAACGCTATTCCTACAAAAGACGAGGAATTTGACTTCAAAAATTCTGCCCAATCAGTTTCGATTAGGGAAAATCCCGTTGGAAAAGCGGGAATATGTATCGATTTAATATGCTCGATTACACCGTGATAAACGAAGATTTGAAATAAACATCAATTACAAAAGTTACGTATTTTTGTCCGTAGAATCCGAATCTGCAATAAAAAATGGGGGTTATAATTTAAAATTTCAAAGTTGGACCCCCTCTGACCCCCCAGGGGTCGGTTTCGAAGGTCAAATTTGGTATCACAGAGTAGCTTATTTAAAAATATTTAACACGTATATTTACGTTTTTCAATCTCATATGTATTTCTCGAGTTATTCGGCCGTTTCCAGACTTTTCGGACACCCTGTATATGTTACAGGCCAAACCCGATTTTAGGCCAAACTAGAATGGCCTAGGCCAAACCGGTCTATCCTAACGCCCATCGGATAAACTAGTTTTTCCTAGGCCAACTGGTCTATCCTAACGCCCATCGGATAAACTAGTTTTTCCTAAGCCAAACCGGTTTATCCTAACGCCCATCGGACAAACTAGTTTTTCCTAGGCCAAACTAGTCTATTCTTAAGGCCCATAGCACAAACTAGTTTTTCCTAGGCCAAACTAGTTTGGCCTAACTCTTATAGGATAAACTAGTTTAGCCTGCTGTTTATTGGTCTTAACTAGTTTATCCTAGGCCGATCTAGATTATCCTAGGCCAATTCAATTTGGCGTGATTTTATTGAATTCAATGACCGCCTCAGCGCCAACATTCTAGTTTGTCCTAGGCTGATCTAGTTTATCCTAGGCTGACCTAGTTTATCCTAGGCCAATATAATTTTACGTGTTTTTAGCTCACAGGCGTCAAAGCCCGAGAAATAATGAGCTCGCAGGTTCTGTATTTATGTATGTACGCATGTATGCACGCATGATTGTACGTATGTACGTACATATGTACGCAATGCAATAACTCTTGGTAGAAATATTCGATTTGCTTAAAATTTTGGGAGTAGTTTCATTTTGATATGGTATTTTTCTGATTAGTTTTGGGAATTCATTGGATAAGATTAAGAGGGGGTGAACGGGAGGCTAATACCCCATTGTTAATTCAGAGAAATAGATTTTTCATGTAGAATTATCAGTTTTCATTTAAAAATTTTAAGTATAGGATCATTCTGACAAGATGCCTCCGTTATAAGTTGTAGATGTTTATCGTTTAAGTGGAAAACAAAGGGCAATGTAGGTAACCCCCCAATAATTTAGATAAATGGTTTTGATGTAGAATTTACGGATTTGCGTCAATTTTGGATGTACGTTCTTTCTGATAAGCGATTCCCTGGATAGTTTTGGGGAGTTTAATGGTTAAGTATGAAAGAAAAAGTGATTACCAACTTTCATAGGAAAAACTAGTTTATCCTATGGACATTTAGAGAAATAAGTTTGGCATAGGAAAACTAATGTATCCAATTTGCGTTAGGATAAAATAGTTTGGTCTAGGCTAATATAATTTGGCTCAAAATTGGGTTTGGCCGGTAAAAACATATCTTTCACTAGAATAAGCATAAATATGTGTCAAGAGTCATTGCTTGTAACATCAATACAGAAATTTAACATGTCCACCGTAGAGACATGATACACTGGACTTGGTGTTTGCTTATTAGCATCCGATGCTATTTCTTTCAGACAAGCTAAAAATGTCGTGTCATCAGCCCTGAGTTTCCTACTCAACCGATTTTCATAATTATTTTTTTAAATGAAAGCTATTTATTTGTAGTTGTGCCCATTTTAACTATTTTTTAATTTATTTCCATTTTTATATTTTATTTTTAATTTTAAATGCTTTTTTACGATATTTCTTTAAAATGGTGGCAACACAGTTTAGCTTTTCTCTCGATAATAAAAATTTATTTTCCAAAATGATTGCGTATAATTATGCACTAATTGAGGTAAAAAAAATATATTTACTGAGAAATAATATTAATAATGTAAATAAAATAACGGAAAATAATTTATGATAAAAATTAATGTCTAAAGCAAAAAAAGAAAAATTTCAAATGAGGAAAATGATGTCATTCAGCAACCAGGCCTTTTTCATATTACTAATAACAATAACTTTTGAAAAACATTTGAAGAGAAAATGACGTCACTATTTAAAACATCTCATTTTTACTCATAACGATATTACATTTCTATATTTCTTTTCATTATGGACACTGAGATTGAGATATTACTTTCAGATGATTTCAGTTAGTAAAATAATGTCACAGTAAAAATGAAATTAGTTTTAACCTCCGATGCTATTTCTTTCATAAAAGCTAAAAAGTGTCGTGTCAAAATTTGTGGCACACTTTTACTTACCTATCATACGTAGTATAGGGTATGTCTTCCAATTGTTTTGAAAATCGAAAAAAAAAATTTTGACGGATTTACACGTTTCAGATACTGGAGATTCCGAAAAACATTATTTTTTGAAAAAAAAAAAAAAAAAAATTGCAATCTTTTCAAATAAAGGAATGAGAGCTGGTGTATATATGACGACTTAGAGTTATCATATGGCTCTTTATGGAAAAATTGATTTAAAAAAATTTTAATGACTTATTTAAATAAATAAATAAATAAATAAATAAATGACTCTTTTTTTTTACAATTTAAATCGGAGGCGAAACTGAATTCTGCATTAGCAGAATTCAGTTTTATTTTTCTTTCTGCAGACTCAGGCCATGCTGTGATAAGCTTGCTTTTATTATTACTATTATTCGAGCCAGATCGCAGCTGAACATAATTTGGAATCGAACAGCGTTTTCCATTTTTGAGAAATTAATTACCTGTCGACATATAGCTATTTTTGTCACGGCAACAAGTTTTTCTTTTCCGTAAAGTCGCAACTGGAAATTCGATTCAAAACGTAGCTTTAATAGTATTTTCTCAAAGATACATCGCTTTTATGAAGAAATGATTAATGCCATTCGATTACATATTTTCTGAGTGAGAATGCCTCAATCTTATGCATTTCTGAAAAAGAATTAATTAATAAATGTGTTAGGATGTAGCTCTTTTGGATTTGAGAAAACCCTTAAGGAATGATAGAAAAATATATTTACAAATCTACTTTTTACTAAACATATTCAAAAGTTATGATGTTTATAATACTCCTTTTTTCTTTTGTCCTAACTATTTAATGAATTCCTATTTGAATATTGAAGGACTAAGAATCTAAATAATCAATAACACATTGTGTATTTTCCATTTAGCGAACACATCGTAATTTAAAAATACATTGTAAATTTATCCATAAATATGTATGCAGTATTCTTTAAAATATTCTGAAATGTATGTGAATTAAAATCTGAATTTTTTGCAGAAATTGAGTAGTGCCATGTCGAGCCGGACTGAGTCCCTTTTCACTGATTTTTTTACAAGCAGGGCTCGGGCTGAACTTTTAATTTTTATACCGGGCTTCGAAATTCCGGCCCGTGCAAACCTGTAACAGTATTCTACTACCCTTCAAATAAAATAAATTATACAGGGGTGATAGCAAAACCACTTTTCACAAGATTAGAGAGCAGTAGTCAGGATTAATATTAAAAAGAATATTGCCCTGTTAAAGTAATGGCTTTGCATTCACAGGCTGTTTACACTAATTGTGTATTACAGACATTTTTTTTAAATATCACCCTCGAAAAAACAAATAAGGTAGATTACTTTTTCCCATTTCCCCTAATTATACTTAACCATTGAACCCCAAAACTAATCACAGATACGCTTTGTAAAATTGAACAATTATCCAAAATTTGAAGCAAATCAGATAATTCTGCTCAAAAACCATTCATCTGATTTAAGGAGGGTAATCCTACATTCCTCCTTTTATATTTAATCATTAAACAAAACTATTCAGGGATTCGCCTTATGAAAAAAACTATGTTCAAAATTTAATCGGCAAATCAGATAAATCTGCTTAAAAACCCATTTATTTAATTTAAGGAAGGCAATAAATCATCCACTACCCCATTATATTTAAACAAAAGAAAAATTAATTAATGAACCGCCTGATCAAATTGAATTCATGTCCAAAATTGTAAGCAAATTGGATAATTCTGTATTATAACTAATTTATCTAATTTAAGGAAATAAATTGTACTCTTTCCCTTTATACTTAACCAAAGAACCACCAAAATTAATCAGTGAAGCGCTTCATCAGAATGAACAAATCAAAGATTTGCAGCAAATCGGTTAATTCTGCATGAAAAACCCATTTGGCAAAATTAGGCGGGAGTCCCCCTTTTTTCCATTTGTTCTTAACCAATTAACTTCCAAAATTAATTACGGAAGCACCTTACCAGAACGAATTTATTTCAAAAATTTAAGCAAATCAGCAAATTCTGCTTGAAAAAAGCATTTACATAAATTATGGGGCGTTACCTATATTTCCCCCTCTCTTTATACTTAAACAATGAATATCCACAACTAATCATGGAGGCGCCTCATCAGAATGCTTCTATATCTAATTCTTTTATTATAAAATATGCTAATAATGCATGGAAACCCATTTATTTTATTTAAGGGAAGGGGCGAATCAGCTTCCCGATCTTCCTTCCATTTATAATTCTCCAATGACCTCCCAAAAATAAACAGAAAAACTCCTCATAAGAATAAACCTATATTGAAAGTTTGATGCAAATCGGGTATGTCTATCAAGAATTTTAGGGTTACGTACTTACGTACATACATAGATACAGAATCCACGGGCACATTATTTCCCAGGCTTTGATAGTCTGATGAAATAATAGCACGTCAAATTACATTATTTCTATCAAGAGTTATCGTGTTACATACATACGTACGTACATACATATGTACATACATGCGTACATACAGAACTTGCGAGCCCATTATTTCTCAGGCTTTGACGCCTGTGAGCTAAAAACACGTAAAATACATTGGCCTAGGATAAACTAGATCAGCCTAGGACAAACTAGAACGTTGGCGCTGAAGCGGTCATTGAATTCAATAAAAACACGCCAAATTGAATTGGTCTAGGATAATCTAGATCGGCCTAGGATAAACTAGTTCAGACCAATAAACAGCAGGCTAAACTAGATTATCCTATAAGAGTTAGGCCAAACTAGTTTGGCCTAGGAAAAACTAGTTTGTCCTACGGGCCTTAGGATAGACTAGTTTGGCCTAGGAAAAACTAGTTTATCCGATGGGCGTTAGGATAGACCGGTTTGACCTAGGAAAAACTAATTTATCCGATGGCCGTTAGGATAGACCGGTTTGGCCTAGGAAAAACTAGTTTATCCGATGGCCATTAGGATAGATTGGTTTGGGCTAGGCCAATCTAGTTTGGCCTGTAACATATATAAATATAGATAGATAGATATATTGGTAGCAGTAAATTATTTATTTCAAGGTTAATACTAGGCTTTTTTGCATCCGTAGCAAACTCGGATTTTGGTGCCCGCTCTCTCTCTCTCACCCCGTTCAAAAGAAAACTTATCATGAGAATATTAATAAATCTGTTATAGCCGGATTTGGGAAATCTTTAGTATGTAATCATTAAATACGTAATCAGCTTTGTTAAACATTGATTCAATAAAACTTTGAAAATTTAAACGAAAGGAATCGAAATATATCCAGTTTTATAAAAGGTTTCCATCTTAGCAGGTATAATTGTTTATATATTTTTTTTTCTTGAAATAATAATAACAATAATAACTAGTCGTTGGAGGCCACCGTAATACTTACCCATCATGGATATGCATAACATAATATATGAAAACATAACATATGTAAACAGTTTATAAAATGCATTGCAATTCCAAAACAAAATATAAATGTATATTTAAGTATTTTTAACACATCATCATGTACTATTAATGAATTTCTGATGAACCAATTTCGATAAATTATATGAAACGCCATACTATTCTAGTAGCACTGAATTGCATAAAAGAAATATCCTTATAACTCAAAAAATAAATATCATATTCACTAACGGTTTCTTGCATCAAATTAAGTGTCTCATTTCCAATTAAAAGATATCTTTGAGTTGAAATTTGAATAAAATACAGGATCATGAAAAATCAAAGAATGTGGAAAACAAGATTAGAAATTTCTCGACAACTAATAATCGGATCGATTTCGTTTTTTATGCAAAATTTGTGTCAATTTATTGCCTTTTACGTCCACTCCTTAAAATAAAAAAATTCGAAAATTTTTATATACCTTTCATCAGAACGAATTTTTCGAGAGTCCGAAAAAAATAGTTCCGGATAATCGAGGTTACTGATATTAAATAGGCTTCGTCCCATTCTTACATACTAAGAACATACAAAATTTCAAGTCTCTATCTCAATTTGTTCGGGAGATAGAGCGGTTACAGGCAGACAGACACACAAACGGGCGGACGGCAAAAAATTTTTTCTAAAAATATGTTTTTCAGAATCTCCAGTGTCCGAAACATGTAAATCCGTCAAAAAAATTTTTTTTCGATTTTCAAAACGATTGCAAGACTTACCCTATACTACGTATGATGGGTAAGTAATAATAATAATGATTCAATGGTAATTGAATAATTTCAAAATTTACAACTATGAGACTAAATTAGTCGCCCGTAATATTAAACCTATTGAAGTGTTCATGTCGAATATCTTGCTTGCTTTTATTACTTTTAAATATATATATATATATATATATATATATATATATATATATATATATTCATGAGATAATTGAGATCAATATCTAATGCTGTACTTTTTCGGGTTTAATTAATTAATTAATTAATTTTTTAAATATTTCGGAAAATTGTTTGGAGCGTTTTCTGAAATTAAAGTAGCTTCATTAAAAAAATGCAACCAAATTTACAAAATTAAAAGTACGCAACGTTAGATAGCCACCTTAAATATCAAATGAACAACAACAAAATAATCATAATAATAATAATAAATAAAATAAACGTCAAAATTCGAGCTTGAATTCTGAAAAGAATGCTCCCATAGGTTTAACACTAGCATGCAAATGCTTTCGCGTGAAACTACACTAGTCAGTCATACAAACAAACTAGAACGCTAATCTTAAACCTATAGGAGCGTTCTTTTTTACAATTTCTCGCTTGTAATTTAATAGTTTTAAAAGGTCTTTTTTCTGTTTGAGATTACAATTGCTGACGGACAATTGCTTCTACAATTGCTGCTGGGATTCTAACGGGATTAGTGTTTACTTTATCTGTTTTGGTTACTTTAGTTTTCTATTTTGGTTACAGCTTTTATTTATTTATTTATTCATTCATTATTTTTCTATAAAATTACAATTGATTATTAATACGAAAATATATATTTGGAATAAAAAAGAAACATGTAGTACAATATTTAAATATATTTCTGAGTAAAACTTGCTCTAAACATTTTTCAGATATTTTTTATGATCTTACTATGACTATAGTTAATCTTTTCAATATAAATTTACTAAAAAACCACTAAAACTCAAAATACTAATACTCAAATGATAATAACTTTTTCTTATCAAATATTTAATAAAATCAATGTAAATTCTATAATAAATGATAAAAACAGAAATTTTCCTATAAATAATATTCAAGTATCAAAAACTTCAAAGTATTCAATATAGGAAGAAAGATATTTAACTATAATTCGTTCTTAAAAATACTTCTGATGATAGTACTTTCCCCTGCAAATGCAATGACCCCTCCCTACACAAATACATTAATAATGATCATGGGCATATTATTACTGGAAATCTAAATACTATATATGACTTAACACTGAAAAAATTAATGGGTTATGGTACTAAGTATAGAATTACATTCAAATAAAACATTAATTCTGTAATAAAACAATTTACTTATGATATATATATATTTATTTATAAAATTGCAATATATTGTAACAAACCTATTGAATATTTCAATCAATGGAAAATTTTAGTTATTGATAAATTAACTAAGACTTTAAAATACAATATTTCACATCTGGATTATATAAATACAAAGCATCTTTTCCAGCAAATCACTAAATTGCAACAAAACTGTAATAACTTATGTTGACAAATCTCCAAATAATTATGCAATTATATATAAATCCTATTATCATCAACTGCTTAAATCTAATATATCTTCTAATAACACTTTCCAAAAAACTAATGATAACATAATTGTAAACAATCGTAAAATTAAAGGCTTTTATGAATTATTAGACATTAACTCTACTAACTTTAAATATCCTTATCTAGTTCTTATACTCAAATTTGATAAGAATCCTGTTAAATTTAGAACAGTTACAATTGGTTGCAATACTTATAAAAATGCTTCTAACAAACTTCTATTAACAGTTAGTTCTTAATCAAATATATAAAATTATAAAAACTAGTGATAATAATAAATACTATAAAGAATAGTTATGAATTGGTCAATATTATGAAAAATCTTAAATGTATAAAAAATATAACTGCATATGACTTCAAAGATCTTTCTAATAATATCGGTGTCAGGATCTGATAGCACCTGTGCTAAAAAATGTAATGTCTACTCTTTCTCTATTTGAATATCTAGTATTGTATGGTTGTGTACAGAATTTCCGAGGTGACATTCCTTCTTTGTGGAAAGGGGAATTGCCAGCTAATCCTTTGCAGGTGGTGTGTTAGAGAAAGGAGATGGCTCAGAGGCATGTCCATCTGTCAGTGAAGTATGCGGATGATGAGCAGATTAGCAGCATGTCACTAAGCAAGAAAAGAATGGAGTATGTGTTCAATGAGGAGGCTCCAAAGGGGTTTATGCTGGGGAAAGCAGTGATTTGGAGAGGGCAAGTTTGTCTCAGATCATTCATTCCGTACCTAGGTGTCGTACCTAGAGGTTGCTCAGTGTGGAAGAGCGTAAAGTGTGCGTTTTCTGGTGCGCAAAGGACATAGACGTCCTGGTGTTTAGTACTCTGGGCTGAGAAGTGCAGGCCCAGTATACTTGTGTTGGGAGACTCAAGGTTGAGCTCCAAAAAAGTGAATTTAATGTGTATTGAGTGTGAGGTGGAAAGTGTAATTGGAATAGTACACAACCAATCTTTACGGTATCTAATTTAATGTTGAACCGGATCACCTATATCCGAGTTGTAGCTGTATATATTTGTAAATAGCGCATTTTGTGTGTACATATATTCTTAATAAACTGATAATTCAGTTACTAGCGTAAGTCTTCATTTACACCAATCTCACAGTGGGTGACCGATATCACCTAGTAATATCGGTGGGGGCAGCTATATCTACCACGGACATTATTCAAAGTTGTGTGGACTGAGAGGAACGTCCGATAATCGATTTATTAGATTTACATAATATAATAAATGCACTTTTTTAAAAACATCAACATGATTTGGATCTATCAATGAACATTGAAACTGATTATTTTCATACTTTAACTAATTTCATTATCTAAGGTACCCTGGGGTAATAACGCCACTTTAAGGTTCTACCAATTTTCACGGCTCAGTTTTAGTTTGTATTTTTCAAACAAATATATGATTTGATACAGCAACTTATTTACTATCTGTATAAAAAAAAATAATTTAACAGATATGTATTCATAAAATGTAATGGCCTGATTTCTTGACCAATGCTATTTGGCGTTATTATCCACCTATATTGGTAATAACGCCATGCAAACAATACTATGAAATAAGATGGAATAATTGCATGTAGATATCCTAATTCTAAAAATACAAACTCTACAAATTTTGAAATAGACAAATTGCATTCTAAGCTATTGAAAATGTTAAATTTTTCGTGAAAGTGAAAGAAAAATAAAGGTGTGGTGTGTGTATGTGTGTGTGTGTGTGGGGGGGGGGGGGGGAGGATGAAGCTAAAGAATATCAGACCGTGACTTCTTTTTGCTTAAAAAGGACCGCTTAAATAGAATTATTAGAAACATTGCACAGTTTTAACTGTGTTTATTTGAATCAGTATTTAGGATGTAGCTCGGCCTCTGTAGCGAATCAATACCCCGTTATAGTTATTGCGCTGTACATTTTAAATTACAAATTATCTCGAAGATATCCAAAATCTTCAACAACATTTTGAAATTCCATGAAATGCACTACAAATTTATGTAATTAACAAAGTATTTCCGGATAAAAAAAAAATAGTCTTCACATCACAAAACGTATCTCGCAAATTTTAGATCAAGCGTTAATTTTAGTTGGTTGTAAAAACAATAAGACCTAAAAATGAAACAAATTAACTTGAAGCTGTTTTTTGCGATTTATATGACTCAAAACCCTTCTGCGCAGAGCACATGGGTGTCATTTACCAGATTATTTCATAATTATGCAAAATATTAGCACTTGGCGTTATTACACCGCCTGGCGTTATTACACCAGACCACCTTATAATAATTTTATAATGCAAGGTAACGTAATATATATACAAAAAGTTGGTATACCATAAGGTGGCTGTACATCTAGTATATTATCTGACTTATATCATCATGAATGTAAATATTTTGATAATAAATTACATTTATATCGATATATTGATGATATAATTTTAATTGATACTGATAATACCAGTATATCTCAATTCCCAGTTGATTATCCAACTAATCTAGAAATTACAAAACACCTGCTTTATAATAACAATGCCATTAACTTTTTAGATCTTAAAATTATATTAAGGGAAAACAAATTAATAACTGATATTTATGATAAACGGAATTAGTTTATTTTAAAGTTAATACATTTACTAATTTTAAATCCTATCTTCATAATTCTGTATATCGTAATATAATCATTAATCATTTATATAGAATAAAATGTTTATGTTCTTCTCATTTAATTAATGCAAATATTAAAAAGCTGGTTTATGATGCTATAAATAATGGTTTTCCTAAAAAATTCACTTATTCTTTAAATTACAATTAGTTGTTACATGATTTAAAAATTAATTAACTTTTTGCGTAAAATTGAACCAAAAAATTAATAAATAATAAAAATAATAACAAAAAATTAAAAATGTAATTAATATATATATATATATATATATATATATATATATATATATATATATATATATATATATATATATATATATATATATATATATATATATATATATATATATATATATATATATATATATAAATGCATATAATAGGATGGTTAGGTGGGTAGATGTTAGAGTACGGAGGAGGGCGCTGTTGTCTGGATAAAACGCAAAGGTTATTTTATATTTTAAAAAAAATTGAGAGAGGGAAATGCATTAATTAAATTGGAACAAAGTTTCTATGGAGTTTAAATAACACCAATGTATGGATTATTGTTTAGTTATATCATTTACCTTAAAATAATTTTATTCATTTACATTATTAAATTGCACTTCACTTTTAATAAATGAAAGACCTATAATACTACTAAATGTATGGGGTACATATATTAATTATCTATTTTTTAATCTTTTACATCCTAAACTAAGATATTGGTTTTAGCCTAGCATAGTCAAATTAAAAGTTATTGATTTAAATATTAATAGGGTAAACTATGGTGTATGGTTTATTTTTTCTGTTATCACTTTACTCTGCTTTTAATTTATTTATTAATTTATTATTATCATGTGTATGATAATTATTTTTTATTTTTTTTCCCCTTTTCATTTTTCGTTTTTCTATCGAATTTAGTAATTTTGTTGTGCCTTGTTTTTAATGTTATTTCTTGATTGAATTTTGGTTTTATGTGGGTTGGTGGCCCCAAAATCGTATTATTTTGCTTTTTCATAGCTAATACGAAGATGAAACCACACACTTCATTTGTAGTTCCAAAGTATTTGGGGCTTGATAATTCTGCTTTGGTTCTACAAATTCCATTTGTATTCATTTTATTTATTTATTTCTCATGTTCAATATGGTTTTTTTCTATTAAATTCAAATGGTTCATATTATAATATACTTAATGGTTACATATACATATATTAACCGAAAAAATGTAAAATGCGTAAAATCTTTGAAAAGGAGAATTGTATTATTTAAAGCGGAATATATTTCGGTTCTTTTTCGGTTTTCAAGATTTTATTGAATCAATGTTTGACAAAGGTGATTATGTATTTATTGATAACACACTTAAAATTTTCAAGATCCGGCTATTACAGATTTATTTAAGTTATCAAGGTAAATTTTCTTTTTAAGAGGAGGGGCAGAAACACATTCTGAAACACATTATTTACTGCTAGCTACTAATATATTGAGGGTGACATACGTGATTAAATCTGTGGGAAACATTTGAATAATCGAGGCAAAACTACGTTTTTCACCGCTTTTAAGAAAATTGAAAAAATGTCCTATTTCTGAAATAGTGTACTGCTCTTGCTATTGAGTGTATAAAAAATTGTAAGCATGAAAGTTATAGAGAATTTTGTCCTGTAAAATATTGTTACTGACAAATAATAAGCTACGGCCAAAGGTCTCACAATATTTAAAAATATATACATATTTTTAAATATATTGTTTTTCGACTACAGAAAATTTAGCCTTCAGAAATTTTGTTCGAAAAATTGTTTTTTCCATGTTGACATCATTATAAATAATTCAGAAAAATATCATGTAAAATATAGTAGTGAGTTACATTATAAGAATAATGTGTATTTTTTTTTTTTTTTTTACTTTCTTCTATCTTCAATAGAAGAAAGTATTGTAATCGAAATTTTTTTCGACTTCCGGTTTTCGACGGATTTACACGTTTTAGGGGTCAGAGATTCCAAAAAACATGTTTTTACAAAATGTCTGTCTGTCTGTGTGTCCGTGTGTCTGTGTGTGTGTCTGTGTGTATGTCGCCATTCTACCATCAAAAAGTGTATGAAGTTATGCATAGAATTGAACCAAATTTTTTGTGAATGTTTTTGGCTGTGGCAAGCAGGTCCTCCTTCAGTTTTAAAATATTCCGCCGGATGGGGGCGCTGCAATCGCGATTTTTGTGTCATTTTCAATATTGTACCGACCAAAAGTATATGAAGTTATGCATCGAATTGAACCAAATTTTTTGTGTATGTGTATGACTATGGCTAGTTGGTCCTTCCTGAAATTGAAAAAAAGCCGTCGGAAGGGGGCGCTGCAATCGCGATTTTTGTGCCATTTTTAATATTGTACCGACCAAAAGTACATGAAGTTATGCATCGAATTGAACTAAATTTTTTATGTAAGTGTATGGCTATGGCTAGTTGGATCGCCCTGAATCTGAAAAAAAAATCCGCCGGAAGGGGGCGCTGCAATAGCGAATTTTATGTCATTTTCAATATTGCACCACATAAAAGTGTATGAAGTTAGTTCTAGAACTGAACTAATTTTTTTGTATACGATTATTTTTTGGTAAGGCATGTAGGTCCTCCCTGAATTTGAAAAAAAAAAAAAAAATCTGCCTATCATTCTATTGTTTATCGGCTCGTGCAGAGACGGAAATTCGTTTTTGCTCCGGTTAATTGATTGAAGCAGAAATTTAAGATTAAAATCAAAGTTGGTATTGATATTGAATTAAAATTATTAAAGAATTAAAATGAGAAACTATTTTTTTTAATATTAAAATGTACGTATGAGAATGAGATAGAAGAAAGTTTTGGGATTGGCACATCCAACTAGTTTTTTTTTTTTAATTGAGCTTGAGAAACAAATTTACGTCAATTTTAAGGCGGTTTTGGAAAAAAAAATCCCTGTTCAATAATAAAAAAAATTTCGCACATTGGCATGCTTTGGAATATATTTTTTTTTCTATAAAGGAATTAAATCTGAAGTCATAAGCTACAGTTGTCTCACAACATTTTTAAAGCTGAAGCGTCCGGAAATTCTGTGCAAAATGTCATTCTAGATAAAATTCTGTTTTTAATTAATTCCGAGAAAAAAGAAAAAAAAAACGAAGAATGGGAAAGCTGTTCGATATCATGGTTTCTGAATAGCATCTGTTAGTCTCATGCGTTTCAGACCAAAAACAAATTCACAAATATATCAGATATTAGATCTTTTGGATTTCAGAACAATCTTAACACAGAATAATTTTAGTTTAATGTTCCAATTTTATTATTTTTAAATATTTATTTTTTATGTAATTCCGAGATTCGGAGTGAGAACAAACTTGCAATTTGACAAGTAGATAATTAAAAAAAATTCCATTACATCTCAAACTCTAAGTAATAGTATTTTATAATTAGCGATTTTTCTCGTTATAAAGACATTACTACAATTCACAATAAATATCAATCAATTTTCATTTTATCATAAATTATGTTACAGATTATAGATATTACTTGTTTTTTAAAGTTTTCTTTTTCAATTTAAAATTTCATATGATAAAAAAAAACGCATGTTTAAACAGTTTAATGATTTCTAAATATTACTTTTTAATTCTTATTAGTTTTTTTACCTTTTAAAAATATCTTGCAGGTCTTAAATGAAAATCTTTTTCTTTAAATTAGCGTAGTCCAAAATCTGGGGTTTCTCTCTCTCTCTCTCTCTCTCTCTCTCTCTTTTAATCATTAAAAGTATTTCTCTAAAATATTCAATTTAATCATTTAAGTATACTGGAATTCATTTTAGTGTAAAATTAATAAGTCAAGATTCCATTTATTAGCACACTACTTTTATATTAGATATCACAATTTTCCAGATTCATGTACAGTTTTTGACTCCTCTCACTCAAAGAAATGTTTTGGGGTAAAAGCGTCTGATAATAAAATGAAATACACATTGGAAATTAAAGTCTAGTTAATGTAACTCAAAGCCTTAAGTGTACTTTTCTTATTTTCTCTGAAATTAAGATAAATTCTATAAATATTATGACATGTGAAATTACTTGGACGCAAGCTTAAAATCATTTAAACGTTTATATATAAAAATTTGATTCAATCCATAATGATTTATAGATTACAATGATATTTAGTATTCAGAAATTCATTCTAGGTTACTATAGAAATGTCAAAAGTGTTTTTATTTTCCTAACAGACCGCCAATGATGGTGCGAGAAATACATTCAGCATTTAAAATATGAGATAGAGTAAATAAAATGAAAGTAAAATAAACTGAGCATAAATTTGGTAATAATTTCTGAATTTACAAATTCATAGTGTTTGTTTTTTACTGAAATCTCAATGTAAATTATGCTACTTCCAAATTATGTATTTCACACAAATAATTTATTTTAACCAGTTTATTTTATTTGAAAAATTAAAAGTTGTCAAATTATAGGTACAATAACTCGAGTAAAAGAAAAGATGAGATTGATGCGTTTGGATATGAGAAATCTTAAAGGAATCTATGCTGTAGTTTAAATTTTATTAGTTATTGCCAGTGTAGTTATTTTCAAGAAGCAAGAAGCAATAATTAATCTTAATAATAAATCCTAATTTCACCCAATTTTAATAATAATGTATAAAAATTATCTTAATAATAAATGCTAATTTCACTCAATTTTAATAATAATGTATAAAAATTATCTTAATATAATAATTTAAAAAAGATAAATTTAGTTTTAAACAGAAAGTGTTTCAATTTCCACTCAGGTTTAAAGGACAGCATTTTAAGAGCCTTCCATAAAAAGCAAATACTGCAAAATAACAGATAAATGCAACACGTGCATTTTTGCGGTAGTTAAAATGATTATTTCTAGTTGCTAAAGCAAAGAGAACATGTGGCAATTACCATCAATACCCTTTAGCTGAAAAGGGACCATCTCTGGCAAAGAATTTGCGTAAAAGTAAAGAGTCCTCAATTTCTTTATAATTTCCGGCAACCATCTAGTTAATGAGATAGTTGACGCACCGTGTCACACCCTTGATTGATAGAGGTGTAGATTTGGGACATTCCCAGTCAGCAGAGCTAAATATTTAAAAATTAACTTAAAAAAATAATTAGTATTTTTTGAGCCATGCCAATGACAAAACAAATTGCATGGAATAAATACATTATGAAATTTTTATTTTCCTTCTGTTTAAATATTTTTTTTTCTATATTTATTAGCCTTCCTTTTCAGCAAATGGTTTCCATTTTTACATATATACATATAAGGATAATAAAAACATTACCAAAGAGCAAACTTTGTTACATGAGCAACATTCTGACACTAACAATGTAAGAAGCTGTCTTAGTGATTTTCTTACAGATTTAATGCATATTTTAGGGATAATAAATGTAATACCTAAATTTATACATAAAATTAAACTTTATGAAGGATACAATATAAGCACTGGTTACATTTATGTACACAGGAGTCTTTAGCATGGACAGAAAAACCATGCTAATGACACTGATATCTGTCCATGCTAATGACAAATTTTAATTTAAATAAGATGATCAGCCATAATTTAATCACAATGCAATAGCCCTTTCTGGGGCTTTTTAAAGCACAAAAGTTCTATGCAAATAAATAAAATAAAAATTTTAACTATAAAATAAACATGAAAATTATTATCCATTCTAATGACATACAATAGATGTACGCCCCTAATATTCAACTTCTATTCTTAAAATACAATACATGCTGCTATTTTCTTGCCGGGATAAAATGGCTACTTGTTGCCATGGAGAAGCTTTATATTTTCAAACTATTGTCATATGTGAAAATGAAATTTTGATTAATAACCAACTGTTTTAGTATGATCTTGTTTTGAAAATCGAATATGGAGGACAAACTTTAATTCTTTTTTTATGTACTATAATTTTATTTTTAAAAAGAAATTTATTGGATAAATCCTCTCCTTGATTAATATAAAGAAAGAATAAAATTTGTTTATTTTATAAACATGATATTAACTCTTGAAAAATGCTAGTTTACACAAGGCACAGCTGCTGTGGACATCCATGCTAATGACATTTTGAATTTTTATTCTGTTATTTTAAGGTGTTTTTAACTAAAAAGTGAGTAATTCTTGAATGCAAATAATGAATAATATTAAGAAAAACATATCTAAATATAAAAACATGACAGAAAACCTCTCAATTTTTTTTGTATGCCGAAAGACATAAATTGTCCCCTATTTTGAGAATCACCCATATACGCGTCGAATTGATAATCTCCTCTCCTTTTTCGAAGTCGGTTAAAAATAACACAGAATATACGCTCGAAGCAGAGGGTATACACTAAAGGACGAGGGTATACTCTAGAGAGTGTAAACTATACCTTTCTTGAGAAACAGAAGGTATACGGTGTACCTTTAAAAAATCCAGAAGGTATACGGCCTATACCCCCGTATGCCTTCCACTGCATCTCTGCTAAAGAGCATTAGAACTTATTTTGAGAATCCTCATTCAAATTTTCAGACCTATAAATGCGATTAATTTTGCTAGCATCTCTCTCTCTTTCACATACAAACTCTGTTTTTTTTTTCTTTTTTAATGTATTCTTAAGAATATGCAGCTATAATCATGGAACTCTGATCATTGATAGCAAAAATACACTTTTTGATTAATTACCAGGCACCAGTGCTGCCAGATTGCTGATACATTTTTTATTCAAAATGTGCACCATTTTTCTGTATAAAAATTTGAGTTTTTTAATCACGTCGTACTTGCCATTGGATAAACCGAAAATTAATATTTGAAAATTAAAGTAGATCTAACTTGTCACATCGCTGGCCATTAACATTGTAATTTTTTCAGAAAGTTTTATTTCAGAATAAGATAAAAAAATAGATTTCTTAAAAACGCCAGAAAATTATATCGGCACAAGGACTTCCGAAAGAACTAATCCTTACTTTATAAAGCGCCATGAACACGTGCTTCGAATATGACAGCAGAAGCAAGGCTTTTCAAGAAAGAAAGACTTTAAGTGTGCTCTCAACTACTCCGCTCAACAAGCGAAAAACGTTTTGACACATTTACAAATTCATTTTTTTAACAAAAAGTTATAAAATTGGAATGCCTGACTATAAAAGCGATTTCAAATTGAACTGAAATTTCCATTTTATGATCATTAAATTTCCTATCCAGTTATAAGCTGTTTCGACCACGCGATCACCTTTTTTTCTCCTGCTTTTCGACCGGATTTTCTGCTTTCGTCGGGAAATGTGCTCAAAAATGTCATCTTTGAAGGCTTGTTATGAAAGATCTATCGTGTTTTTTAAAAAAAAACAAAAAATTGAGTGCAATTAGGCAGTTTCTGAATAACAACACCTGCTAGTTTCATGCATTTCTGAACAAAAATAAATTAAAGCATGTGTCACAAAGTTGCTCTTTTTGATTTAAGAACACCCTTAAAGCAAGACCACTTCAGCCTTAATTTTGTTTCCAGAGTAAAAGTACGCGTTCTTTCAACCTGATGAATACAGAGTAACTAGGGAACACTCCTATGTGTAAGTTCTGGATTTGTACGAATGTGGTATCAAATGAAAGATCTCGTCATGTACTTTAAAAAGTGCATCGGAACTATCCAACCGCTTTCGAGATATCGGCGCTTGAAGTGTGAAAAACCACTTATTTCCATAACAATAAGAGAGTTATTATGCATTAAACATAACCGCTTGCTTAAGAAAAGGAATTTTGCACACTATAATTACATACAGTTTATCTATTACGTCACGCCACATATTTGCGGAAAATTTTGCTTAAAGCAAGGTAGTGAAAATAACAAAAACATATAGAAAAACTCTCTGAGTGCATCCGTACGCGAAAAATTCGTAGAATGCGAAGTGCCTGTCTAAAAGATGGAAATAAACGACAACGTAATGGTGTAAAGGATTTTGCTCGTAGCTCGGGAAAAGGTACAGGCAAGAGAATTAAAAACATTTGAAAGAAACTTTTAACTTACGAACAATTTATATACCTGTCTGTCCATATATTTATTTATTCACACTTCAAGTGCTGATATGTCGAATAACAGTTGGAATCCGACGGGTAGTTCCATTTCATCTTTTAATGTACAAGAGGAGATCTATCTTTTGATGCCACATTTGTCTATTTCCACAACTTATACCTGAGAACGTTCCCTAGTAAGTACTAATAAACTAAAAGTTAGTAAAAATTAGCTCGTTATTAAGTAAAAATTAGCTGATTTCAGTAATTTAATGACCCGAGCTTATTTAGTCGATATTTCAAATTTCAGAACAATTAAGAAATTGGTTTTGTTTAAATCTTTGATTTAAATTTTGATTGAATCTTTGATTGAATCTTTGATTTAAATCTTTGAAATTTGTTTGGTTTCTTTACTAATTAAAAAATCCCTGTCGGCATGGTCTATAGGCGCACTGTAAAAAAAAATTGTAATTTTCACAGAAAAATACTGTATTTTTTACAGCAAAAAACTGTTTTAAAGAAAAACAGTTCTTTTTTGTAAAAACTACAGTTTTTTCTGCAAAAATTACAATATATTTCTTTATTTTACAGGAAAAAACTGTTTAAAGAAAAAACAATTTTTTACTGTAAAAAAAATTGGAATTTGTAATTTTTACAAAAAAAATCCATATTTTTGTGTGACAAAAAATAATTGTTTAAAAGAAAAAACAGTTTTTTGCTGTAAAAAATATGGATTTTTGTATTTTTTACAGAAAAAAACTGTTTAAAGGAAAAACAATTTTTTACTGTAAAAAAAATTGGAATTTGTAATTTTTACAAAAAAAATCCATATTTTTTTTGTGACTAAAAATAATTGTTTAAAAGAAAAAACAGTTTTTTGCTGTAAAAAATATGGATTTTTGTATTTTTTACAGAAAAAAACTGTTTAAAGGAAAAACAATTTGTTACTGTAAAAAAAATTGGAATTTGTAATTTTTACAAAAAAAATCCATAATTTTTTTGTTTGACAAAAAATAATTTTTTAAAAGAAAAAACAGTTTTTTGCTGTAAAAAATATGGATTTTTGTATTTTTTATAGAAAAAAGCTGTTTAAAGAAAAAGCAATTTTTTACTGTAAAAAAAATTGGAATTTGTAATTTTTACAAAAAAAATCTATATTTTTTGTTTGACAAAAAAAAATTGTTTAAAAGAAAAAAGTTTTTTTCTGTAAAAAATATGGATTTTTGTATTTTTTACAGAAAAAACTGTTTAAAGAAAAAACAATATTTTACTGTTAAAAAAATTGGAATTTGTAATTTTTACAAAAAAAAAATTCCATATGTTTTTGTTTGAGAAAAAAACTGTTCGAAAGAAAAAAAAGTTTTCTTCTGAAAAAAAAAAATATGGATTTTTGTAATTTTTTCAGTAAAATCCATGCATTTTTTATCCGTACAGATTAAAAGTAAAATAGTATTCCTTCTTCTTTAAGGGTCTCAAATCAGAAAGAACAATTTTATAACATATTTTTTTTTTTTTCATGAAAATAGCAAATGTTGTCCAGAAAGTTCCTAATCGCGCTTATTTACTCGTCTTTTTTTCCGCAATTGCAATAGATATGTTAGAAAATGTTGTCAAAGTAGACGTTTTGATCTGAATTCCCGTGCGGAGAAAGATTAACCACTCAAACAGGGGAGAAAAACGTGTTTGTCATGCGATTGAAAACGCTTTTAATTCAATAGGTAATTTATTAATCCCAAAATGGAAAATTCCCTTCGATTGAAAATCGCTTCCTTGGTCTGGATTTCTAGTTTGCGATATTTCCGTTAAGAAATGGATTTGTGAATATGCAAAAAAGTTTTTCACTTGTTGAGCAGAGCAGTTGAGAACAGACTTATTTGATGCAAGGAATACAAACTGTAATCGCACTATGAGTTTTTACTGTATGGCTTTTATTAGTGGTTTAAAGCCACAGTAAACAAGAACAAACTGGAGTAACATTTGGAAATATTTTTTTTCTTCAATTGAAGGATAGGGGCTTGTGAAGAATGGACTAAGACTGGTTTAAAAGGTAATAAAAATGCAAAATAAATGTCTGAAATTTTTTTGCGAGTATTCTTTTGTAAGATAACATCTAAAAATTTAGTCCAGATATACAAAATTTTGTCATTTTACAAGAGGAAATTTTAAATCATTTCACTATTCAAGGGATCGGGGCTTTCTGTGGGACGGGAGCAAGTTTGCAGTAGAAAATATATTTACAGATTTTTTTCCGTCACATTTAACTTGATTCATAAATACTTTATACATAAATAAAACGGCTCATTTATTTTTTAAACTTTCACTAACAATAGCTATTGGGATGATAGAAGCAAAAACTCAATTCCAGTTTGCAAAATGCAAGAAAAAAAAATTAAATTATCATAAAACAAAAAAACAAAAAAACAAAAAAACAAAAAAAAAAAAAAAAATTAATAGAAATAGAAATTTTTTAAAATATCAAATAAAAAGCACCCGCAAGCGTAAAACAGAAAGGCATCTTCTTCATCTAGGGTAGAACCCCCGGCCTTCCGCTTCGAAGCACTTTCCCTATCGTGAGAGGGAGGTCTAAACCTCTCAGCCACAGTACTCGACTTCCGACAGTGAGAATGAAGAATACTATCGTTAAATGGCAGAAATATACTTGTCTTTTACTTTGCGCTGAAAAATAAATACTTATAATTGTTATGTTGGTCTAGAAATGTTACAACTATCTTAAAAAATAAGCTTACATATACTTTTTCTTTTCACTTTTTTCTTTCTCACAACATGAATGTTTTAGATGTGATAGACATAGATATTATGTATTTCATTACTGTATTGTTTGTGAATGTGTCAAATGAAATAAAAAGATAATGAAATAAAATAAAAAGATAATGAAATAAATCAAATTTCAGAACAATTAAGAAATTGGTTTTATTTAAAATATTACATTTTCATTCTTTCTTTACTAATTAAAAAATCCCTGTCGGCTTCGCCTATAGGCGGAGGTAGATTTCGAAGAGTTTTCATTTCAACAACAAAAAATAAAATATTACTGACGATAAACCCAGTTTAACTACTTTATTTGGCCGCTTTTGAAAAATTTTTAATTTCATTTTCTGTAAGAACTGATTTTATCAAAATCCTCTTAAACGAAATTCGACTCAAATGCCCATTTTGAAAACATATCTTGAATATATATTCTGACTTTATTAAAAAAATAGACTAATACGCACCTTATATATTACCTCTATGGCAAAAAAAAACTGTCAATTGAATGCGTTTGAGAGCAAAATTGAATTTAAATATTAGTCATAAAATAACCATTTTGCTATTTGAATACATCCACAATTCTTTAATCAAGATCGCTTTGGGAAATTTTGTGCGAAGTGCCCAATTTGACAGTTTTTTTTTAAATATATACTTGCCCTTTATCAAAAAACTGACCAATACGGCCCATTATACAGTTCGTAAATAACAAATAACTGTCAACTGAATGCGTTTGAGGGCAAAATTGAATTTAAAAATGAGTCATAAATTAACCAAATTGTTATTTGAATAAATCCTCAATTCTTTAATCATGATCGCTTTGGGAAATTATGTGCGAAGTGCTCGTTTTGGCAGCCTTTTTTGAAACATATTTTGCCTTTATCAAAAAAAAAATGGCCAATCCGACACATTATATAGCTCCTAAATAAGAGCACCAGTAAATTGGATGCGTTTGAGAAAAAAAGTGGATTTAAAAATGACTCAGAAAAAAAGCAAATTGTTATACTTACTCAATATTTCAATCACTATTACTTCGGGAATTTCTGTTCCAAATACACTTTTTGGCAGTCTTTTAAAAAATATATTCTGCCCTTATCAAAACACTGCATAATACGTCACATTATATAGTTCCTAAATAAGAGGATCTGCAATTTGTTTTAGTTTAAAATCAAAAAGAATTTAAAAATGAGTCAGAATATAAGCAGTTTGGATTTGAGGTTTCTTCTCCAACTCCTATTTTTGTTTAATTTATTTTTGATATAAGAATTGGTCTTATGAAAACTTGTTAGAGATTATTATTGGGAAGATGCAAAATAAATTTAATTAGATTTGATTGCTTAAGAATTGAGTAAGTTATGGATTTTTTTCTTTTCTTCCCCACTTTTTCTTTTGGTTTTTAATTTTTTTCATCGGTAAAAGTTAGTCCTATCAAAAACTTGTAAACATAAAAGTTTTAGATAATGATAAGTACATTTATAAAAAATTTAGTTGGATTTGATATCTTGAGAACAGTCGAAGTTATGAAATTTTTTCTCCCAGAATCCCCGTTTTTTTCGCCCCTTGATCCCATTTTTAACTTTATAAAAATCTGTCATGGACAAGCTTTTAGATTTCAGCCCATGTTTTGCCCATAAAGAAACATTCCGTATATAAAATAATATGTCAGCCGAGCTAAACAGTTTTTGCTTTTATAATTTCATATTTTAAAGCCTTCTCCAACGACATCCGGGAAAAAAGAGTTGAGAAAGGATTCCGAACCGCTCCGTAAAAAAAAATTGTAAGTATTTTCGGAGAGACTTATGACCACTTTGTCATGTTTACTTCTTCATTTCACTTCCCCCTCACCGCCTTAAAAATCATGAATTGCCCGTGCCACGTACCTCCATCCATATTCCAATTGTGTTTTATTATTCTCACCAGTTAATTCGTACTGTAAAATTTGCATTATTTAATTCCAACATTTTTCTAATTCAATAAAACAAAATCTTAAAAAAAAACAGCGATAAAAGATTAAAAATTCTATAAAAGACATGAAATAAATAGGCATGACTTCTAAACTTTTTCAAAAACTTTGAGTGGTTAATATCGATACTGGTAGTAAATTTTATTTGCGGTAATGGAGCTCCGATCGTCGATAGCAACAAAAATTTTAAATAATTAAAAGCCAGCAGTGTAACCAGGTTGTGGAATTTTTTTTTTTTTTTTTTTTTTTTCTTCATATATTTCTCATTTTTCAAATAAAAATTTGCTTTATTTAATCACGGCGTGCTTGTCATTAAATAAAGCGAGAATTACAATTTCAAAGTTCAAGTAGATACTTACAGTAACTGACTTGTCACACCGTTAGCCACTAACATTTGAGTTCTTCCAGAAATTCATTTCAGAATAACTTTAAAAAGATCTTCTTTAAAACATCATAAAATTAGAGAAATTCATAAGATCTTCCGAAAGAACTTAGCCCTACTTCATCAGGCGCAATGAATACGTCCTTCTAATTTGAAATCAAGGTCAAGTTTCATGCAGCAAAACAGTAAAAACTTTTTAAAAACTAGCATTTTGGCCTTTCTTTTTTTCAGAGTAGAAGTACGTGTTCTTTCCATCTGATGAGCACAAACTAAATTCTTTGAAAAAGCTTGCTTATTTCTGTAATTTTATGATGTAATCATATCAATCTAACTTATTTAATCTTTAATTGGAATTTAAACATACCTAAAAAATAGTTTTATTAAAGAAATTGTATATTTTATTTTTCCTACTAATTAAAGAATGATTTCGGTATATAAAATAATGTGCTAACAGAACTAAACTGATATTTTTGTTTTATTTCAGGCTTCAAGTTCATCACTGGCTGCAAAGGGCGACCAGAGCACTGCAGCTGAAATTGTAAGCAATATCTTTATATTAAACCTCTTATTACACTCTTTCACAATTGGTCTACTCAACAACCTCAAAAAGTTTTAACATATTTACAAACTTATATATTTCAACAGAAACTGATGGAGGAGCAATGAGAGTGCATAATATCAATAAATGGTCATAGAAATTTCCAACAATGTTTCGCATGACTGTTGTCGGTTAAATTTAGAAAAGTGTCCCCCGTGTGGGCAAATTGGGTGGAGGGAGGAGCACGGGAGGCATATAAAATAAAACAGCAGTCACCGAGAATTTTAATTATACATCACGACAGGAGTGTCAGCAAAATACAGAAAAGTATCCCCATCCCACAGAATTCCAACTATTGCGCCTCAAAATAAAACAGCAGACACCGAGATTTTTAATTAAATATCACGACAGGAGTGTCAGCAAAATATAGAAAAGTATCCCCATCCCACAGAATTCCAACTATTGCGCCTCCCGGAATACACCCTGCCTTCCCACTAATTGAAATTTTTATAGAGTATAAAATATATACGGGAGGACTCCAGTAGTATTAAAATAAGACTACGGGCTCAAGCGGCGGTGGTACTGTGGCACCGTGCTACCGCCACCACCGTCCCTGCGGCTGTCCCACCTCCACCACCGTCCCGCCACCATCCCTCCTGGTCCCTCCTGCGGTGCCCCCTGCGCCTACCGTGCATGCCCCTCCACGAACGCCCCCTAGTGGAAAAAAGGAACATTCTATTACAACAGGAGAGGTGATCGACCTTCCCTATTCAAAAATATTATCAATCACATCTCAACATGGAATCATACTATAAGATAAAGATTAAATTTATATTTGAATTTTGAACAATCATAATTTTAATGAGTATTATTAATTAAGCGAAACAATGGAAAATCTTAGTTTTTAACCATTTTATTTAGATTTCTTCAACTACAAGATGCGATTATCAATTTAACACAAGAAAGTTAGACATATATCTGAATTTTGCTTGATAGACATCTTAATGAGTAGTATTAATTAAATAAAAACAATAGAAAATATCAAGTTTTATAGAAAAATACTGATTTCTTACGATTTTTATCAACTTAAGAGAGAAAACTTAAACGTACATTTCAGTTTTTCAACAGCTATAACCTTAATGAGTATTGATAATTAAGTAAAAAACAATGGAAAATATCAAGTTTTATAGAAAAAGACTGATTTCTTACGATTTTTATCAAGTGCAACATCAGTGTATCGACTTACAATTTGAACGTTAAACATGCATTCTAGTTTTTCAACAGCTATACTCTTAATGAGTATCGTTAATTAAGTAAAAAACAATGGAAAATATCAAGTTTTATAGAAAAAGACTGATTTCTTACGATTTTTTCAACTCAAACTTCAGAATATCAATTTGATAGAAAGAAATTTAAGCATGCATTCCAGTTTTGGACAACCATTTCCTTCATGAACGTTATTAATTAAGCAAAACAACGAAAAATATTACATTTTTAACCGATTTCTTCATATTTTTTTTAATATAAAATCAGAATACACAACATAAAATAGAAATTTAAACATATTTTTTTAGTATTTGAACAGTCGTTACCTCAAACAATTTCGATAATTGAACAATTAACAAAGGAAACTAATGATTTTTTAACGAAAAAAGACGAATTAAACGAATTTGGTTAACTTTTACTCTAAATGGAAATTTCATCATACTTTTATATACTAAGTAGAATTTTAATGCATAAACGAGTACATTTCAATAAATACTCAACACACACACAAATTTGAAAACAACACCTGCTTCTTGTGACGTCATATTGAAACCAAAACTTATTCCTTCGAAGTCCCTCACCATGCCTTTTCACCCCCATCCCCCCCGCAATTTTTCAGGTAGGGAAATGGACAAAGCAATGACCCCTCATTCTTGTATATTTAGAAGTCTGGGAGAAAAAAAGAGACATTTTATGCACTCCATAACATGCATTTCATAACAGTTACCGCAATATCCCTCATTTTAAATTTGGGAAGACATAATCAGTATAATTAATTAAGCAAAATAATAGAAATATTATTTTGTAAGGGGAAAAGGTGAATTTAAGCGAATTTGATTAGTTTTACAATAGTCTTTTGAACCGCAACTTGGAAATATGGATTTCTAACAGAAGAATTAAACGTATATTTTAATTTTAACAACAAAAACTTAACAAGTATCATTAATTAAACAAAAATAAATATCAGTTTTAAAGAAAAGACGAATTTGAATAATTTTACACTAGTATTTTCAAAAGCAACATGGAAATATCAATACTTATTCACATATTTCACTTATTCACTGTATTCAATACTATATCTAATAAATTTGGATACACTTTAAGAATTTTCTAATCTATAATTAAATATTAGCTGTATATTTAATGTTACCCATGTTTTCAACATTAGTTCATAATCGTGAGTTTTGTATTTTAAATACCATGTATTCAGGTTCAGATTATTTTCACTTGAAATCATACAGAATTTTTTAACAGAGTTTGTTTTTGAAATCATTGAAGCAACTGTATTTAATATTTTTAACACCAATTTTCTAACATTTTCTAACATTTTCCGATTATACATTCCTCAAAAGTTATTATTACGTATTCTAAACAATAGAAAATATTAATTTTAAGAATAAAAAGACGAATTTAAACAAATTTTATTAGTTTTACACTATTTTTTCTCATCTCCAACACGGATATATCAATTTTAACAGAAGAATTAAACGTATATTTTAGTTTTTAACAACAAAAATGTAATAAGTATCATTAATTAAACAAAAAATAAATATCAATTTTCAAGAAAAAACAATTTTTTACACAAATTTTCAACTTTGAAATACATTTTTTTACATACATTGTTACAGTATATTACTAAACTTAAACTTTTTAAAAAGTTTGAATGTCTTTACAAAGGGTTCATACTTATATTTTTCAAGTCTTGACTGCATTCGAAATCTTACAACAAAAGTATACTTTTATTATTATTATTATTATTATTATTATTATTATTATTATTATTATTCTAGAAAACCTAAAAAATCATTTCTTGCTGCTTTAGACACTTGACATATTAAAACTACTCTGAGATATTCTACCCATGTAATTAATCAAATTAGGACATGATTCATCTTACACTTCAAAATTTCTGAATTTTTACAATACTTATTTTCATCAAACTTTATTCTTGATCCTATATATTTTAATAGCACAGAATTTTAACATCTGTTTTTATCTACTTATCAGAAAATTATTAAAACACCCAACAACATTTTCCAAATCTGAATATTATCTTTACAGTTTAATAATGCAAAACATACACAAATACAAAGTTTAATTTTTACAAACATTTCATATTTCAAACCAAACTATTCGAAATTTTCACAACATAAGAGCAAACATTAGACGAACTTTTTAACATTAATATTGCTTAGATCTTTTCATCATAACTTTTAACTATGATAATTATCCATTTTTAGGTTGATTGTCGAAAAACTGTAACTGAAATTACATAAACTTAATATAAAAAACATGTTCTCACACAATTTCATGAAATTCAACAAAGAATTGACTATTACTCCAATACTTATCTACATCAATCTGGACTCTCGATAGTATATAGATAATTCATCATTACATACTTACAACTCTTTTCAAACGTTTATCAGAAAATCAAGTCAATCAAAGTCTAGTAGTTATCGCACCTGTTCCTCAGAAATATTACTATCATATGAAACAGTAAAGAAAATTAATAGATATTTAATATTTAATAACGTCATACGTGAAATTACTGCCGAATGAGAATACTAATAATCAATAAAATCAACTGTTGGACAAAAAAATAGTACAGATTATCGAAAATTCAAATCATTTTTTTCTACAAAAATTAACAAATGAATGACAAGTTAGAGAAATAACTAAAAAAATTAATGAACATATTTACAAATTTATTAAAATCACACCTTTTTCTGAATTACAAACCACAATTTCTTGAAAAATTTAACACCGAATTTGTAAGATTTTAATCCTAGTATTACATACACTCAATAAATATTCATAATTAACAAAAAAATAATTTTTTAGTCTCATCAATAAGCAGAAATTCCTTATTAAAAGAATATTTTCATAGTAGTACTTATAAAAATGAGAGTTTACAAACTGATTTTCATAATTTTATCACATTTAAACTTAATTTTTATACATAAAACATTATTTAATCAAATTTTATGCTTTCTAATTCAGTAAAATTCAATACTTTTTTAGTTTTTAAACCAGTACCACAATATTTATTTACATCAAACTTGATTCTTTACCTTTTATATTTCCACATTACACAAGTGAGATAAATACTAACTTGGAACGGGAGTTGAAGTCAATTGATTCTATTCGATTTTCATCGTATACGCATTGCTCCTACACGAAATTTCTTACTTCTATAATCATCTAATGTATTAAAACTAATCTACTCATATTTTTAATCAGATGTTTCATCTCGCACTTCTGAATTATCATCCATCAAGTTGCTTAAAATATAAATACTATCTTTATAGTTTTAATGTAGTATACATGACTAATCTTGAGTTTCCATCTATACTATTAATCAAATTATCATACGTTTCATCTCACATTTCAACGATTTCTGAATTATCGTCCATCTAGTTGTTTAAAATATTAATAAATTTTTTATAGTTTTTGATTATACATAGTGTGTATGAATGCAATCTTTAATTTTTAACAGTTCATATTTCAAATAACCTATTTTCGAAACCAAACTACACTGTAAAAAAAAAATATGGGATTTCACTAAAAAATATTCAGTATCATTACAGATATCTTTAGACTTACTAGAGATTTATTAGTAACAAATCGCTTCGCAAAACTCTACATATGAAAATCTAGTAAAACTGCTTATTCTTCTTTCGTAATCTAGCGAGTAGAGTAATCAACCAGTCAACACACCAACCGTACCGTACGCCAGTCCCAGCGAGTCAGCGAGTCCGTTGCGTTTTGTGTTTCCTTGCCTGACCTTTGCACCCAGATGCCATGTGATTCAGCAGAATATTCCAGTTGTATAGGGATTTTTATGTTTTTAAGGTAAGCTGTACTTTAAGTTTCAAACTTTTACAAATATTCGGTTTATTAAAAGATAATTTCGCCACTATTTCTTATTTCTTTTAGGCCTAACTTGCCTGTTGTCGCGTATCCAAATAACAAATATATCGCGAACTATATTTATGGTTATGTTTGAGGCGATTTGTACAATTAACCCTGATAGTTGAAGTGTTTGAGTGAAAAAATAAAATATTTCTTTTAATTTCACTATTTTTTACATGCCACTTAAATATTTACAATTTATAAGGACATGACAAAATACTATTGAAATAATTTTAATCAAAAACTCAAGATAATTATCTAGAATGTTAATTTTAATTAAAACAAAGGAACAGAAATTTTTTTTATATGTAACCCGTCTATTTTTCAACTTTCACTCGATATTATAGGCAATAATAGTTGAGATCCTAATTCCTAAATGAATTTCCTAATCTAGATTTTATTCTGTTTTGTGTTGTTTAGAATCTTTTACAAGTTACACTTTTGACAAACAGAATAGAGCAACTTTTTTAACTTAGGACATAATCGGAAGTACATGGTTATGATTTTTTCACATATATAAATATTCACATTTTAATATTGCAAAGTTTGATGTGCATTAATTTTTAATTTACTTGCAAGAATAGTGCATATCAGTGAGTGTATTGTCAATATCCTCTGGTGATTGTGTGTCACCTAGTGGAATTATAGTCAAAACTGTAATGCCTAGCATTTTAGCTAATTGAATTATGTTCTACTAATGAATTATGTTCTGTGTATTGGAATTTTAAATCCAAGGAATATGAAAAAGGGATAGTCAACAATTGATTTCTTCTATTAACCGATAATGCTTTTTTTTTTTTTTTTTTCAAAAAGTTGTGTCCTATTTTCTGTGAACTGTTTGTTGTTTCTAAATAGGTTTCTTTAAAATTCACCATTTTATTTTATTTATTTATTTTGGACCATTTGGAAAATGGTTGTTTTCAGTCGAGAATGTGGTGTCTGCATTTTATCTTGTTTATGATTCTTCCAGAAATAACAATGTTTAATCCATGACATGCATAATATATGACTCTGTTGTAAGCTATGTTTTGGTCATCTTAAAAATGGTTTTACTGTTTTATATTAACTCAATGGGAAACATATAAACATTTTGCTTTGGGCAATGGATGTCTACATTTTATTTATTCTTAGGCAATTTTTACATTTGATTTAGAACTTTTGTATGAATAGGGAATGAAATGTCATTGTTAATAAAGGAGAAAGTAAAAAAAATTACATAATGAGTAGACACAAATTAGCAGATATGGGGTGGGGGGAAGGCAAGACTCTTTTAAAGCAAAAAAAAAGAAAGAAAAGTTCTGATTATTCAGCTCATCGATTACAAAAAAAGAAACAATCTAGTGCTGAAGCTGTAAAAGATCATGTTTTACTTTTTTCCAAGTGCAACACAAGATCTAATCTCAGACTCTAGTGGCCATTACTGTCCTTTTAGTGCCCTCCTCAGGAAAAAAAATTGCTAAATGCATAAATCGGGAAAAAGTATTGCTGATTTTGTCCACCATGTCAAAAATAAATGTTTAAAAATTGTCGAGTGGTCTAAAAATTTTTTGAGGAAACTTGGCAGTGGGAAAATTTAGCGATATTCGTCAATCACAGTAAAACATCGTAAAATTTGTTAATCTGTCATGAGCAAATATCATGAAATTCGTCAGTCGGTAACAGAGAAAAAAAACACAAATTTTGTAGTTGGACGCAGAAAAATAATCATTAATTTCATCAAGATGTCACAAAAACAAAAAGGAAGATTTGTCAGTCTCAGGATAAAATAGCTAAATTTGTCAATCAATTTAGAGAGAAAAATTGTGAAATTTGCCGATTGGTCTCCAGAAAAATGTTGCAAAATTCGTCGAGAAAATTTTGTGAGAAAAATCAGAATATTATTAGTTAAACACAGAAAAACAATCATGAATTTTGTATATCTGTCGTAAGTGCAAACTATCATATCTGCCAATCAATATCAGAAAATATCAGGAATGTCCGAGTTGAGAGCCACATCAGTTACACAAAAAAATTTCTATTTGGGGTAACTGATATTTGTCCTATAAACAGATTAAACATATGATTTAAGAGGCGGGTGGGGGTTTATTCCTCTAAATTCTTTACACAGTGAGTCAATATATCAAATTCAATTTGGCAAAGATATATTAGCAGTTTATTTGTAGGTATAACAGAGATATAATAAAGATTATTTTGAATGAGTGATAATATTCCTTTATTATAATTGGAGGAGTAAATTTTGTTGTATTAAAAGTGCTAAAAACATAGGCATGGAAGTGGCCTCAGTATTAAAAACAGTGCAGCATGGCAGGAAGCACTGCAGATTAATCCACCAGCTTCAAAAGAAATTCTGGGCTTTAAAAAAAAAAAAACTGAAATTTACTTGAGGTTTTTAGGTTAAGTCTTCAGGTTTATGGTATTGTTGTATCGTTTTATTATTCTTTATAAATGCTAATTTTGCTCTTATTTCTTTTGATAGAAATCCTAGTCTATCATTATTAGGTTGCAGATAAATTATAATTTGCTGCAGAATGATGCAAAAGATTCTGCTCCTGCGGAAATGGCTTGTGCTGGGGGGAAAAAAAATATGAATGGCAGTGAAGGCAATAAATGAAATTTGAGATTTGTCTGCGTCTGACAAAATTCAATTGTTCTGCTACTATCAAGAAGATTTGAGATTTTTGTGCACCGGATTGCCGAAATTCATGATATTTTTTTAGCCTGATCGAAAAAATTAGTGATTTTTTTTCAACAAAAGTAGTTTTTTTTTTCTTTCGAATCTGATTGATAAAATTTGATTTATTTAAGCCAAACCAGAGTTTCCCCCAGGTTTAAAAAGGGGCAGGGTGCTACTGTTTTGAAAAGGGCACTTTTTGAATTTTTAAGGGCAGTTTTATGGAGTTGAATCTAGAATTTAGAGGTTCAAAAAATCATGGAAAAACAGAAATTTCACCAAAGAATCGAGAAAAAGATCCAAAAATTGAAAAAAAGAAAAAAAGGTAAATTTTGTTAAAAGATCGCAAAAAAGGCAACTATTTTTAAAAGATCGCAAAAAACAGCAGATTTTGTTTTAAAAAATCGCGAAAAAATGTTAGATTTTGCAAAAAACACGAAAAAACGACAAATTTCGTGAAGAGAACTTTTCGATTTACTCCGATTTTTGAACGAAATTGGACATTTTTTTCACAAATCTTTTGACAAAATCTGCCATTCTATCGCAATTTTTTGACGAAGGTTACCGTTTTTCGTGATCTTGCAAAAATTATCCTTTTGTCGTAAATTTTTTGACGAAATCTGCCATTTTATTGCGATTTTTTGTTGTTTTTCATGATCTTAGGGCAAAATTTTCCTTTTTTCGCGAATCCTTTGACAAAATTTTCTGTTTTATCATGATTTTTCGACGAAATTTTGGATTTTTGTCATTTTTTTAGATCTTTTGAGGAAATCTGCCGTTTTTACGGGATTCTGTGACGAAATTAGCCATTTTTTCGCGAATCTTGCCTGAAATTAGTAGTTAAGTCACGATTTTTTAACAATTTGCCGCTTTTTCGCGATTTTTTGATGAAATTACACATTTTGTGGGACACGTAGAAGCTATTTTTTTTACTTTCCGTCGCCGATGTCTTACGTGATTTATACGCTATAGCGCGTCTAAATCATCGCTGAAGGATCGCATTTTTTCAAATGTGGGGCAAGAAGGGTGCTATTTTTTGAATGAGCGACAAGAGGGACGCTAGTTTTTGGATGAGGGGCAAGAGGGGTGCTATTTTTTAAACTAAAGGGCAGGAAGGGCGGAGCGTCCCCCTGAAACCCGCTGGGGGAAAATGCCAAACCAATGAAATTTGCAATTTTTTTCGATCCTGACTGATAAAATTTGTATTTTTCAGGACAAGATCGCCAAAACTTTTCTGTTTTCCATATTCAATTGATGATTTTTTTATTTTTTGTGCCTGGTAAGCAAAATTTGAGTTTTTTGTCGAACTGATTAATAAAATTTTTGATTAACTACCGAATTTGACGAAATTTGTAATTTAACCTGTGCCAAATTCTTGAAGTTCATGATTCTTAATTGATTCTGGAGAAACTTCTAGTCCTTCCTGCGGCAAATTAAAAAAATTGCAATAAATAGACGAAGTATGCGATTTTCTGCAGTCAATCAACAAAATTTGAGATTTCTCACTTCCTAATTAACAAAATTCAGAAATTTTTAGCACAGGATCGAAGAAATTTGCAATTCTTAACTGGCTGACACAGTTTCCCCCAGGTTTAAAAAGGGGCAGGGCGCTACTGTTCTGAAAAGAGCACTTTTTACATTCTTCAGGGCACTTTTTTGATTTTTAAGGCACTTTTATAGAGTTGAATCCAGAATCTAGTGGTTCAAAGAATTGTAAAAACAGAAATTTCGGCAAAAAATCGAGAAAACACAAATTTTGCCAAAAAAAAAAATGCGAAAAAACGGTTGATTTTTTTTAAAAGATCGCAAAAAACAGCAGATTTTGCTAAAAAAAAAATCCCGAAAGAATGACAAATTTCGTGAAAGATCGGCAAATTTTGTTAAAAGATCGCGAAAAACGGCCGATTTTGTTAAAAGATTGTTCTGATTTATTGAAAAAAAAAAAAAAAAAAAAAAAAAAAAAGAATACTTTTCTTGAAAAAAGGATTCTTTTTGTTTCATAAAAGGATGCTTTCAGGATTCACATTTAGAAAGTTTTGGACAGTCAAAAGAGGATTGTGAACGGGGGGGGGGGGGGGAGGGGGAAATTAGTCGTTATTTTGTGATTTTTTTTTTAGTGAAATTTAACTTTTTTTGGCAACTTTTTGACGAAATTACACATCCTGTGGGACGCGTAAGAGCTATTTTTTGCGTTCTGTCGCCGATTATTTACGCAATCTACTCTATAGCGTGTCCGCATCATCGCTGAAGGGCTGCGATTTTTCAAATATGGGGCAAGAAGGGCGCTATTTTTTTGAATGAGCGACAAGAGGTTCGCTAGTTTTTGGATGAGGGGCAGGAGGGGTGCTATTTTTTAAACTAAAGGGCAGGAGGGGCGGAGCGCCCCCCTGAAACCCTCTGGGGGAAACTCTGCTGACAAATTCACAATTTGCTTTAAAATTTGTTTAGTAAATCGATAAAATGTGCAATTTTTTTTCCTTGCGGCTAATCAAACTCAAGATTTTCTACAGCTGATAAACAAAATTTTGCAAATTTTTTGCACATTTTTAACAATGGATTTTTTTTTTATTCTCAATCACCAAAATTTTGATTTTTCCCCTAGCTGATTAGTGAAAACTTTTTTCCACACTGTAAAACATTTGTGTAACGTTACTCCATAAAACGGTGGCAGCCTTGCTGCCTCCAATTTGGTGGAGTATTTTAACCGATATAATCGGTGTAACATTGCAATGTTATACCAGTAATGCATGTTTTTATTACACCATTATGTAAGTGAAAAATTACTCAATGAAGTGTAAATCGTAGCTGCCACCAATTTTATGGAGTAACGTTACCACAAATGTTTTACAGTGCATGCCTGATCAACAAAATTCAAGATTTTGCCGTGCTAAATCAATAAAATTTAGGACTTGTCTGCACCTCATTGATAAAATTTTATTTTATGTCTATTTAGCAAGAATTGCGATTTTCTTGTACCCATCCAACAAAATTTCCAATCCTCATCGACAAAATTAGCTGTTTTTCTGCACTCTGTCCATAAAATTCATGACTTTTTTCGGAGCAAATTGATGAAATTTACAATTTTTTCCTGTGTCCTATAGATAAAAATTGTAATTTACGCTATATCATTTAGCAAATAAATAAATAAATAAATAAAATGTGATAGATTTTTCAAAAATGTGCCATTGTACAATTAAATGATAAATTCCAAAGAAGATAGTTTAGAGTATCTGATTTTTTTATTTTTTATTATTTTGTTTAGGATGTCTTAAAATGTTGAAAGATACTGTGACCAACAATTACCCCGGGTGACCCTACTTCTTTGTTTATAGTTTCAACACAAAGTAAGTGTTTGCTCATTTTTTACATGTTTTCAATTGTTTTTTTTTTTTTCCTTTTGTCTTTTCAATAGTAGGGATGCACAACCTTTTCAAGAGAAAAGGCGGAAAAGTTGGAAAAATTGATTTTTCATAGTTGTTTCTTCCAAGTAAATTATATTTTCTTAGATAAAATTAAATAATAAACATTTTTTTTCATCTATTTGTATATAAAAAAATATTTTCACTGTATATGATTATATTACAAAAACTTTTTAAATAAATAAACTAAAAAAGAAGCAAAGCCTATTTTTAAAAGTTTTTTTGTTTGTTTGTTTGTTTGTTTTTATCCTCCCATTCTCATAACTTTCAGAATAACATTCAGGCTTTATTTAAATCTATTGTTTCTTATATCATGCCTCTTTTGAAATGATTTTTCAGTTACATGTTTAATTATCAATTGATCTAATGAGCCAATCTCTGAAGCTTGGAATGAAATGAATTATACATCCCGTTACATAAGTATTGTACATGATACTAACATGATATGTAAATGATACTAATTCAAAGAAACAAATCATTACAGTTTTGTCATTATTATGAATATCAGTATTCAAGTCCTCCATTATTTTTAAAAAATATATATTTTTTACAACATTGTACTTTTTTTTTACAATTTTATTTCCTTTAAGAAATATGTTTGATTATGGTATAACCTTCCATTATCACCTCAAAAAAAGTTTTGATTTAGTTTTATAATCTAAATTCAAACAAAACTAAGTTTTAGTTTGGCTTAATCCTGCAACTAAAAAACAGCATAGGATTTATTGACTGTTAGATTTTTACTCACTCAAACCAGGAAAATATTTTTAAAAAAGTTTAATCAAACATAAAATTTCTCTTTTTATCCTGAAATCTCCTATGACATCCTTGAGTAAGAAACCATATTTAATGTTTACATTTGGTAATTTTATATTTCTAAGAACGGAACTCAAAAGTTATGAAAACAGAACACTACAAACAGAAAATGCGAGGAATTTGAGGAAACAAAACTTACCGTATTTTCGGGTGTATAGCCCGCACCCCTTAAGGGTGTATTTCGATTCAAACTGCCTATTTTCCGATTTATTTTTGAACTCATTATTGCTCTCAAATACACCAAACTTTCAAAATCTCTTATTTGGAAAGTGCACAAGGTGCCGAAAAAGTCAATTCTTTGATAAGTGCACAAAACATTGCAAAAAAAGCAATTAAAAACGGCATTTCGAACCGATTTTTCCCGAGCAGGAGATTTGAGAACGAAAAAAGTCCTTCCGGCAATGCCGGCAGGAAGAGGTAGCTTTCATATACTTATATATTTATTTATTTATTTTAAAGTAAGTTACATTGTTCAAAAATACTAATCTCAAATTTGTGGAAATAATCTTATAAAATTAGTGATTTTATAAGATTGAATACTAGTTTTTGTCAAGACTGAATATTAATAGAAATTTTTAGAAATTAGTCATCTTTTATTCAATCTGGTTTTATTTTAAGCGATTTGGAGAGTCACTAAATTCCACGATATCATAAAGTGTATGCCATTTTAAAGCAACATTGTGGATCGTTCAGATCAGACCGTTTCAAAATGTCAGCCATAAGAAAAATTCAAAGTGCTATAACTCAATCATTTTGTAAGTTATAGACAAAATAAAAAGTGTTCTGGAATCGTTGTTTTAAGTTCTAACACGTAAAAGAAAAATATTTTTCAAATTTTGATTTTTTTGCATTTAATTTTAAATTTTAAATTTTTTAAAAAAATTAAAATGGCCACCATTTTGAAACAAAATGGCGGATGATGCTGGCCAACGAACTCGGTCAAGACATTCGTATGCACTATGTACATACCAAGTTTAATTGAAATCGGTTCATAAATACGCGTGTTATCACGTGACAAAAATCAGATCGTTTCAAAATGTCAGCCATAAGAAAAATTCAAAGTGCTATAACTCAATAATTTTTTAAGATATAGACAAAATAAAAAGTGTTCTGGAATCTTTGTTTTAAGTTCTAACACGTAAAAGAAAAATATTTTTCAACTTTTAATTTTTTCACATTTAATTTTAAATTTTAAATTTTTAAAAAAAAATTTAAAATGGCCGCCATTTTGAAACAAAATAGCGGATTATGCTGACCAACGAACTCGGTCGAGACATTTGTACGTACTATGTACATACCAAGTTTCAGTGAAATCGGTTCATAAATACGCGTGTTATCACGTGACAAAAATCAGATCGTTTCAAAATGTCAGCCATAAGAAAAATTCAAAGTGCTATAACTCAATCATTTTTTAAGATATAGACAAAAAAAAAAGTATTCTGGAATCTTTGTTTTAAGTTCTAACACATAAAAGAAAAATATTTTTCAACTTTTAATTTTTTTGCATTTAATTTTAAATTTTAATTTTTTTTAAAAATTTAAAATGGCCGCCATTTTGAAACAAAATGGCGGATGATGCTGACCAACGAACTCGGTCGAGACATTTGTATGTACTATGTACATACCAAGTTTCATTCAAATCGGTTCATAAATACGTTAGTTATCGCATGACAAAAATCAGATATATATATATATATATGGTTATATATATATATATATATGTCAACATTTGAACGGAGGGTGGTTTTGGGGTCTGGGGGTCATGATCGGTGAAAATATACCAAAATTTTCCGGAAGTGCTTTCCTCCGGACGGCTGCAATAGGTAGCTTTTTACTTTTTGTAATGAAAGCTACCTAAAAGGGGTCATACTGAGAAGATAATTGTTTATAACTCAAATTCTAATGAATTGAGCGTAAAAAAACATCACTCGGCACCTCATACGTCCCTTCAAGAATCCTCTCAGCAAATTTCATGTTTCTACGTTTAAAAATGTGTCTGAAATTGTATCGGAAAATTTCGAGCTGTTGAAGATGGAAAAGCGTTTTTTCGAATACACCCTTAATCGAGCAGTGCAGTAAAAAAAGTTCGTGTATAGTCTGCGGGCTATACACCATTTACAAACGGATATTTCGACCAGGGTTCGAAATTAGAAGCCATTAGTCATAATTTTTAACACAAATTTACCAAATTTTTTCGTGATGTATAATACCTACATTAGTTGGGCTAAAAAATTAAGTTTATGAGTACTGTAATTTTCAGAGGAAACGCTGTGGCCTTTATGTGTTTTAAGATAAAATTTCAAGCGATTCGGCATTTACAAGCATTTTTTTCAAACAAGCGTGATATATTTTTTTAATTTTTCCGAAAATTAAAAAAAAAAAAAAATCGGTGATAAATTCAAAATTTCGGACATAAAATATATAGGTATCTTATGTCATTGATTCCCAAAAGGATCGAATCCTCGAAATCAATCCGAAATGCACAAACTCCGAAAAGGAACGATTCCTCAGACTATCTGAAATGAAACGACTCCGGAAAAGTTAGATTCCTTGAACTCAAGAATACTATTACACAATGGAAAAAAAGAATCCTTGCTATAATTGTTAATATACAAACATAAAAACTGCTGATATATCCTTACCAATTGAATTGGATATTTTGACTGGATAAGCGATCTTAAAAGGGTATACCTTCCTTCCTACTCCCCTCTGAAATCATATTTATTTAATTAAAGGTCACAGATCACCACCTTGAAATCGCATCCTCTCCATGCTATCAATATGGCCCTCAACCACCCAGACATACTTGAAAGTGGCCCTTCTCTTCAAAAGGTTGTGCACCCCTAGAATAGATCATATTAGAAGTAATACCACCAATTAAAACATAGTTATATTATTTGGATAAGGAAAGTTATAGTCATTTTGATTGTGTAACTGTGAAAGGTAGATTAAAAAGAGAATTGGAGGGAAGAATTTGCATTTTTTTACTTTTTGATATTTTTATATGTACTAAGTAAATGATTTTTATGAATAATTGCATACCAAAATATAACACCACCAAACATTTTATAAATCGCTGCTTTTAAGTTGTTTTATGTATGTCTGGTTTGCATTTAGATTTTTTTTCTTTGTTGTTGTTTTTGTGTTGGATAGTTGAGGAGCATATCTACATCGCTCCTTTACTTTTTTAATTTTGGCTGCAGATATTTTTATAAGGGCACTTTCACTTTCGAAAACAGGTTTTGAAAGTGAAAGCAATTTTATAAAAAATATTTGCTGCCAAGATAAAAAAAAAAAAGTAAACAAGGAATTATTTTTACAGTTAAAATAATTTAATACACTTTTTGTAAAGTTTTCTTCCCTTCAATTATGAATTATTTCTAACTGGTTTTAATATTAAAGTATATAATATAAGGAGTATTTTTAGTTATATTAGCTAGAAAATTTTTTTTCATTATTAATATATATTATAGAATTTTTCATTTTCACCATGTGGATAGGGTAACTTTGTTTTGAATAAATTTTGTGTGTATTTTCTTTTTAAAATGTGCCAGTTAAAAATAGAACTGTAAGAGGGTATTTTATATGTATTTGGATACTCTGTATACTTTGCCAGTTTGTTGATTGCTTGATACTTGAGCAGATTTTGACTGTATGCTAGGCCAATACTAAGGTTATGATTTTGCCCAAAAAAAAAAAAACTGGATGGGTTTTTAAAAATGTGAACTTTAAATTACATAGGTAATATATTTTTGAATATTAGTACACTTGTAAAGTTTCTGTCACCGTTCAACCATTTATCGGATAGAAAGGTCTTAATTCTCCCAATGACAATTATCAAAACAATCGTAACTTAATTTTCTAGAAATATGTGTAACTATCAGAAACACAAACTAATTTTTCCCCATTAAGAAGAAAAAACATTGATTTGTATCAGGGCTTTAATTTCCATGCAGGATTTGCATCCAAAATTTTAAAATTCTCACACAAAGAATGTCAAGCAAAAGTCCCCCCCCCCTTCAACTTCCACCCCCATATACAAAAAAATTTTTAATTTTACAAAAAACTTTAGCATTTGCTACTTTTACAAATGCCTTTCGAGCATAAATATATTTTGCGAGTTTTATTGGAAAATATCGTTGAAATTCATAAATTTTTTGCACCATCAATAGATTTTTTTTTTCTTTTTTTCTGGAATTGGTTGACAAGTTTAGGTGCAGATTCATGGTTGCCAGTTGCCTCTTTGCGACTATATTTTCTGACTTGTTGACTAATTTTCCATGGCTTAAGTCGCCATCAATTAACGAATTTTGTATTTTTTCTGTAATCCTCTGATGAAAACCCCCACTTTTTTTTCCCTTTTTTTTTTTTTTTTTTTCTTTAAATCTGCTGACTAAAATTTGATGTCTGTTATCCTCTAAACAAAAACTCATTTTGTCTGCAATCATTTGACTGAATAATATATTCATTGACTTGTATCAAATATGTATCATATTATTAATCAAAAGATTCTTCATGAGATTTTCAAAGTATTAATGTTGCACTGTGTAGAGCAGATTATGCTTTGAACATATAGCTGTTATCACTAATATTTAAATTAGAAATTATTAGTATTTCAAAATGTTTGATTACTTGTATAATATCAAAAAATGTTTATTTTATCTACAGATTTGCATTGTATGCAATGGGAAATGAATTCTAAAATAAACTGTTTAAACTAAATAAGGCAGTTTTTTTTCCTTTTTTCGAAAAAAAAAGAATGATTTTTTGCCAACCCTACAATAGGAAACTTTAGTTGAATCATAAAAAACATGGTTACAAGTCTCAAAATTAAAATATTTTTCTATTCGTTACTTTGCAGTAAAAATAAATTTTCATACCTGAATACCCCCCCCCCCTCTTCTCAGAAATTATTTCTGGTTATACCAGAAATTTTCATTCTCGAGCTCATTACAGCTCATAAAACCTGAAATTTATGCCAAAATAGAATTTTTGCTCGAACAGTGGAACCAGAAATAAGGCTAGGTGGTACTGTTTCTTTTCTTTCTTTCTTTTATGTATATATATATATATATATATATATATATATATATATATATATATATATATATATATAATTTTGCATATTTTAGTGAAATTACAGGATTCATACTCATTAAGGAAATATGGGATTCCTGGGAAAATCCTGGGATGAATTTTAGGTTGTAAAAATCAGGGGATAATACAAAAAAATTCCCAAACCTGGGAAAGCCTACCAAACTGTGTCTATTCTGGGATATTGGAGGCAATTCTTACTATTCGCATGCTTTATTATCATACGTAATGTCAAAATGTTGTTAATCGTTGATATGGAAAAATTAACCGTCCCAGAAAATACATCAGGGGGATTTTTTCTCGGAAAATGAGTATGAATCCTGAATTATTTTATGTCTGCACAAATATCAATTTTATATCTTAAAAATTTCATCCTTTCATTATCAAAACAGGTGGAAAGATTAATTGGATGTTTGGAGCAATTCCCATTTAACTGACTTGGATTATCTTCATAGAAAGTATATCAAGATTGCGGATCCTGCCTATAATTTTGATGCATTAAATACATTAATAAATTAAGTGGCTACTTCCTTTCACCAAAGAGCAGGCAGTGTTCAGCAGTCTCCCAATACTGTCTGACGAAATCTTTATATGTAAAGAGTATTGTTATTAAATATTAATCATATATATCTTTTAATATACATAATTTGTATGTTCAATAAATGAAGCGGTATGACACAAGTCAACTGAATTGTGTTTTTTTTTTTTTTATTATTATTGTGTATGTGACCTTTTATTTCAGCTAATAATGGACTGCCATTGACAACTTTTTTTTTTCTCTCGCCACTATTTAAAAATAACTATATTATTGTAGGCAAAATGGACCTGTTGCCAAAAGTAATTATTTTCAAAATGTTTGTCATATTAAATTATTATTAAATCTTTGAGGTACGAAGAAAATGCTACTGTGAAATACATATACTGGATTTAAAAACTTAAATTTTGTAAGAAATGTCTAAAACATCAATAGTTTGTTTCAGAATTAGTTGCAAAAGTTTTTCTCCAATCCACAACTTTCTAAGAATTTTTATATGAAGCATAACAATCTTGACACCTGAAATTCTTTTATCCATATAGAAAAATGCAAATGAGTTAGTTTAGCTCATATGATAAAGACTTATTTTTTTTTTTTAAGAATTGTGCTAGAAAATTATTTTTGAAATCTTGGAAAATCAGTAATTAGAAATACAGTCTTCAAATAACTTAGTGCATTGTTTACTTTATTTTATGGTTAGAAGCTATTGAATTTGAGAAAAAAGAGAAATGAATTGTTACCTCTGTCTATATGTGTCAGCTTTACTCACAGACATGCTTTGACATATACAGTAGACTCCCTCAAATCAACAACTCTCTAAAATCCGCATATACTTTATGGATGTAAACAATGAAACTTTTAGTTTGGATATTGGGACACAGTTTTTTTTTTTTTTTTTTTTTTTTAGTTTTGTACCCATTCCTTATGTTTTTTAATTTGTAATTTTTGTTAATATGACTGACAAGGAAGGTCTCCATACGGGCATACTCAGAAAACTCTGAAAAAATTAAAGAATGTTCTTTTCATATAGTTATATATGTTTATAAAAAAATTTTGGCGGAATCTCCTTATAACGTCCGTAAAAAAATAATAAAAATTTCGTTTATTTGGCGATTTATCTCCGGTTGGCGAAAAAACGAAATTTTGAAAAATACGCTTTTACGCTTCGAATACTTTTTAAAGAAAAAACTTTCTATGTTCAATTTATTTAAATAAGTTTAGTTTAAGTAATATTAGTTTTGCATTTTTACTTTACTTTAAGTGTAATTTTGTCATATACATTTATATGTACTTATAACAAAATGAAATTAATATATTTTATCATTTAAAACACAATTTAAATTGATTAAAATTGTTCCAAATCGAAAAATACACTGTTAAAAATCTGCTGCATTTTGTTGCAACGCACTCCCTTGCTTGTATAGAAAACGGTTACTTGGCCGTGAAATGGAGCTTTCTCATTGGTTGGAATAGAGATATTATATACAAGCGGTGGAGTGCGTTGCAACAAAATGCAATATTGCACAAGCTATACAGCACCGCTAAAAATCTGTACCATTTTCTGCAGCGTCACTCCACCGCTTTTATAGAAAACGGCCAATTCACCGTGCTATGGAGCATTCTGATTGGTCAGAAGAGAGATATTCTATAAAAGTAGTGGAGTGATGTTGCAGTAAATGATGCAGATTTTTAACAGTAAAGTCAATTAAAATCAATTTTCAGATTCGTTAAAATCGTCTGCTTTTGGCGAGGAAATGTACTGCTCGCCAAATCCCACGTCGCTTTCAGCTTTTCACGCCAATTATTCCAAACTATTTTTTTTTTTTTTTTTACATATCTAATAATGTAATTCCGCCGCTAATTTTCACTGATCCTTTATTACCAACATGAGTAGTTTAATTCGTATTTTTTTCAAAAAATTCTGAGTATGCCCCCAATGGAGACTTTCCTTGTGAGTTTGTTTTTTCATGAAGGAAGAATAAATTTATTTCTGAAAAAATTCAACATAGTGCTGATATCACTGGTAATCACAATCTTTTTACCAAATATATTTATCAATAAAGATTTTTTTTTTTTTTTTTGGCTAAACTTGGAAAAAAAAAATCCTCATTTTATGATTTTGATGGGAATGAGTAATGTAATTTTATGAGGCAAGATTTGTTGAATAATTTTAGAAAAATACATTTACTCTTTATAATGAATATTTAATCATACTCTATTGTTTAACTTGACCTTTCCTATTAGAAATTTAATTATTTTAAATTATCTAAACTTTTATTATTTTAGTTCATTACTTATTTTAATATTTTATTATATTGTAAGCATTCATTATAGTTCCAAATGCACTATTAATTCACTCAAATTACTATTTAAAAAATGTAAACAAAGCAATGACCAGAAATCCGCAAAATTCTAAAATCCGCACAACCTCTGGTCCCAAGCTGTGCGGATTTGAGGGAGTCTACTGTAGTATTGTTTTTACTTTGCAAAAAATATAATTTATTGCATGAATTTCAAAGAGCTTAAGTAATTTTGCACCAAGTAAAATTTTTATTTGAACCTAATTTCGAAGTACAGTCAAACCTCATTAGCATGAACACTCTTAATGTGAATTACTTTTAACATGAATTGTTTTCACAGTCCCCTATAAAGACGAATTGTAAAGATTTGTTACTGATAACATAAATTACTGTTGACAAGAACAAAATTTTGATTTCCCTTGAGCTTCATCTTAATGAGGTTTAACTGTATATATGCATTAATGATATCTTACAATTGAAATTTTAGACAGAAATTGTGAACTTTACTTAAAAGTTCAAAAGAAAGAAAAGAATACAGGAAAATGATATTTCAAGTCTACATATTATAAAAGAATGCTGTTTTTAATGAAATATGGTGTGTGCGCGTGTGTGGGGGGGGGGGGGGGAGAGAACTTTTCTCTACATTGGTGCTTTTATTTAGATTTCTGTGCAAAAATCAATTTTTAATTATTGGAATTACTAAACATACAAGTATTGTTTAGTAAAAAGATATTTTATTTTCTGGATCTAAATTAAAAGATAATAAAAGAAGATACATATTTAAATCAAATAAAATTATTTGTAAAATATATATTTGTTACAAACATTTGTAGATAAACAACCAATAAAACAATTATTATAAATAATTAAAAGCAGTAGAATATGGAATATAGTAAGCGAAATATTTCTTAATATTTTATTTTACAAGACTAATTTAGTTTAAATATAAATTATCATTAAAATATTTATATACTAAATACAAATACATTTATTACAGATATAGATCTATATTGAAAATTTAACAAACTCAAGTGGAAGTTATATTAAAGGGTGACCTATATTTTATGTAAAAAAAGTTGATATTTATAAAATTTTGTGGCATAAAATATTAAAGGCATACAGAAAATTATTGCAGAGTATTTGTCTTAATATTTATGAGATATTTCTTATTCTTTCAAAATTTCCAAACTGGTATTAGCTTACCTATTTAAAATTATAGTGTAAATCCTGAGAAAAGTAGCTGTAACATTACTACAGCTTCTTAGAAGTGTTACAGATGTTTTCTTATAAATGAATATACAAAAGTTTTGTAATTCTATTAAAGGTTTCTTAATAAACATGCTAAAAATGACCTGTAACGGCTGCTACTAATTTCTTAGTTAAGATTTAAAAAAAAAAGTATATGTAATTGCACTAACCATTTCTAAATAAACATCTGTAGTACTACTAGAAAATCTCTAGCAACTGGGATTCCATAAACTTTTCTAGTAACCAATACAGTTTCTTCTTAAGTAACACTACTGCATTAAATTTAGTAAACAGCACACAAACTTCCTTTGTGAACATACTAAAAAATTAATAGTAGTGTTACAGATACTTCTTGAACCTTCACTAAGAAATGGTTAGTAGTATTCTAACCATATACTAAATAAATACCTGTAATAGCTACTAAGAATTTCTTAGTAACGATACAAGAGAAGTATTTGTAAAACTACTAACCATTTATTGGTAAACATACTTAAAAAGGACCTGTAACAGCTACTAAGAAATTTTTAGTGAAGATACAAGAGAAATATCTGTAATACTACTAGCCATTTCTTAGGGAAGATACAAGAGAAGTATCTGTAATATTGTTAATCATTCCTTAGTATTCATACTAAAAAAAAACCTGTAACGTTTACTAATGATTTCTTAGTATGTTCACCAAGAAAGTCTTTGTGCTGTTTACTAAGTTTAATGCAGTAGTGTTACTAGAGAAGAAGCTGTATTGGTTACTAAAAAAGTTTATGGAATCCCAGTTGCCTAGAGATTTTCTAGTAGTACTACAGATTTTTTTTTACAGTGTATGTGAATTTTACCACAATGCTTATCATACAGAGATTTGTGTTTCATACTTTTTCTAAAAATTATCAGATATGTACTCCTCAGAGGAATTTCTATCATATGAATAAATGAAAAAAAATTAATTTATATTAAACGTACAACGAAATTTGATTGCAAAATAATATATATACATTCACGCTGGTTAGAAAAATCACGGGTAAAAAATTTCTTTTCAGCTGTGTGTATGTCTTCCAAATTTAAGTTTGAGATATTGTGGTAACTGTTATGAAAATATGATGGATAAACAGTCTAAATATCTTCCTTTATTTCTAAATTCTTCAAACGTCTGACTAATTTTTGAATATCTTCACTAAGTTTACATATAACTGACGATGCTTTATATGATGATGTGTGCATTTTTGATTCACGTCTTCTTGAAAACCGCATTTGGTAATCTTCCCAAGTGTAAGGTTTTTCACCTGTATGGATTTTTGTATGTTCTGTTAAATTCCATTTACTTAAGAAGCGTTTGTAGCAAATAGAACACATCTGTAATAGAAATAAATGCAAACAATTAGGATTATCTTCAACAATATAGGTAAAAAGGTATTTGTTAAAGTGTAGGCAGTAAGACAAATCATTTTATATTACTCTAATTACGTTACATATACGAATTCTAGTATTTTTCTTATAAGTACTTACATATGTATTATTCATTTACGCTACATGTGTTAGGGATGAATCATTCAGATCATTAATTTCTGAAGTTTGCTGCTGTTTTAGTTCATCTTGTTGAAACATCTGTATAACGCAAGAAATATATATTTAGTAAAGGTTTAATGTATAAATAGTAGCTTATTTATTTATTTTTATTAAATACATGTATATTGCAATCAAATTTCGTTGTACGTTTAATATAAATTAATTTTTTTTCATTTATTCATATGATAGAAATTCCTGTGAGGAGTACATATCTGATAATTTTTAGAAAAAGTATGAAACACAAATCTCTGTTTGATGATAAGCATTGTGGTAAAATTCACATAGTTTGGTTTCGAAAATAGGTTATTTGAAATATGAACTGTTAAAAATTAAAGATTGCATTCATACATACTATGTATTGTATAATCAAAAACTATAAACATTTTATTAATATTTTAAACAACTAGATGAACGATAATTCAGAAATCGTTGAACTGTAAGATGAAACATATGATAATTTGATTAATGGTATAGATGGAAACTCAAGATTAGTCATGTATACTACATTAAAACTATAAAGATAGTATTTATATTTTAAGCAACTTGATGGATGATAATTCAGAAGTGCGAGATGAAACATCTGATTAAAAATATGAGTAGATTAGTTTTAATACATTAGATGATTATAGAAGTAAGAAATTTCGTGTAGGAGCAATGCGTATACGATGAAATTCGAATAGAATCAATTGACTTCAACTCCCGTTCCAAGTTAGTATTTATCTCACTTGTGTAATGTGGAAATATAAAAGGTAAAGAATCAAGTTTGATGTAAATAAATATTGTGGTATGGGTTTAAAAACTAAAAAAGTATTGAATTTTACTGAATTAAAAAGTATAAAATTTGATTAAATAATGTTTTATGTATAAAAATTAAGTTTAAATGTGATAAAATTATGAAAATCAGTTTGTAAACTCTCATTTTTATAAGTACTACTATGAAAATATTCTTTTAATATAGGATTTCTGCTTATTGATGAGACTAAAAAACTATTTTTTTGTTAATTTTGAATATTTATTGAGTGTATGTAATACTAGGATTAAAATCTTACAAATTCGGTGTTATATTTTTCAAGAAATAATGGTTTGTAATCCAGAAAAAGGTGTGATTTTAATAAATTTGTAAATATGTTCATTAATTTTTTTTAGTTATTTCTCTAACTTGTCATTCATTTGTTAATTTTTGTAGAAAAAAATGATTTGAATTTTCGATAATCTGTACTATTTTTTTGTCCAACAGTTGATTTTATTGATTATTAGTATTCTCATTCGGCAATAATTTCACGTATGACGTTATTAAATATTAAATATCTATTAATTTTCTTTACTGTTTCATATGATAGTAATATTTCTGAGGAACAGGTGTGATAACTACTAGACTTTGATTGACTTGATTTTCTGATAAACGTTTGAAAAGAGTTGTAAGTATGTAATGATGAAATATCTATATACTATCGAGAGTCGAGATTGATGTAGATAAGTATTGGAGTAATAGTCAATTCTTTGTTGAATTTCATGAAATTGTGTGAGAACATGTTTTTTACATTAAGTTTATGTAATTTCAGTTACAGTTTTTCGACAATCAACCTAAAAATGGATAATTAACATAGTTAAAAGTTATGATGAAAAGATCTAAGCAATATTAATGTTAAAAAGTTCGTCTAATGTTTGCTCTTATGTTGTGAAAATTTCGAATAGTTTGGTTTGAAATATGAAATGTTTGTAAAAATTAAACTTTGTATTCGTGTATGTTTTGCATTATTAAACTGTAAAGATATTCAGATTTGGAAAATGTTGTTGGGTGTTTTAATAATTTTCTGATAAGTAGATAAAAACAGATGTTAAAATTCTGTGGTATTAAAATATATAGGATCAAGAATAAAGTTTGATGAAAATAAATATTGTAAAAATTAAGAAATTTTGAAGTGTAAGATGAATCATGTCCTAATTTGATTAATTATATGGATAGAATATCTCAGAGTAGTTTTAATATGTCAAGTGTCTAAAGCAGCAAGAAATGATTTTTTAGGTTTTCTAGAATAATAATAATAATAATAATAATAATAATAATAATAATAATAATAATAATAAAAGTATACTTTTGTTGTAAGATTTCGAATGCAGTCAAGACTTGAAAAATATAAGTATGAACCCTTTGTAAAGACATTCAAACTTTTTAAAAAGTTTAAGTTTAGTAATATACTGTAACAATGTATGTAAAAAAATGTATTTCAAAGTTGAAAATTTGTGTAAAAAATTGTTTTTTCTTGAAAATTGATATTTATTTTTTGTTTAATTAATGATACTTATTACATTTTTGTTGTTAAAAACTATAATATACGTTTAATTCTTCTGTTAAAATTGATATATCCGTGTTGGAGATGAGAAAAAATGGTGTAAAACTAATCAAATTTGTTTAAATTCGTCTTTTTATTCTTAAAATTTATATTTTCTATTATTTAGAATACGTAATAATAACTTTTGAAGAATGTATAATCGGAAAATGTTAGAAAATGTTAGAAAATTGGTGTTAAAAATATTAAATACAGTTGCTTCAATGATTTCAAAAACAAACTCTGTTAAAAAATTCTGTATGATTTCAAGTGAAAATAAACTGAACCTTAATACATGGTATTTAAAATACAAAATTCACGATTATGAACTAATGTTGAAAACATGGGTAACATTAAATATACAGCTAATATTTAATTATAGATTAGAAAATTCTTAAAGTGTATCCAAATTTATTAAATATAGTATTAAGTACAGTGAATAAGTGAAATATGTGAATAAGTATTGATATTTCCATGTTGATTTTGAAAATACTAGTGTAAAATTATTCAAATTCGTCTTTTCTTTAAAATTGATATTTATTTTTGTTTAATTAATGATACTTGTTAAGTTTTTGTTGTTAAAATTAAAATATACGTTTAATTCTTCTGTTAGAAATCCATATTTCCAAGTTGCGGTTCAAAAGACTATTGTAAAACTAATCAAATTCGCTTAAATTCACCTTTTCCCCTTAAAAAATAATATTTCTATTATTTTGCCTAATTAATTATACTGATTATGTCTTCCCAAATTTAAAACGAGGGATATTGCGGTAACTGTTATGAAATTGGAGTGCATAAAATGTCTCTTTTTTTCTCCCAGACTTCTAAATATACAAGAATGAGGGGTCATTGCTTTGTCCATTTCCCTACCTGAGTTAAAAATTGGGGGGGGGGGTGAAAAGGCATGGTGAGGGACTTCGAAGGAATAAGTTTTGGTTTCAATATGACGTCACAAGAAGCAGTTGTTGTTTTCAAATTTGTGTGTGTGTTGAGTATTTATTGAAATGTGTTTGTTTATGCATTAAAATTCTATTTAGTTAGTATATAAAAGTATGATGAAATTTCCATTTAGAGTAAAAATTAACCAAATTCGTTTAATTCGTCTTTTTTCGTTAAAAAATCATTAGTTTCCTTTGTTAATTGTTCAATTATCGAAATTCTTTGAGGTAACGACTGTTCAAAAACTAAAAAATATGTTTAAATTTCTATTTTAAGTTGTGTATTCTGATTTTATATTAAAAAAAATATGAAGAAATCGGTTAAAAATTTAATATTTTTCGTTGTTTTGCTTAATTAATAACGTTCATGAAGGAAATGGTTGTCCAAAACTGGAATGCATGCTTAAATTTCTTTCTATCAAATTGATATTCTGAAGTTTGAGCTGAAAAAATCGTAAGAAATCAGTCTTTTTCTATAAAACTTGATATTTTCCATTGTTTTTTACTTAATTAACGATACTCATTAAGATTATAGCTGTTGAAAAACTAGAATGCATGTTTAACGTTCAACTTGTAAGTCGATACACTGATGTTGCAGTTGATAAAAATCGTCTTTTTCTATAAAACTTGATATTTTCCATTGTTTTTTACTTAATTATCAATACTCATTAAGGTTATAGCTGTTGAAAAACTGAAATGTACGTTTAAGTTTTCTCTCTTAAGTTGATAAAAATCGTAAGAAATCAGTCTTTTTCTATAAAACTTGATATTTTCTATTGTTTTTACTTAATTAATACTACTCATTAAGATGTCTATCAAGCAAAATTCAGATATATGTTTAACTTTCTTGTGTTAAATTGATAATCGCATATTGTAATTGAAGAAATCTAAATAAAATGGTTAAAAACTGAGATTTTCCATTGTTTCGCTTAATTAATAATACTCATTAAAATTATGATTGTTCAAAATTCAAATATAAATTTAATCTTTATCTTATAGTATGATTCCATGTTGAGATGTGATTGATAATATTTTTGAATAGGGAAGGTCGATCCCCTCTCCTGTTATAATAGAATGTTTCTTTTTTCCACTAGGGGGCGTTCGTGGAGGGGCATGCACGGTAGGCGCAGGGGGCACCGCAGGATGGACCAGGAGGGATGGTGGCGGGACGGTGGTGGCGGTGGCACGCTGCCACAGTACCACCGCCGCTTGAGCCCGTACTCTTATTTTCCTACTACTGTTCCGTTAAAAAATCCGATCTAAAATGATAAAAACACTACGATTTCAAAAAAGTTTAAAAATTAAAATAGTAGTCCGAAAGCTTTCCCATGATGTACTACATGACGGGTCAAAAATAAGTTTGAAACTTACTCCTCACACGTAGGCTTTCTTTATCTTCCCAGAATACACCCAGAATAAATATTTATCGAGAGGCTCCATCAAAAGAAACAAAATACAAAATAACAATTAGTATGGAAATAACAACGATAAAAAAAAAAAAAAAAAATTCCCTCATTCCTCAAGCCTCCGCACTCCCCCTGCCCACTCTCAGAAGTGTCTAAAAGTTGAAAAGATCTCAAAGAGAAGAAAAGATCATGATATGAAAGAATGGTCAAATAGCTTTCCAATATGTCTAGCATTGCAGCAAATCTCACCTCGATGATTTCCTCCTAAGGTGACTGGGGCATCTCGAGTAATTTGTGGCTTCTTGTGACGACTTAAGGCTTAATGATTTCTTCTTTCGATGATTTTCTATTTCGATGACTGCTGCATATCGAGTTATATGCGACTCCCCGATGAATTCTTTTTCCGATGACTCGGCTCCTTGATGATTCTCATTTCGGTGGGTGAAGGTTTTTCGTGAATTATTTATCGAGGAAGCTTTTTGAAGGTTTATCGAGGAATGTGATAAAATGGCATGATAATATTATAACTAAATGTTTTGAAATGAAGAGAGTTCCATTTTCAAAGTTTCTCGTATTTTAACCCTACCAGGCTGTCCCATATGGGGAACTCTACGAGAAATATTATTTATTAAACAATTTTCAACGAAAGGAATGGAGAGGGAACGAACAAATTTTTAAATCCTAGTGGTTTCCACAAAATATATTATTTTAGGTGTGGATTTTTTGATCGAGCCCTGAGTTAAGGGTGTTCTTAACTGATCCGCTCAACAAGCGCAAAACGTTTTAACACATTTGCAAATTCATTTTTTAACAGAAAGATATAAATTTGGAATGCCTGACTATGGGAGCGATTTCGAATCAAACTTAATTTTCCATTTTATGATAATTCAATTACCTTACCAGTTCTATAATAATTAAATACCAGTTTTACAATAATTAAATTACCTATCCAGTTTTAAGCTATTTGGACGACGTTACCACCCGTTTTTCTCCTGCTTTTCGACCGGTTTTTCTGCTTTCGTCGGGAAATGAGCTCAAAACCGTCAAATTTGAAGGCTTGTTATGCAAAATCTATTTTTTTTAATGAGTGCATTTAGACAGTTTCTGGATAACAACACGTGCTATTTTCATGCATTTTCGGACAAAAATAAGTTAAAGCATGTGTCATAAAGTTGCCATATTAATTTAAGAACACCCTAAAATGTTATTTATCAAATATTAAAAAATTAAAGTGCTACTTGAATGCATTTCGGCACAAAAGTGTGGATTCACAAAAACGGAGTGGAGGGGGGGGGGCTAATTATCAAATATTTTTGAATTCATCATGTGGTATACCATCGTGAAGATCTCGGATTACTCTTTCATATTACGATAGTTTCTTTCACCTCCTTCCAAATTTGGTTACAACGGTGAAGGGAAATTTTCGAACCTTGTTGCGTTTTCAACGTTTTAGATCGAATGTTTTATGGATCCTTTAACCCCTTAACGCGCAGTGTTGCCTTGTCGGCAACACGTAAAGTTCACCCTGTTTAGAGACACAAAAACTCTGTGAATATTTCAAAAACTACTGTAATGGCTACTTTAAATCTTTCTTATGAGTTCTAGATGGCAGCACCACAGAGATCAAACTCTACTGTTAATAAATAATATGTATAATGTTTTACTGTAATACGCGCTTCACAGCAATGCTGTTCTCACTGCGCTTATCAATGCTTTACTTATGGGAGGTTACCACTTCGGCAACAGCTGTATAATTAAAATGGTTAGTGCAATCTTTATAAAACAATACCTATGTACTCCTCTAGGCCTAAATAGATTGCCTAATTTTTTTCTTCTTTAAATTCCAACTTTAAAGAGTAGTGCGCCGGAAAGGGTTAAGAAAATAATATTTATACTCGATGAAATTTAGAAAAGCAAGACTTTATAGTCCGGCCTTTCACCACTTTTTGATCTTATGCTCCTCCAGTGCATTTCGCCCCCTTGTGGCAGTTTTCAAAATTTAGCCAACACCGCTCATGTGACACATTGTTGGAAAGGGATGTGATGACTTACTCATGTTGTGCACCCCCCCCCCCCGCAGCACTCACACAGACATGGCCCTCACGGGGGACACTTTTAAAAATTTAGATGAGACTCCTCGTGACATATTTGTGGTAAGGTCTGTGATCACTTACACGGCATCCCTTCCCCTTACCTTGCTCCTCGCGGAAGGCACCTTTCTAAATTTCGCCGAGATCTCTCATGTTCCATATTATTGGAAAGGCCTGTGACTCCTTTCTGATATTATACATATCTTGCGGTCTTCCTCCCCCGCTTTTCCGATCGTGATTTGCCTGTATTACATACGGGGGGGGGCATCCATTTTCCAATCGTGATTTATTATTTTCATTAGTAAATTTTTACTGTAAAATTTGCATAATTTAATCCCAACATTTTCTGATTCAATTAAGTAAAAATGTATGTTTTGAAAAATCCTTGATATAAGATTGAAAATTCTTACAAACATGAAAAAATAGCTATTTTTTGCAAGTTTTTTTTTTTTTTTTTTTTTTTTTTTTTTAAGAATGTTTAAATTCGTTCAGAGTAAAAGTACATGTTTCTATTTCCGATTCATATGCACAGTCCACAAACTTACTCATTTCTGTAATTTAATGATCTTAGCATGTCAAACTAGCTTATTTAATCTTTAATTGGAATTTCAGCATAATTAAAAAATTGGTTTTATTAAAGAAATTATTAGCATCCGATGCTATTTCTTTCAGACAAGCTAAAAATGTCGTGTCATCAGCCCTGAATTTTCTAGTCAACCGATTTTGATAATTATTTTTTTAAATGAAAGCTATTTATTTGTAGTTGTGCCCATTTTAATTATTTTTTAATTTATTTCCATTTTTATTTTTTATTTTTAATTTTAAATGCTTTTTCATGACATTTCTTCAAAAGGTGGCAACAAAGTTTAGCTTTTCTCTCGATAATAAAAATTTATTTTCGAAAATGATTGCGTATAATTATGCACTAATTGAGTTAAAAAAATATATTTACTGAGAAATAATATTAATAATGTAAATAAAATGACAGAAAATAATTTATGATAAAAATTAATGTCTAAATCAAAATAAGAGAAATTTCAAATGACGAAAATTATGTCATTCAGCAACCAGATAAAAGGGAATTACAATATTATTATGGATGCATTTTTCATAAACAGTAACTTTTAAAGAACATTTGAAGAGAAAATGACGTCACTATTTAAAACATCGTATTTTTACTCATAACGATATTAGGTACTACTCTGTTATGCCGTCGACCAATTTCGCCAAATTATACAAATCGCCACATTAATAGCCAAATTATACATATTGACATAATTTGTATTTTAAATAACGAAAAAATAAATAATTAGTAGAATATTAATAGAAATATTAATAAAAAGTCGAAATAAAAATCACTTAATGACATTTTAAACCCATGAATCGTATTTAATGTCATTGAATGTGACATTCACGATCATCCATTATTGGCATTTAATCTTATAGTTTGGCGATAATTTTATGGTCGATGGGATAACCTAGTAGTACCCGATATTACTTTTTTTTTCTTTTTTTTGAAATAAAGTTATTTTTCTGTGAGTACATATAAAATAAAATTTCTGGATTTCGCCGGCACTCATATTACAATTTTAACTGTACATGTGCGAATATTTGAATGCAAAATTGTAACTGGCAAATTTGACATTTACTTTGTAAATATATTATATATTGATTCAATAATGTAATTACTTTTGCTTTTTTTTTAAACCAAATCGATCGGGTCTTTTAAACATTTCATTCGTCGAATTCGACGGGATTCCATTCGTTTTATTGTTAAATTGTATTTTCTTTTACTCAGAGTCTATAAAAAAGCACTTAAACTAAAGAAAAAATCCGTTTTTGATGAATCTAGTCAATGAAGAAGTAGCACGTCAAATTGTATCTCTTTATTATTCCGCAATTCCAATGTATCAGAGAGAAATTGCTATTCAATTGGGTATTTCACGCCGTTCTGTTTGCTATTATATTGATAAACACAAGAAAAATGAAGTTAGTTCATTGCAATCTAAACGGGGTCGCCCTTCTAAAAAACTTCTATCTATTTTTTTTTCTAATCGGAGGCGAAACTGAATTCTGCAATGGTAGAATCTACATTCATCTTGTTTTTTTATTTTTCTTATTAAGTAAAGAAGAATTTCAGAAAAATAATGTGCTAAAAGAGCTAAACGGTAGTTTTTTTTTATTTCAGAGCACAATCTTTGATCTACAATTCCACGTGACTATTTCACCATCGCCTGCACAAGGAGATCAGCCAGTTGCAACATTACAGGTAAGTAATAACAATACGTTTAACCTCTTATTAAGTCTGCTCACAATTGCTCTACTCTACAACCTATTACGTTTTGTAACATTTACAAATTTATTTTTTAACGGTCAGTGGTGAAGGAACAATGAAAATTCGTAATATGAATAAATGGTCACAGAATTTACCAACAATATACCACAAGACCGGTGTCGGTTAAATTTAGAAAAGTTTCTTCACGTGGGCAAATTGGGGGGAGGTGTGCGCAGGTATATAAAATAAAATAGCACTTACAAAGCTTCCTAATGATATATCAGGAGAGTAGTGTCAACAAAAGATAAAGTAAACCGATAAAATTCCAACAAATGCGCCTCACGGAATACACCCTGACCTCCTACTCTATGATATATCCCTAGCGTAGATAATCGGAAGACACAAATAAACCTACTCTATGAAATTTTCATAGATTACAAATTATATATCAGAAATCTCCGTAAAAAAATCCGATTTAAAATGATAAAAACGCTACGTTTTCAAATAAGTTTGAAAAGTGCCTGTATCGAGGGTCAAACTGGAGAAGGAAAAGAAAGGTTCATAATATTTAGTAATCCGAAAACTTTCATGTTATGTACCACATGACGGGTCCAAAATAAGTTTGAAACTTTCTCTTCACCCGTGGGCTTCCTTTTTCTTCCCAGAATACAACCGGAAATCACGCAGCCTCCCCCACTTTAAAATTTTTATATTTAATAAATAATATTTATCGGATATCTCTGTGAAAAAACCAAATGTAAAATAACACTTATTGTGGATATAACAGCGATTTAAAGAAATCACACCCTCATCCCTCAAGCCACAGCGCACTCTCTTAAAATTTAACTCCAAGATAAGAAAGATTCATCGCGGCTCCTCGATGATTCTCATTTCGGCAGACAAGATTTTTCGAGAATTACTTATCGAGTAAGCTTTCTGGAGGTTTATCGAGGAACGAGATAAAAAGTCATGAGAATGTAACTACAGAGGGTTGCCAAGTTATTAGGGATAGTTATGAAGTATGGGTTTTTTTTGTTCAATATTGGGATATAATTTGAAATTAAACAGTGTTTTTAATTTTAAAAAGTTTTATTCTCATACTTTAATTATTATCTAACGTAATATAATGTGACATAATAATAAGTTCTGGTTTTTTATTACGTAAAATAATAATAAGTTTTCTATGAGATTCGTGTTACTAGAATTACTATGCCGAGGCAAAACTGGGATATTGTGGTCTGCCAAAAACTTTGTAACGCCTCTAGCTTTATGACAAGCCGTTGAATCGTGCATAAATATGAACTCTTCACCACCTGGGAACGATTCTTCAATTTGCAGCAGAAGCCAAATTTCCAGAACTTTCGTGTACTGGTCTTGCCTCATAGTTCCCTGGACAATATGGAGGCTTCCAACCCCTTTAGCTCTTACGGCATGCCACACTTATTTTATCCGGGAGTTTAACATTCTTCACGATGCAGTCAAGGCAGTATTTTTTCCCTGAGCGTCACCTGACAAAGTTGCTTTTATTGGCTAAAATCTCAAAAGTTGTTTCATCTGAGAAACACACTTGAAAAAAAAAATATGTTAATAATTTTGAAATAAATGATTTTAAATGATATAAATAATACTTATCTTAACAACTTACCTTACTTCAGTCATCAACTGTCTTCTCGCGGTGTTCACGAGCCTAGGAAAGGCGTTTCTTCTTCATTTCTTTTGTCAACCCTGGTTTCTTGACCGGACAATAACCTGTCAACCCTTTCTCCGTTAATCTCCGCTGCACAGTTCTCTTAGAAACTGATACTTCAGATTCTTCTAAGATCTGAGTAAGGAGTCCCACATTTTTCTTTCTGTTTCCCAGATTTTCTCATAAGTACATGGAGTTGTTAAGTATTTTCTTCCACTTTTACATTTTCATTTGAACGAAAGTGGCTACTTTTTGTCCAGATTTATTTTTGTCCTGTTGACTACTGACTTGGAAACCCCAGTAAGTTCTGCTATCTTTATTTGGGAATGACTTGTATGTATAAGAAGGGTTTTTACTTCTATTTTTTTCCTAGGGTACAAATCTACGACCTCGAACCATAGTGAAATCAATAAAAATGAAAAATAAATTCAAATCGTGAATAATTTCACATAAACAAATATTTAATCAATAAAAGAAAGATAATGTTCACATATGAATTTAACTTGAATTATAGCGATATTGACAACGGTAAAATGCATTCCTGCAACTTGAATCTCTTAGAGGTGCAGTCAAGTGCACCCTTATATAAAACTGGTAAAAAATATGACTGTCCCTAATAATTTGGCAACCCACTGTAAATGTTGTAAAAAGAAGCTCTCTTTTTCAAAGTTTCTCGTATTTTAGCCCTATCAAGCTGTCACATATGAGGAACTCTACGATAAGTAATATTTATTGAAAAAAAAAAAAAAAAAAATTCAAAGATGGGAAAGGAGAGGGGATGAACAAATTTTTAAATCCTAGCGATTTCTAGAATATCTATTATTTTAGGTGGGGTGTTTTGATTGAGCTCTTCGGTAAATATTATGCATCAAATACCGGGTGATCCAAAAGTCAGGACGAACTTTAAAAATGAATAACTCGAAAACGAATCAAGATATAAAGATACGGTTTGCACCGAATGGATGGAGAAGAAACCGGATTTTGTGTGGCAACGAAAAAATATAGTTCTGTTGGCGACCAACGGCATCACTAGCAGCACTGAAAGATGCCATCCGCCAAAATGTGTTTGCCATAACGCAAGAAATGCTACTAAATGTTGTGAATGGTGTGGTGTCTAGTCTCAGAGCTGCACTTATTAATGATGGACAGCACATTGAACATTTACTGTAGTACTAATTAACTGTAACTAAGCTGACTTGTAAGTTGTCAACATTTTTTCATTAGTAAATCATCTTTTGGTGCAATAAAACACTATAGCGCCATGTGTTGGTCGCCAACAAAAATGTTTCTCTTTCGTTGTTACACAAAACCCGATTTTTCCTCCATCCGTTCGGTGCAAACCGTACCTTTGTATCTTGATTCATTTACGAATTATTCATTTTTAAAGTTCGTCCTGACTTTTGGATCACCCGGTATTTAAAAATTAAAGTGCTACTTGCATGCATCGATCGTCTTCCGAAACAACTTTTCTTACTTCATCAAGCGCAATATACACGTGCTTCTAATTTGAAAGCAAGATCAAGACTCTTTCAGCAAGAAAGGCGGACTTTTAAGAAACGAACATTTCATTCTTTCTTTTTTTTTTAGAGTAGAAGTGCGTGTTCTTATTTCCAACTGATGAGCACAGAATAAGTTCTTCGAAACAACTGGTTCCTTTCTGTAATTTTATGATCTTAGCATGTCAAACTAGCTTATTTAATCTTTAATTGGGATTTCAGCATAATAAAAAAATATTTTTATAAAAGAAATAATTTTTTATTTTTATTTTTCTTACTAAATAAAAAATGGTTTCTGAAAAATAATGTGCTAACAAAACTACACTGTTATTTTTGTTTTCTTTCAGATTTTACCAAGCCCTCCAATGATAACAGTACCAGCCCAACCCTGTACAATTAAAAAGGTAAGAAGTAACAATATGCTAAACCTCTTATTAAGACTGTTCACAATTGCTCTACTCAACAACCTCAAAACGTTTTAACTTAGTATTTATAAGTGAATTTTTTAACGGAAAGTTCTGGAAGAGCAATGAAAGTGCACAATATGAATAAATGGTCATAGAATTTTAAAACAGCATACCACAAGACGGGTGTCGGTTAAATTAAGAAAAGTTTCCCCGCGTGGGCAAATTTTGGGAAGGTGCGCAGGAGGTATATAAAATAAAATAGCACTCAAAAAGCTTTCTAATAATATATCACGATAGGAGTGTCAGTAAAGGATAGAAAAATGCCCGCAAAGAGTTCCAACTATTGTGCTTCCTGGAATATACCCTGCCCTTCTACTCTTTGAAAATTTCATAGATTATAAATTATATATCGGAGGTCTTCATAAAAAAAATCCGATCTCAAATGATCCCACTGCAAGGGGGGAAATTCGGGAATGGAGGAGAAAAGTTCATAATATGAAATAGTATTCCGAAATCTTTCCGATGGTATATCACATGACGTGTCCAAAATAAGTTTGAAACTTACACCTCACCCGTGGCCTTTCTCTTTCTTCCCAGAATACACCCGGAAACCACGCTCCGACCCCCCCCCCCACTTTAAATTTTTTATTATTTAATAAATTGTATTTATCGGGGGGCTCCATCAAAAAACCACACGTAAAATAACATTTATTGTGGAAATAACAACGATTAAAAAAAAAAAAAAATCATCGCCTCATCTCTCAAAGTACGTCCTCCCCCCTGCCCACTCTCTTAAAAACCCAACTCAAAGAGAAGAAATGTTCATAATATGATAGAATGGTCAATTAGATTCTCAATATGTCTAGCATTGCATCAAATCTTAACTCGATGATTTCCTTCTACGATTACTGCGGCATCTCTAGTGACTTGTGGCTTCTTGTGACGAGTTGGGAGTTAATAATTTCCTCTTTCGATGATTTTTCATTTCGATGAATGCTGCATACCGAGCGACTCGTGACTTCCCATAAAATCGTTCTCGATGACGCGGCTCCTCGATGATTCACATTTTAGCAGAGAAGAGATGTGAGAAAGTTTGTGGAGAATTATTTACCGAGGAAGCTCTCTGATGGGTTGTCGAGGAACGAGACAGAAAATGTGGCATGAGAATATGACTAAGAAGTGTGAAATGAAGCCCTCATTTTCAAAGTTTCTCATATTTTTACCCTACCAAGCTGTCACATACTTGGAACCCTACGATAAATATTATTTATTTAAAAAATTTTCAGCGAGGGGAAAGGAGAGGGAACGAACAAATTTTTAAATCCTAGCGATTTCTACAATATCTTTTATTTTAGGTGGAGTTGTTTGATCGAGCTCTTCGGTAAATATTATGCATCAAATATTAAAAAATTAAAGTGCTAATTGCATGCATCGATCGTCTTCCGAAACAACTTTCCTTACTTCATCAAGTGCAATATACACGTGTTTCTAATTTGAAAGAAAGATCAAGACTCTTTCAGCAAGAAAGGCGGACTTTTAAGAAACGAGCATTTCATTCTTTCTTTTTTTTAGAGTAGAAGTACGTGTTCTTATTTCCAACTGATGAGCACAGAATATGTTCTTCGAAACATCTGGTTCCTTTCTGTAATTTTATAATCTTAGCATGTCAAACTAGCTTATTTAATCTTTAATTGGGATTTCAGTATAATAAAAAAATATTTTTATAAAAGAAATAATTTTTTATTTTTATTTTTCTTACTAAACAAAGAATCGTTTCTGTTAAATAATGTGCTAACAAAACTACACTGTTATTTTTGTTTGAAGCTGTCTGATGGGTTGTCGAGGAACGAGACAGAAAAAGTGGCATGAGAATATGACTAAGAAATGTGAAATGAAGCCCTCATTTTCAAAGTTTCTCATATTTTTACCCTACCAAGCTGTCACATATTTGGAACCCTACGATAAATGTTATTTATTTAAAAAATTTTCAACGAGTGGAAGGGAGAGGGGAAGAAATTTTTTTAAAATCCTACCAATTTCTACAATATATATTATTTTAGTTGTGGTTTTGTAATCGAGCCCTCCGGTAAATACTATTTTTCAAATATTTAAAAAAATGTGTGACCTGCATGAACTTTGGTACGAAAGTGTGGACCCACAAAGGTGGGGGGGAAGGGGGGGGGGTTATCAAATTCTTTTGATCCCATCAGATGGCATATCATCGTGAAAGTCTCGGATTGCTCTTTCGTTTTATGATACTTTCGTTTTCCCCTTTCTCACTTTGGTTACCACGGTGGGGGCAAGTTTTCTAACCTCGTTCTGTTTTAATCCTTTTAGATCGAATGTTTTTAAGGAGCCCTCAAGGAAATAATATTTATACTCGATGAAATTTAGAAAAGCAGGACTTTATAGTCCGGTCTTTGACCACTTATTCGCCTGATGCACCTCCGGTGTACTTCCCCTTCTTCGCCAACTTTGTGGCAGTTTTAAAATTTTAGCCGACACCGCTTATGTGACATATTGCTGGAAAGGGCAATGACCACTTACTCATGTTGTGCACTCCCCGTGACACTCCAACAGACATTGTCCCTACGGGGGATACTTAAAAATTTAGACGAGACTCCTCTGACATACTGTTGGAAAAGTGTGTGATCCTTTACACGGTATCCCTAACCCATACCTTTGACTGATACCTACGGAGGGCATCTATTTCTGATAAGACATGAAAAAAAAATAGGAATTGTTTGTAAGTTTATTTTTTCAAGAATATTTATTAGTTAAGTGGTTAATATAGATGCGGGTAGTAATTTTAATTTGCGGTAATGGAGCTCTGATCTTCGATAGCGACAATATTTTTTTTTTTTTTTTTTTTTTTTTTTTTTTACAATTAGCAGCCCCAGTGTAGCGAGTTTGCTGAATTTTATTTTTAGTGAAAGTATTTATTATTTGTTCAATAAAAAATTGCTTTACTTAATCACGATGTGCTTGTCATTAAATAAAGCGAAGATTACGATTTGAAAGTTCAAGTAGATATTTACAATGACTAACTTGTCCTCTAACATTTGAATTTGAAAACACGTGCTTCTAATTTGAAAGCAAGATCAAGTTTCTTGCTGCAAAATAGTCCGGAATTTAAAAAAAAAACATTTCAGGCTTTCTTTTTTTTTTTTTTTTTATGTAGAAGTACGTATGATTTCCACCTGATGAACACAGACTAAGTTCTTCGAAAGAACTTGTTCATTTCTTTAATTTTATGATCTTATTATATTACAGTAACTTATTCCATCTTTAATTGGAATTTCAACATAATTAAAAAATTGGTTTTATTAAAGAAATTAAATTTTTATATTTTTCTTTACTAATTAAAAAATTATTTCGGTATATAAAATAATGTGCTAACCGAACTAAATTGTTATTTATAATTATTATTATTTCACTCTTCACCGTCGTCTTCGTCACAAGGAAATCTTGAAAGAAAAAGGAAAGCTTCAGATGAAGGTGATAAACCTAGAAAAACTAAAATCGCAAGTAATAACAATATGTTAAATATTTCAAAACGTTTTGAAGCATTTACAAATTCATTTTTAACGGAAAGATGTAAAAATGGAAAGCCTGGCAGTGTACAAGCTCTTACAAGCTCGTTAACGGGCAAAATCGGACCAAGGGGGTAGAATTAGGGAAGATTATGTGAAAACCGGAAAAAAACGCCATAACTCCTTAATTAAAATACATATAGAATCTGTTTGAAATTTATATTACTTCTAAGAAATGGGCCAAAAGTTTATGAATGACAGATTTTTGATAAAGTTAAAAATAGGTTCAAGGGGAGAAAAAAAATTGATTTTTGGAGGAAAATAAAAATCATAACTTCGTCAATTCTCAAGATATCAAATGCAACTAATTTTTTTATAAATGTTCTTAAAATTATCTAAAAAAATTCCTTTTACAAGTTTTTGATAGGACTAAATCTTACTGTTAAAATAAATTAAAAGCGAAAACAAAAATGAGTGGAAAAAGAAAAAAAAATTATAACTTCGTCAAAAGTCCTCCAAGTTACCTGTGAATTATATCTCTGGAGGTGCCTTGCCAGGTGAAGGTCTCGTCATCTGATCAAGGTTCTAAATTACGAGATCAAAATGAGTAGCCATTTGCCATGCAAACAACGGGATATAATGTTAAGCAACCGACAAAACAAAGTATGCTAGACTGAGAAACAAGTACTGCAGATATGATGACGCGCGAAGCGAAGGAATAAAGTTTTTTGCCACTACGCGGCAAATTAGGCGGTCACCCGCCCTGATACCAGGTATCTAACCAGTTAAGCTGAGGTAACTCGGCAGGTAGGGGCTTGGTCATCGGTTAGAAAGAAAGAAAACTATCAAATCCTATTTTGTATAGGACCAATTCTTATAGAAAAAACAAATTAAACAAAAATAGGAATTGAAGAAAAAACCTCAAATCCATACTGCTTATGTTATGACTCATTTTAAAAATCATTTTTCCTTTTAAACGCATCCAAATGTCACGTCCTTTTATTTATAAATTATATATTGAGACATATTGGTCAGTTTTTCGATAAAGACAGAATATATTTTAAAAAATTATACCAAACTGGGTTTTTGAGCAGAATTTCCCGAAGCGATCGTGATTGAAAAATTGAAGAAGTATTCAAATAAAAAATTGCTTTTTTTTTCTGACTCATTTTTAAATCCACTTTTTCTCTCAAACGCATCCAATTGATAGTTTTTCTTATTTAGTAACTGTACAATGTGCCATATTGGTCAGTTTTTTTGTTTTAAACTTATTTTAGAAATACATTGCTGGTTCAAATCGGTTTTTTTCTTTTTTTTTGGGGGGGGGGGGGGAGCGGTTAACATGATTGCTTTTGCGAATCTAGTGTTAAGAAAGAGTTGTACTAAATAACAATATATGATATGATTTAGCCTTCACATCTCTTTGATCTTTTATGGTATATGAGAGATTCCTTACGAAATGAACAAATCAGTTGCGGCTGGCACTTCGCGGATTTTAATGAAATTCACTATATAATAGTAGTTCAAATCAATCGATCACATTTATTTATGAGTTTATGCAAATTAATAAATATAGATTTGTTTATTTCCGTATCAAAGTTTACATTAAAAGTTGACATAAAATCGAGGTTTCGGCTGCATGCTTGAAATTTTAATCTTGATTATTAGCTTAAATACTAGTGATTATTATTAGTTTGGATTAAAATATTTTTTAAGGTATATTGCATAGATGTAATATGAACTGAATCTGAGCATCAGATTTTATCAAAATCTGTTACCGCGGGTCCACATTTTTTTGGGGGGTGGGGGGGTGGGGGGGGGGGAGATGGTTTTATTTTGTATGAAAGGACACAAAACACATACATACTTTTCTAGTTTATACAGCTATACACAACCCTACCTCTATAGTTTTTTTATAAAGTCTTATTATTCCTTTAGCAATGATTTTTTTTAATAATGCAGTTAGTAATTCTTTTTTTTTTTTTCTTCTTTTTCTTTGTACGGAATTCACTGAGCGCAAGTAATTTTCGCACTTCACCGTTTATTAAACATAAAATTGTTAAAAAATTAATAGACTTTACAATTTATTTCTCTCACTTAGTTTTTACTTACTCTTCCACTAAATATAAAGAAAAAGGGATTCATGTAACATTTAAAATATTGTGAAGGAAATTTTAAAGACAATATTGCCAAAAAATTATTAAAATTTACAAATTAGTTAATGCCCTTAGTTTTTACTTATTCTCATACTAGATGTGGAAAAAAGGGGGACTCATAGAACATAATGTTAAACATATTAAATAAGTTAAAGGCAATTTAAAAAAAACGTGCTAAAAAATTATTAAAAGTTACAAATTATTTGTCATGCCCATAATTCTCTTATCAATTATGTAAAAAAAAATGGTCTTTATAACTATATTCTACCAAAACACACACGTTTATTTATTTTTTTTTCAAGAACAAAAGTAATGAAAAGTTATATTTTCTAAATTATTTAAGTATCTCTTTTTTATTCAGCTGTCAATTGCAAATACAGATACAGATACACACACACACATCTATACTATGCGGCCAAAGGTAACCAACCACTCGCGATTTTAGACGTTTTGTTAAATATCTAAAAAAATACACGATAAATTTATCCTGAAACTCTAAATGTGCAACCATAATTGTACAGGACTTGCATTTCCGCGGAGATTTTTTCCCGAAAGCCTTCAGGGGACCGTCAACAAATTTAAAAAGAATGAGTATCTTTTGTATAAAACTAAAACTAAACTCTGTGGCATTACAGTCCATGGAGGATCAGCGCTAACAGTGCCCATCCCTGTTTACTAGATCTTGGGCCCCGAGGTGCTACGCTGCATATGTACCGGCCAAGTGGTCAGCCTAACGCGAGACCTTCGGTGTATTGTTCCCAAGCAAGTTTAGTACTCATTTTATCGAACTCAAAGGGATGAAAGACTGAGAGTACCGTGTGCAATAGGGAAATTATTTTCAAGAAAATGCTCATTTAAAAATTAGTTTTAGCGAAAACATCAAACGAATCGACCAATTTTCCCGTTTTTTTAATAATCATTTGAAATTTGAACCCTCTGAACACAGTTCCGTTTGTCTACTTAACCACTCCCAACTATTCAGATTTTGAGCTCAAAATTTAAGTTTAAGTCTAAGCTTACGAAAGCATTTAATAAGATGCAAAAAATAACACCAAAAAAGAGTTGTTCGTTGCTCCAAAGTCTACAGTGCCCTCTATCGGCATTTTTTGAAATTTATTTTTATAATTTATTTTTAAGAAAATACCGACATAAAGAATAGTTTTGGTGAAAACTGCAAATCAATGAACCAATTTTTCCGTTTTTTTTTAATCATTTGAAATTTGAAACCTCTGAACACAGTTCAGTTTGTGCTACTTAACAACTCCCACTTTCAGATTTTGAGCTCATAATTTAAGATTGACTCTAAGCTTACAAAAACATTTAATGAGATGCATAAAATGCCGGCAAAAAACAGTTGTTCGTTACTCCAAAATCTAAAGCGCCCTCTATCGGCATTTTTTGATATTTATCTTTATAATTTTATTTTAAGAAAATACCAACATAAAGGTTAATTTTAGTGAAAACCGCAAATCAATCGAACGATTTTTCCACTTTTTATGTTTATTTGAAATTTTGGTCCCTAAACTTTAATGGCGGCTATCTCCTTTGGAAAAAGTTTTGGACCCTTGGTCTCCTGTTGTTCTTGTTGTATTTTTGTCGGCCGATTATCTACGCTATGGGATATAGGCCCTATGGGGTGGGTTGCCCTCCGTGGGGGTCTTTCTAAGGGAACCTAACCCGTATTTACGCAAGGTTCGAAGAAAACCACGGAAAACTTCGAACGATTAGGCCGACGGTCGCGATTGGGTTCGAACCCAGCACCTACTGTCTACCAGTTTGGAGGTCAGACCCTCGCGGCCACTGATGGGGCCCCTTGGTCTCCTATTTAATATTGTTTGTCTTGATGTGTACTATCACCCCTCTTTTATTGTAAAAAAAATTTGGAATCACCCTGTATATTATAAATTTGAGATATATTAAATTTTCAAAACAGAAAACAGTCATATTAATTTTACTGAAATCATAATCAATGCACTTGCGTCAAAATTGCGTTTTGACTATAAAAATAACTCCTCAAGAAAGGATGAAAAAAGTCTTTGTGTCACGTGATCAAAATCACTTATAATTCAATAGATATTTAATGATAAAAAATGGAAAACACAATTCCATCCATCCATAATTCCACACAATCCATAGTCAGGCCTTCCAATTTTATATCTTTCTATGAAAAAAATTAATTTGTAAATGCATCAAAACTTTTTGTGCTTGTGGAGCAGAGCAGTTGACAACAGCCTGAATCGAAAAAATTTCACTCATATGTGCTGATGTAGTTTAATGGGCGTTGAAGCTAAGAAAAGTCAGTTGTTCATATGACCTGCGCAAGGCATTGCTATACCGAATGCAAAATATGCTACGTAATTTGCAATATTACAAATTTAATTATTATTATTGCATTTATTGTCTTTCTTTTTCTGCAAGCTGTTTCTTTATAGCCAAAATCATAGACTTTTCATACGAATTTAAAAATCATTTATTTTTATCTGTATAAATGATTTCAAATTCGTGATTTTCAAATTCGCCCACACTTAATCAAGCATTCTGAATCGAGTACTTTCTTTAGGAAAGAATAAGGGAGTTTTACTGATAAGAGTTTTATTGCTGATTCACTTGGTATAATATTGAAAATAATGACAATTTCAGAATTTTATCAGATGTTTATTTTATGTAATTTATTTTAAAATATGATAATTATTATTTTATTTATATTATTTACATATTTTTAAATGTTATAAATTATTATATATTATATTATTTATATTTTACATATATGAAAATTTTTTATATTATTTTTTGAATGTATATGATGGTCTTAGAAGCCAGGGGAAAGAAGTGACAAATTTTAGATTTGGATTAAATTGAGTTCAAAGTTGAACTTCAATATTAATAGAGTTAGTTTAAATATGAAACTGTAGCTAATTTTGCAGTGGTCTTTGAACTTTTATTTCAATAACGTTGGTAGGAAAGTAATATACAATAGTTTTTAAATTTTAAGTAGAGATTAAAGAAGTTAAGCATTTAAATAGTTCTAAGAGCATAATTAGTTTACATCTAGAACGCGGCTTATAGTCAGAAAATCACGTATATTCCTTTAGCTCCAAACAAACAGCCTTATTTCCAAATAGGCTGTGTTTGTATCATATCAGTCACTTAATACCCCTTGGCTTCTGGAGTTCTGATATAAGGTACCCTGGGGGTAATAACGCCACGTTAAGGTTCTACCAATTTTCACGCCTTAGTTTTAGATTGTATTTTTCAAACAAATATAGGATCTGATACAGCAACTCATTGACTATCTATATAAAATAAAATAATTTAAAAGATATGTATTCATAAAATGTAATGGCGTTTTTTCTTGACCAATGCTATTTGGCGTTAATACCCACCTATATGGGTAATAACGCCATGCAAACAAAACTATAAAATAAGATGGAATAATGGAATGTAGATTGCCCAATTCTAAAAATACAAACTCTACAGCTCTAGAAATTGACAAATTGCATTCTAAGCTATTGTAAATGTTCAATTTTTTGTGACAGTGTAAGAAAACGAAAGGTGTTGTGGTGGGGAGGGAGCCAAAAGAATATCTGATTCTAAGCTAAGTTTTGCCTAAAAAGGACCGTTTAAATAGAATTATTAGAAACATTGCACGGTTTACAATTGTATTTATTTGAATCAGTATTTATATTCCCATGTATGCATTCTACACGATTGAAAATATTCAATTTTTTGTGAAAGTGAAAGAAAAAGGAGTGAAGGGGAGCTTCAACAGAATATAACACCCTGTGTCTTTCTTTGCTTAAAAAGTCCCGCTTAAATATGATTATAAGAAACATTGCATGGTTTTAACCATTCATAATGTAATATTTTAATCATGTGAAGTTTTATAATAACTAGAGTTATATGTAATAAATATTTTTGTTAAACCTTAACTGCTGTTAGCGTCTCACATACCGCTGAGTTTTTCAAGTTTCAGAGTTTAACTTGCAATTTTTAGTTTAACTATAAATACCGGGAAAATTTTGTTTCATTTGGAGTCCTATTACTATCTCTAGAAACTTTTGAAGAGCTGAATTTTATTTATAATAGTCCTGTATATAAGGTTCAATACAAAAATGATATTCTAAATTTAATTTAACATTTTATTCATCGTTAGATTAAGCGGTCTGACAGGCGCTCTTGTCACAGCAGTTAAGGGTTAATACTATTATAGTAATCTAGTAAATAGTTTTTAACCCATAACTCCACACTAATGCGGATTCTCCAAACCTACAGTTAAATTGTTGACGTTTTAAAGAGCATGCTTTAATAAATTTTTAATAAATTGAATAAAAGTTTTGATTAAAAATATTATCCCAAAGAGATCTCTTATTCAATTTTATACATAATTCATATGGTTATGTATCATTATCTCTATATTAGCAACAAAATTAACCTTTAACTGCTGTTAGCAATCTGACTGAACACTGTACCCCCTCCCCCCCCCCCCCCCAAAAAAAAAAAAAAAAAGTAGCGTTTAACTTGTATTTTCCAGTTTAACTATAAGTTACAACTGAAATTCTCTTTCGTTTGGAGTTCTCGTAATATTATTAGAAATATTTGAATAGATTAAATTTAATTAGAATTAATTCTGTACAAAAAGTTTAGCGCAGGAACAGTATTCTATGATTTTTAATCATGGATCGCATTTTAACCTTTAACTAATGTTACCGGTCTCATAGACCACTATTTTTCTTTTAATTTTTTAGTTTAACTTGTAATTTTCAGTTTAACTGCAAACACTACCGAAATTTTGTTTCATTTGGAATTTTAGTACTATCACTAGAGACTAAATAGGTGAATATTGAGTATAATACTCTTGTATAAAAAGTTTAGTACAAAAACACAATCTTATGAGTTATTCCCGCCTTTTATTCATCTTTCAATTTTGTGGTCTCACAAACCGCATCACATTCATACGTTACAATTTCTGTCACATCAGTTAAAGGTTAAATTTATAAAGTTTTGAAAAGCCGAAGGCTGAGAAAGCGGACAGTTAAAATTTCGAACTCAATTGAACAATCCAGTGGAAATTTAATAGAAACCTGATTTTGAAGATGTTCGAATTTGAATCTCGAAAACATTTTGATATAGTTTTATTTACAAGAGTTAAAAATTATGTTTTACATTAGAAAAAAAAATAATAATATAATAAAAAATAAAATAGAGAGATTATTTTTAAGCATTGGGCACCCCCCCCCTTAAACTTACCATTTCAACAATGATGATAATGCTGCCCCATATAAATAAATAAACCCCCTTCGGATATAGTTCGGCCACTGTTGGAAATCAACCGGGGTAATAACGCCAACCCCTGGCGTTATTACCCCGGGATACTTATTGCGCTGTAAATCCTAAACTACAAATTATCTCGAGAAGATATCCAAAATCTTCTACAACAATTTGAAAGTACATGAAATACACTACAAATTTATGTAATAAACAAAGTATTTCTGGATAAAAAATATAGTCTTCAGATCAAAAACCTTATCTCGCAAATTTTAGATCAAGCGTTAATTTTAGTTGCTTGTAAAAACAATAAGATCTAAAAATGAAACAAATTAACTTGAAGCTGTTTTTTGCGATTTATATGACTCAAAACCCTTCTGCGCAAAGCACATGGGTGTCATTTACCTGATTATTTCATAATTATGCAAAATATAAGCACTTGGCGTTATTACCCCGCCTGGCGTTATTACCCCAGGGTACCTTATGTAATTTTTTACATGGATTATTACTTATATTACATCTATTTATATTAAATTACATTCCGTTTACCAATTTATCAAATCATCTTTCTAGATGTCCAACAGCCAAATCCAAATTATTATGTCAAACATGTAAGAAAAATCATGCATTAAGCATAGATTATGAAAGATTTTCCAACTCATCCTGAAACCTTAAAATACTTCGGTATTTAGGGAAACAAGGTGTTACCGTCTATAGTAAAATATGTATGTAAATACTTTTGAACAACCCTGTATTTCATTTGTCGGTTGATATACATACTATATAGCGGGAAAATTTAGTTTAGCAAGAAAATGCATGATAGGTTAAAATTTCTCTTTAGCAATTTATACTAATAGATGGGGAAGCAGGACGTTTCGGTCCCGCCGTTTCGGTCCCGAGACACTTCGGTCCCAAGACATTTCGGTCCCGAGACGTTTCGGTCCCAAGACATTTTGGTCCCGAGCCGTTTCGGTCCCAAGACATTTCGGTCCCTTTTCCTGCAAACTGAAATTTTGTGAAATAAGACATAATTTTATAGGGAACATTGCAGAGTTTTTAAACTGAAGGCCATAAAATTTTGGTATAAGGTGATTATAAGTGCCCGAAAACCGCACACGTATAACTCTTATCCAAAATATTATAATTCACACAAATTTTGTATAGTAATCCTAATCATAATTGGCAATCCTAATGATAATTAGTAACCATAATTCTCAAAACAGTTAGTAGTTTTAATATAATAATCAAATTAATACTTTCTAATTAATAACATTATTAATGAATTATTTACATAATGAATTTTACTTTAAAATATACTCAACACGTAATCCATTTTATATTCAAAGCATCATTATATTTCCTAGTAGTTCTAAACTGAAATTTATCTTTTACTTGTTTATTTATTGTATATTTAAAATTACAGAAATTAAAAACAATTAGTATAGAAAAAAAACTAAAATAAGAATTATTTTTTTTCTGGGAAAATATGAGCGAAAATGTAATATAAATAAATAAATAAATAAAAGCTTAGATTGGTGACTTAAAAATTGAAAATAAAATTATTTAAATTATTATTATATTACATTTTAATATATTTTACAATTAATTATTTATTTTAAATTAAATTAAATTAATTATTTTAAATTATATATTATATTTTATGTATAATATTTATATTGTTACATTTTAAAATATTATTATACTAATTTTATGTAAGTAAAAATACAAAACAAACATGTTATTAGAAAGAAATAGACCCAGTTTCAATAAAATTAATTCACAAAAAACGTCTTCATGGCGTGAGAAGACTGTTAAAAAATGAAATCAATAAATACTATTATTAAATAATTAAAAAAAAAAAGAAAGAAAGAAAGAAAATGGTGGAGGCAAATTTCTGAAAACAAATTTTTTTTCATGCATGCCTAGTTACGAAATCACCATTGCTTTCGTAATGTTAATAATGGAAAGTAACTTATGAAAACAGATTTATAAGATGCAACTTTGTATTATAAAAATAACAATAAAATAAAAAATTTGTTCTTCAATAAATATATCTCATTTCTGAGTTATCAAAGGAGAGGGTGTAGATGGATGATTTGAGAAAAAAAAATATATATATTATAACTTATAACCGTCTAATTGAATTATTAAAGACATTTATTATTAAACTAATTGAAAGAAAAAATTAGCGCAGTTTTTTATTATTTAATTAATGCTAATTTAAAGTTTCTAAAAAATGTACGTAAACAGCCAAAAAAATATTTATGGCAGTTTATATAAAATATTTTTTGGTTCATAGTAGTTTATAGAAGTTTATATAAAATACTCATATTAATAATTATTAATAAAATTTAAAATATTTATTCTGATTAATAATAATAATACTAAAAGCAAAAGACAATATCCTCTAAACTTAAATCACATTGTTTAATCAAACAAAATTTTCAATTCGCTGTGATTTCATTATCACGAGCTATAAAGGTTTAAATTTATCGGACTCTTATATTCAACTTTTTATAAAACTCGCGGGGAGGGAAAAAGAGAATTATTTAAAAAAAAAAAGCCCGAATAAAATTGAACTTATAACATTTGGTAGGCTTACAACATTTAGAATCCGAGTTATAAGGTAGCTAACAAAAAAATAATAAAGGACCGAAATGGCAAGGGAGAAAAGTTGCTAGGGACTGAAATGGAAACCGACCGAATTGCACCGGGGCCGAATTGTCTCGGGACCGAAATGTCTCGGGACCGAAATGTCTCGGGACCGAAATGGCCAGGGACCGAAATGTCTCGGGGCCGAAACGGCGGGACCGAAGTGGCGGAACCGAAATGTCGTGTACCCAATAGATGGAAACGTAGTTGAATAGTCTTGTTCAGCCCTGTATTTTACCTGGTACCCTTATTACATGCCTTTATTTAGTTCAAACTAAAACACTCTTAACCCTTTGCGGGGCAGGGCAAATTCATTGCTTAAGTATTGAAATTAATGACTGACACCGGAATTTGAAAACAACTTTATTTGTAAATATGAAAACGCTATACTTCAGGCATTCCATAAACAGTAATTTTCTTTAACAAATTTCTGGTGCGAATGTGGCGTTTAGGCATTAAAATTAAGTGGTATATCTATGAAACCACAGCCCCTCAAGGGGTTAAAACTATTTGAATGACATTTCCAGAAATTTCGAATTCATAGGCGACCATGTATCCAATTCTCTGCGTGACCCTGTATATCATTTTATCAATATTCTACAAGCATTTCTTAGTAAACCAATTGCAATTTAGCATAAATATTCATAAATTCATATATAAAATTTCACAGCTATTTTTAAAACCACCTTTAAGTAAATTACGCTCATATTCAGTAACCTTTGCGAATTCTTTTGTATTGTCCTGTATATCAACTATAGCATTTATACTCACCAAATAATATGTATAAATTTAGTGAAACTTAAAAGTTCATATCATAAATAAAAATTCATGTCATCCATCCGTCAGCCATCGTGGATAATATACAGTTCTTCGGATAGAATATACTATTTGAAATTTTTTTACGTCTTTGTAAATGCTATGCACGTCGTATTATGCGCGAAATAACTCATATTAAGGCTCAGAGATATATATAAATTACATTATGCATGAAGTAGCTTAACATAATTAAAATATATAAGTTTAATATAGCATAATATTAGCAAACAATTCCTTCTTTCACCATTGTGAAATTGAATTCTTTTGTATAGCCCTGTAAATTAATAACCATCCTTTTTTCCGCATATTTTACGAAAGCATATTTTAATGCACTTCGTAAATGCATATAAGTTTGAATATGTTTGACAAGATGCAACATCTTTAAAATTCATTTGAAAGGATTTTCCCCATAGAGCGTAATGTAACGAAAAACTTTTGACTGTCTTTTTAAATAAACTAATCATGCTAAAAACTTCATTGCAATAGGGTTCGTGCTAAGGGTAAACATCAATAACTTCCAAAAATGTCATTTCAATCTGAGCATATTTATGTGAGTTAGAGCGCGGAGAGACGGCCAGACAAACCGAAAGCATAAAAACTTTTCAACAGTGTTGGAAAGTGATGAAAAAATAAAATCGCTTAACAATCCGACATGGTGAGAAGACAATAATGCAATAAGAGATAAAATTTAAAATACAAGAAATTTGACTTACAAATGGAGAATATGCGAAGATGGAATATATTTTAAATTTACTAAATAGTTTTTATGAACATTACCATATATTATACACTTACATTCGGATAACTTTCTACAAATCAATTATAAACATATTTGTCTTCAAATGTGCTTAAAAATGAAGTTCGTACAACTACTTGGTTATTGCCAAATTTAGCTGAGTAGATCGAGTACCGAGTAATGCTTGCACTTCGGTATGGTTCTTATTAACATTGTGTGGTTTAAAAATAGGTACATTAATATTTTTGTCTTGCCATCAAGATTTTCCATGTAAATTTCTGAAAGAAATTCATACATTATTTGATTAATTAAAGGCTTTTTAAATTGTTTTTAGCATGATTTCTTGAAATTTTTAATAGTGCGAAATTACATTTTAATGTATGCAATCTCAAAAGAGAATGTAATTATTTGTTTTTTATGTCGTATTTTTTTTCTTTAATTTAATTACACCCATTTTTAAAAGCTTAGCTTATATTCACTTGAAATGTTCTTGCATTGTAAACGAAACTGAAAAATTATTGTTGGCGTTATTATAAACCTACGATATTATACATCTCTGCTTTTGGGTTTCCGTGTTTCATGTCTCGCTTCTCGCCATTTTTGATACCATATATTCGATCTAATAGTTTCTTCCGACATCTTATCAAATTAAGAAAATTGAATTTTTGCAATGAATTTATTTTTGATTGATTAGCACTTTTTTGGAAGTATTAGGAATGTTTAAAAAATAATGATGGGGGTTTCTGTCATTGTACTTTATAACCAATATATTTTAAATGGTTTGAAACAGTTTTAGAGGATTCTGCACCTTCTGCAGTAAGCTCCGGGCTCTGGTACGTGAAATAACTTCAATTTATGCTTTCGATTTCTCATTGCGAAAGACAAAATATCAACCTCGACCTTCTCCATACACAAAACTCTTATTGCCACCCTGAAATACTTGAAACAATGTTAAAGTGGACGTTCACAAGTTGTAATTGTTGTGAAAGGTAATGTTGAAACTAGATTTTTTTTACCGGTGAGATTTCTGCAGCTTTTGAAGAGACAATTTGGAGTCCCGTTGTGGGCTGGTAGCACTTTTAGACCATCAATAAACATAAAATTTCAAATTTTTTGATTAAAACTTTAAACATCTTGAAAAGTGGATCAAGGACTTCATTTCTGTATGTATCTGCATTCCCAGTTGTACTGATAAAGACATGTTGGTCAGTACGGTCGTTCAAAATAATGCTCCCTCATATACCATGATTCCACGATCTTTCTATTCGATGCCTTTCACGGATGTTTGCGCGTGTTTTTCCTCTCCATATGTACATATACCATATGGTAACATGTCTGTAATAACTCTCAAAAAAAAATCAAGATTCTTTGGTAAAGAGAATTCGTTTTCAATCCGAAATACTCCAATAACGATGATAGCCCTTTAACTAAGCGCATTTCGCTACTTGAGTTAGCGGAATATAAATCACGATCTTCCTTGCATGCAGCCCTTTTGCAACCTCTTACTCACAATCATAAATCTAAATAGTCTGGAAAAATAATTGCTGCAGTGAATTCCCTTGTAACCTGAACTGACGTCAGTTGCCTGTTTCTTTTAGCAATCGTGTCCAAACAACTGTCCTGAAACTCTATTTTGGCGCTTTTTTACCTTAATCTTACTGTCTGTGCACATTGCCAGTGTCTTTAAACCATTTTCAGATTCTTGACATGATGCTTTTAGCTATTTTTAAGTCGTTACAGACTACTGAGAGTGTCTGTCCTGCTTCCATTTTTCCTATCGCACTTCATTTCTCAAAGTCTATTATATCTACATAACGTATTCCACCTACCACAACCAAAATATTTCCCTAACCACATATACAATCCTTGAAATTAAACTTCAAATCCCGCTCCGTGCTTTTCTTTTTATGCGTGATCCGTAAGAACGGATTGAAAAAATTCCATATTTTTTTTGTAGCAACGGTTAATCCTGTTAGACTACGTGGTAACTTTGACATTGAGTTACTAACCAGTCACCTTTCAACGAAGTTCCCATAATAGAACATAGAACAAAATAGATAATAAAGATCGTTTTTATAGTTATTCCTTTAACGAGTGTGCTTTGAAAATGGTAGCAAATAAACAGTCCAATTAAAAAGTTACTTTTATAATTGCAGGCAGCAGATTTAAAGTTATTAGTAATATTCCTCATTATAAACTCAACAAAAATAAGAGTCACGAATTCACCAATGTACCGTTTTTGCTATTAGTATAAACTCATCTTTTCCGTTAAGTGTTAGCATCAGTTGGTCCCATCGAAGTCCAAGTTAAAGAAGGTTTGTGTTTAATCTGTTTTCAATAAATTTGTGTAAAAGGAATAGTGGGTACACATCCATAGTTAACTTTCCGTCTCGGAAGATTAGAATATTTTCGTTTACAATTAGAAGATTCTGTGTTCGCAAAAAACCTTTCAAAAATGTGCCACAATTGGAATAGTTTCCATTTTAAATCGATTTCAAATGTCAGCAAGCATAAATATTGCGGTTTTAACCTAATCTTGAATGTTTTTATTTGAGATAACTGATTTTCACAGATTTATTGTAATTCTTTAATGTAATAGTCTTCACAAGGTGTACTATAGAATAAGCACGTTTTAGCGTACGTAGCTAACGTATGTTTAGAAAACGGAAAGGGTTTATAATGAAAACCTGTCTAAAACGGAAAAGTTTACTGTCCCGGCGAAAGACAATTTTGTATTATACCTTCTACGGTTAACACCTGTCTAAAGCGGAATATTTCATAAGTCTTTTGTGTGTCCGATTTATCAATTTTTACTGTTGTATCCATGATTCAATAAACCAGGTCTTCGGTCGAGTTTCGGGGGGGAGGGGGATCCGGACCCCCTCACTTGGCTACGTCACTGCCCTCATTCCTTCAGTCTCCTCCCTCCCCCTGCCCACTCGTTTAAAATTCAGCATCCAAGAGAAGAAATATTCATAAAATGAAAGGATGGTCAATAGCTTTCCGATATGTCTCGCATTACAGCAAATCTGATTTCGAATATTTCCTACTGCGGCATCTCGAGGGACTTGTGGCTCCAAGATAAATTCCTTTTTCGATGATGCGGTTCCTCGATGATTCTCTTTTCGGGAGAGAAGGGATGTGAGAAGGTAAAAAGGTTTTTCGAGAAGGATTTATGAAGGTTTATCGAGGAACGAGATTGAGAAAGTGGTATGAGAATATTACTAAAAGTTGGGAAATAAAGCCCTCATTTTCAAAGTTTCTCGTATTTTCGCCCCACCAAACTGTCACGTATGGAAAACCTGACGATAAATATTATTTATTAAAAAATTTTTCAACGAAGAAGATGGAGAGGTGATGAATAAATTTTTAAATATTAGCGATTTCTACAATATATATTATTTTAGGTGTGGTCTTTCGGTCGAGCCCTCTCGTAAACATCATTTATCAAATATTAGAAAATTAAAGTGCGACCTGCATGAATTTGGAAACGAAATCGTAGACCCTCAAGGGTGGGAGTAGGAGGAAATTTTCAAAAATTTTTTAAACCATCAGATGGTATATCATCGTAAAGGTTTCGGATTATTCTTTCATATTATTATACTTTCTTCTTCACCCTTCTGAATTTGATTACCACTGTGGGGGGAAGTTTTCGAACCTTGTTGCGTTTTCATCATTTTAGATCGAATGTTTTTACGGAGCCTTCCAGTAAATATTTATAATCTATGAAATTTAGATAAGCAGAACGTAATAGTCCAGCCTTTGACAACTTACTGACCTTATGCACCCCTGGTATACTTCCCCCATTTCGCCCCCTTGGGGGCAGTTTTCAAAATTTAGCCACACTGCTCATGTGACATATAGTTGGAAAGGGCTGTGACCACTTACTCATCTTATGTACCTCCCTCGGAACTCCAACACGCATTGCTCTCACGGTGCGACACTTTTATAAATGTAGACGAGAAACTTCATGTGGCATATTGTTGGAAAGATCTGTGATCATTCATACGTGTTATACACCTCCAGTATCCCTTCCCGATACATTGCCCCCGACGGACATATTTTCGGAAAGGCTTATGACCACTTTCTCAAGTTTACTTCTCCATTTTACTTCTCCCTCCCCGCCTTGCAATCATGAGTTTGCAGTGCCACGTACTTCCATCCATATTCCAATCGTGATTTATTATTATCACCAGTTAATTCGTACTGTAAAATTTGCATTATTTAATTCAAGCATGTTTCTAATTCAATAAAGAAAAAAAAATCTCTTTAAAAAAAACGGTGATAAAAGATTAAAAATTCTATAAAAGACATGAAATAAATAGGCATTACTTCTAAGCTTTTTCAAAAATTTTGGTCAGTTCAGTAGTTGATATAATACTAGTAGTAAATTTCATTTGCGGTAATGGAGCTCCGATCGTCGATAGCAACAATAATTTTTAATACATATTAATTGCAGGCGCAAGATCTGCCTCAGGAGCAGGCGAAGGCACAAGAGCATACCCAGGATAAGATTGAGTCAAAGGATCTGCTTCAGGATCAGGTATGTAAACATGTTGTTGATAATTTTTTTAATTTAATTACAAGTTCTAAAACAGTCAACCAACTCGATAGACTAAATAGCGCAAAAAATATCTTACTTAAAAAAATAAATTTTCAATTCTTGTCTTTTTTAATATACTACTGTCTAAGTTTAATGAAAAATTATCAATGCAGCCATTTCCGGTGCTGTTTACAACAAAGTTTAAACAGCATCAACTCATGTCAAGGACTAATCGAATCTGAATATTGATGGAAATCCGTGAAATCGTTCTTGAGATAGAGCTGTTGCGGAAATCCTTAAAAAATTGCAGCATACAATGTAAAAAAAAAAAAAAAAATGGCGGACAAACGCAAGTAGCAGAGATTACGGACAGTGTAAAAAATATTTAGACCGTAAAATATAAATCAACCGTAATTTCACATTGTAACAAATATATGACCAAATCGTAAAAAAAAGGATCTTGTTCGTATAATAACACAACTGTTAATGGATTACACTGTGAATGAATGAACAATGCCCGTAAAATTAGAAGTTAGCTTAATATGTCCATATTAATTATGTTAAGTATTAAAACCAGTAAAATTATAAATTGTTTTAAAAATGTTAGGTAAGTATAATTGTGTGTAAAACTAAACGTTGTTTTGGAAATGTTAAATATGTATAATTAGTATGTAAATTTGTAAATTTATGACTTCAGACATAATTACTTTTTTATCGATTCATTTTAAGATAAAAAAAAAAGGGTGCATCAACCAAAGTATTGCCTACAAGGAGAATTTTTTTTTTAAATTCTAATTGCTACCACTATTTTCGAATAGCAATATTTCCTTAGGTCAAAAATGTAACCTTTATTAAGCCCAAACACAACCACGTCCTTTCGCAAAAAAGAAAAAACTTTTAATAATACAATTTTTAATTCATAATACCATGAAATTTTATCTTACACTCTAAAACTGGGAGGAGTGAAAAGCTCACTTTTTGTAAGAGTGATTTGCATTTTCACCCTTTTTAGAGTGAACTTTATACAAATACACTCTTTAAAGAGTGGAATTTCCGATTCCCTAAAAAGGAGTGAAATATCTGACTCCGTTCTCGAGAGTAAAGTATCTCACTCCATGGTCGAGAGTGAAAAATCTCACTCCGTTAACGAGAGTGAAAGTCAAAAATTACATTTAATAATATAACCTATAAAATTACGCTTATTTGCTATTAAAATACACTCTTTTTCAAAAATGAGTGTCACTCCTTCGAAAGAGTGAACGGTCACTCCGCTTAAAAAGTGACTTATATATGTATTACGCATAAGCTAATCAGAAACCGTGTTCTCGGTTGTGATGATAAAAATGTATTCGCCATTTTATCGAGTCCGTTATGTGTCCGACTTTGTTTCCTTCGTCTACAGATGTGGATCTTTAATTTGTATTATTAATACTGAAACGCAGTTTAAATTTCGATCTTTTAATGATATACTCCGATATCTTATGATTCAAAATAATCCACATAGATTAAATTTCTTGATCTGGAGTCAAAATGGAGAACAAATAATTCAGTAAAAAGCAATAATACTCCATTAATACTCAGTGCACTGCACACATCTTATTTATCAAACAAAGGATTATTATTCATCAAAAAAGGGATAATATTTAACAAAAAAAATCGGTAAGTCAATTTTAAGTTCAACTTTTTATTTTCCGAAAGTAAGTTCTAGAATGTTGAGTTAAAAGTTTTACTTTATACAGGAAGCTGTCTGCTATCTTTATCTTTATGTGCTCGAAGATTTGAAAAAAAAAAAGAAAGAAAAGAAAAATCGCTGATGCAAAGATTGGTATTTTATGCGTAATGTTTTCCGATAAAACGGTTTTGGTAATTCTAAAAGTTTGCAGTATGACTTACATTAGATGAAATTTGTTTATTAGAGATAAATAAGATAAATAACTCATTAAAAATGTTTTTCCAACAGTAAGAATAATACATATATGTAGTCATTTCTTTTATTCTATATTTTCTTCATTTTTCATTTTCCTACATGAGTGTATTTTTATAAAACTTTAACTCGCATTCATAGAATACTATAGGGTAGATGAAGTACTAATGTACACCCCTGAATGTTTTTGGTTTATATATATATATAAAATAATAACTAATAAAAATGTAGCTTTTATCATTATTTTTTTTCGTAACTCGCCTTTGCATATTTTATAATTTAGCACTATTGTTGACACTCTTAAATAAATCAATCAGAAAGCAGAAAATAATGTTTTTAAGTTCCACTGTTTTTCATTGAAAATCATGATAAACATACTATAAGTTGGCTTCATTTAGTAAATTTATATATTCTTTATTTTCTTGCAAAATTTGCAATTTTTTGTTTCTGTAGTTGAAAAAACTTCGAATTTTATAATTTCATTAATTTTTAAGGTTTTGAGAGGAGTGTCCATTACTGGAATACTTAAGTAGTCATTTTCCAGTAATGTTTACCTCATATAGGCATTGTTAAAAATGCAATTTCGGTTATGTTTATAGCAGTGTTGAATTCAGACACTTATCTCCGGATGGGATATTTCTGGCTCCTAGGGGGACATTATATAGTTCCGTGGGGGGGGGGGGGATTACCCATTTTGACCATTGAAAAAGCAAAATCTCAAAATTTCCGGGGGGGGGAGACATTTCAATGCTCCAGGGAAATGTCCCCCCGGACCACCCCTAAATTCAACACTGTGTTTATAGTACAAAAAAATATTTTAGCTTAATTAAAATCTTAAATAATCAACTTCAATTTTTAAATTGCACTTACCAAAATGTAATGACGACAAAATTTTTATAAATAGCTGCTTTTAAGTTATATTAATGTGATTAATAAAATTTCAATATCATCTTCATTTTATTATTATTATTTTAAAATGAATCTAACCTATGTTTTGTCTATTTTATAATCAAACCACTAATGAAGCCGAAAATATTGTTTAAGGGCACAGTCAAAGAGGTGCTTATAGGGCTTAATCTTTCCCCATTTAAATAAAAACATTATGTTACAGAAGTCGTTAAAAACATATTTTCTCTCTTAAATATTTGTTTATTTTTACTTTTTCAATTTTGGCTGCAGATATTTTTTAGAATAACACTTTCATTTTTGGTATCGGTTTGAAAGTGAAAGAAAGTTTATAAAAAATATCTGCAACCGAAGTCGAAAAAGTAAAAAAGATGAGATATAGAGACGAACTTCAGCTATTCAATGCAAAATAAATAAATAAAATGTCGAAATGCAAACGAGATATTAGTAAAATTCCTCCCGGGTCAATCCATTTCAAGTGGTCCAGCACTGGTCGCTCGACTATTTTTAAAAAATCTGAAATCTTTTCTACAACAACCCTAACATGATGGAAGTTCAAAATGACCATTATTTTAATTCTACTATTTTTTGTTTGTGCTTGGCGGCCATCTTTGTTTCATCGTGTGCAGCGATTTTCTCAGATACTAGGATACACAAAATTGTAAATATCTCGTCTTCTATTTTCCCAATTGAAATGGGGTTTGCAGCATTTTGTTCAGAATAAAATAGGCTAAATATACAGTGGTAGAAAATTTTTGAAAAATAAAATTTTACAGGTGAAATTTTAGCACAAAATTTACGATTTTTTCCAAAATCTATCCGTTTGCAAAAGGAAAATTTTCATGCAAGGAAAACTGTCAACCTTACACAATTTTTTCTACAAATAGGTCCAAAGTGCGTGTACTCACACACCAAGTCCCAGATCTGGGAGTTAATTTCTCTTTGCAAAAAAAATTCCGAAATTCGTCAAAAATTTCAAAAATCGCACTTTTTAGGCTTTGATATCTCTGGTGGGGCACGAGATAAAAATCTGAAATTTTGGCCTATGATAGTATTGTGTAGCAGCGTTATGTACAAAAAATTTCAAGAAGGAGATTTGACTACAAGCTGAGATATGACATGGGAAATATGTGAAAACAATACTGCCAAACTATTGTAAATCTACTATGTAATTGTTCAACAAGACTGTCAACCTTGCACAATTTTTTCTACAAAAAGGTCAAAAGTTCGTGTACTCATACACCAAGTCCCAGATCTGGGAAATGATTTCTCTTTGCGAAAAAAATTCCGAAATTCGTCGAAAATTTCAAAAACTGCACTTTTTAGGCTTTGATATCTCTGGTGGAGCACGAGATAAAAATCTGAAATTCTGGCCTTTGATAGTATTGTGTAGTAGTGTTATGTACAAAAAATTTCAAGAAGGAGATTTGAGTACAAGCTGAGATATGACATGGACAGTATGTGAAAACAATACTGCCAAACTGTTGTAACCTACTATGTAATCGTTCATACCTCCAAAATTTTAAATTAATTATTTATGGTACAAAGTTAAATGTTAATTGCAAATATCTTCTTCAAATGCTTCTGTGAGATTTAAACAATTCAGAATGTATGCTAAGCCAATACACTATTGTCCAGATGAAGAAACCTACTAGAAATGCTATTGCAACAATTTTACTCGGAACACATTTCAGGAAAAGTAAATTACAGACAATGGATTACAACTGATCGAGTTGACATGGCTTCAGTTATTAAAACTAGAGAATTTCATTCAAGTTAACAAGGGATGACAAGACTTGGGGGCTTCAAATAAAATTTTGAGAAAGAACAGCCTGATGGATTGACAATAGTAACTGGTCGAAATCATAACATCTCTCGTAAATATTGTTAAGCTCTTTGTTGAGCATATATAGTATCTTTGTAAATTGAATGTTTATTATTTAACTGTTTTCAGCAAACGATAGTTTCTGTGTAAATATTGTAATAAAAGAGACTAATCTCATTTCTCCTTATGTACTCGTAATAGCATTTCTTAACATTTTTTAATCACCGTATCTCTGCTTGTAGTCAAATCTCCTTCTTGAAATTTTTTTGTACATAACACTACTATACAATACTATCAAAGGCCAGAATTTCAGATTTTTATCTCGTGCTCCACCAGAGATATCAAAGCCTAAAATGTGCGATTTTTGAAATTTTCGACGAATTTCGGAATTTTTTTCGCAAAGAGAAATCATTTCCCAGATCTGGGACTTGGTGTATGAGTACACGTACTTTCGACCTATTTGTAGAAAAAATTGTGCAAGGTTGACAGTCTTGTTGAACAATTACATAGTAGGTTTACAATAGTTTGGCAGTATTGTTTTCACACAATTCCCATGTCATATCTCAGCTTGTAGTCAAATCTCCTTCTTGATATTTTTTGTACATAACGCTACTACACAATACTATCATAGGCCAAAATTTCAGATTTTTATCTTGTGCCCCACCAGAGATATATTTTAGGCTGCCCCCATTTTTTAGGCTGCCCCCCAGCCTAAAAAATGCGATTTTTGAAATTTTTGACGAATTTCGGAATTTTTTTCGCAAAGAGAAATTAACTCTCTGATCTGGGATTTGGTGTGTGAGTACACGCACTTCGGACCTATTTGTAGAAAAAATTGTGTAAGTTTGGCAGTTTTCCTTGCATGAAAATTTTCCTCTTGCAAACGGATAGATTTTGGAAAAAATCGTAAATTTTGTGCTAAAATTTCACCTGTAAAATTTTATTTTTCAAAAATTTTCTACCACTGTATATTTAGCCTATTTTATTCTGAACAAAATGCTGCAAACCCCATTTCAATTGGGAAAATAGAAGACGAGATATTTACAATTTTGTGTATCCTAGTATCTGAGAAAATCGCTGCACACGATGAAACAAAGATGGCCGCCATGCACAAACAAAAAATAGTAAAATTAAAATAATGGTCATTTTGAACTTCCATTATGTTAGGGTTGTTGTAGAAAAAATTTCAGATTTTTTAAAAATGGTCGAGCGACCAAAAAAATATTTTCTGGACCACTTGAAATGGATTGACCCTCCCCATAAGGTTTGCATTAGCTCGTGAATGTCTTCGCCAGCAGGGATAGATGCCTTAAGGGTGTCCATTACGTGCACATCTACTCTATATATGGAAATGAAAAATTTAAATTAAATATGACTTACCATGTAGTTTTATAAATAAGGGTTGCATTAATATATATTTTTCGGCAATAAGATTTTAATTACACATAAAAAAACAGATAACGTACATATGTATTTATTTAAATAATATGTAAAACTTAATGGGTATCTGAAAAAAATATATTGATTGTTTAAGATATTAAAACTGTTTAATAATTTGCGCTTATGAGCATTTTAAAAGTATCATATATTTATGGGTCTACCGATGAAAGCAAACACAAGGAGAAAGATTGGAATGAAATATTTTATTTCTGTCAATAATCTAATTTAATTCATAGTAACTTTAATTGTGTTTTCCCTTAAAAAGTTCAATTAATGTAACATACTATGAATTAAATAAATATTGTTAATAAAGAATTTTATTCCAATCTTTACCATGCTTGTATTTATTTTCATTGTATGCTCAAAAGATACGATTCTTTTAAAATGCCCAAAATAGCAAAAAAAAAAAAAAAAAGAACAAGGTAAAAAAAGAAAAAACATTCACTCCTACGAGGAGTGAAAAAACGCATACCTTTAGCAAAAGTGAATAGTCACTCCCCAGAAAAAGTTATTATTGACCCCTGTTTAGAGTGAATCTTCACTTCCCAGGAGTTCAGTATTCACTCTTTCAAAGAGTCAACGATTCCACTTTTGATCGAAATGAATAGTCACTCTAAAGAGGTTGGGCATATTTTGAGTCTGTGATAGAGTGAGCATTCAGTCTCCAGGAGTGAATAGTCACTCCTTTTTATTTAGAGTGTAGAATGCTTAAATGTAAGCAGATCATTTTCATTTAGAGAAAAATGCACGGCTAATCTCAAAAAATTCAATCCTTGTTCCAAGTGATAGTTTTGTTTGGGCCTAATGAGAACATAAAAATTTCAGAGATAACGCACATCTCATTACAAGCCGATTTAGGGCATACTGCGCCTCCATCTATCTTTTCCCTTAATGACAAATAACAAACACACGCAATTTTATTAAATTATGTAAATCGACCAAAATAAAAAACAAGTTGGAAATTGCACGTAAAGCGTAGCAAATGAGATGCGTTCGTACGATAACGAAGTTTTAAAAATATTCAGATTTTGCTGTTATAATTGACAGTACTTCGGATACAGTATATAGTGTTTGAAATCTTTTTCGCCTTCCTGTAAATATTAAGCAACTTTTATTACACCTCAGCAACGTATATCATATTCATAAAATGTGAAATAGTTTAATATAATGAAAACGCACACCAAACAATATTCTCCCTATACCATTATGCAATGGAATACTTTTGTGTGGCCTTGTAAATCAATAACAAATGTTCCTTGCACCAAATTATGTTGACAAAATTCTGTAATAATTACATATTTTAAATTTCAAACGATTAAAATGCATTTCAAACTTTTTCCCCATTACCCATAATGTAACGGAATACTTTTTATTGTCCCTGTAATTGATCTATGCATCCGATTTTCATAAAATGTGAAATGTCTCGACAAAATTATGTAATAATTTTTTATTTTAAATTTCAAGGATTCGGTTGGGTAGTTTTTGCGTTGTTATATGCGGACGGACGGACTGAACGACAACTATAGGAGCTATGTATTATGTATTTACATAATTACGAACGCACCTGAAAAGTAAAAAAGGAGGGATGTTGAGAGGGACTTCAGCTATCCAAAGAAAAAAAAATATTTAAAAAGGTCGAAATGCAAACGAGATATTAGAAAATAACCTCCTCATAGGAATATTATTAGCTCGCGAAGGTCTTTACCGGTAGGGACAGTAGCCCAGAGTTTGTCCGCGAGTGAAGAAGGAATTTCGCCAAATATTTGAGTTAACTTTTCGTTAAAAATCACGTGATTTTGATACGAAATCGTTATCAAACGTTGCATGAACGTGCAAAAAGAATTGTGTTGAATTACTTTTATTTCTATTTTTGTAACAACTGCATTTTTCGAAACAACTTCCTTCGCCGTTAATAAAAAGGTTACCCGTTTAATTGGATATATTCCGTCATTCTTTATCTTAAAAATTCAGTTGGATGCCAGTTTCGGCAACATTCTGAAAAATACCGCAAAATCGAACTTTTTCGAAAAAAAAAATGTTTTAAAAAAGTCAATGGTATTATTTGATTTAGAATGTGATGCTCCAAAATAAAAACAAGAAATGTAAGAATATAATTTCAATTTTTCCGTATTTTGAAAGTTTTAGTTATAGTGCGTTTTGAAAAATGACAGAAAAAGACATTTTCTGTCTTCTCCGCCATGGAACGGGGTTCAACAGAACGAAACTTTGTAATAAAATAAGGCCTTGTAATTCTTCAATTAAATTATTACCTGTATTTATTATGAAAAAATAATAAATATCTGAACCTAAGAAGCAGGGGTGTAGTCGTTAAAAAAACAGAGAATATACGTTCGAAGCTGAGGGTATACACTAAAGGCAGAGGGTATATCCTAGATTGTATAAACTTATAGCTTTCTTGAGAAACAGAAGGTATACGGTGTTTTTTTAAAAAAATCCAGAAGGTGTACGGCCTATACCCCCGTATGCCTTCCACTACATCTCTGCTAAAGAGCATTAGAACTTATTTTGAGAATCCTCATTCAAATTTTCAGACCTATAAATGCGATTGATTTTGCCAGCATCCCTCTCTCTTTCACAAACAAAATCTCTCTCCTTTTTTTATATATATTCTTAAGAATATGCACCTATGATCATGAAACTCTGATCATTGATAGCATCAGTACGCTTTTTGATTAATTACCAGGCACCAGTGCTGCCAGATTGCTGATACATTTTTTACTCAAAATGTGCACCATTTTTCTCTAGAAAAATTTGCGTTATTTAATTATGTCGTGCTTGCCAAATTGGATTAACTGAAAATTACTATTTGAAAATTAAAGTAGATATTACTTGTCACATCGCTGGCCACTAACATTGTAATTTTTCCAGAAAGTTATTTCAGAATAAGATAAAAAAAGAAATTTCTTAAAAACGCCAGAAAATTATATCGGCACAAGATCTTCCGAAAGAACTCCGCTTTACCTTATAAAGCGCCATGAACACGTGCTTCGAATTTGACAGCAGAAGCAAGACTTTTAAAGCAAGAGAACTTCAGTCTTTCTTTTATTTCCAGAGTAGAAGCACGAGTCCTTTCATCCTGATGAATACAGAGTAACTAGGGAATATTCCTATATGTGTAAGTTCTGGATTTGGACGAGTGTGGTATCAAATGAAAGATCTCGTCATGTACTTTAAAAAGTTCAATGGAACTACCCGTCCGAATCCAGCCGCTTTCGAGATATCGGCGCTTGAAGTGTGCAAAACCTCTTATTTCCATAAGAATAAGAGAGCTATTATGCATTAAACATAACCGCTTGCCTAAGAAAAGCATTCTATTTTGCACACTATAATTACATACAGTTTATCTATTACGTCACGTCACACATTTTCGGAAAATTTTGCATAAACCAAGGTAGTTAAAATAACAAAAAAATGTAGAAAAACTCTCCGAGTGCATCCGTACGCGAAAAATTCGTAGAATGCGAAGAGCCTGTCTAAAAGATGGAAATAACCGACATTGTAAGGGTGTAAAGGATTTTGCTCGTAGCTCGGGAAAACGTACAGGCAGGATAATTAAAAACATTTGAAAGGAACTTTTAACTTACGAACAATTTATGCACCTGCCTGTCCATATATTTATTTATTCACACTTCAAGTGATATTTCGAAAACTGTTGGAATCCGACGGGTAGCTCGATTTCATTTTTTAATGTACAAGACGAGATCTATCTTTTGATGCCACATTTGTCTAATTCCTCAACTTATACCTGAGAATGTTCCCTAGTAAGTACTAATAAACTAAAAGTTAGTAAAAATTAGCTGATTATTAAGTAAAAATTAGCTCATTTCAGTAATTTAATGACCCGAGCATATTTTGTCGTTATTTCAAATTTCAGAACAATTAAGAAATTGGTTTTATTTAAAATATTACATTTTCATTCTTTCTTTATTAATTAAAAAATCCCTGTCGGCTTCGCCTATAGGCGGAGGTAGATTTCGAAGAGTTTTCATTTCAACAACAAAGAATAAAATATTATGGACGATAAACCCAGTTTAACTACTTTATTTGGCCGCTTTTGAAAAATTTTTAATTTCATTTTTTTGTAAGAACTGATTTTATCAAAATCCTCTTAAACGAAATTCGGCTCAAATGCCCATTTTAAAAACATATTTTGAATATATATTCTGACTTTATTAAAAAAAATCGACCAATACGCACATTATATATTACCTCTATGGCCAAAAAAAAAAAAAAACTTGTCAATTGAATACGTTTGAGAGCAAAATTGAATTTAAAAATTAGTCATAAAATAACCATTTTGCTATTTGAATGCATCCACATTTCTTTAATGAAGATCGCTTTGGGAAATTTTGTGCGAAGTGCTCAATTTAACAGCTTTTTAAAAATAAATATTTAGCCTTTATCAAAAAACTGATCAATACAACCCGTTATACAGTTCCTAAATAACAAATAACTATCAACTGAATGCGTTTGAGAGCAAAATTGAATTTAAAAATCAGTTATAAATTAACAAATTTGTTATTTGAATACATCCTCAATTTTTTAATTAGGATCGCTTTGGGAAATTTTGTGTGGAGTGCCCACTTTGACAGCTTTTTTAAAAAATATATTTATCCTTTATCAAAAAATTGATGAATACGTATATTATATAGTTTCTAAATAACAAAAATCTGTCAATTGAATGGGCTTGAAAGCAAAATTGGATTTAAAAATGAAAATAACCAATTTGTTAGTAGAATACATCCTCAATTCTTTAATCATGATCGCTTTGGGAAATTTTGTGCGAAGTGCCCGTTTTGGCAGCCTTTTTTGAAACATATTCTGCCTTTATCAAAAAACTGGCCAATCCGACTCATTATATAGCTCCTAAATAAGAGTACCTGTAAATTGGATACGTTTGAGAAAAAAGGTGGATTTAAAAATGACTCAGAAAAAACGCAAATTGTTATACTTACTCAATTTTTCGATCACTATTACTTCGGCAAATTCTGTTCAAAATACACGCAGCCTTTTTAAAAATATATTCTGCCTTTATCAAAACACTGGCCAAAACGTCACATTATATATCTCCTAAATAAGTTGATCTGCAATTTGTTTGCGTTTAAAATCAAAAATGAATTTAAAAATGAGTCAGAATATAAGCAGTTTGGATTTGAGCTTTCTTCTCCAACTCCTATTTTTGTTTAATTTATTTTTGCTATAAGAATTGGTCTTATGAAAAACTTGTTAGTATAAAAGTTGTAGATATTATTGAGAAGATGTAAAAAATAATTAATTAGATTTGATTGCTTAAGAATTCAGTAAGTTATGGATTTTTTTCTTTTTCCTCCTCCCTTTTACTTTTTGTTTTTAATATTTTTCATCGGTAAAAGTTACTCCTATCAAAAACTTGTAAATAAAAAAGTTTATATAATAATAAGTACATTTATAAAAAAGTTAGAGCACGGACAGACGGCCAGACAAACCGAAAGCATAAAAACTTTTCAACTGTGTTGGAAAGGGATGGAAAAATAAAATCGCAAGGCCCCTGTCCTTCCTCGTGAAGACGCTCGCGAGCTAATGCTATTCCTATGGGGAGGCATTTCGCTGATTTCTCATTCGCATTTGCATATTTTTGAATTTTTCTTTTTGCACATGATAGTTGAGATCATAATGAAGTGCACTCGTTGATTAAATTATCCATTTTTGTTGCTGTTTAATTATAATATGACTTACAATTTTGAAATATGAAAAAATACAGGTGTTTTTTCATTCAAAGCTTAATAAAATGTCATCTATAAAACATTCGGAAAATTAAAAAACACCGCCCCCTAGCTTAAACATTGGACTTTTCAGATAATTTTGTTTCATATTTTTATCCTAATTAAGGAATGTAGAATCAGTTATTTCGAATGGAATTTCTGATGAAAATTTAAGTGAAATGTCTTAAAATCCGGCCTTTCATAGGTCACGCCCATTTGACATTGATCGATAAGAGCGCTCACCATCTCAACGGAGTTTGTGTAAGGGGGAGAATATCTAACACATGTGTTTTTAATAGGGGTGACCACAGAGAAAGCCCTACAGGCAAATAAACTGGATTATACCGTCCAGGATCTTTGCTTGAGGCAAAACAGCAAATTTTACGAGGTCCATTATAGAAAATTTTCTCCTCTACATTCTTTGAGTTTTCACCGGTCTTTCTTTTAGGTAGATTTCGTATGAAATACTACCTATTCAGGGCCGTAACCAGCTAGTAATGCCAGGGGGGGCTCGGAAAAATTTTTGTGGGGCTGGATTAATACTTTTTAAAAATCCACGTGTCTTACGCAAACTATGTACAATGAAACCATTTTAAACTATTTTAAACGACCTCTATAAGCAAATATTGTAAAAAAAAAAAAAAAAAAAAAAAAGTCTCTTTTGAAAGTTATAAAAATGTTGACTGGCCTTTCTTTTGCATCTGTTCTGTGGTCAACAAAAGGAAGGGGGCTCTCAAAAATAAAATTATATACATATTTTCAAATATATATACATATGTCATATGTATTTGAAAAAAATTCAAATTCTCATAACTACTTACTACTTTCCCTTTATTGAAAATAGTTTGGAAAATAGAAAGGGGGAGGGGTGTAAAAATGTTCCTGATTATATTCACAATTGATACAATAAGTAAAAGTTATTAATTGACAATATAACAAGTTTTAAACAACGGATTACTTAATAGTCTAAGAGCTAGCAACGTCAAAAATCACGTCATTTTATCAAGGCTCATTTTTTTATATGTTTTTCCCTTTTAGGATAGAATACGTTTGCAAGCGGTCTGGCAGTCGGGAGACGTTGCGTTTACCTGTGGCAGAAGGGGTTGTGCAGGTCAAAAAGCTTCAAAAGCACGTCATTTTATCAAGGCCCATTTTTTAATATGTTTTTCCCTTTTATGGTAGAATACGTTTGCAAGGCGGTCTGGCAGTCGGGTGACGTTGCGTTTACCTGTGGCAGAAGGGGTTATGCAGATGAAAAAAATTCAAAAATCCGCCATTTTATAAAGGCTCATTTTCTTATATGTTTTTATGAAGCTTAAAAATTACAAGATATTATTCTTTGGATAGCAGACAACCTATAATTAATTTTCCAGACACAAATTCGGTTGAAAAGTTAATGCCAGACGTCTTTAAATAAGGCAACGAAAGTGCCTGTTCCAAGAGTGGTTTATAATTTAAAAATTATAAGACCTCTTTACGTCATTTTATCAGGCTTAAAAATTACAAGATGTTACTCTTTGGATAACAGACAACCTATAATTAATTTGCCAAACACAAATTCGCTTGCAAAGTTAATGCTAGACGGCTTTAAATGTGGCAACGAAAGTGCCTGTTCCAAGAGTGGTTTATAATTTAAAAATTATAAGACCTCTTTACGTCATTTTATCAAGTTTAAAAATTACAAGATATTACTCTTTGGATAGCAGACAACCTATAATTAATTTGCCAGACACAAATTCGTTTGCAAAGTTAATGCCAGACGGCTTTAAATATCAGAACGAAAATGCCTGTTCCAAGAGTTGTTTATATTTCAAAAAATTATAAGACCTCTTTACGTCATTTTATCAAGCTTAAAAATTGCAAGATATTACACACTGGATAGCAGACAACCTATAATTAATTTGCCAAACACAAATTCGTTTGCAAAGTTAATGCCAGACGGCTTTAAATATTTCAACGAAAGTGCCTGTTCCAAGAGTTGTTTATATTTCAAAAAATTATAAGACCTCTTTACGTCATTTTATCAAGCTTAAACATTGCAAGATATTACTCTTTGGATAGCAGAAAACTTATAATTAATTAGCCAGACACAAAGTTAATGCCAGACGTCTTTAAATATGGCAACGAAAGTGCCTGTACCAAGAGTGGTTTATAATTAAATTTTATAAGACCTTTTTACGCCATTTTATCAAGCTTAAAAATTACAAGATATTGCTCTTTGGATAGAAGACAACCTATAATTAATTTGCCAGACACAAATTCGGTTGCAAAGTTAATGCCAGACGGCTTTAAATATGGCAACGAAAGTGCCTGTTCCAAGAGTGGTTTATAATTTAAAAATCATAAGACCTCTTTACGTCATTTTATCAAGCTTAAAAATTGCAAGATTTACTCTATGGATAAAAGACAACCTGTAATTAATTTTCCAGACACATACTCAGTTGCAAAGTTAATGCAAGACGGCTTTAAATATCGCAACGAAAGTGCCTGTTCCAAGAGCGGTTTATAATTCAACAAATTATAAGACCTCTTTACGTCATTGAACCGAATTTGAAACCCTGGATTTTTCTGAGTCTTATTGATTAGATTCACTATTTTTCTGCACTTTGTGCTTGATTGACGAAAGTTGCATTTTTTCAAGTCTTACAGACAAGCCTTTTCATGTTATGAAAATTTGTGCACCCATAGAAAGGTTAAGGTGTAAGAATTCATATAATTTGTTAACATCAACTCACAGCTTAAATATTGGACAAATAAATTCCAGTGTGGCCAAAACCGGGGCACCCACCCTAATATTAAAAAAAAAAAAAAAAGAAACTTATATTTTGATAAACAAGAGCTTTTTTTAAGTAAACTTTATATTCGAAAAAAAAAAAAAATTGCCGAATTTGCCGAATGCAGCCGAATTTGTATCTGGCAAATTAATTATAGGTTGTTTTCTACCCAAAGAGTAATATCTGGTAATTTTTAAGCTTGATAAAATGACGTAAAGAGGTCTTATAATTTTTAAATTATAAACCGCTCTTGGAACATGCACTTTCGTTGCCATATTTAAAGCCGTTTGGTATTAACTTTGCAACCGAATTTGTGTCTGGCAAATTAATTATAGATTGTCTGCTATCCAAAGAGTAATACCTTGTAATTTTTAAGCTTGATAAAATGACGTAAAGAGTAATAATTTTTTGAAATATAAACAACTCTTGGAACAGGCACTTTCGTTGTCATATTTAAAGCCGTCTCGCATTAACTTTTCAACCGAATTTGTATGTGGCAAATTAATTATAGGTTGTCTGCTATCCAAAGAATAATATCCTGTAATTTTTAAGCTTGATAAAATGACGGAAAGAGGTCTTATAATTTTTAGATTATAAACTACTCCAGGAACAGGCACTTTCGTTGCCATATTTAAAGCCGTCTGCCATTAACTTTGCAACCGAATTTGTGTCTAGCAAATTAATTATAGGTTGTCTGCCCACCAAAGAGTAATATCTTGTAATTTTTAAGCTTTATAAAATGACGTAAAGAGGTCTTATAAAATTTAAATTATAAACCACTCTTGGAACAGGCACTTTCGTTGCCATATTTAAAGACGTCTGGCATTAACTTTGCAACCGAATTTGTGTCTGGAAAATTAATTATATGTTGTCTGCTGTCCAAAGAGTAATATCTTGTAATTTTTAAGCTTGATAAAAACATATAAGAAAATGAGCCTTTATAAAATGGCGGATTTTTTAATTTTTTTGACCTGCATAACCCTTTCTGTCACATATAAACGCAACGTCACCCGACTGCCAGACCGCTTGCAAACGTATTCTACCATAAAAAGGAAAAACATATTAAAAAATGGGCCTTGATAAAATGACGTGATTTTGAAGCTTTTTGACCTGCACAACCCCTTCTGCCACGGGTAAACGCAACGTCTCCCGACTGCCAGACCGCTTGCAAACGTATTCTACCATAAAGGGGAAAAACATATAAGAAAATGAGCCTTGATAAAATCAGGTGACGAAAACGTTGCTAGCTCTTAGACTATAACAAAGGTAGAAGAAAAGCAACTTCTGAATTTGAAAATTGATTTAGGTTGCACTTTACAATTTATTACATTAATCTCAATCTCTCTTTACATTGATCTCACCTAATTCAGTCCATTCAGAAATATTGTAAAAATAGCAAGCAATTGTAATTTAGATTGCAATTTTTTTTCTGCAATATAAATAGTAGGTTTTTAAAAAACATTGATATTTCCATTAAAATAAAATAATGCCAACCAAGATTTAAAAACGGAAAAAAAAAACTATTTTTTTACCTACGTAAATTTTTTTTTAACTATCAGAGAGAGCAAGATAAGTGTTTTTTTTTTAAATTATCTTTATGATAGATAACCCATAATAAATATATATATAAACTCTTTTCATATTTATACACTTGTATGGTAAACGGAAAAAAAGTGACCGGAAAAAAGTTATCGGGAAAAAAGTGACATAAACTACAAAAGCGGAAAAAAGTGACACGGAAAAAAAGTTACCGGAAAAAAAGTGACAAGGAAAAAAAGTTACCGGAAAAAAAGTGACAAGGAATTGATTTTGGGGATTTATTATTGATTTTGGGGATTCATTCGTTAAGTATGAAAGGGGGATCGAAGGGGGGGGGGGGACACAAAATTTAGGTAAATGGGTTTTTCATGCTGAATTAACTGTTTTGGTTCAATTTTTGGATATAAGTTCATCCTGAAAAGCGCTTGCCTGATTAGTTTTGGGAAGGGACGATTACCCTCCCCCCCCATCCGTCCTCAATTAGATGAATGGGTATCCAACGTGTGTCAAATTTGCATATAGGATCTTTTCGATAAGACTTATGTATAGTGTAAAATGCCTGAAGAGATTCTAGGAGTTTAAGGATTAAGTATAGAGGGGGAACGGGGGATAACCTTTCTTAAATTAAATTAATGGCTTTTTACGCATAATTATACGATTTGCTTAAAATTTTGGACATAAGTTCATTATGATAAGACGTATCTTAGATTAGTTATGGATTCTTCTGATTATTATAAAGGGGGGGACGAGCAATTATCTCCCCTCAAACTAGATAAATAGGTTTTTATGCAGAATTATCCCATGTATTTCAATTTTAAATATAGGTTCTTTCTGGTAAGGTGAATTCCGGAATAGTTTTAAGGATTTAATGGCTAAGTATAAAGGAGAGAGGGGGGAAACCCCTCTTAAATTAAATAAATGGCTTTTTATGCAGAATTATCCGATTTGCTTCGAATTTTGGACATGAGTTCATTATGATAAAATGTATTTCTGATTAGTTATGGGGTTCTATTGGTAATTAAAAAGGAGGGCGGGTGATTACTATCCCCACCTTAAATTAGATTTTAAAAATATTATGCACACTTTTTCGATGTATTTCAAATTTTGGATATAGGATATTTCTCATAAAGTGAATTCCTGAATAGTTTCAAGGGTTTAATGGCTATGTATAGAGGGGGAACGGGGAATAAACCGCCTTAAATTAAATAAATGGCTTTTTACGCAGAAACATCCGATTTGCTTCAAATTTTGGATGTATATTCATTATAAGAAGGCGTATCTCTGATTAATTATGGGGTTCTTTTGCTAATTAAATAGGGGAGGCGGGCGATTAATCCTCTACTCTTTAAATAAAATAAATTGTTTTTTTTTCTTTCACAACTATCCAACGTATTTCAAATTTTGGATATAGGCTCTTCCTGATAAAGTGAATCCCTGAATAGTTTTAATGGTTTAATGGCTAAGTATAGAGCGATGAACGGGGGGTAACCCACAATTAATCAGGGCTTCGCCTTATCATAATGAACGCACAATCAAAATTTGAATCAAATCAGATAATTCTGCGTAAAAAGCCATTTATTAATTTAAGAGGGGGGGGGGATATCGTCCGTTCCCACACTGTTTACTTAGCCATTAAACCTTTAAAATTATTCCGGGATTCATTTTATGAGAAAGAACATATATCCAAAATATGAAATATATCGGATAAGTGAGCATAAAAAACAATTTATCTGATTTAAGGGGGGGGGGAGGTAATCACCCGCCCCAATTTTTAATCGGCAAAATAACCCCATATGTAATCAGGGATACGCCTAATCATAATGAATCTATAATCCAAAATTTGAAGCAAATCCGATAATTCTGCGTAAAAAGTAATTTAATTTAAGGTGGATTATATTCTATTTCCCTTCTATACTTAGATATTAAATCCTTAAAACTATTCAGAGATCCATCATATCAGAAAGAACCTATATTTAAAATTTGAAATACATGGGATAATTCTGCATAAAAACCTATTCATCTAGTTTAAGGGGGAGATAATTGCTCGCCCCCCTTTATAATAAGCAGATAAACCCCATAACTAATCAGACATACGTCTTATCATAATGAACCTATGTCCAAAATTCTAAGCAAATCGGATAATTATGCTTAAAAAGTTATTAATTTAATTTAAGAAAGGTTATCCCCCGTTCCTCCTCTATACTTAACCATTAGAACTCCAAAATCTCTTCAGGCATTATATACTATATATAAGCCTTATCGAAAAGAACCTATATGCAAATTTGACACACGTTGGACAGTTCTGCATAAAAACCGGGGCAGATGAAAGGGGGGGGGGGGTAATCGTCCCTTCCCAAAACTAATCAGGCAAGCGTCTTTTCAGGATGAACGTATACCCAAAAATTGAACCAAAACAGTTAATTCAGCATGAAAAACCCATTTACATAAACTATGAGCCCCCTCCGATCCCCCATTCATACTTAACCAATGAATCCCCAAAATCAATAATAAATCCCCAAAATCAATTCTTTGTCACTTTTTTTCCGGTATCTTTTTTCCTTGTCACTTTTTTCTGGTAACTTTTTTTCCGCGTCACTTTTTTCCGCTTTTGTAGTTTATATCACTTTTTTTCCGATAACTTTTTTTCCGATCACTTTTTTTCCTAGATTCACTTGTATACATGCATCTTTTTTTATTTATAGCTTATGACATATACATATAAAAGTACAACTTAAACATTTCATGCATAAAACTCAGTGTAAAACGAAATGTTAAATATACTTTTAGGGGGAAAATATTGAAAAAATATACATTGTTAATTTTCAAAATAAATTATTTAATAACATGATCTTGAGGATAAGTTAAATATTTGTTATTATAAATATTATGTTTTATGGTAGATATTTTAGGAGTGCAAGAATGCAAGCGCTGCGCCACAAATGGCTGATGTTTATTGGCTGACCACTAAATTTTGATAGTATTCCTTACCTTATTTAATGACTGATTTTCTTATGTTTAATAAGAAAAAAAATCTAAAAAGAATTTTAATAAGAAAAAATTATTCTTCGCCTTATATTTAATAAGGCGAAAAATACTATCAAAATTTAGTGATGGAAATCAGCGATTTATGGCGCAGCGCTTGCATCCCTCGGAGTAGAGCAAAATCAATGAAAAAATTAATTCGCATAATAATTTTTAAAAAAAGTATGCAAAATATTCCAAAATACATTTACAAATTTAAAAATGAAACTTAATTATTTCTTGTTCTTTTGTAAAACTGATTGAATTAATAATTAAAATAAATAAATAAATAACACGGATATGTATAATAATGATGCCTAAAAATTCCATTCATATTTTTTTATTATTATGTAAATTGAGACTTCTCTTTCATATCACTGATAAGATTTTCACATAATTCAAGTACAAATTATCGAGGGGGGTGAAATGTCCCCCCGGCCCCCCCTTTACCTTCCCCTGGATTCAACACTGGTCTCAAGAAATATTTTTCTGAGTCAACAATGTGATTTTTCCTGACACATTCAAGAATTAATTTTCTTTCCTGCTCGTCTAACAATTTCAATCCCTCACATTCATATATCTGAAAATAGATTAGCCGTTATCTGTTTTTCTGTAAATCCCATGCATCTAAATCATAGTCAATTCCTACCTGTTTGATCGCAATTCCGTCATGTGAAAATCAGCCAACATCGAATTTACCATTATTTTTAGATAGACTGTTTGCCGCTTACAAAAACGTAAACCACTGTTCAATTCCTTACACCTTACACCTCGATTCCGATTACTTGCGAATTTTATGCCTCTATCAATAAAAAATTTTCGCAAAAATGTCAGAAAGTAGCTGATTTTGATATGAAAACAGTATGGTTAACGTGAAACGCAGTTAAATTCTTTAAGTTTGAATAACCATAGCTGCAAATTTTATTCAATTATCATAAAAGTTCAAAAACATGCTCTTACCCCGTTTTCAGCATCCTCTGCCGACACCGAAGGCATGAAGGAATGTCTTTCAAACAAGGATTTTTCTTATTTGATTTGTATAAATATACTTTTTTTTTAAGTTTTTTCTTTTTTAACTAAACACATGTTGTCCAGCAACAGCTCTATTGAAATTCTTAAAAAAACATTTTTATTGAACAGCTTGAAGACGTTTACCCCACGGAGGTATGGGTTCTATTACCATGGTTCACCCACTGCTTCACTAATTACCCATCAAGATGAATAACATATGTCTATTTCCGTTTCACCCGTCCCACTCAACGGAGGTAATGGATTATAGATTCTCCCCACAATATTCAAAAGATCATTTATTTTGTACCAAAACATAAGATGATTGTTAGTGCATGTGGGGTTAATTTTTTCAGAAGACGGAATGTCCTTTTTTTTCGTTTTTCCCCCAGCATTCTGAGAATTGTATCGCAAAATAATGCATTACAGTGAATATCCTTCGGATTGTAAAATATTTGGTATTTTTCGTTTCATTTAAAACAACTGAAAGATCTAAATAATTTTCTTGCAAACATAGTTTTTCCCCTTCAGATTAGCGTTAGTTAAAATATAAATTTTATTGAAAAAGAAGTGAAATGTCTAGGGGGGGGGGGCTCAAGAGGTAGCTAGATGGGGCTCAGCCCCCCTGGCCCCCATCTGGTTACGGGCCTGTACCTATTGCGATCGCTCCAATGTTGGAATTTCTGAAAAATTTTTGCAGATCTACACCGATCACGACCCCCAGACACCAAAACTACTATTAGTAAAAAAGTTTATATATATATATATATATCTGCCTATCTATCTATCTATCCATCGGTGTATATCACTTTTTTATGGACACGATAACTTATTTAATTCTGCTCAGATCTTTTCAAAATTGATACATAAAATCAAGGGGCATAAAATCTCGGTCGATTTCGTTAATGGGCCAAATCGGACCAAGGGGGTAAAAATAGGAAGGGCTTTTGTGAAAACAGAAAAAAACCTATAACTTCTTTATTAAAATAGATATCGAATCAGTTTTAAGTTTATATTACTTCTAAAAAATAGGCCAAAAGTTTCTGCATAGCAAATTTTTGATAAAATTGAAAATGGGCTGAAAGGGTGGGGCAAAAAATAGGGTTTCGGGAGTTAAAAATTCATAACTTTGTCAATTCTGAAGATATCAAATCCAAGTAATTTTTTTTATAAATGCTCTTAATATCCAATTGACAGGTTCTCTTTTTTAGGAACTATATAATGTGGCATACTGGTCAGTTTTGTTTCAAAAGCAGAATATAATCTCACAAAAATGCCGAAAAAATGGCATTATGAGCAGAGTTTCCTGAAGTTATCGTGATTGAAAAATTGAAGTATTCATATAACAAATTGCTTATTTTCTGATTCATTTTTTAAATCCATTTTTGCTCTCAAAGGCTTTCAATTCACAGATTCCCTTATTTAGGAACTGTATAATATGCCTTATGTCCAGGTTTTTGATAAAGGCAGAATATATTTAAAAAAAAAAAAAAAAGCTGTGAAAGTGGGCAATTTGAACAAAATTTCCCGATTCCATCAAGATTGAAGGATTGATGATGCATTCAATTAAAAAATTGCTTTTTTATGACTCATTTATAAATTCAATTTTACTCTCAAATGCATTCAACTGACAGTTTCTCTTATTTAGAAACTATATAATGCGCCTTATTGGTCAATTTTTCCATAGAGTCAGAATATATTTCAAAAAATGCTGTCAAAGTAGGCATTTATGCCGAAATTCACTTAAGATGATTCTGATAAAACCATTTGTTACAGAAAAATAAAAGTTTTTCAAAAGCGGCCAACTAAAGTTGTTAAACAGGGTTTATCTATATTCATATTTTAATTTTTATTGTTGAAAGGAGCACTCTTCGAAATCTACCTCCGCCTGTAGGCCAAGCCGACAGGTATTTTTTTGTATATGTGTGTGTGCATTATTAACAGAAGAATTTTCAAGAACATTAAAATATTGTGGCATTGCTCCAAAGTCTACGAACTGGATATAAAATGATATACTCATCCTTTCTCTCTTCTCCCTCCCTCCTTCGATACGTTACTGTACGCCCCAAAATTTTATTAGAAAACAAGGAGGTTGAATTTCAAAATATAACCTGCATGTTGTGTTTTTATATTAAATTTATATTTATATTTTTTATGTTAAAAGATTTGTTGTGTTTATTTTTTATGATTTTCAATAAATGTATATCATTTTCATTTTCAACATTAATGAATTTTATTCATATTTCTTTAGAACTTATAAAATTAAATTTTTATATCATAAAAAAATTATTGCTTAAATCATTTGATTGTTTTGCTTATGTTTCACTCCATATTAATTTTGAGATGCTCTTCCGAATACTGGACATGTTTGCTATTTAGAAAACCATAAGGTTGGATTAAATTTTTTACAGACACTGGGTTTTATTAAAGTATAGCAAACTGGTCAGTGTCCCCGTGACCACTCCTTTTAATTTTAGAGAGACAATTTTTGTAAAGCTGATATTTTAAAACTCTTTAAACATTGTACTGATTATTTCAATATTTTTGAACATTTAAATTGCATTATTATTAAAATCAAAGTATATATTTAACAAAAATTACAGCAAAATCTCTCAATAGAGCTCCTCGGGAATGCTGAATTTTTTTAGCTTTTCGAAGATGTTTGTTATTCTGAGGTAAAAATACATACTTATGTTATAAGTTAGACTGAAAAAGATTCGCTAATTAGAGCTGTCCATTATGAAAATTTTACAATAAAGCCTTTATAACGGACATTCCGAAATAAATGATATCTCTATTTAGTAAACGCATCTTTCAATTCACAACGCATGATGTGAAGTTGTATGTTTTTATATCAGAAAAGCAGACTCCGCCGAATAGTGAATAAATTCCATGTTTTATTGTTTATTAAGAGGTTTAATTATGTATAGATATATATACCACTAATGGTTATATATATATATATATCATATTTTAAAATTGCAAGTATAAAAATTCAAGGAATAGAGTGCATATCTATATGTGAAACAATTAACTATGAAATATTCAATTTAAAAAAAAAAAAAACAAGATACAGGCGAGAAAAGTCAGTCTGTTCTCATTGGAGGGAAAATAGAGATTCATTTTGTCATAATGAATTTAGAATTATATATAAATATATGCATATATAAATCTTATTTTATTCAATAAGTTCATAGTTTTACAATTATTACTATTATTTTTACATAAAAAAATTCTGTGAGCCACAATGCATTTTGGAAAAACGGTTGAAAGAAATCTCATTGATTAATATTCCATGTTAACTTTTCATGAACTGATTAGAATAATACGTTTCTTTTTAATTTCTTTTTCTCTAGTACGTTTAGTTATTTATTGGAGTTTCATCAAAAAACATGTTTTTGGTAAATTCTTAGCGATTTCATTAAAAATATAAGTACATATGTTTGATACTGTTTCTTTTATTATGTTTTAAACTACTAATTTATTTAAACTGCTGTTGACATTCACTATTCCATTGTAAACAATTTATTGGATAAGTCCGAAAACTTAAAAGTCCATGCTTCAAAAATTTACTATGCACACTATTCTAAAGCCATAAAGGAAGATAACATTTTTTTATATTTTCCGAAGAGCATATTTTGAAACTTTAGACTTGTTTTTTATGGGTGAATGTTAGGACTAATATATAATCTTTTGGAAGTTACACTTTAATGACAACAAAACATGATATTTATTATTTTAAAAAGGTAATTTCGTTTGAAAATATAATTATTCTTATGTTTTGTGGTTCCGAAAGTATGGGTTCGATCCCTTCCCAAGATTTTGTTTTCTAGGGGGGAGGGGGGATTAAAAAGGAGAATTCTATCATAAAGTTTTCGCAAAGGTAAGAGAGAAAACAGTTCGCGTTTTCAATGTCGGATATAGCAGAAATCTCTTTATTATTATCCTAATTTATTCTTCTCTAATTAAGTAATTTATAAAAATAATCAGAGAAAGTGGTCTATAGGAACAAGAAATACATAATTAGTATTCATTTATCAGGAATATTTTTAATTAAATTATTTATAAATCCCTTCTTTCACAACCATTCAAAATCAGCAGATGACGTTGTTTTGAAATTGTCATTTAATTTTCTAGCTTTATTAGCACCCGAATATGCAGTGCTGTAGTTAGAAGAAAATATTTGTGGAAACTTGCTTTTTCAAAGAGTAGATATTGATGGTACCGGATTTTTGCTTAGCAAAAAGCCGGTTTTAGATCTTCCTTCAGCCAAAAGCCAACATTTTTTTATTAACGGCTATAATTATTATATTCTAGTTTTTAAAGTATTATATTTGTATAGCATCAATCTAAAAGCAATATTTAATCAATTTCATAGCAACATTTTCCATCATGAATCAATATTTAATTGAAATAACAAAATAGATCGATAAATATTGGGAATCTATCACAGATATTTCTGAAAAGAAAGATAACGAGAGGGGGTTTTCTATGCTTTTTGATTTACAAAAAACTGTCTCATCTGCTAATGTTTTTCCGGAGAGATTTCTTATATGACTTATACATATAAGTGAATCGGCTTTTTCAATAATGAGTGAATTTCTCTCATCGGTCATGAACCTATTCATACAGCTGAATGCTCTTTCGTATTCAGACTTTTAATTTATAGTTTTCACAGTCTGGGAAAGAGGATTCATCTCCAGTATCAATAATCTTCATTATTATTGTTATAATAAATAACAAGAATTATCGTTTCGCTTGATAAGAAAAAAATGTGTATATATATATTTTTTTATTATATTCTGCGATGTATATTTTTTTTCTTTTTTTTTCTTTGACAAACCAAATGTTTCTCATTACAGCACTAAGAATATGTCTTTCTCTCCTGTCTGAATAAAAGACAAATAATTTAATTAGTTTTATTAATATGTCTATAGTTTTAAAGAAGAATTTGCAAATTAGTTACATAATATATATATATATATATATATATTAATAATATATTAATATTACAGTATTAATATAATAATAATAATAATAATAATAATATAATGCTATTTATTATGTATATTCTGCATTACACAACATATATAATATAGTATAGAGGAGTGCAGGACATAGGTCCTAGTGTAGAGTTCGTATCTGGGCTCGTACCAGGAGAGCAGTGTAGGACAGAGGTCCTTGCAGAGAGTGCTCTGTGTCGGAGAGCGTAGGAAGTTCGTATCTGGAGAGCAATGGACACAGACGTCCTGGTGTGTAGTGCTCTGGGCCGGAAGCGTAGGCCGCGTATCCTTATGTTGGGAGATTCGAAATTGATCTCCGGTAAAGTGAATCTAACGTGCATTGAGTGTGAGGGAGAAGGTATAATTTGAACAGTACATAGCCAACCGTTTATTTATTTAATCAAACGTTGCACCGGATCACCTATATTCGAGTTGTATTTGTATATAATTGTAAATAGTGCATTTCTTGTGTACATATAGTATAAATAAACTGTTAATTCAGTTAATTGACAGCTTCGGTGTTCATTTACACAATCCTCACAGTGGGTGACGGATATCACCTAGTAATATCGGTGGTGGCAGCTATAACTACTACGGACTTTCTTCAAAGTTGTGCGGGCTGAGAGGAACGTCCAACACATACTTTTGAGAGATCGTATGCGATAAAAAATATGAAGACGTAGTTTTCACTTATCTCCGACCTGAAAATGCCGTCTAGCTACACCAAGGCCGAAATTAGCAGTCCCCCCATCCCTCCTCTGCCAAGAAAAATCACATTTCAAATTTTAATGAGTTTCTGACAGCTGACTTATTTTGAGATTTAAAGTATGCAATCATATAATACGTAATACTGAATTACATAATCATCTTTATAAAATACTGATTTATTCAAAATGGAATAGAAAGAAACCAAAAAATATATAAATTTTTACAGGTTTCCATTTTAGCTGATATAATTGTTATTTTTTTAATTAAATGTATGCATATTTTTTTATTATTCAAGACCGGTTTATGTTAAACATATTTCATTTTCACAAATTTTACTGTAGTAGTTTCAGTATTACAATTGAGACGTTTAAAGACACATGAGGCTACATTATTCCGGCGAAGGCATTTTCAAGCTCATAACAATCCCTAAAGCGGTTTTAACAAATATCTCGCATTTTATCCCATTTAAATATTTTTTCCGTAAATATCTGAGGGCTATATCTAATGTTGTGATTTTCTACTTTTCGGTATTTAAGGGGGGGGGGGAGGGGTAACAAACTTTTAAATTCGGATTTCGCTTGGAAATTATATTTTGAAATTTAAAACATAATCAAAATAAAAAAGCAGAAACACACAATATTAGTCATCGATCTAATGTATCATGAAAAATAAATAAATAAATAATAAAATAAAATAAATATTAAAATTCAAGCGAGAATTCTGAAAAAAATGCTATATAGGTGCCAGGTGGGGAGGAATGTCCCCCCCCCCCCCGTCCACCCACTGAAATCAACACTGTTCATATTATGTTATACTTTCCCTGCTTCCCCTCCTCTCCTTACATTTTTTAAAAAATGCAATAATATATATATATATATGTGTGTGTGTGTATACATATATATACATATATACATTAGTCATTGTATTATGAATTATCTTTTGTTTTAATATTTCTGAGTTACTTAGAATGTTTTGAATGAAATTTGAAGCTTAATTTTATAGAAACTAATTTGTAAATTTTTCTTTAAAACTATAAACATATTAATAAAATTAAAAAAATATTTGTCTTTCATTCAGATAAGATAAAAGAAAAGGCATATTCGGATGTTAAAGAAAATTAAATGACAATTACAAAACAACGCTATCTGCCAATTTTGAATGGGTGAAAGAACGGATTTATAAGCAATTTAATTAAACATTTCCCCCGTTAAATAAATTCTAATTAGGTATTTCCTGGCCTTATAGAAAACTCTCTCTCGTTGTTTTTATAAATTACTTATTTAGAGAACAATAAATTAGGATAAAAATAAAGAGATTTCTGTTATATCTAACATTGAAAACTGTTTTTTCCCTCCTGCCGAGCCTATATTATTCCGGGTGTATTTCGAATTTCATGCCGCTGACCGCAAAGTCTACCCTTCTTTTGTATGTCCAGCTCGGTTGTATCTGGTTAACGTCTGTTTCTAACTCAGTTGCTAATGATTCTTTTGTACATGAGAAGGGAAAAAGGCAAACACCTAATGATAGTTTAGTAACCAGTGGGTGTTGAAAAAATACGCCTTCGTCGTAATAAATCACTGTAATTTGACAGCCAAGAAAATTATTTTTACCCTGATTGGATACAAAATTCTTCCGAAGGCACCTCCCTTCCTGGCGGTCATAGCTTGAACTAATTTCCCAATATAACCAATTTGAAGTTCAAGCTCAGAGGGACAGAAGCCTTAACAATCCGACATGGTGAGAAGACAACATTTCAATGAACCAATACAGTTGAATGAGAAGTGCCTACTGGAGCCGTCTTGCTTCAGTTTACCTTCCATCGAAGTCGATGAATCGAATATAAGATTACATAGATGTTGAGCAAGTAAAATGGAATTTCAAGAAATTCCGGAGCATTGGGATGGTCGAATGAGTCATAGGGTAAAACGGTCTAGAAAAGCCAAGGGCCATACATTTTTTTTTTTTTAATCTAAATTAGATAAGATCCTAAAAAAAAGTTTTAGGGAAATATCGTAAAAGATACAAAAATAAATAAAAATTAATTAAATTTAGAAAAAATAACTGACAAAAAATAATAAAAATATCATTAAATAAAAAATTGCAAAGAATTTCATAGAAAAAGCAAGGGGATACTGTGAACAACTTGATCAGCCAATGAAATTCAAGCAGGCGACCAATGAAATTCATCCGTTCGCAACCTTGAAAACGACAATCTTCCGATAAAGAAAAGCGATTGTAATATTTCAATGAGAGATAAAAATTTAAATTCAAGAAATTTGACTTACAAATGGTGTCGTTCCATTCAAAATGAGCAAATTGGCCGTGGCTGTATTTTTCAATGTTAGGAATCAAAAGGCACTATTGAAATTTTTTTAGCATATTATGGACATATTAATCTTTATATCTGTGCAATATTGCTAATGTTGGATTGTTCCTTTACTTATTTTTTATGCACACAAAAGAGGGGAAATTATGATCTTGCAATTTTTTTAAAAGTTTCAACGTTTTATTGAAGTTGAGGGAAATAAATGGTAACTTTCAAACTTGGGGAAATCGATCTTTATGTGCAATACTACGCCAGACATTAATTTGACACATTTTTTTTCAATTACTTTAATTTTTATAAAGTTTCTAATTTTCTAAAACTTCACACATTTTCTATCTTTACAACTAATTTAAAATTAATCATGGCCTTACCAGATTATTATTATTAAATAAATAAGAAAATAATTTTTCAGAGGGTATAATATTATAAGCAAAATTTTTTTCTGTCAAACATTTTTCAAGATACAAAGCTTCAAAACTGTAACTTTGGACGATTGCACGCATGTCATTCTATATAGCAAGTTTTTTAAATGTCCAAAACTGCTAAAATAATTTGTTTTTTGTCAAGATATTTTGCAGAGCTCTATTTGAATATGAACTGAACCTATATATCAAATTTGATTAAAATCGGTTACCATGGGGCCACGACTTTTTTAAATTTTTCTCATTTTACGTGGAATAACCCAATGGAGAATATGCGAGGATGGAATATATTTTAAGTTTACTAAATAGTTTTTATGAACATTACCATATGTTATACACTTACATTCGGATAACTTTCTACAAATCAATTATAAATATATTTGTCTTCAAGTGTGCTTAAAAATGAAGTTCGTACAACTACTTGGTTTTGGTTATCATCAAATTTAGCTGAATAGATCGAGTACCGAGTAATGCTTGCACTTGGGTATGGTTTTAATTAACATTGTGTGGTTTAAAAATAGGTACATTAATATTTTTGTCTTGCCAACAAGATTTTTCGTTTAAATTTCTGAAAGAAATTCGCACATTATTTGATTACTTAAATGCTTTTTAAATTGTTTTTAGCATGATTTCTTGAAATTTTTAAGAGTGCGAAATTACCTTTTAATGTATGCAACCCAAAAGAGGATGTAATTATTTGTTTTTTATGTCGTATTTTTTCTCTTTAATTTTAGGGAGAAATTCCAAAAAAATAAGAAGTTGGAGCCACGAGAAGCCATGAAAAGTCGGTATGCCCCATGTTTTTATGCCCCAAAAATTTTAATGAAGGGAAAAAGAGATAGCAAGCAAAGCAGCATGTAGCATTTATCTTCTATTGGCAAAAGTTCCATGTGTTTCTAAAAAAGCATTATTTCATATAATAGACAGCTAAAAAAGCAAAATATAGCCTGTAATTGTCAATATAATTCATCAGAACTCATAATGGATGAGAAAACATGAGAAAAAATAAATAAAAACGAATTTAGAGGAGAAGAAAAACGAACTGTACTCAGAACTTTTCATAACTTGCAAATACATCAATCACCATAACAGAATGAATGTCAAATTCATTTGCAGTTAAAGGTAGGAGACAAATATTAAAATATATACTATTACTTTATATTTATTAATAATAAATTTTCTACATTTTTATGATTAAAACTACTTAAAATACAAAAAGAAATCTAGATTTGTTTTTTGATTAATTTATAAGCATTTGTTCCAAATAATTATCTGCTATAATTGCATAATATTTATAATTAAACTACATAATTTTAAACTATAAACTAAGTGTCATAAGTAAATTTTTAATGAGATTTACATATCACATTATTTTTAAATATTTATATATAAATCCTATTATGATATAAATAATGCCTCATTAAAACAATAAATTTAATAACCCCAAAAATATTTATTATAGATCCTATAGTGAGACAAATCACAAAGTGACAAAGTGATGTCCGTATTTTTTAAAGAATAAATAATAATAAAAATATGTATGTATATATATATATATATTTATATATTAAATTAAATGGCTCAGATATTGTAATACAATTAATGGTTATATATATATATATATATATATAAGCCATGCAAACCTCGATACCGGATTTCTCAAATCTATATATATATTTGTGTGTGTATAAGCACCAATGAGTTTACGATGCATTTAGGATAATCATATATTTTATCTTGATTACTAATAAAAATTTAATATTCTTATTTTTATTCAGGTATGAGCATAAATATTTTATTCTGTGTAGATAATTTAGTATAATATTATTGCACACACATATTTATGTAAGTTTTCATTATAACTTGTAAAAATATTTGCATTAAAAAAGAAAATCACATATTTTATCATTTATGTACAACATTATTTAATGCTTATTAATAAGCATTATTTTTTAGTCAAGAATGTTTATTCTGTTATTTAATCATATCATCTTATGGATAATGTAAGTTGCTTCGGGTATTTAGTAGGCAACGATGAGATATTAGATTGAAATAAAAATACTAATATCATAAATATAACGTTAGTAAACATGATCGTTGTTATTGCCCAATTGAATTCTTTTCACAGTAATAAATATAAACATCTGAAAGTATACTTAAAACTGTACCACATTGAAGTATTCCTTTACATTGTTTATAAAAAAATGTCATTGTACGAATAATATAATTGTGATGCAAGGCAAAGTTCCATAATGTTTTAAAGAATATAACAGATATATAGTCTTTCGAATTTAATTAAATTTAGTATTCTGTAAAAAAAATAAGCACATAGTTTTATGTTAATTTTTTATGCCTAATATAATGCCTTTTATAAATCATTAAAATCAAAGATTTTTAAGTATTCAGAAATGTTAATACTTTGTAATTTATTAATTAACTGAAAACGGTTTTACAAGCAGTGTTGATTGTCATTTTTAATTGTTATAGTGTATATCTGAGAAAGAATAATCAGCAATAAATTACTAGCAGAATTATTATACGCATATTAAAACCAATAGCTACAGTACGGAATTTTATCGAATTTCTAAAAAAAACTTTGGAATGATTAAAAAAAAAAATTGGAATAATAGATTATGGATAATTTAACTCTTCACTGCAACAATTTTTCTATTTTTATGAAAAAAAAAAAAATATTTGAAATCTATATGTCGATCTAATAATGGAAAATATAGTAAAATAAATTAAATTTCAAATTTTTAGCTAAAAATTCGATATTTTATGGCCTGTACCTTACATATACAGTTGGAGGTTTAAAATGTTGTATTTCTATATTTTACAACTAAATGAGCTTAACACGGGAGAACTCGTTAGTGAGAATTTCTCTCACACTACGTTCGCTTAATATCAACTTTTTTTGTTTAGTTTAGTACTTTTAATCACAAAAGAAGTAAGATAATCGAAAAAACATTTAAAAATTTTAATTAAAATGAAAAATGGTTTAAAAAAGGATCTTGAAAAACATACAACCGTGAGAGAAATTCTCAGGCAGCGAGTTCTCGCGGGTTAAATTAATTAATTTTATCAGCTTAAGGGTGTATTCGAAAAAACGCTTTTCCACCTTCAACAGCTCGAAATTTTCCGATACAATTTCAGACACATTTTTAAAAGTAGAAACATGAAACTTAAAGTGATTTTTGAAGAGACGTTTAAGGTGCCGTGTGATGTCATTTTATGCTCAGTTCATTAGAATTTGATTTATAAACAATTACCTTCTCAATATGGCCATTTTTTTTTTCGTTTCCAGATATTCCACTTCGGAAAAATCGGTTTAAAATGCCGATTTTGATTGCTTATTTTGCAATATTTTATGCATTTATCAAAGAATCGACAATCACATCACCTTATGTACTTTCTAAATAAGAAAATTTGTCAGTTTGATGCATTTGAGAGCAAAAGTGAATTTAAAAATAAATCGGAAAATAAGCAGTTTGAATCGAAATACACCCTTAAGACTCTGCAATAATTTTTATTTTAATATTTTTAAATATTCGGTAAAAATAACAAAAGTAGATTTTGCTTTTTTAACTTGATCAATATTTTTCCTCGAAGAACAAGTACTATTTATTTATTTATTTTTGTCAAATACAGTCATCTGCCATGGACAAGTTTATTCGATTCTTTGGACTGTTCTTGATCAGGGATAGATATCATAATTGCCAAATTCGTGGCACATAATGAGAATTATAGTGTTTTTTAAGCATGTGCCAGATGTGGCACATGGTGCAGTGAAGGGTTAAATTTTTATATATAGGTTTAAAAAATGTGTGATAATTTAATAATTTTCTGTTATTAATTTCAATTTTTAATGATGTTTTCTTGACAATATTACTTGTATTAATAGCACTGTGGAATGATTGTTTATTGTATTCTTTGCAAATAATAGCATAATATGCCTTTGTAATTTACCTATAAAAGTAATTATAAATTTACTTTTGCGGATTCTTTAAGTTGTTATTGATACTTTTATGTTTGTACTTTTAATACGTTGTATATTTTTTAGTATTTCACTGTTTAGTTTATCTATAACTTTAAATTTCCATTCATTAAAAAACTCAATAGGTTTATAATAAGTAACTTTCTAGATAAATAAATATAAATCTTGAATATGCTGTGAAATTATTGTTTTTTATGGAAGGCAGAATTTAGTACCATAATGCATTAGTTTCCTTTCTTTTAATTATGTTGCTCTATGATATTAGGATCACCAATAATGTGTCAACGTGTGGTGTTTATGTATTTTTTATAGTGTGAATCATTACAATCACAAGTGGAGTTATTTGAAGAGTTTAACTGTTTTCAATAGAATTGTAATTAAGGCATCTGTTCACATTCGAAAGTGATTGTTTGAAATTTTTGAAATTTTCTTTTATTATCCATTTTTTATTATGATATTTACCTTAAAACTTCGAAAAAAATTTTAAAATTACAACAATTACCCAGAAATAATTTTTTTAAAGAAAAAAAATGTCAGAATATTTAAAAATTTCAGCAATTACCAAAAAATATTTTTTTTAAGGGAGACCCGTAAGAAAAAACCCCAAAATTTTTACTATTAATTTTAAAGTAATGAATTTTGGTGTACTATTTAAGAATCTTTTTGTAAGGAATAATTAGCAAAAAAAATCACTTTTTATTAAAAAGTATATTTTTATGTCGATTTTTATGATTTTTTTGTGGAAAAATACACTTTTTAAAATTACTACTCCTCATACAATTTTCAGTATTTTGGTATTACTAAAATTTCTTAAATAGTGTTATAGTATATGGAAACGACCTAGAGAGAGATATATTTAATTTTCTATTTTAATCAGGTAAAAAAAAAAAAGAAAGAAAGAAAGAAATTACGCATGGTAAATTTCCTTAAATTCGTTATAATTTTCATGTTTACCAATGTATGTAAAATTTTCAGAAATAGTTAAAAAATATATCCCTCCTTACTTTTGTTGCAATTTTTTTTTTTAAGATTCTGAAAACATAAACACTTTGTTTCTAAACCATTTTACCACTGAGCCTTAGTACTTTGAACTTAGGCAAAATATGGAAAAAGTCACTTTCAGGAAAACACATTTTAAATGGCCGCTAGTCCTTTAAACTCTAGTGACTACAATTAAAAAAAGCTCATTTGCTACCTGTTCCAAGTGTCCCCGAGTTCTGAAATTTTGCATGGATATTCGCAAATATGTATTTTATCGTTTTCTGAGATAAAAAAATTTTTGAACTTTTGATGATTTTTGGCCGAAAATAGGGTTCGGGTCTCCCTTAAAGAGAAAAAAAGTCAAATTTTTTTCAAAAAATGGCATTTATGCAAAACGTGATAACTCAAAAATAAAACAGTGTATTGACATTTTGTAAATTGCATAATAAACAGAATCACTTCTTCTATAGGACTTAGACTACACACACTATAATTGCATCTCTATCTCAGTTCATATGGCAGTTAAAATTACTAATGTAATGAAAACTTCTCAAAATTTGTCTCAAGTTTGTCATTTATACCAGAATAAATATATAAAACTATTTGATATAGTGTCATTAGTGTAGTCTACTTCCTCAAAAGATATTTGTAAAAGAAGCACAGAAAATTTCGTGACATTTCATGCATAATTTTTTTAAAGATATTTTGCATATATTAAAAATCTAAAAAAATGCATTTAAAAAAAAAGCCATAGAAAAAACTTTTAAGTACAATTCAAAGCTGTGTAACTTTAGTTATAATTAAGATACAGACAAAATTTAAGCAGAATTCGACAGTTAAAAGAGTCGATTTTAATATTATTGCATAAATGAAAAATCAATATTATGATTGAAAATTACATTTTAAAGGTGTTCGGATACCTTAAAAATGTTGCTTGAGAAAGTAAGATAGTATTTATAAGTTTTGTGAATAATAAAATTTTCAAAAGTAAATGTATTATTTTTCTTGTTTATAACATATTGTAAATTAAATTGGATTAGAGAAATTAATTATGAGTGCAGTATTGTTAATTTTGTATTTCGGTTTAGTAGAATGATTTGCATTTAGCATAACGTACTTGTACCCAATATGGACAGTGCTCTCAATATGGATACCCCTAATATTTTTAAAAGTAACGATTTTGATAGAGAAATAGTGCTATATGTCCGTGAAGAAAAGCAGATGAAAAGATAATAAAGAAACTTGTTGTTTCATTGTGTGCTGATTGTAAATACAGGCAAGTTTAAATTCTCATTAAATATTGTAAAATTAATTTAAATATTGAAATGTGGAGTGTTTTAGAAAGCTTTTAAAACTTATTTTCGATTGCTATTCCATATATTGCTTAAAAAAGTTTTATTTATTTATTTATTTATTACAAGATTTAATAAAACTACTCCCGATTCCCAATATGGACACCTTATGTCCACTTTTTAAATACAGGAGGTGAATTTTCAGATTCACAAAAATAGAAAGCTAAGCAAAACCAACTACATTATTTCATAATATTTTGTAGCAACTGGAGTGCTTTGCATCGGCCTTCAAAGAGCCACAACCGTAAATGACCCCCTCCCCCCCCTCCCGTTCTAAAGTGCATGTTCTGGAGATATTTGCTGTGCCCTACCCTCCTCTGCAATATTTTAAGATATATTATTTTTTATCCCCTTTCCTCTAAAATTCCATAGAAGAGTGGTTCTTCCATACACCCTGTGTAGTAGATCAATAAGGAGCCACCTGTCCATAATAGGGACTGGTGGTTCCTTATATGGGCATTTCTAAAAATATTTTTTGTTTTTATCATTTAAATTAAACCAGAATAATTACAAAGTCGCTAATTTTAATAATGATAGTCAATAGTCCAGGGATCATGGTCATATATTTTTGGAGTCCTATCACGTGTACATGGGTGTGAAAAAAATAAATTTTCCTTAGGGTGTCCACTGTCCATATTAGGCACAGGTACCTTATAAGCTTTGAAATGACAAATATCATAATAAATGCCATTAAAACGTTATGAATTACTGAGGCTTAAATATTTTGAATACTAATTTAGATATTCTTTTTTAATATGAAATATATGTTTTCTAATGCCAAACCAATTGGAATCTATATTATTTTTTTTTTTCAATGCATCCTTTATTCTGTATGATTTCCACTGTTGGATCTTGAAGTTTTTTTTTTTTTTTTTTAATTTTACTTGATAAACTTAAATAAGGATAAATAGTTTTATGTTTTTCATATTTTTTTAACATCTGAATAAAAATTATGTGGTTTGTTATAAATTAACTGATTTAGTCCATATGAAGAAGTTGTATTAAAATATCTATTGTATTTTGTTTCCAAAAAAGTATTCATTTTATGTTTTTAATATTAAATATTTTAATCGTAATATTATTGAAGTTATTTTTTTTTAATGAGGGTATGCATGATTATAATAAATAGCGTAAGTTTTGCAGAATTGTACCACATTATGATTATGATGATGTATTAACTGCAAATTGTTTTCCCAGCATTAAGTTTGTTTCTAATTATGTTTGCATGTTTTGTTAAATTTTATTGCATTTTTTCCGCAAACTTTTATTTTAAGGGGAAAAAATGTTAATTTATTCAAGCTGTAAAAAACTACACTGCTCAAAACAATTAGGGGAGAAGCAAAGGAATCAAGAAAACCGTGCGAGACAGCCCTGTATTGGCACAAAATGGATAGTACACACGTATCAATGCGCAATAATGAAAAAAAAAAGACCCAAAAAATGTAATTAACACTAGAAAGACGGGACCAATTTGGCCCCTATTAAGTAACTTTTTTTCGATTCGAACCATAATTTTTTTTTTTTAAATATGCTTAAAAGAAACAAAGAGATAAAAAAGAATTAATGAAATAACTTAAACAGTTTTAAATAAAAATTCTGGTGTTAAATATCTTTTATGAAAGTTGTGTGGAAATTCCCGTCTTTCTAGTGTAAAGCTTAATTCTTTAAAAAAGATGGAAAAAACATAAAAAGATGATTTGATGCAACAGTTTGGTTACATATAAATGATAAATGTTTAGAAATGATATTGTTTAGAAATTATGCAAGATTTTTAATATGGCGCATGGTCTGCTCGAACAGCTAAGACTGTTGCACACTTGTTTCCCATGGACACGGTGATGTTATCGATATAGGAGTTTGGAGAATACTGTTTCACTCTTCAAGAAGTACTATCTCCAAGTGTCGAACAGTAAAAGGAGACCTTGGTCTCGCAGCCATGCATCGTACAAGCATGTATCAAGCATGCTCGATCGGATTCAGGTCAAGAAAGCACGTTGGCTATTTCATACGCTGTAATGTTTCAGCTTCAAGCATGTTCTCCACAAGACGAACTGTATGCAGTCTGGCATTATCATACTGGAAAATAACAGAATCTCCAATGGCTGCAGCGTAAGGTGTTACATGAGGTTTCAGTATCTCGTCTGCATACGTTTGGACCGTCAAAGCACCATTCCGAATGATATGGAGGCCAGTACGTCCACCTATGCTGATTCAATTCCATACCAACAAACCAGCTCAACTGTATTGTGAACTTTCACGCACGAATGTGGGGTTATTTCAAGTGCTCCTTTTTATCCATACTAAAATACATTGATTATCACACTTCAGACTGAATTAGGACTCATCTGTAAACAGAACTTAGCTCCAATCATGTTGCTCCCAATCTGGATGTTCAGTTGCCCGTCTCCTTCGGGCCGCACGGTGGCTTGAGGTAAACGGAAAGCAGACGATTGGCTTTCGTGCATAGAGACCTCAATGATGAAGCATACTATGAAGTACTGTTTTTCTGGACAGCTTCGTCCTGTTGTCAAGAGTAAATATTTTTGTAGCTGAGTAGCATTGTCTGTTCTTTTTCGACAAGCTGTTAACAAAATATATACATGTCATCAGTTGCTGTAGTGGCACGTGAGCGACCTTGCCCTGGTCGACGTCTAACATCCCCTATTTCTTGAAATTGATTTTACAGCCTTGCAACAACACTTCTGGACTCTCCAACAGTATTCGCGACACTTCATTGTGTTTACCCGGATTCAAGTCTGCCTATAATACGCCACGCCATGGATTCTGGTAAATCACGTTGTTGAGACATTTTCAAGTCATCCTTGACCCTTTCTCAAAAATAAAATAAAATAAGCTGAACAATCGAATTTCACAGTTAAGACAATGAAACGGACATTTCTGCAACATCTCGATTTCTGCTCTTATGTTCTTTTTCAGATTTTTGACGTCATGAACTTTGATTTGCATAAGAAATCTTCTTCTGTTGGCTGATTGGCTTAAAATTATGGAAGATTTATTTTGTGTTACTTATCGGTGTAATTATTTGCGTAATTTCGTTAAAACCATGTGCTCTCCTAATTGTTTTGAGCAGTGTAGAAAAATTAATGAAATAGTGTGCTGAATATCAGATTATTTTCATAGATGAACTATAAAAAATGTAATATAAAGTTATATTGCATTCAGCAATTCAACATACTGATATTGTAACAATGAAAGAATAACTATATGTAGTAAATGTTATGTAGGTACCGCTACATAATAAATGTTGCAAAGATTTTCACAGGGCAAAAATGTAGCTAATTTGCACTAAAATTGCATTTTCGCAACTTATCATATGTCGCATGAAAATATACATGCACATATATTTTTGTAATATCCCTTTTTCTCTTTATTTGGTATTAATATGTATAAAATAAATTATACCAAATTATGATTATAATGATATATTAAATGCGACTCAGTTTCGCAACATTAAGTTTGTTTGTATACATGTTTGTGTGTCTTTTAAAACTTTATTGTAGGTATTTTTTTCCCCCACAAGCTTTCATTTTTAAGGAGGAAAAATGTTAATTGATTCAAACTGTAAAAAATTAGAAAAATTAATAAAATTGTGCTGAATATTGTAGCAATTATACATATGTAGTAAATGTGAAGTACCACTACGAAGAAATTGCTGTAAAGATTTTCACATGGCAAAAATGTAGCTGATTTGTACACACTGATATGTCACATAATAATAAACTTTTTTGTTTGTAATATCGCTCTTTTCTCTTTATTTGATATTAATATGTATAAAATAAAACTTTGTTTTATTTATGTCATGTATAAGATGGTACTGTCATTAATGGATTAAGGATGTTCTCAACTGCTCCGCTCAACAAGCGCAGAACGTTTTGACACATTTACAAATTCATTTTTTAACAGAAAGGAATAAAATTGGAATGCCAGACTATGGAAGCGATTTCGAATCAAACTTAATTTTCCATTTTATGATAATTCAATTACCTTACCAGTTCTATGCTACTTCGATCACGTGATCACCTGTTTTTCTCCTGCTTTTAGACTGGTTTTTCTGCTTTCGTCCGGAAATGTGCTCCAAAACGTCAACTTTGAAAGCTTGTTATAAAATATCTATTGCGTTTTTAAAAAAACAGAAAATTGTGTGCAGTTAGACTGTTTCTGAATAACACCTGCTATTTTCATGCATTTCCGAGTAAAAATAAATTGAAGCATGTTACAAAGTTGCCCTTTTTGATTTAAAAACACCCTTAAGGGTGTTCCCAAATGAATACGGGCAGCTTTATGACATAAGTTTTAATTCATTTTTGTTCGGAAATACATGAAATTAGCAGATGTTGTTATTCAGAAACTATCTAATCGCTTTTCCATATAGGACAGAATCTCGCACATTATCTGAAAATTAATGTAACTAAAGGTCAAAAAGTAATTTATGTCAGTGAGTTTCATTTTAATGAGGTGTAATATTTTAAAGTAAAATACAAAGTAAAAGCACTCTTAAGATTAATGATCACGATATAATCAATGTGTAAAATTCTCATGTGTCATGTTTATTTATATAGGAAAGTAAAATTTGCCCTAAAGGAAATAATTATGATAGAAAAGATTTTTGTCCATTTTTTTTTTCTTCAACAAATATCAAAATATATGCTAACTTATGAAGTTGGAAAAGATAAAATTGATACATAGTGCATAATTTTTCGATCTTATGCTGCTAAGCGTAAAGATAGAAATTGTAAATGATCGAAGGCGGGCTCTGTTCTATTACAATGTGCTGACGACTGTAAATATCAATGAAGATGGCAATATGTAGTATGCAAGTAGCGTGCAATGAAGATGGCAATAGTAGTAGGCACTAGCAGGTGTTGTTATTCAGAAACTGCCTAATTGCACTCAATATTTTGTTTAAAAAAAAAAAAAAAATAGATATTTCATAACAAGCCTTCAAAGTTGACGTTTTTGAGCACATTTCCCGACGAAAGCAGAAAAACCGGTCGAAAAGCAGGATAAAAACGGGTGATCACATGATCGAAATAGCTTAGAACAGGATAGGTAATTTAATCATCCAAAATGGAAAACTAAGTTCGATTTGAAATCGCTTCCATAGTCAGGCCTTCCAATTTGATATCTTTCTGTTAAAAAATGAATTTGTAAATGTTTCAAAACGCTTTGCGCTTGAGTCTCCGCTCAGTTGAGAACACCCTTAAACAACACTCAACTTTGTATGATTTTATAACTTTTGAAAACCTTTAAATGAACCTATTTTCTTTGGACCTTATTGATATTCGCAGCGTTCCCAACGATCCTTTTTCCCAACGAACCTGGGATCTGGGTGCACACAACTAAAGTGATATGTACTGGAAATAACAATCAAGTCTATAATATCAAAAAAAAAAAAAAAAAAAAAAAGAAAGAATGCACCAAATGTTCGAAAATGTTAGTTGCTGAAGTCTAAGAGAAAATTTCATAACACAGAAAGGAGTCGAATCGTCATCTAAGTTGTTTTAATCGAATCTCATCGCCCTTGAATCCCAATTAAAGAATGCTTCCTTCAAGCGGTTGAAGGAAGAGATTAATATTCAAAGTTAGTGATAGAAAAGTCTGAGAAATTTTTGTGCCATTCATGTAATAGCTGGAGGACCTAAGAAATTGTTAGAAAAAAAAGGTAGTGAAAATTGGACCATTTTTAACCCTTTGAGCTCTGGGGTGTAAATTTCTTCAAAATTCCAAATTTCACATTGGCACCAGTATTGTATTTTGCAAAGAAAAAAACTGGTTAACGATAAACACGAAAAAAAAAAATACATTAAACCTTTTTGAAGTAAATTTGGTCAATTTTTCTGGTGTCATTGTGACATTTTGGAAGACATTATGTGGTAGAAAATTCTACCAGCAGAGCTCAAGAGGTTAATGGAACTATAGTCCGGAGGAGCCAACTGATAGTTAAAACCAGAGCCCTAACATGAAAACATGTTAAAATGTTTTAGTATAGCACTTTAGATCTTTAATTAGTCAAAATTAATCATAGAGTATGAATTATCCGTTAGAATGATATTTTATAAAAATGCACCAATTTATTGGGTAAATGTTTAAAAAAAGACCCTAGGGCCCGAATAAGAATTTCAGGGTGTTGTTCTGGAGGAAAAGTCCAAGACTCAACTTTAAAATTTTGCACTGAGATGATGAGAAATTTAGGAAGTGAAATATTTTTGACTCACAAAATGTTTAGGGGCCCTGGGCTAGGCCCTATGATTCTATAGGGGGTCACAGTGTCTTATATGGAATGTCAAAACTTTAAAATATCTAAATGGATAACGCATCCTGAAAATGAAGATAGGATTAAAAGAAAGCAATTTATTATCAATTTACTATTACAAAAAATCCAAGGGGCCTGTACCGAGCTCCAAGAGGAAGGGAATTTATTTCGCATGTAGTTGGGCATAAAAACATTTTTTGTATTTATTAAAATAATGGGAGGACGCTAAAACTGTGTTAAATAAAATTGAAAACAATTTCGATTATTTTTAAAGAAACTGCACCAAGGACCCCAAGAAAGTGAGTAGCATTCAATATTAATGGTAGCTAAAGTCTGAGAATTTTTTTAAATTGTTCATGTAATAGTAGCTGTAGGGCCTTAGAAGTTATTAAAAAAAGCCAGTGAATCAAACCATTTTTAAGAAAATTGGGCCCCGGAAGCCACCACTTGGCAGTTAAAATAAGGGACCTAACATGAAAACATGTTGAAAATGCCTTAGTATATAGCACATAGCACGTTAGATTTTTAATTAGTAAAAATTAAGCATAGAGTAGGAACTATTCGTTACTAAAATATTTTTTTAATGCACTTCTTGATTGAGTAAATGTTTAAAAAAGGGCTTTGGGGCTCGAATAAAAATATCATGGTGTTCGCCCTAGATAAAGAGCAAGTCCATAAATCCCTTAAAAAATGTGAATTACGTTCAAGAATCGCATAAAAAAACTCTAATTTCGCCGACAGACCTCTAATAAAACGCGAAATTCATTGACAGATCTCATAAAACGCGAATTTCTTCGACAGATCGCATAAAAAAGCGAATTACGTCCATAAGTCACTTAAAAAACGCGAATTATGGGCATGAATCACATAAAAAATGTGAATTACTTTTATGAATGGCGTAAAAAATTCGAATTACATCCATGAATTGTGTAATAAAAACAAATTTTGTACATACTAAATAAATATAATAATGCGTATTTTATTAGACATTATAATTAACTTGCAGAAAGTTTTTGTCCCAATATTATGTGCGCAGAAAATTTTTGGTTTTATACAAGTCGGACCATATCCTGATATGAGAAAGAAAATATAATTTCCGTCGATATACTCAGACAAAACCTATAAGTCCCAACTAAAGTTTATCATTAACCCAATCCGAATCCAAAAAAATTTCCATATAATCATAATACGATATCAGTACATGGCAAAATACTATTTCCCATTGAAATGCAACCTGACCAGAACTTCAAAATTCCATTTGAATTCAACTACATCCAAACCTGAAAACAATTCTATTGAACCTTAACCTGATTAAAAAAAAAAAAAAAAAAAAAAAAAAAATCGGCAGATACACAGTTACAAAAACCCAATCCGAGCCAAAAAAAAGTCAGTGAAAACATAAATCTGTTTAAAAAGGACAAAATAATTTCTGTCAACGTGCACCACCCAGAACCTGAAAATTCCTATTAAAATCTATCCTAAACCCTAAAAGAAAATTGTCAAATTATACCCATTCTGTCTTCAACAAAATAATATACGTTGAAATGCAACCCAAGAAGAATATAAAAATTCCGTTTGAAGTCAACCCTAAACCAGATTTTAAAAAAAGTCTATCCAACCATATCCCAATTCGAAGAAGAAAACATAGTTTTCATCAGTACGTACTGACCAGAACTTGGAAATTCCAAATGAACTCTATCTTAAACCCAATCCAACCCCCCCCCCCCCAAAAAAAAAAAGATGTAACCATAGTTCAGTATTTTCACATGACAGAATATTTCCCATGGAAATGCAAACCTGCCCAGGACTTGAAAATTTTGAATTGAACCCAATCCATTCTAAAAAAAAAAAAAAAAAAAAAAAAAAAAAAAAAAATCAAACCTTAACCCGATTTGAAAAAGAAAAATAGTTTTTGCTGATACATACTGACAGGAATCAGAAAGTTAACCTGAAACCCAATTCCAAACCCGAAAAAAAATCAATGGAAACATAAATCTGTTCAATAAAGACAAAATAGTTATTGTCAACATACACTCTGCAGAACCGGGAAATTCCAATTAAAATCAATTTAAACATATTCCGAACACCATAAAAGAAAATCCACTCAATTGTAACCTAAAAAATCTGTGACAAAATGATATACATTAAAATGCAACTCGACAAGAACCTGAAAATTCAACTTGAAGTCAATCCGAAACCAGATAAATCACTCCCGCCCCCCCCCCCCAAAAAAAAGAAAAATAATAATTAAAATCTATCAACCATACCCTGATCTGAGAAAGAAAATATAATTTCTGTCGATATACACAGACAGAACTTATAAATCTTAAACCCAATCCTGCTCCCCCCCCCAAAAAAAAAAAAAAAAAAATCCATATAATCATAACACGGTATGTGTACAGGACAAAATATTTCCGGTGGAAAAGCAATTTGACCAGAACATGAAAATTCTGTTTGAATTGAACTCTATATAAACTCAAAAAAAAATCTGTCAAATCTTAACCTGATTCGAAAAAGAAAAAATAATTTTTGCTGACATACATTTATAAAACCTAATCTGACCCCCCCCTCCCCCCCAAAAAATCAGTGGAAAGATTAATCTGTTTAAGAAAGGCAAAATAATTTCCGTCAACATGCATTACCTAGAGCCCGAAAATTTCTATTGACATCTACCATCTTGTCACTCCTACCAGGAGTGAAAAAACGCACTCCTTTAGCAAAAGTGAATAGTCACTCCTCAAAAAGACTGAATATTCACTCCCCAGGTGTGAGTATTCACTCTTTCAGAGAGTCAACGTTTCTACTTTTGCCCAAAGTGAATAGTCACTCTAAAGAGGTTAGGCATATTTTGAGTCTGCGATAGAGTGAGTAATCACTCCTCCGGAGTGAATAGTCACTCCTTTTTATTTAGAGTGTAAAGTATTATAAGTCAAGAACCTTAAAAGATAAATGTCTGAAACGTGGAACATGTCTTTTTCAATTGTTTTACTTTAATTTCGATTCAGCAAATTAAAAAAAATATTTACTTTTAAAAATGATTTTTTTTTTAAAGTTACGTCTTTTTTTTTTTAATTTTAACGTTATACATTTTTAATTTTTGTTTAAATTAATATTTTTTAAAATTATGAATCAAAAATAAGACTTCTATGTTTCTGTTTATTTCTGAAAATGAGAAAAATTGAAATCCTACAAATAATATTTAGTTATATCGATTTTAAATTACATCACTTTTTTTTGCAACTTTAAACTTTTAATTTTTAACATGTGATTTTTTTTTTACAAATTATTTGGTTAACAATCACAAAAAATTTCAAAATTTTAACTCGCAAATAAAAATTATTTTTAAATGTGTCCCGGACCCCCCTTAAGGGTGCTCTTAAATCAAAAAGGGCAACTTTGTGACACATGCTTTAATTTATTTTTGTTCGGAAATGCATGAAAATAGCAGATGTTATTATTCAGAAACTGTCTAATTGCACTCAATTTTCTGTTTTTTAAAAATCACAATAGATTTTTCATAACAAGCTTTCAAAGTTGACATTTTGAGCACATTTCCCGACGAAAGCAGAAAAATCGGTGAGCAGAAAAACCGGAAAGCAGGAGAAAAACGGGTGATCATGCCATCGAAATAGCTTAAAATTGGATATGTAATTTAACTATCATAAAATGGAAAAATAAGTTCAATTCGAAATCGCTTCCATAGCCAGGCATTCCAATTTTATAACTTCCTGTTAAAAAATGAATTTGTAAATGTGTCAAAATGTTTTGCGCTTGTTGAGCAAAGCTGTTAAGAACACCCTTAACCCTTTCCGGCGCAGAGAGTTTCTATTCTTAAAATGAGAAATTGTTGACTGACACCGAAATTTACAAAAGACTTTTTTAGAAATTAAGAATTCCCTGATTTAAGCTGTCCTTGTAAAAGTAAAATTTTACTAAAATAATATTGGTGCCGTTTGTAGGTTTGGAATTAAAATTTGGAGTTGGTAGGTTTGGTATTGGTTTGGTGTTGCCGGAGTGGAAACAATGCGCCGGAAAGGGTTAAGGGGGCCTACTTCAGTCAAAGGAAAAGACCCATTCGCTAATGTTAATATTTTGGAAGAAATTTATAAAGGTATCTCGGTTGCATTTAAGTATTTTTAAATGATTTTTTGCATTGGATCTGAATGATCTGAATGTCTGAATGAATTAAAATATATTTTTTACTTTTTGATTTTAATTGCAGATATTTTTTATGGGGGTGTTTTCGCTTTCCAAACTGGTTCCAAAAATGAAAGCATCCTCTAAAAAATATCTGTAAACAAAATTAAAACTGTAAAAAAGAGCCTGCATACAGATCGAGCAGGTATTCGATGGTGAATACCTGCTCGATCATTTAAAAGTATTGAAATGCAACTAAGATATCTTTCTAGGATTAACATAAGCGCACGGATCTTTTCATTTGAATGAAGTACACTGTAAAAAAAAATTTGGATAATTACAAAATTTTTTCTAGTAGAATTGTATTCCAAGAACTTTTTATGTAACGGCAACAATAAAAATTCATGTAACAGATACAGATTTTCACTTTGAATCAAACAAATTTTAAGGTTACTAAGAATTTTTTTGGGAAATCGTATTCCAAGAACTTTTTAAGTGACGATAACGAGCATTATAGATAAAATGTTAGTAAAGTTACCAAAATTTTAGTAAATTCTTTTGTAAAGTTACAGATGGTTTTAGTTTTGCTTACAAGTTTTGTAGATTGACATCATTTTCTTGTACAGTGTACACATAAAATTTTAGTAAGCATAAGAGATTTCGGTTAATTTAGATTACTAAGGTTACAGATTTTTTTTACAGTGTAGCCTCTTAATCGCAAAAATGCTCTCAATCATTAAGAAAAAATTTAAAGCCTACGATAAATGAAAAGCACAAACATACTGGAAACTTGACTTTATTAAAGAAATAGTAAGGGAAAAAAATAAAAACATTACAGAAATTGGGAAAAAAATCATGTTTTTTTCAACATTTTCAACAAGTTTCGAATATTTTTCAAAAATGAGGAAAAAGTTCATTCAGATTCATATTCAGCACCTTCACCACCTTGAGCTTCATCATCACTTTCACCAGGATTCTGCTGCTGAAAAACAAGCAAAATTTATCACTTTTATGCAGCTAAAATTTAATAAATTCAATGCATTTTTGGAATATTATTCCAGGTATAGCTCTAAAAGAAATTTCTATTAAAAACTGTTGTTAGCTTTCGTTTTTTCAAAACTAAAAACTAAAACAAAATCACTTCACCTTTTTCATTTCCGTACAAAAACATTTCATATTTATTTACTTAGAACAGGTGTCATAAATAAAAATTAAATTAAAAAGTTGACATGTTTCGGTTCATTCATAAGAACCGTATATTCATAACACATAAAATCAGTAGAAAACTAAATGACACTGGATATAAATATAATTCACGATCATAGGGGGCGCAATGTTTTGTGTTTTGAAATTATATTTATATCCAGTGTCATTTAGTTTTCTACTGATTTTATGTGTTATGAATACGGTTCTTATGAATGAACCGAAACATGTCAACTTTTTAATTTAATTTTTATTTATGACACCTGTTCTAAGTAAATAAATATGAAATGTTTTTTTACGGAAATTTCTAGTTGTTCATTTACCCTGTAATGTGCTTACAGGTACAGGACGAGCAGCATTCCTAAATTTTTCTGGATTTCCTAACACTGCTTCAAATAAGAACCTTTTGTGGTCATTTCTAACAACACTTAGATGTATACCAAAAAGATATTGTTTTAAAAAAATGGTAGTAAAGTGGAAAAATTTTAGAAACGCTGTGAGCTATGTGCTTATGAAATTTCGTGGAAACTTAAAATTATTTGCCGCAATTTTCCCACTGATTATGATATTTTGGAAGCGTCAACACTGCTTTCGGTTTACGATTTTTCAATAACACATTGGATTCACATGGTAGATGAATTAAAAGCTATTGCAAATTACTTCACAATTAATGATATAAAATTATTTTGTTATGTAAAGTTTCTAAATACTGAAGGAATGCCTAGTTAAATTCCAAATTACAGAGTGTTCCATAATTCTACATACATTAGAAAAAATAATAGAATAATACCAATAATGCGTGTAAAGGTGTGCTACTTTCCAAGGTCTCTATTTTTTGTAGCGAAGCAAAAGAATCTTTGAAGTACATTTTCTACCAAAATTCCGATCATTTACCAAATCTTGTGGTGCAAACAATTTGTTATTTATTTCGTTTGACTTTTTTTTCAAATATGAACGGACTTGAAGAACACCATGTATACTCAATATTTAACAGCTCAACAACACGAAACTGACATTTTCTGACCGAATTCTCCTAACCGAAAAAGGATGATACGCACATGCATAATTCATAAGGTAATTCTTAAAAGAAGGGAATGAATTATACCTTGAATTATAAATAATTGCTGTCTCAACACGACAGTTTTCTTTCTTGCGCTGTCGCATCTGAAAATTGGGTTCAAAACGCTCACTTGGACAGTTTTTTTTTGAAAAGTCTTCTATTATTACCGAAAAAAAAAATAGTTTTCATTTACTAAATTTTTTAAGAGCACTAACCCAATATGATACGTTTCCGAACAAAAATGAAAAAACGTCTGATAGTAACCAGTTTTGATATGAGAACATTAAGTTTCTATGGCATGAGACACATTTTAATTTATATCTGTGTTAAATGTTTTTGCTTAGTATTTACATACAGAGTGTACAAAAAAGTTTTAATTTTGCTTTATTTTTTTAGCATTTAGAGACGAGTAAGCAATGTAAAATGTAATGTAAGTGTTCGTAATGAAGTAGGATTAAGATTATTTATATTCCAATCACACCGCATTGCTTCTTGTACATTTCGCCAAAGTTTTTCAAACTGGTGTTACATTTGGTTAAAAACACTGCATATGATATAAGCTAAAAACATGAAAGAATATTTTAAAAGTTTAAAAAAAAAATTGCCATTTCTCCATAAATATGAGTGTTATTCTTACAAAAATCTGTGGACATGTTGCATAGTATATCTAGAGATTTGTATTTTGCAATGATAGACCATTTTAATGTTCAGTGTGATACCAAATATAATTTTCTTTGACTTTTTTGTCGGCCCAATAATTGCTTTCCTTATCAAATATACGTTGATAAATTTGAAGCCAAACATATTCTTCATAATCCTGAAGTCCCAGAAGAATCCAACAAATATTTTTTAATTATTCGATAAAATATCTAAAAATGAGTCCAGTGATTTATGAACATGCAAATACAGACATATATAGATTTTTTCTTGTTACAATCCTGAAGCGATATTTTCAATATAAGAATGCAACAAATGTCTCGACTTAATATTACCGGAAGGACTTGGCAAAAAAAAGTGAGCTCGTAAAAGTGGTTTTCTAACTTTATATCAGTTTCATAAAGCATCGTTCAAACAATTGCTTTCTCCAGGCACAAATATAATCAAGTAATAAAGATCATCATTTCTTTAGGAAACATGCCGTTAGTAATAAACAATGCATATCGATTCCTTATTTAATAATGATTCATATATTATGAGTGTAATAGCATTAGTACCATACAAATTACAAATGAAGCGAACTTTACGGCCATTAAAAGTCATTACACATCATAAATGTAAAAATAATATAAAGTTTTACGTTTCCCAGATAGTTAAGAAATATTTTTATATTAACCCCTTAAAAGTCGCGCTCAATAACTATAAGCCACTCTTTCAAAATTCAGATTATCATCATTTTTGATTATCATCACTATTTTAAGGCTGTTTTCAACTGCTCTACTCAATAAGCGCAAAACGTTTTTGCACATTTACAAATACATTTTTCAATAGGAAAGATATAAAATCGGAAATCCCGGCTAGTGATTTGAATCCAACTGTTTTTTTTTCTTTTTTTTTTTGTGATCAGTAAATTACCTATTGAGTTATAAGCGTTTTTGATCCCGTGACAAACACGTTTGTTTCTCATATTTTGCTGGTTATTCTTCTTTCCGCAGAAATTCGGTTCAAAACACCATTTTAACACTATTTTCTGAAACATCTATTGCGTTTGAAAAAAAGGGAGATTGAGTGCTCTTAGATAGTTTCTGAACGACAACGCCTGCTATTTTCCTGCATTTCCGAAAAAAAAAAATTAAAACTTGTGTCATAATTTTGTCCTTTTAAATTTAAGAACAGCCATCAAAAAGGGCTACTTTGTGACATATGCGTTAATTTATTTTTGTTCGAAAGTGCATGAAAATAGCAGGTGTTGTTATTCAGAAAAAGTCCAATTGCACTCAATTTTTTTTTTTTTTTTTTTTTTTTTTTACAAACATAATTGATATTTCATAACAAGCCTTAAAAGTTGACATTTTTTAGCACATTTCCCGACGAAAGCAGAAAAACCGGTCGAAAAGCAGGAGAAAAACGAATGATCACGTGATCGAAATAGCTTAGAACTGGATAGTTAATTTAATTATCATAAAATGGAAAAATAAATTCGATTCGAAATCGCTTCCATAGTCAAGCATTCCAGTTTTATATATTTCTGTTAAAAATGAAATTGTAAATGTGTCAAAACATTTTGTGCTTGTTGAGTGGAGCAGTTAAGAACAACCTTAAATATCACAAAAAATGCAGTTAAAGTTGGCCTTTTGATCCGAATTTTCCGAAGCAGGAGATCTGGGAACGAAATAAAGGGTCATACTGAAAAGGTAATTGTTTATAAATAAAATTCTAATGAATTGAGCGCAAAATGACATAACACGGCATCTTATCAGTCTCTTCAAAAATCCCCCCCAGCAAGTTTCATGTTTCTGCTTTAAAAAGTGCGTCTTAAATTGTATCAGAAAATTTTGAGCTGTTGAAGGAGGAAAAGTAATTTTTCGCCACGATGGATTTTACATGCACCAAGCGCCATTAGCGTACATGACTTGACTATACTCTATCAATACCCAAAGGTTTGTTGGATTCGGTGACAAAAGCCTCGGACCCTCTCCTTCTCAGATATCTCTATTCTCGCCTAAGTGAAGCAACCATTTTCCAAATAGTTTAATAATCTTTTTTATTTCTATACCTGTTAAAAATGTTTCTAATTTCTGGGAATATGAGAAAAAAATAATCATATATATTATAAAGCAGAAGTTCTGAAACTTCCAAACGAGTGTTTTCAAAAACTACCCGATGGATCTTTTTGCAGATTATATCATTCGATAGGAAATATTTTCGCGGAGGTTTATAATACAAATATACAGGGATAACTATGATTTTTCGTACTAAATTTCGTATTTTTCGGTTATTTTTGATGGAAGGGTTGCAACAACTAATTTTTTGGCAATAATTATATTTCAAAAAAGAAATGAAATGCTTTCTCTAATGGAAAATAATATAAACATTTCGAAAAAAAAACCTGTTAAATCACTGATTTAAAATAAATAATGATAAAAAGAAAAAAATCCGTTTAATGCAAAATAATATTATGAAAGGAAAAAAAAATTATCTTTAACGAAAAAAAAAAAAGAATATTTATAATATTTAAAAAGTAACTCAATGTGAAAGAAAGTTTTGAAATGTCACAATATTTGGCTATTTATTTCTTTCGAGCCAGATTAAAAGAAAACAACATCTCAAAAATTTCATTAGGTAAAACATAAGTATTTTTTTTTCTTTCTTTTTCTAAAAATATTTTTAAATCTAATTTCCCTGTTATGTGTTTTACAGAAGAAACTCGCAGAATTATTATTATTATTATTTTTTTTTTTAAGGCTCTAATTGTTATTTGTATGTTGTTTCTTCAATTGGGTGTTTCAGTCTACTTTTGTCGCCAATCGATGCTATTCTAAACCAAAAAAAGCACAAGACGGAGCAATGTTCGCAAGAACTATTTTCTCTCTCTTTCTCTCTTTTAATGAGTGAGAGCATTTTTAGGAAAAAATTTTACATTTAACTTAAATACATATATAGCAGTTAATACCACAAAAATGAATAATATTTAAATTTTAGGGTAAATGTCTTTCCACATACATAGATATTGTAAAATAATTTAACTGCAACTTAAAAAAAATTTTTTGGCACAGATATCTCATACGCACTACATTGGTGCGATTTGTCTCTTACGCCAATACCGTATATACATCTGGGTAATTAACTGACGCCAAAGTGTCATTATTTTGCTTGATATGGCAACCCGGATGTTATTGTCTATTTATTAATAAATGTCTATTTACAATTTTTTTCTTTTTTTTTCCCTATTATATAAACTATTTTAATCTAGGTACATTTGTCATATATGCGCCACATTTGCGCAACTGCAATAAAATGGCGATTTTATGCCTCACTTGGTAACCTGGATGTTGTTTATTTATTAATAAATTTTTATTTTATTTTATTTTATTTTTTAAAGGATATAAATAGTTTTGTTTTATAATTATTAACTAAACTTTTTAAAATTTATTATTATGTTCTATTTAAAATAACAGAAAATAATTGTAAACTATATATGTAACTGGTATTTGAAAACAAAATTTTCTCCGAATCGGCATTAGAAGAAAAAAAAAAAAAAAAAAAAAAAAAAAAAACTCGCCAATGTGGTGCGTATATGTCATGTATTAATTTTTTTCACTATACTACAGTATTTAAACATGCTGTATAAATAACGATTGTTTTTTTCAAACATGTTTTGTACAGATATATATATACACATTGAGGTATCTGACTATCGCCAAAACGGTGTTATTTTGCCTGATATAGTAACCCAGCAATATTTGTTTCTGTATTAATAAATTATTTACTTTCAATTTCTTTTTAGAAATTCTATAAATTGTTTTGTGTTATAGTAACTTTTTTATCTATTATTATTTTCGTTTTAAAATAATGAAAATAATTTTTAAAAATGCACATTTCTCCGCTATCCTAAAACGAGGATTTTGCCGCATTGGTATTGGAAGGAAATCTTGCAAATCCGGGTTTGTGCCGCAGTTTTTTGTGAAATACATATGATATATTCAAATGTAAATTGAGTGCTACTTGATAACCACGTCGGCCAGTTTCGCCAAACTATTCAAATTTACATAAATTCATTTTAAATAACGAAAGAACAATAAACATAAACAAAAAATACAAATTAAAAATAGAATTAAAAAGCACTTATGACGTAAAAAAATACGTGTATCACGTGTAATATCAATTGCTATCATACTTATGATCATCGATTATTGACATTTATTCCTATAATCTGCTATTAATTTTTTTTCTCGACAGAATAATCAAGTAGTACCCTACATTATACAAACTCCAGTTAATATTACAAAAATAGAGCTAAAGACTAAATTTAGGTGCAAATGCACACACCCACGTTGGAAGAAAGAGGCACAAATGTCATATATGCACCACGTTGGGGTGATACATTTCTGGCGCCACTTTAACGGAAACTTCGTTTCCAAATGACAGATACATTTCTATTTTCTATTTTACTTTTCTATGTATAGAGCATAACATTTAGTATCATTTTAAAATGCAAATGAAAGTAAATAAATAGTTCATTAATAAATTAAAAACAGAGCTAGATTACCATAAGAGGTATAAAATGTTCATTTTGTTTCAATCACGCCAACGTGATGCGTATATGACATCTGTATCAAAAAATTAATTTAACACATTCAAAAAACATTCACCTTATTTTTATAAGGAAAACTTTATTTATTCCGCTGCATTCCAAAAACTGAACACTGTAATAGATTTGTCAAGAGCAGATGTACGTTGCGAAATATAATATAATATTGATAGAGGATGTATTAAGGTTTCCATAGATACCCATATCATCAAGTTGAGAAGTTTAGAGTTCAAAAACTATCAAATGAAAATGAATCACTTGAAAATTGTTTAAATTCAATGGTCAATCTCTGCGATCATAATGCTCGCTATTTTAGAAGTATGGTGAATAGACAATATTTAAATTGCTCTTTTCATAATTACCTCATTTATCTATCAAACTCTACAATAAAAGGTCAACTGAAATATTTTTTTCTTAAAAGCCCGAATTTTATCGAATGCATAAGCTGATAAAACAACATAATATTTTATTGTTATTTTAATATATTTTGGCGTCAACGGGCATTGATTCCATTGTTATTGTTTTTATTTTTGGCTCAGTTTTGTTTTTTCTAGCTCGCTGAGTTTTGCACTGATGAAGAATCTCGACAGTAGATTCAAAACAGCTGTTTGCTAACTTTTAATGCATTTTTGGTGCATTTATAATCGTTAATCTTCTATCTTTAAATACAATGGCGTTTTGTATGATTTTCAGAAATGTGAAAGAGCATTCGAAGTGAAGTTGCTTTAAAAAAACACAATCATATTCAATATTTTGTTTGATTCACGTTTTGTTTTGAAAAATAGACCAGCGCAGCGGGCTTAGACTGCTAGTTAGTAATAAACCAAACTTAAAAGCAATGAATGTATTGCATGTACAGTCGACTCTCGTTAATTCGAAATCGGATAATTCGAATCTTCGCTTAATTCGAACTAAACATGAAGTTCCGAAATTTTCAATGTCAGAATAACGTTAAACTTTTTCATTAATTCGAACTCATTTTCCTAGACATCGTTTAATTCGAACTAACGAGAATTTCTATTTTTAATTCTTCCTTTCTTTCTCACGGATTTCTTATCATTTGAATAACTTCCTTTCTTTGATTTTTGTGAAAATTGTTCCGAACGAGTATACATATAATCCAATACATTTGATATCCACTTTCTAAGTGCCCCGTCTGTCCATCAGTGACGCTTCAAAATTTTCTTCCATTGTACTTGTTTCTAATCTTTTAATTACTTTCAATTACATTCCTTTTACTTATTTCATTTTACTTTAATTACATTCTAATTTAATATTAAGTCATATTCTGATGATAGCAGACATAATAAATTAAAAAAAAACACTATAACATTAATTCCTTTGTAATACTATCATTTTAAACATGTTCTCCTTTCATACTTTCCTTAATTCGAACTTCGGATAATTCGAACATTTCTTGTTGTCCCGACGAGTTCGAATTAACGAGAGCCGACTGTATTTCGAAATGGAAACCTTGTAAATTTGAAGTTTTTTCTTATTCTCCTTTGTTCACGTGACAGAATTTCTGAAGGAAACATACTTTTATTAATAAATTATAAAATAAAATTTGAATATATACAAGTCAAATATATTTTTCCTACCCTTCGTCTTGCCCTGATGCTCATGTCCACCAGTTCGCTACTCACCTAAATAAAGAAAAAGTAAAATTATGCATAACTTTTCACTGCAAATTACAATTTAACAATAAGTGTCACTAGTTTCAAGATAATGCTATTATGCATTCTCATATTTTATTCGTAATTTAAATAAAAATAATTTAAAATTTTGAAAATTTCTAATTTTCCAGTCGAAGTTAAGATAAAAAATTTATTAAATCCAATTGATTTTTTTAAATCACCAGATTTTAAAACATTCATCTTTTATATAAACATTTTAATAAAAAAAAAATAATAATTTTACTTAAGAAAGGTGTTATAATAAAAATGAATGACATTGACATGTTTCGGAACCGTCAAATAAGTTTCATAATATAAATAAAAATAAAATTTCAAAATATTTAACGGTCAATACAAATGACACGCGACAATGAGATATAAACAACAAAAAACCACGCGCTCTATTGTAAAAAATTTAAAATAAACCGTGATCTAAAAGAATTTCCAATATGGTTCATCCCATTCAAGCTCTCACGAGGAATTTATTCATTAATTCTAACCATAACTTAGGAATAATAAAAAAAACGGTAACATTGCAAACCAGATGTATGGTTAGAATTAATGAATAAATTCCTCGTGAGAGCTTGAATGGGATGAACAATGTTAGAAATTCTTTTAGATCATGGTCTCTATTCTAATTTAATTTTTACAATAGAGCGCGTGGTTTTTTTGTGTGTTTTTTGTTGTTTATATCTCATTGTCGCGTGTCATTGACCGTGAAATATTTTGAAATTTTATTTTTATTTATATTATGATTATGGAACTTATTTGACGGTTAACGAAATATGTCAATGTCATTTATTTTTATTATAACACCTTTCTTAAGTAAAATTTAAAAAATTTTATTAAAACGAAATTAAGATGTTTTACAATTTGCCCTTTTATCAAGTCTATCAAACAAAATTTAAATATTATCCTAAATAATATTAAGAATTTTAAACCTGATGTCCTTTAAAATTTACTTTACAAGATTGTAATATCATCAAAAGAGAAAATTAACAATCATAAAATCTCTTCAAATGTTTTATTACCATTTAGTAAACTCCGTCTAAGACGGAATCGATCGAGACCGAGAAAATTTTCCTTTGTAAATGTTATTCCGTCTTAGACCAATTTTTCTCTGTCTGTGGATTCGAAGGGGTTACATAAAATTCTCCGAGTTAGACAGATTTCCGTCTTAAACAGAGTTCACTTTACAGAGTGTTTACTGTACATAATAAAACTGAAATAATCTTTCAGATTTTAGAAACGATTTTAAACCAAGATTTGTTCCTTTGGTAAAATTAGCTATACAGGGTGAGTCATAATTAACGAAACAATAGGCTATCTCCTTAAAAATATACTTCCAATTGCAATAATTCATTAAAAAAGGGGGTGTGTGCAAAATATGATGGCATAAGTTGCAACTCCATGGGGGGTCTATATGAAAAAATAAATTAATTCTCTAATGAGCCATGTGTACTTGTGAAATAGTGGATAGCTATAGGAAGTTACATTTAATTTTTTTTATTTAATTATTGGAAGTGATTTTTTTAGTTATATTATTGTATATCATTTTTTGACATATTTAAGCGTTAAAAAATGATTTGGCTTCATATGTTACCTATATAAATGTTGTAAAATTAAAAGCATTTCTAATTGAAAAAATCTCAATTGGATTCTGATGATCTCAGTGTTGGATTCTGATGATCTCGGTGTTGATTCTGATTTGTCCTTTTTCTCAAAAAAAAAAAAAAAAAGTGTTGCTTTCACAAAATAATATACCGCAATTTCCGGCGAATAATCCGTGGATCAAGCAATTACTTTTGGACCCAGAAATTTTATTTGATAAAATGTAAATTATTAGATCGTTTCAAAAATTTCACTTCTATTACGAAATAAAATTTATGAAACCAAACAACCAACAACGGCTGATCAACCTTGATTGATCCGCCGTAAATTACGGTATCTTGATTTTTTTTCTTTTCTTTTCCTTTTTTTTTTTTTTTTTTTAAATTTTTCGGAATATCTCTGTTTAGAATGTAGACAATTAATAAATCGTTGTCAGATTTCGATTAGAGTAGCTCAAAAGTATATCATTCGAGATTATATGAATGCATTATATAATGCATGGATATGAATTGATTTTTGCAATTTTTGATCTGAATTCATTTTCCTTTCGAATAAAGAATTATGAGCATAAAACACATTGATATATATATGTATGTACAGGACACTTCTTCAAATCCGCACAGTTTGGGATAGAGATTGTGCGGATTTTAGAATTTTGCATATTTCTGGTCATGGCTTTTATATTTTTAAAACAGTAATTTCAATATAATAGTTAATGCAATTGAGATTTTAATGAATGCTTACAATGAAGTAAGATATAAAAATTAAGAAAAATAATGAACTAAAAAAATAAAAATTTAGAATTTTTTTTAGATAATTAAAATATTAAAAGCAAATGTCAAGTAAATTAATAATGTATGGTTAAATATTCATTATGAAGATTGTGCAGATAATGCATTTTCCCTAAATTATTCAATGCCTCATAAAGGTGTAGTAATTCACATAAAATAAGCTTTTATTTCAGGCTTAACTAGACTTAAAAATTAAAAAAAAAAAATTGATTAATACATTAATATGTTTAGTAAGAAGACTGTGATTTCCAATGATATCAGCAATATTTTGAAAATTTTCAGAAATAAATTTAGTCTTCCTCCATGAAAAACCTGAGTTAAGTCATATTAGCGAAAGTTGCTGATTAAAATGCATGTAGAATTAATATAAAAATAAAAAAGTCAGATTTTGTTCTTACATTTGGGCTGAAAGTTTCATTGTTTACATCTGTAAATTATGTATGGATTTTAGAGTTGCTAATTTTTAGGTTGTGAATTTAAGGAAGTTTACCGTATATATAATTATGATTAGTGAAGAAGAGGGAGATGGGTTATCACTCTGTACATTAATCATGAGCCTAAGTATGAAGTAAAGAAACTTCTAGGGGCTGTTATTATAAAGACAAATTTAAATTTGTAAATTTGAAAGAATTACGCAAAGAGAGAAAAAATTCTTACGACAATGAGCTCTATTTCTGGTGGTCTTTCTTGATTGACCTATAAAAGAACAATAAATGTTATAAGAAGAAGCACAACCCAAGAAAATAAATTGAAACTAGAATTAATCACTCAACTAATAAAAATTTCTTAAAAGCACTATAAAATCTACTAGAATACGATAGGCCTTTCGAAAGAACTTTGCGAATGACGAAGAAAGACCCGGTACTTTCGAAAGGCCAAGCCTTTTTCTAGTAGAATTTATGGTGTTTTTATCAGTTCCAATAAATGTTATATTCCCAGCTTTATATATGGAAGATGTTATCGAGCGTATTGGTAAATAATATTGTATAACGAACTTTTACTTTTCCAGAATTACGTTTTGCCGCAGTTAACACATCATCAATGCTTCAGCAAACTACGCGTCTGAACGCTGCTTAAGACATATTGCACTGCACACTGAGCAGACGCAGGCAACGGAAGCAGAAGACAGGAGGCAAATTCGAGTTTCAAGCCGGTTTTTTCTTTGTTAAGGTTGTTCTTAAATGAAAAAGGGCTACTTTGTGACACATGCTTCAATTTATTTTTGTTCGGAAATTCATGAATATAGCAGGTGTTATTATTCAGAAACTGTCTAATTGCACTCAATTTTCTGTTAAAAAAAAAAAAAAAAAAAAAAAAAAAAAAAAAAAAAAAAAAAAAAAACACACAATAGATATTTCCTAAGAAGCCTTCAAAGTTGACGTTTTGGAGCACTTTTCCCGACGAGAGCAAAAAAACCGGTCGAAAAGGAAGAGAAAAACGGGTGATTGCGTCATCGCGAATAGCTTATAACTCGATAAGTAATTTAATGATCATAAAATGGAAAAATAAGTTCAATTCGAAATCGCTTCTATAGTCAGGCATTAAAATTTTATATCTTTCTGTTAAAAAATGAATTTGTAAATGTGTCAAAACGTTTTTCGCTTGTTGAGCGGATCAGTTATGAACATCCTTAAATGAAAAAGGGCTACTTTGTGACACATGCTTCAATTTATTTTTGTTCAGAAATGCATGAATATAGCAGGTGTTGTTATTCAGAAACTGTCTAATTGCACTCAATTTTCTGTTTTAAAAAAAAAAACACAATAGATATTTCCTAAGAAGCCTTCAAAGTTGACGTTTTGGAGCACTTTTCCCGACGAAAGCAAAAAAAAACCGGTCGAAAAGCGGGAGAAAAATGGGTGATCAGGTGATCGAAATAGCTTAGAACTGGATAGATAATTTAACTATCATAAAATGGAAAAATAAATTCGATTCGCTATCGCTTCCATAGTCAGACATTCCAATTTTATATATTTCTGTTAAAAAATGAATTTGTAAATGTATCAAAACGTTTTGCTCTTGTTGATCGAAGCAGTGTAGAACAAACAGCCTGAAGGGTGTATTTCGATTCAAACTGCTTGTTTTCCGATTTATTTTTGAATTCACTTTTGCTCTCAAACACATGAAACTCGCAGATTCTCTTATTTAGAAAGTGTACAAGGTGCCGTAAAGGTCAATTCTTTGATAAGTGTACAAAATATTGCAAAAAAAGCAATCAAAAACGGCAATTTGAACCGATTTTTCCGAAGTAGGAGATAAGGGAACGAAAAAAAGGGTCTTCCAGAGAAGTTAATTGCTTATAAATCAAATTCTAATGAATTGAGCGTAAAAAGACTTTATTCGGCACCTCATATACGTCCCTTCAAGAATCCCCTCAGCAAGTTTCATGTCTCTACTTTTAAAAATGTGTCTGAAATTGTATCGGAAAATTTCGAGCTGCTGAAGATGGAAAAGCGTTTTTTCGAATACACCCTTAACAGTCAGAAATATCGCTCACACTTTTTTTTTTCTCGTGTTTGTTCTAGTCGGTATATGGTAAGCCCTAGAAAGGAGGCAAATTGTAGCATTCAACGCCTGACTCGTACCTTTTTGTAGATTGTCTGCTCAATGTGTGATCTCAAGAATTATGTAAAAAGTTTTAAAAACTGTTATCATGAAACAAAAAGAGAAATTTGAAAGAATTATACATGAAATGAGAAAAAAAATCTTTTCTGCATAAAATTGCTGCTATCACAAAATATATCTTGACATTTTTGCAATTTTCCGCACATTCTCCTTATTTTCCATAATGTGGAGATTGATTCACCCCTTGTAATATTCTAGTACGAGGAACTTAAAAACGTATTATTACGGATAAAACTACATGTAATTTTTACAAATAAATCAATAAATAAGAAAATTTGCATTTTTTTTATAGGAAAAAAGCTGCTTAGAAGAAAGGCAGTTTTTTACTGCGAAAAATGTTGGATTTCAAAATGTTTTCGATCCCCCCCCCTTTTTTTTTAAAAAAACGTTCTTTTAATGAAAAATTATATATTTTCTGTAAATTAAACAGTTTCCGACTGGCGCAAAATTGACAGTTTTTTTTTTTTTTTTCTGTCAGTTTGAGATTTTTGCTTCACCAAATACATATTTTGATGTAATTTTCTAAATTTGAAAGAATTATGATGAAACATAAAAGAAATCTTACCGGGGCTTCTTCATCAGGGGCTTCTGGGGCTTCTTCCTCTGGGACTGCTGGGGCTTCTTCATCAGGGGCTTCTGGGGCTTCTTCCTCTGGGGCTTCTGGGGCTTTTTCCTCGTCTTGTTGAATCTATAAAAAATATTAAATGTTACATTTTCAATGTTATATATGCAAGATATTATCGCTTACATCAGTAAAAACATACAGTATAATTAACAGGAAATCCTAATTAAAAATTTCTTAAAAGCACTATAAAATCTACTAAAATACGATAGGCCTTTCGAAAGAACTTTGCGAATGACGAAAAAAGACCCGGTACTTTCGAAAGGCCAAGCCTATTTCTAGTAGAGTTTATGGTGTTTTTATCACTTCGAATAAATGTTATATTCCCAGCTTTATATATGGAAGATGTTATCGAGCGTATTGGTAAATAATATTGTATAACGAACTTTTACTTTTCCAGAATTACGTTTTCCCGCAGTTAACACATCATCACTGCTTCAGCAAACTACACGTCTGAACTCTGCTTAAGGGTGTGTTCTTGACTGATCCGCTCAACAAGCGAAAAACGGTTTGACACATTTACAAATTAATTTTTTAACAAAAAGTTATAAAATTTTAATGCCTGACTATGAAAGCGATTTCGAATTGAACTTATTTTTTCATTTTATGATCATTAAATTACTTATCGAGTTATAAGCTATTTCGATGACGCAATCACCCGTTTTTCTAATCCTTTTCGACCGGGTTTTCTGCTTTCGTCGGGAAATATACTCAAAAGTGTCACCTTTTGAAAGCTTGTTATGAAAAATCTATTGCGTTTTTAAAAAAACAAAAGAATGAGTGCAATTAGACAGTTTCTGAATAACAACACCTGCTATTTTCATGCATTTCCGAACAAAAATAAATTAATGCATGTGTCACAAAGTTGCCCTTTTTGATTTAAGAACACCCTTAAGACATATTGCACACTGAGCAGACGAAGGCAACGAAAGCAGAAGACAGGAGGCAAATTCGAGTTTCAAACCGGTTTTTTCTTTGTTAAGGTTGTTCTTAAATGAAAAAGGGCTACTTTGTGACACATGCTTCAATTTATTTTTGTTCGGAAATGCATGAATATAGCAGGTGTTGTTATTCGGAAACTGTCTAATTGCACTCAATTTTCTGTTTTTTAAAAAAACACAATAGATATTTCCTAAGAAGCCTTCAAATTTGACGTTTTGGAGCACTTTTCCCGACGAAAGCAAAAAAACCGGTCGAAAAGCGGGAGAAAAAGGGGGGATCAGGTGATCGAAATAGCTTAGAACTGGATAGATAATTTAACTATCATAAAATGGAAAATTAAGTTCTATTCGATATCGCTTCCATAGTCAGACATTCCAATTTTATATATTTCTGTTAAAAAATGAATTTGTAAATGTATCAAAACGTTTTAACAAACAGTCTTAACAGGCAGAAATATCGCTCACACTTTTTTTTTCTCGTGTTTGTTCTAGTCGGTATATGGTAAGCCCTAGAATGGAGGCAAATTGTAGCATTCAACGCCTGACTCGTACCTTTTTGTAGCTTGTCTGCTCAATGTGTGATCTCAAGAATTATGTAAAAAGTTTTATAAACTGTTATCATGAAACAAAAAGAGAAATTTGAAAGAATGATATATGAAATGAGAAAAAAAAAATCTTTTCTGCATAAAATTGCTGCTATCACAAAATATATCTTGACATTTTTGTAATTTTCCGCACATTCTCCTTCATTTTCCATAATGTGGAGAGTGATTCAGCTCTTGTAATATTCTAGTACGAGGAACTTAAAAGCGTATTATTACGGATAAAACTACATGTAATTTTTACAAATAAATCAATAAATAAGAAAATTTGCATTTTTTATAGGAAAGAAGCTGCATAGAAGAAAGGCAGTTTTTTACTGCGAAAAATGTTGGATTTCAAAATGTTTTCGATCCCCCCCCCTTTTTTTTTCAAAAACGTTCTTTTAATGAAAAATTATATATTTTCTGTAAATTAAACAGTTTCCGACTGGCACCAAAATTGACAGGGTTTTTTTTTTTCTGTCAGTTTGAGATTTTTGTTTCACCAAATACATATTTTGCTGGGATATTCTAAATTTGAAAGAATTATGCTGAAACATAAAAAAAATCTTACCGGGTCATCGAATGCAGGCACTTTATCTTTTTCTTCCTTCATCTATAAAAAATATTAAATGTTACATTTCCAATTTTATATATGCAAGATATTATCGCTCACATCAGTAAAAACATACAGTATAATTAAGAGAAAATCCCCCCACGCCAGTTTTTACATTTTCTGCGCTTCCTATGAAAATTTATAAACTATCAGACCAATTAGAGTATAGGCAAACATCTACCAGTATTTTAGCATAGAAAATTTAAACTTATTTAAAAACAGAATTTTTCGATATTAAATAAGACGCAAATTTCTCTTTGAAAATATTGATAGGTGCTTGCCTCTGTGTTGTAAAAGTGAGGTTGTACTCCAATTCACACTTTTCCGTCACCGTAAAATTCTGCATTGTTATAATTACAGTGCGTATCAGAAGTTTAAGCACAACAGAAAATTTCAAAATAAAATTTTATTAATGAGTGAAAGTTACTTTCCTTTTCACATAACCTACAAATTGCAGTTTTAAAAAGATAGTTGACAGATTTATGCTATGAAAAGTATCTTAAGTAATAAAATTTATCAAAACAACAAAAATGAGTGCATCAAAAGTTTAAGCACAGTAGTTTTTTTAGTCTTTAACAGAGCAAGAATTAAAAAAAAACTTGATTATTGGTCTTTTCTGCTGAGTTACTTTAAATTTACGTCTTCCATCGATAAAATGAAGTTCTGTATTGTTTCTGGTTCAATTTAAAACCAAGCGTTCTCAATGGCATCTTTCCAATCTTTAACTTAAGATTGCTGCTTTCCATTTGGATAAACTGCATGAGTGATAATACCCCACAGTGGCGCCAACTTATACGGGCCAATAATTTAGAATCGTAGCGTGCACAATTTTCATTGTTCTATTTCGCTATTTATTTCATTATTATTTTGTTATTCATTTTTCTTCCTAGGACAAAATTTCTTTTGCCAATGACCATGTGTTTTAATCCTCCAAGTGCCACCCATAAATATAGAAATGACTGAAATGTTTTGCTCCATGTTTAACTTTTAGCTATTTCAATTTGTAATCATGTTCATATGATGATATTACAATAAATACTAGTGCCTTTATAAGGAATAACGCATAAGAATATAGTATGATAAAATTGCATCTTTATTAAAAAATGATAGCTTCACATCTTTCACCATCTGTCTTTCAAAGGAAAACAAACTTATCGTACCATTTTACCAAAATATTTTTCAGCCGTCCCAATATTTTTCAAAAGTTTGCACTACTGTTACCCCATATATTTTCTATAGGGTTTTAATCACACAGTTAAAAATCTGCTGCATCTTGCTTCAACGCACTCCCCTGCTTGTATAGAAAACGGTTACTTGGCCGTGAAATGGAGCTTTCTCATTGGTTGGAATAGAGATATTATATACAAGCGGTGGAGTGCGTTGCAGCAAAATGCAGCAGATTTTTAACAGTGCAGGACTAATTACCGGCCATTGCCACGATGAAGTTGAGTTTGAGGTATGGATCGAAGTATTATCATGCTGCATTTTCACCAAATGACATAATGCTGTTTGGCCCATTGTAATCTAGCTTCTTTATGGTGTCGTTTGAGGCAGACACGGTAATCGAGCCATTTTACGGTATTTAATGTATTTGAATTCCAAAACTCTTCTATGAGTAGTATTTTTTTCTATATTTGTCCTCCAACGGCATGTTTTACTTACGAACTAGAGTAATTACTAGTTGAAGCCAAATTTCTGATGCGGCTATCTTCGCGCAAACTAGTCACTCGCGTCCTTCCTGAACGAAATTTTCGTTTGAAATCATTGCCACAAGCTAAAATTTGATGACTACTTCGGTTTCTTATATATTCAGGAGATACTTGGATAAAATTGCATTTGAAATGAAAATAATAATTTTTATTTAAAATATATAAAGAAACAAATCTTACCGAAATTTTTTTCGATTTTTTTCTCTTTCTGGTTTCAAAAAAAATCGTGTCGACGTATCGCACGGTTGTGCTTGGGTTAGGGCGTAATGAATATCGGGTACGCCTAGATCTTGAGTCTGTTTGCTAAATACAACAAGAATAAAACATTTTACAATACATGTAGATTATGAAACAATTTCCATAATTACGAAAAAGAATTTTACAAAATCTTTGACTCTTAAAAAGAATCCTTTAAAGGATATTCTACAAATAAGCCTCTAAATCTACCTTTACAACAGTTCAGCCTGTTTCAAAATTATAAGACTACTCAGAAATTCACCTTTTTTTTTTTTTTTTTTTGAAAAAAAGAAAATATTAATTTCAATTTAAAAGTAATTGTAATGAAAAGAAATAACTCTAGAATGTTTATTTAGCTGAGAGAAAAAAAAAAGTTTGAATAATTTTTTGTTTCATACCGAATGATTTTACACAAATCCGCTGATTCATAAATATAAGACCACTCTCATATTATTAATAAAGCAGACGATTTTCCTTTATGATTTTCCTATAGCAGACGAATTCCTTTAAACTCAGAGTTTAAGTGTAACCTAAACACTGTAAAATTTAAAAAGAATTAAACTTAAAAAAATCTGAATTGTATCCGATTCTTTGAATTTATTGCCCCACCAGTTGCCAAGAGGTTCTGACCTCTCAACTGGTAGACGGCAAGTGCTGGGTTCGAACCCAATCGCGGCTGTCGGCCTAAACGTTCAGAGTTTTCGTGGTTTTTGCGAACCTCGCATATAAATACGGGTTAGGTTCCATTGGAAAGACCCCCCACGAAGGGCACTCCACCTGGTCCTATATCCCTAGTGTAGATAATCGGACGACAAAAATAAACCAAACCAAATCTTTGAATTTATTAGTAAAATGCCTCGTCACAGTGAGCTATCTGAAATAGAACAAAGGGTGTGGTTCTACAAAGGAAAAAAAGAAAAGTCTGAACGTGAAATATGTAAGATTCTTAATCATTCTAAATCTGCGATTCATAAAGTTTTAAGGGTGTTCTCAACTGCTCCGCTCAGTAAGCGTAAAATATTTTGACACATTTACAAATTCATTTTTTAACAGAAAGATATAAAATTGGAATGCCTGACTATGAAAGCGATTTCGAATCGAACTTAGTTTTCCATTTTAAGATAATTAATCTACCTATCCAGTTCTAAGCTATTTCGATCACGTGATCACCCATTTTTCTCCTGCTTTTCGACCTGTTTTTCTGCTTTCGTCGGGAAACGTGTTCGAAAACGCCAAATTTCAAGGCTTGTTATGAAAGATCTATTGTGGTTTTTAAAAAACAGAAAAATGTGTGCAATTAGACAGTTTCAGAATAACAACACCTGCTATTTTCATGCATTTCCGAGCAAAAATTACTTAAAGGATGTCTCACAAAGTTGTCCTTTTTTATTTAAGAGCACCCTTAAGGGTGTTCTTAACTGATCCGCTCAACAAGCGAAAAGCAATTTGACACATTTACAAATTCATTTTTTAACATAAAGATATAAAATTTTAATGCCTGACTATGGAAGCAATTTCGAATTGAACTTATTTTTCCATTTTATGATAATTAAATTACTTATCGAGTTATAAGCAATTTCGATAACGTAATCACCCGTTTTTCTCCTTTTCGACCGGTTTTTCTGCTTTCGTCGGGAATTATGCTCGAAAGTGTCCACTTTGAAGGCTTGCTATGAAAAATCTATTGTGTTTTTTAAAAAACAGAAAATTGAGTACAATTACAGTTTCTGAATAATAACACATGCTATTTTCATGCATTTCCGAACAAAAATAAAGAATTTGTCACAAAGTTACCCTTTTTGATTTAAGAGCTCTCTTAAGTAAAAAAGAATTGTATGAAATGCATAAAAGATCTGGTCGTAAAAAGAATTTATCAGATCGTGATAATAGGCGAATTGGCAAATTGGCAACGAAAAAATATCAGTCAACTCGTAAAAAAGCAGAAATGATAACTAAAAAGGTATCACATGCAACCATTTCGCCAAGTTTGAAACCTAATGCAATGCTGGTGTTATCTGTCGCAAATTAAACAGTAAACCACTATTACTAAAATGTCACAAAGAAGCTGGGAAAAGAATGCCATATATCCTGGAACTCTGCCTTGTGAAATATATTATTTTCAGACGAGAAAAATTCAATCTTGGTGGTCCAGACGGCAGTACGAGGAAACGCTCGCAAGGCTAATGCTATTCCTATATGGGGAAGCATTTTTCTAAAAACTCTTTCGCATTTTAACATTTTTGATTTTTGATTTTTTTTTTTTTTTTTTTTTTTTTTTTTTTTTTGCATTGGATAGCTGAGGTGCATGCCGACAGAACACCTCTTTTACTTTTTCGATTTTGGTTGCAGATATTGTTTACAAAGTTAGTTTCACTTTCAAAACCGGCTTCGACACTGAAAGTGCTTTTAAAAAAAATATCTGCAACCAAAATCGAAAAAGTAAAAGAGGTGCGCTGTCGGCATGCACCTCAGCTATTCAATGAAAGAAAAAAAAAAAAAAAAAAAAAAAAATCAAAAATGCCAAAATACGAAAGCGTTATTAGAAAAATGCTTTCCCATAGGAATAACATTAGCTCGCGAACGTTTCCTCGAGCGAAGACAGGGGTCTTAAGGCCCCTGACATTCTCGGTATGCCATTAATCAAGAAATTTCTAAAACTTCTGTTGCCAAGTGCTCTAAGATTCCGGCCATAGTTTCAATTTTCAAGCCGCTAAAATTATCTTTAATGCCAATAGCATCTCTGATTTGGATTTTCTTGCAAATTTAGCTATTTATCGTAATCGTGAAGTTATCGTTAATGATAAATCTGGTTCTAAAACGCTCTCTGCAGCCTGGAAAAACCTTTTCAGCACTGCCTTATAATTAGCTTTTTTGTATTAATTATGTATGTACTTTTTTAGATAGATTTGTGTTCTTATAACTATATACATATATCTGTTTATTTACTTTTTTTTTATTAAACCCCTTTTATTTGTGTGTATTTACTTTTTATAGAATTTGCTTTTTTTTTTCTCCTTCCTTCCCCTTATTCCTTACTGTACTTTTACTTAACTGTATCCGTGGAGCATTTTGATTATTCTCTTCCGTGATTGGCTGTTGCTTTCTACTTTCCGATTGGCTGTTCCTTCAGCTTGCTCTCTTTCTTGCATATCATTTCTATCGCTCTGCTACATTCATTCATCGTAAGGCACGGTGACGTCGTTATGAAGTCATACTGTGACTTTTGACCGTCGATGTGAAGTCACATAGTGACTGGAAAATGAAGTCGTTATAGGCATTTTAGAGCTCGTTTGTAACGTCTGTCTTAAATCTTTGTTATACATTTTTTCTGTTGCAATAAATGAGAATATTGAAGACAATTTAATATTCAACCTATAAAATTTCAAGTTTAACTATTTATTTTTTTAAAAAGCATTAAAATTATCAAAAAAAAAAAAAAAAATTTTGTTTAACCTTTTAAACGTCCTTCGGAATTTTTAATGTAATTCATAAAATATTAGCTATGAAAAATATTTGTATGAGGAATTGTTTATAATTACCTAACATATTTATTACTTATGCACTGCAAAGAAATAACATTAATATGATTCTTTTTTATTAAATTAACTCTTTAATTCTATAATTGCGTGACAGTTAACCCTTTCCGGTACACTGTGCCCGGTCTGGGATACCTAATTTTAATTCCACACTTGCAAAAGGCACCAGTAATATTTTAGGAAAATTTTGCTTTTACAATAAAAGCTTAAATTAAGGAATTCAAACTATTTTAAAAATTCGTTTATGAATTCCGGTGTCAGTCGATAATTTCTAATTTTAGTGCAGATTTTGCCCGTGCTGGAAAGGGATTAGGGACACGATTAGGGACTTAAAAGGCATAGCAACATATATGATAAATATATTGACAGTTAAGTGCAATTTAATTTTGAAATTGAAAATACTCGAATGTTATTTTAGGTATGTAAAAAAAAAAAAAAAATAAATCCATATATAAAAATAATAAATGATTGATATTTGTTATATACTTGTGATAAGAATAAAATGATTTACTTCTTATCATTGTATTGAGAATTGCATTGTCAAATTACAAATAAAAATATTATAAAATATGCAAACTTATCTTTGTAAATATCTATTCGTCGCTATCTCCAGTCTTTTTAATTTTACAAAATTTACATAGCTGAAATTTACATTTTAGCAATAATGATCCGAAACTACTCATGATAATTGCAACTTTGGTATGAAAACAATATAAAGTAAAAAAATATTCAAAAACAAATTTTTGATTATCAAAAAATAATCTTAAAAATTGATTGCCAAAATTACATCTTTACTTATGAAAACATACACATTAAATAATAGCATAATTAAATAATTATTATGTATGATTTTTTAAACAATATTCCTTTATTGTTTATAAAATGTAAAAGTTTTTGAAAGTTTTTCCAAGGATCTGTCTGGCAATTGTAATATTATGATAGGCAGCACAAAAAATTAGAATCTATTGACATTTTTAGAATCAAATGTGGTGAAAATTTTATATATTCAATCAGAAACACAGATAATCACATTAATTTTTATGAGACACAGTAAAAATAAAAAAACAATGAATACAATATGAAGGAAAGCTTTCAAATTTTTTTTTTATTTTGTTCAGAATAAAGTAAACTTTCTTTTAAACAGATTTTTGTAAACCTCATTCCATAAAAATGCTGTCAGAAAATGACTTTTTGTCATTTTTTAAGTAAAAAAAGGTGCAACTTCAATGGTTGATTTCCCCCAATGTACCCCCTTCAAATTTCATCTAATTGCATAAATAGGCAACTCAAAGTGTGTTTTGAGGACTGATAAATAAAAATTTAATGGGCGGTTCACAGGTTTTTATTTGAAAAAATAAATTCAATTTTACTGACTTTCGCAATAACAGAAAACACAAGATAATGTTGATATTTCTTTTATTACCAGAAATATCATACATCTAAATGTTTGATAAGGTTTTATTTTACATAAATATATATATTTAATGTGGCTAAAAAAAGGGGGGGGGGAATTTCATAGAAATAAATAGGAATAAAAATAATGGATTCTTGCAAGACATTGAAGTACTTTAATGACAAATTCAAATCTATTGCTGTCTCAGTAAATTATGAGTAAAACAGAAATGATGTGAAAAGTAAAACAGTAACAAATAGGTACATTATATAACAAAATCATACTTGTATATAAAACAAAATGTGATAAAATTAAAACTCTTAAATAAAAAATACAGTAAATAAAAGTTACACTAGTCTGCATAATATCAGATGATTAAGAACCAATGCATCCCCTTAATGCATTTTTTATGCTAATTATACAACTGTTCTTAGTTTTCTTCTATTGCATATAGTTTGTTTGCAATCAACCAGAGTTGATTTCGAAGATTCATTGCCGAGAACAAGCATCATCTAATAGTCAAAGATAATGTAAATGTATATTTGTGGATGCTTGCAAATTTATCTAATGGCTTTTAGAATACAATCTGATTGTATTTAGCATGAGGTATACAAATGGTTTATCTGCAGTGACTTCAAATTTATATTAATATTATTGGTACAAAAGTCTAGGTACACAAAAATTCTTTGCTTTCTATGTGAACAGGACGGTCCGGCAAAGCAAAAGCATTGGATTTTCTGATTCATTTTTAAGGGTGTTCTTAAATCAAAAAGGGCAACTTTGTGACACATGCTTTCATTTATTTTTGCTCAGAAATGCATGAAAGTAGCAGGTGTTATTATTCAGAAACTGATTAATTGCACTCAATTTTCTGTTTTTTAAAAACACAATGGATTTTTCATAACAAGCCTTCAAAGTTGACACTTTTGAGCACATTTCCCAACGAAAGAAGAAATACCGGTCGAAAAGCAGGAGAAAAAAGGGTGATCACGTCATCGAAATCGCCTAGAACTGGATAGGTAATTTAATTATCATAAAATGGAAAAATAGGTTCGATTCGAAATGGTTTCCATAGTCAGGCATTCCAATTTTATATGTTTCTGTTGAAAAATGAATTTGTAAATGTGTCAAAACATTTTGTGTTTGTTGAACGCAGCTGTTAAGAACACCCTTAAATCCATTTTTGCTCACAAACGCATTCAATTAGCTGGTTCTATATATATAAGTAATAATATAATAAAAAAACACTGTCAAAATGGGCATTTTGAATTGAATTTTTCAAAGTGATAGTACTGGAAATAGAAAAAGTAAAAACACAGGTTGCAAGACTGCCACAGGCAACTATTTTTAATTATAACTGGCACCACTTTCTTAAAGCTGAAATCCGTAATAGATGCTTTGATAACATTTACAAAAAAAATATAATTCAAACTTTATATTATAAAAATACTGCTGCACACAGAATATACAAATAGTTGCCTGTAGCAGCCTTGGGGTTGCTTATAAATCTCTCCAAAAAATCACATCAACAAGTATCATGTTTTTACTTTTAGAAATGAATATGAAAATGTGTCAGAACATTTTGAGTTGTTGAGGGTACAAAAACATTTTTTGTATACACTGCCTTAACATGATTCTGATAAAAACCAGTTCTTACAGAAAAATTAAATTTTAAAAACAGCCAGATAAAAATATTAAACTAGGTTTATATCTAAATTTGATTTAGTTTTTTGTTAATGAAACAAGTACAGTAGACTTCCTCAAATCTGGAACCCTAAAATCCACTCATAATTCACAGATGTAAATAATGAAACATTCAGTTCAGATTATAGGGACAAAATTTGACTATTATTATTTTATATGAATTCCATTTTATTTTAATTTGTAAATTTCGTTAATAGTACTGAATTCATGTTTTTTTTTTTCCATGAAGGAAGGATAAGTTTATTTTGAAAAAATTCAAGATTTTTCTGATATCATTGGTGATCACAATCTTCTTATCAAATATATTTATGCATTAATCAAGCTTTTTTGGTTATTAAATATAAATCTAGCTAAACCTTAAATAAAACTTCCTAATTTTATGATTTTGTTGTGAATTAGTAATGTACCTTTATGAGGCAAGCTACATTGAATAATTTAGGAAAAATATATTTCATGTTTATAATGAATATTTAATCGTGCATTGTTCATTATTAACTTGACCTTTGTTTTTGATTTTTTTATCACTTTGATAATTATCTAAATTTTTATTATTTTAATTTATTACTTATTTTAATATTTTATTACTATATTCTAAAGTATCCATTTTAGTTTTGATTGCATCATTAATTGCTTTCAAATTCCTGTTTAAAAAAATTTAAACAAAGTAATGACTAGAAATCGGCAAAATTCTAAAATCCGCAACACTTCTAGTTCGAAGCTGTGCGGATTTGAGGGAGTCTACTGTATTTAACTTCAAAATTTACAACGGCCTGTTGGCAAGGATTTTTAAAAATATTAATTATCTTTACTTTAAATTATTATTGATGCAAATATATTTTTAATTGCATGTTTATTGTGTATGTGGTATGTTATTTTGCATTATTTTAAAGTACCATAATTTCTATTTAAGAGTTTTAATTTTATCACATTTTGTTTTATATACAAGTATGATTTTGTTATATAATGTACCTATTTGTAGAACTTTTCACATCATTTCTGTTTTACTCATAATTTACTGAGACAGCAATAGATTTGAATTTGTCATTAAAGTTCTTCAATGTCTTGCAAGAATTCATTATTTTTATTCCTATTTATTTTTATGAGATTCCTTCTTTTTTAGCCACATTAAATATATATATTTATGTAAAACATAAAAACCTTATCAAACATTTAGATGTATGATATTTCTGGTAATAAAAGTAATATCAACCTTATCTTGTGTTTTCTGTTATTGCGAAAGCCAGTAAAATTGAATTTATTTTTTCAAATAAAAATCTGTGAACCGCCCATTAAAATTTTTCTATCAGTCGTCAAAGCACACTTTGAGTTGCCTGTTTATGCAATTAGAGGAAAATTGAAGGGGGTACATTGGGGGAAATCGGCCATTGAACTTGCACTTTTTTTTACTTTAAAAAATGACAAAAAGTCATTTTCTGACAGCATTTTTATGGAATGAAATTTACAAAAATCTGTTTAAAAGAAAGTTTACTTTATTCTGAACAAAATAAAAAAAATTGAAAGCTCTAGCTTAAACGTAAAAAAAGTTATGGACTTTTTTGTTGTCATATATGCTATTAAAAATGGCGGCAAATCGGCCATCTTGGGAGCTATTTAAAAGCTCATAATTGACAAACCGTTTGATCAATTTCAATATAATTGATATTTTTGGAATCAGCATTAGAAATTCTACAAATCCATTGGATTTTATCAAAATTGGTGATGGCGGGTGTCATTTTTGGAAAAATCTGGGTGATTTGACATGGAATGACCCATATATGAATTACGATTTTTCCCATTAATTTTCTTAATTTTTATGAGATTCAATAGAGCGACGCGTTAAGTATGAGGAAAAATAATTCCAAACTAAAACTCACATTCACTACTCCCCCTTGCATTCCTCAAACTTAGGGTCATATAATAAAAGGGTTTTGACATCACAAACTGCGAACATGGATCGAAAAATGTTTTCATTCGAGAGAAATATTTATTTTCAAGGAAAAACAGTGACTTCTTTGTAATTTTTCAACTGTAAGTGAAGATATAAACTTATATTTCCTTTTTTGAAGAACCATCACCTGGAGGAGTATTATTGATTAAGCAAAACAATGGAAAATATCAATTTTTAAAGCAAAAAAGCTCATTTTTATGAATTTTTCAATTGAGAAGAATTTTTCAATGAGAGAAAATCAACTCTTACGAAGAGAGGTAAACTTGTATATTATAATTTAACAACAAAACCTTATTAAATATCATGAATTAAACAAAAGAAATACCCATTTTCATGAACAAAGATGAATTTTTATGAAAATTTTCAACTTTGAAATACATATGTTTCTATAATGTTACAAGATAATAATTTTATTGTTAAATTTTAGCTATTTTTAAAAATTTGAATATCTTTATACAATGTTCAAATTTGTATTTATTCTGGCCTTGACTACACTTTGAGATTAGTACAAATGTTTTTTTTTTTTTTTTTTTTTTTTTTTTTTTTTTTTCTTTTGAAACTGCAAGTGAATAAAATTGTAAACAAAATTATAAGATGAAACACAATATTTCGCCTTGATTTAAATCCGGACCTTAACCCTTTCCGGCCCACTGTGCCCGGTCTGGGATCCCCAATTTTAATTCCAAACTTGAAAACGGGACCAATAATATTTTAGTAAAATTTTGCTTTTACAATCAAACCTTAAATTAAGGATTTCAAAATATCTTAAGAATTTGTTTGTAAATTCCGGCGTCAGTCGATAATTTCTCATTTTACTAACAGATTTTGCCCATGCTGGAAAGGGTTTAAAGGTTAATGGAAAATGGAACTTTGAAGGAAATACATAGTTACCTGGATAATGTTTTCTTCTGCATTCCCTTCATCCTAGAAAGAAAAAATAAAGAATCATCATATATAAACAGAACACAGATTTTAAGCATATTTAAGATAAATCTAAAAAATCTTGCTAAGGCTGTTCTCAACTGCTCTCTGCTCAACAAGTGCAAAACGTTTTAACACATTATAAATTCATTTTTAACAGACAGATACAAAATTGGTACGTAATATAATAAAGCAAAAAGATGAGGAGCTGTATCCAAATATAGAGTAGTACGTGCAATATTGTGTAGGCACTAATCAGTGGAATTTGGATACAGTCCTCATCTTTTTGCTTCATTTTGGGAATAACGGTTTTTGAGCTTATTCCATCGTCGATAATTTTCAGAAATTTTAAGTTATGTTTTTGAGACTTTCACAAAAGTTGCTCTATACATTTAACTAACAAAATATGCATATGAAATTTTAATAGTGTTGACGTATGCGCAGTAAAAAATTTAGTAAACCTACTTATTTGTCAAACAGTTATTTTTTTTTTTTTAATTCTGATTACAGGGTGTTATGTACAATGATGATTGTCATGTTTTCTGAAAAGAACATTGTGTTTGTTGAAGAACTTTGCAAACTATAAACAAAAATTTGGGACTGTTTTTATAAAAACCTTAATTTTTCTACGAGTTTATATGCAATATACCTAAAAATGAACACACTTTATTACAATAATCCACTTAATCATGATCTGCAGTTTGAACTCTTTTGCTTCATTAGTTTTGACAGCGTTGTACAAAAGATCTTCGTTCTTTTTCAATTTGTTGACGGTCCCTTGTTGGATTTCGGGGAAAACTCTTCCCGAAAATATATGAAATGTACTATTTTGTCTACACACCTGGAGTTTCTGAATAATTCCTTGTGTATATTTCTAGATATTTAACAAAACGTGTAAAATCGCAAGTGTCAAGATTCTTTTTTACTGTGACTGTATACATAAAATATATTATCATTAATATTATCATTAATATATAAATAAATATATCAAGGTACCATATAATATATATTATGTATAATAGTGTGCAACGCAATATAATTATATAAAATAACATAATATCTAATAATATATAAATACATACATATATATATATATATATATATATATATATATATATATATATATATATATATATATATAACCATTATATAATACAACAATATACTACAATTCAACATCTACAACGAATATGGAATAACCCAATATAACAAACTTAAACATAGGACAATCAAATGGATTTAGCAATATTGGAACAATTACAAATAAAATTGGAGATTGTGGTCCGTGGTTCGTTATCAAGGGCAATGCCACGTAGTCACAACAATTAAGATTAATTTCTGAGGTAGAAATAGGGAAAAAATCCTAAAGCATGATTTCTACATCACCGCTCAATTATTCGTAACCAGAAAATATATCAAAATAAATAAAATAAATAAATAAATAAATAAAACATGACACATAAAACCCTAAATACGATCTGAATCATATCAAGAAATCGATTAGACCTAAATGTTAACTATTAAAAATTGAAATAGAAATGAGAAAAACTTACAACACACAAAGTTGCCTACATGTCCCCCCCCCCCCCAAAAAAAAAAGTGCATTCGTAATTTATGATCAGTTAAAGAGATGGGATAAAGTTAAGAATATATTTTGGAAAGAAAAAAAAAATAGAAAGAAAATTACATAATTATTATTTTAATTAAAAATAACTATTATTAAGAAAATTAAGTTATTAAAATATTAAACAAAACATATGTTATGTAAAGTAAATGAAATGTATAGTTTTGATTTCCTTGCATATGGATGCATTGGTTAAATATACATTTTGTTGCTGTCTATATAATGAAATGCAGGAAATATGAAGGAAATTTTATCAAGTCACAAAGGAAGAAAAAAAATACTTACTTCAGATCTCGGCTCAGTTTTAACAACGCTGACATTCTAAAAAGAAAGAAGAAGCTATTAAATCAGGTAGAAAACACACTGCGAAATTGAACAATATGAAACTTTCTGACACGTTATTTGAATCATTTTTAAATTAAAGGCGAAAAAAATAGCAAGACTGATTTTTGAAGCGATTTGGAATTGATTTTTTTTTCTTTAATGATTAATATCTGGACTAATTGCCGCCGACTTTTTTTTTAGAAAATCATTATCAACAATGCTTTTATACTTCTGCTCGGACAGATACCTCCAGTGTTCCTAAACACTTTTGGTAGATAGCTACATACCGACATTTGTGTGTAATGGAAAAATGCCTATTTCTCACATTTCTCTTTTTCTGCAAATTTTAAATTAACGCCTATTACCTCTATTTTTTTTCCCCCTTACAATTTTAGTTCATCAGATTTGGAAACAGGCGTAAGAAATAAAAATAATAAAATAAAAAATATTCTCTGGTGCCTGATTAAAGGCTTGAAAGTACTACTAAGATGTTTTAAAATAAAATTAAGTATTAACATCCATAATTGATTATTTTAATCACCTTTTAAGTAAAGCCGAACATTTTAAAGATGAATTAAGCTTGGAAGTTAATAATATTTAATGTATTCTCGTTTATTTACAAGGCATCGTTGAAATCATTTACAAAATCATCAGATTAAAATCATTCACACACTATCATATATTGTTTAATAAATTGCATATCATATTTCATTTTAGTCTTTTCCTGATATCAATTTTCTTCAGAATTTTTTATTATAGTTATTCATTTTGTTTCATATATTTTCTTGTGTTTCTTTATGATTAAAAATTCTATCAAACTAGGAAATTCTATACATGTTTTCTTTTAAGGGTGTATTTCGATTCAAACTGCTTATTTTCCGATTTATTTTTGACTTCATTATTGCTCTCAAATACATGAAACTTTCAATATCTCTTATTTGGAAAGTACACAAGGTGCCGTAATTGTCAATTCTTTGATAAATGCAGAAAATATTGCAAAAAACGCAATCAAAAACGGCATTTTGAACAGATTTTCCCCTAGCGGGAGATCTGTGAACGAAAAAAGGGGGTCATACTGAGAAGATAATTGTTTATAAATCAAATTCTAATGAATTGAGCGTAAAAATACATCACACGGCATCTTGTACATCTCTTCAAAAATACCCTCAACAAGTTTCATGATTCTACTTTTAAAAATGTGTCTTAAATTGTATCGGAAAATTTCGAGCTGTTGAAGGTGGAAAAGCGTTTTTTCCAATACACCCTTAAACTTTTTACTGATGCTCCAGTAAACTTCATCACATAAAAAATCTGCATAGATATAGTGTTTCATATTGGGTAGATGAGCCACTACGGACACTTTCAAGGAATTTCTTGAAAAACATTTTTTTAATTAATAGTTATAATTATTTCAGTTTTTTTTTTCAATATTACATTAATATATCGACATTATTTAACCATTCTCGTAGTCTCATTTCTCAATATAAATGAAAGTTTAAATGTAAATAACAGCAATATATCAAAACACCTAAAATGCCAGTAATGGACATCCTTTGTTCCAATAATGGAGAGCTTCTGTTCCAGCAATGGATACGCCATAAAAATTTATATAATTATTTTTATGATTGTATTTAGAACCAGATTTTAATGAAATTACTAATGAAACAATTTTCAGAAGTTATTTTCAAATAATTTTAACAAAAAAGATACCAGTAGTTAATAAAATATGTGTGATAATCAATCATTGTTTGCATCAATTATTGTAATTGCCAGTGGATCAATATTTTAATTGTTTTAGCTGGATATTAAATATCAAGCAATTACAGCTATCAAATTATTAACAGTGAGGGATTTAAAAGGTATCAACTTAAAAAAAAGTTTTGAAGTATTTGTGCATAAATTCATCTCCCTATTTTTCACAATTAAACTTCCAGAGACTACTTCATGTAATACTTGTAATAAGTTAACATTATAAATAAGGAAGAAGTGATACAGTGAATTGGATATTTTTAGTACTAAATAAAATAATTTTAAAATAAAAATGTAGAACAGATATTTGATGCCACCGTTCAGCATATTTATTTCTTTCATGATTTTTATAACTTTAATTTATTGCAATTTTTTCCCTTTTTTTTCCCCGTCAGATATGAATACGCAAAAATGGGAAACTATTTTCTAAATATTTGAAAAAAATTTCATATTGTAGTAGAACAATCCCCCATTTAGCGCTACCCGATATGTGGCAGATTTACGTATAATGCGAACAGATGGAGAATGTTCATTTCAGTGCCATTTTCACTTTTTTTATCATTATTATTTATGGAATTGCTATGAATATCTTTACGTACATCAATCGACAGTGTAAAGTCCCCAATAGCTTTTTTATATCCCTTTAAAAAATGAAACCAATAAAGTAAGAAGCCAAAAGTACACGTTTCGTATTTTTCTTGTTACCGCTTTATTATTTTGCCTATGATATCTCAAAACATGCCATTTAATAATAATAAGTGCTCGAATTTTGAAGAAGAAGAAAAAAAACATTAAAGAAAAAGATAAAACGCAATGAATTCTTTTTTTTTGGGGGGGGGGGAGGGGGGCGTACTTCTTTTAGCTATAAAAATTCATTGTAACATCAACAAGAACACTGTCAAAAATCGGTCTAACGTTACTTTACTTCAGAAACTTCGTGGCAGCATTTGCAACCAATTTTATGGAGTAATTTAACTGCTGTGACTAATGTAAGTTAAATTGATATAATTGGTGCAATATTACATCAAACTAATGTGAAAATATCTGAATTCACGATTAACCTTCCGTCTACCAGACAAAACACCCATTTATCTACGGCAACACCTAATTTTAATTCCAAACTTGCAAACGGCTCCAGTAATATTTTAATATAATTTTGCTTTTACAATGAAAGCTTAAATTAAGGAATTCGTAATATCTAGACAAGTCCTTTATAAATTCCGGTGTCAATCGACAATTTCTCATTTTACCATTGACACCAGAAATATTGCTGTCGGATCCAATGGACCCGTCTGGTAGACGGAAGGTTAAACTACTTTCATAAAATGGAGGTAAAAATGTTGCGATCAGTTTTAAGGAGCAGGAGAAGGTGGAACACTTTGAAACATTTTTCAGTCAGTATTTTTTCAAAAGTTTATTAACATTTATTCTTATTTTAGAACCAATTAGATATAAAGTATAAACATTTTTGCATCAAATAAACCTCATAATAATTTGATATCTCATATTGGAAAAGAGTGAAAACAAAACAAAAAACGTTTAAAATGTCCCAACCTGACCCAGACACTAGTTTTAATAAAAAATGCATATAAAATTTTATATTAAATTGATGAACAAAGCTTTATTTATAAAGCTTTAGTTGGACATGAAGTAATTTAAGCATTGAAACACTTTAATAATTTGAATTGTAACACGTTTTCATTAACAGATCTTGTGTTAAATATGAAAACAATGATGTTCTTCAAATTATAATAAAACGCATCTTTGACATACCTTGTTTTGAGGAGTGCTGAGTATTAAGGCCCCTGTCCTCGCTCGAGGAAACGCTGGCGAGCTAATGCTATTCCTATGGGGAAGCATTTTTCTAATAACTCTTTCGCATTTTGACATTTTTGAATAATTTTTTTTGCATTGGATAGCTGAGGTGCATGCCGACAGCGCACCTTTCTTACTTTTTCGATTTTCGTTGTAGATACTTTTTTAAAAAGCACTTTCAGTTTCGAAACCGGCTTTGAAAGTGAAACTAACCTTGTAAAAAATATCTGCAACCAAAATCGAAAAATAAAAAAGGTGCGCTGTCGGCATGCACCTCAGCTATCCAATGCAAAAAGAATTATTCAAAAAAGTCAAAATGCAAAAGAGTTATTAGAAAAATGCTTCCCCATAGGAATAGCATTAGCTCGCTAGCGTTTCCTCAAGCGAGGACAAGGGCCTTAAATAATATATGTTTAACACACAAATGAGCTATCATGCTTATCAGGATTTTTTTTTTTTTTTTTTTTTTTTTTTAATAAGACATTTCTTGATCTTGTTTTCTCAAATTGGGTATCTTATACTTGCTGCTGTCCTCAGCATTTTGAACATGCTTTACAAATGCAACAATCCTTTGTTTTCCTGCAAATTTTACCAATGCACATTCCCCCACAGTGGGCTTGCCTTTAAGTTTCTGGACTTATCTTGAACAAATTTGCAATCTATAGGAAAATCAGCATCACATGAACAATTAAATTCATCACTACTGCTATTAAACAAACCATTTCTTTTTTATTCCTGTAATTTTCACCAATTTTGCTAGTGCTAATTATGAATGCAAGTCCATTTTGATGTCTTATATTTTGAATTTTTAGTATTTTAGCCATTTTTTTATAGTGATTTTAGCTTTTTACTAAAGGAATTTTGAAATAAGCTTAAATCCTGACTTATAAACGCACCGACAATACCATGCACATACATGAGACTGAATTTTTTTAGGAAATATGAGGTGGAACCAGGGCCCAACTGGCAAGTTTCTGTGCCCAGGGCATTTTCAGTTTTTCGTGCCCCCTTAGATTGGTTGATTGTAATCAAGCTTGATTTTAATATTTCTTTTTGAATGAAGTATTCATTTTGAAATGTTCTCTCGATATTGATTTCTTATATATATTTATTTATTTTAAATGCATAACAAAGGTAGCTAAATGTTTTAGCCATCTTATATATCTGTGGCTTCCGGTAATAACCAGGTAAGGCACATTTTAAATATCTTGAGTAATTATAAGGTTTAAAGTTTTCGAATGCCTTTTATCATTACTTTTATAAAATAGATTAGAACCTAATAATTTTCACTACATTCAATTAGGATATAAGAACCTCTTTTTTTGCTAAAAATAGTTATATAAAAATGTTTTTTTATTAATTGTCAATATATAAAATTTTTTTACAATTTTTAAATGAAAATTTATAGTCGCCTTATAACGGGAAACATTCGACTTTCATTTTTCAGTACTATTGCAGATGAAAGTACTCTTTTAAAGCTACATTTTCCCAAATTATCTCAATTTTTTCAAAAATGTGCTTTACCTGGTTATTACCGGAAGCCACAGATATAGGTACATTGATACTCTTTTCTATATCCATCAGGGATAGCGATTGTTAGAATCGTATGTCGAAATATATCACTTACGAAATAAAATTTTAGCAAAAACATTTTTCAAGAATATAAAATATCGGAACGGATTTTTTTATTATTATTATTTGCACAGGCCTTGAGATAAAAATTTTTAAACTGTAGATTCCTACTATATTAATACGAGGCAATGTTGACCATTTTTATGCATCATCCTTGCTCCTAATTTGCGTAGGGTAACTCAGAAACGACTTTAAATTGGAGTTTAAGACTTTATTATAGAGGTTAAGACTTTTTTTAGACTTTAAAATTTTTCATCGCCTCAGAAATGAATATTTGATCGATGCAAGGTTTCGTAATATAAATTAAGTATAACACAGTGGCGCAGCCAAGGGGGTAGTTTTGGGATTAAAATCTCTCCCAGAGCTAAGAAAGATCGCTATAATTGCCGCTTATACGAATCAAAACCAAACTTAATTTTTAAATGTTTTCGAGTATTTCGGAATTCGCCGTTTTATCGAATCAGATTTCATTTAATAAAGTGATTCAATTAAATGGCGAAAATTCTATTTAAAACTGTATTACACGGATTAGTTAAGTAAAAATGGGTTTTTTGAACTAAATGACTTTTCTGAGACATTATGCTAAAAGAATGATGATTTCCTGCCACGCAGACACTCTTTGAGTTTAACTATTATAGAGTGAATATGCTAATTAGATCTGATTCTATTATCCGGTGATTCAAATAACCGGCAATCACCTTTTTAGAAACTCACCCCCCCCCCCCCCTAGAACCGAATTCTTGCTGCGCAACTGGTATAACATATTGTAATTTAGCCATACACGATGAAAATTGTGTGAGCGTCGCAGGATATCCCATCCATTGATTCTACTCTACACTGTAAAAGGAAAAAAAGGGACGATTTTACGGAAATTGTACTGGTAATCGTGACACCAATACAATTTACTGTTTTTTAAGGGATAAATTTAAGTAAATTCCGGTAGTTTTTCAGTTTCTTCTTTTTTTCTGGAATTTACGGAAAATTTTTCGTTAAAAAACAGTAAATTGTACTGACGTCTTTTTTTTTCAGTGTAGAATCCTATTGTCCGGTAATACACGAAAATTTTATTTAAATTAATCCCGACTCGACCCATATAGTGAAAAAAATCTCCAACTCCAAAACCTGTGCATTTTAACAAGAACCTGAATTGAAGAAAACTAATTTCTATTTTGGTTTACAGTTACATCTCCATTATGCTATCAATTTTACCTTTTTGTTTAAGGTTATTCTCAACTGCACGGTTGAACATGCGCAAAACGATTTGACACATTTACAAATTCATTTTTTAACGGATAGCTTATGGAAGCGACTTGGAATCGAGCTCTTTTGCGATCAATAAATTACCTATGAGTTATAACCGATTTTGGTCACGTGATAAACACGTTTGCACCCCTGTTTGAGTGGGTTTTTTTTTTCTTTTTAGCATTGAAATACGGTGAAAAACGCCCATTTTGACACTCTTTTAAGTAAGATCTATTAAGTTTGTAAAATACTGGAAAATGAGTGCGATTAGATTATTTCTGAACAAGACTTGCAAGCCTCTCATCTAGCTCTATCTGTTATCTCATCTTGATTGTTTCATCCATTTCCGAACAAAAATAAATGATAACGTACCTGTGTATTTCGATTCAAACTGCTTATTTCTGTCCTACACTTGGATTGAAGTTGAAACCACAAAAGTCATTAACATCAAACGAGCCCTGTGGGGACATAAGGACTAAGGACTAAGGCGCCGCCTTAGTTAAACTGAAAGCATTGTAGTCTGAATACAGCCTAAGGCTGCGAACACACACAAATATTTTTTCCGATTAGCAGTCGGCGCGTTTTATGATCGCAGATGGCATGTTTTATGTTTCATGACTATTCCAGTTGAACTTCAATCCAACTGTAGGACAGGGACCTTTCCCTTAAGGGTGTTCTTAAATCAAAAAGGGCAAATTTGTGACACATGCATTTATTTATTTTTGTTCGGAAATGCATGAAAATAGCAGGTGTTGTTATTCAGAAACTGCCTGATTGCACTCATTCTTCTGTTTTTTTAAAAACACAATAGACTTTTCATAACAAGCCTTCAAAGTTGACACTTTTGAGCACATTTCCCGAAGAAAGCAGAAAAACCGGTCCAAAAGCAGGAGAAAAACGGGTGATCAAATGGTCGAAATAGCTTATAACTCGATAGGTAATTTAATTATCATAAAATGGAAAAATAAGTTCTATTCGAAATCTCTTTCATATTCAGGCATTCCAATTTAATGTATTTCAGTTAAAAAATGAATTTGTAAATGTGTCAAAACGTTTTGCGCTCCGAACAACAAGCGAAAACCGTTTTGACACATTTACAAATTCATTTTTAAACAGAAATATATAAAATTGGAATGCCTAACTATGGGAGCGATTTTGAATCGAACTTATTTTTCCATTTTATGATCATTAAATTACCTATCCAGTTCTAAGCTATTTCGATGATGCAATCACCCGTTTTTCACCTGCTTTTCAACCGGTTTTTCTGCTTTCGTCAGGAAATGTGCTCGAAACGAGGTGCATTTCGCCAGCCTGCACCTATGGAGTTCAGGAAATTCAACAATGTCATTCGTTAGTACTCCGTTAGTACCGGTAAGTACCGAGACATTTTGGTTTATACCGCATCCGTTGCGAAGTAATGGCCAATTCTCAAGTTCCGGTGCGTGGGCTGGTGAAACATGGGATTTCCCAAAGGAAAAAAATTGAAGGTTCTCCGATTTCGTTCAAATTATGTGTGTCGTTAGTACTACGTTAATACCGGTAATTATCGAGGGATTTTCGTCTGTACTGCATCCATTGCGGAGTTATGCCCAATTCTCAAGTTCCGGCGCCCCGGCTGGAGAAACATGGGATTTCCCATAGCAAAAAAATCAAGGTTCTCCGATTTCGTTCAAAATATGTGTGTTGTTATCCGTTGTACCACATCCGTTTCGTTTGTACCACATCCGCGCGGGCTGGAGAAACATGGGATTTCCTATAGGAAAAAAATGAAGGTTCTCCGATTTCGTTCAAATTATGTGTGTCGTTAGTACTACGTTAGTACCGGTAAGTACCGAGACATTTTCGTTTGTACCACATCCGTTGCGGAGTTATGGCCAATTCTTAAGTTCCGGTGCGCGGGCTTTAGAAACATGGGATTTCCCATAGGAAAAAAAATTAAGGTTCTCCGATTTCGTTCAAATTACGTGTGTCGTTAGTACTACGTTAGTACCGGTAAGTACCGAGACATTTTCGTTTGTACCACATGCGTTGCGGAGTTATGGCCAATTCTCAAGTTCCGGCGCGCGGGCTGGAGAAACATGGGATTTCCTATAAGAAAAAAATGAAGGTTCTCCGATTTCGTTCAAATTATGTGTGTCGTTAGTACTACGTTAGTACCGGTAAGTACTGAGAGATTTTCTTTTGTACCACAACCATTGCGGAGTTATGCCGACTACTCATGTCCAGTTTGTGGGTTAGGGAAAGGTAAGATTTCCCATGGAAAAAAAAATAAGGTCTTCCGATTTCGTTCAAATTATGTATGTCGTTAGTACCGGTATGTACCGTGAGATTTTCGTTGCTACCGCATCTGTTTCGGAGCTATGATCATTTTTTCAGTTTTGAGACGCGGTAGAGGTTTGCACGGACGAAATTTCCAGCCCGGTTTCGGCCCAGTGTTAAGCTCAGAAGTCCGGACCACCCAGTTTATATTTTTACATGTCTGGACATGGCACGGTCCGTACAGAAATAAATTAAATCAGGTCCTGCCTGAACTGGCCCGACACACAGTTTTTTCTATTTCGAAAAAATGAGATTTTTTTTTCACATAATTAAGATTTCTTTAAGGAATACTGCATACATTTTTATGGGATGATTTTATTATATATTTTACAGAAAATTCATCATAGAAACATTCATGATTACTGAGATTCTTAGACTTTCATCATTCAGTTAAAGATTCATTAAAAAATTAATATTGTTTAGAATAAAAGAAAAAACAATGTTAAAAACTTTATATATTTTGAGATTTTATAATAAAAAGTAGATTTATGAAAATAAGGTACCCTGGGATAATAACGTCACGTTAAGGTTCTACCAATTTTCACGGCTCAGCTTTAGATTGTATTTTTAAACAAATATATGATTTGATACAGACACTCATTGACTATCTATATAAACAAAATAATTTAACAGACGGCTCAGTTTTAGATTGTATTTTTCAAACAAATATATGATTTCATGCAGCAACTCATTGACTATCTATATTAAAAAATAATTAAACAGATATGTATTCATAAAATGTAATGGCATGATTTCTTGACCAATGCTATTTGGCGTTATTACCCACCTATATGGGTAATAACGCCATGCAAACAAAACTATGAAATAAGATGGAATAATTGCATGTAGATTGCCCAATTCTAAAAATACAAAATCTACAAACTTAGAAATTGACAAATTGCATTCTAAGCTATTGAAAATTTTCAAATTTTTGTGAAAGTGTAAGAAAAATAAAGGTGTGGTGTGGGGGGGAGGATGAGGCAAAAGAATATCAGACCGTGAGCTTCTTTTTGCTTAAAAAGGACCGCTTAAATAGAATTATTAGAAACATTGCACAGTTTTAACTGTGTTTATTTGAATCAGTATTTAGGATGTAGCTCGGCCACTGTAGGGAATCAACCGGGGTATTAATGCCAAGGATTGGCGTTATTACAACGTTTAGTTATTGCGCTGTACATTTTAAATTACAAATTATCTCGAGAAGATATCCAAAATCTTCCACAACATTTTGAAAGTCCTTGAAATGCACTACAAATTTATGTAATTAACAGAGTATTTCCGGATAAAAAAACTAGTCTTCACATCACAAAACTTATCTCGCAAATTTTAGATCAAGCGTTAATTTTAGTTGCTTGTAAAAACAATAAGACCTAAAAATGAAACAAATTAACTTGAAGCTGTTTTTTGCGATTTATATGACTCAAAATCCTTCTGCGCAGAGCACATGGGTATCATTTACCAGATTATTTCATAATTATGCATAATATTAGCACCTGGCGTTATTACCCCGCCTGGCGTTATTACACGAGACCACCTTACTTTTATGTCATTTATTAAAGATTTTCTGAATTCCAAAAAAGTTACTTTCTGATACATTTCTGAATTCACTTCTTTTCGGAAACGCATAAGATTAGCAGGTGTTTTTAATCAGAAACTATGTAATCGAATAGCCTTATCCATTTTTTGATCCAAAAATTTAAAGAAAATACTGTCAAAGTTAGCACTTTGAATCGAATTTCCGGAGCCGAAAGCATCTGAAGGGAGAAAAATCTGCAACCACGTTACAAAAATTTGTTATCGCAACAAATCTATGCAAGGATATTATGCACCAAAAATGAAAAATGCTATTCGATTCCAAGTCCCTTCAATAGTCAGATTTGTCTTTTGTAATCAAAAATTAGTCAGAAAATGCGTCAAACTTTCTCAGTGATGAGCAGCGAATTTAGGAACCATTCATAAAAACCACTAAGAAGTATATTTTCAAAGATTACTTTAACAGAATTTCTTTAACACTATTAATATTTTTACAAATCATATTTTCTGCCCTACACATCTTGAAACAGTTAAGTCTAGTTCCGTCTATATGTTTGAATACAATGGAAGCCTGATTCGGCCCGGCATGAGTCTGGCAAAAAGAAATATTACGTCCGTGTACAAAATATAACAGTCCAATGTGGATCTTTACATTGTGCAAGTTGCATTTCTGTACTGTACAGATCTGTACCTAAATAAGACATTTTGGGAATTGGATATGTTTTAGAACAAAATGAATTTAAAAATGATTCAGAATGTAAGCAGTTTGAATTTGAGTTTTTTTTTTCCTTCAGCTACTGTTTTTGTTTAATTTATTTTTGCTATAAGAATTGATCCTATCAAAAACGTGTCAATATAAAAGCTGTAGATATAATTGAAAAGATGTATAATAAATTTTATCGAATATAATATCTTAAGAATTGAGGAAGTAATAGATTTTTCTTCCTGCCCCCCCCCCCCCTTTGTTTTCGTTTTCATTATTATTATTGCAATGAGTTGCAATGAATTGTTCCTATCAAAAACTTGCAAATAGAGTAATTGTTTTTTTTAAGTTTTAGATAATATTAAAAGAAAATTATAATACTTAAAAAATTGTAATTTAATTGGATATGATATTTTGAGAGTTGATAAAGTTATGAATTTTTTTCTCTCAAAAATCCTATTTTCTTTCCCCGCTTGAGCTCATTTTTAATTTTATCAAAAATCTGTCATGCGTTACTTTTTGCCCGTTTTTTAGGAGTAATATAAACTTTAAACTTATTCGATATTTATTTTCAATAAGAAATTATGGGTTTTTTTCGGATTTCAGAAAAAACCTCCATATTTCTACTTGGTCAGTAGTATAGGCGTCTCTTTAGCGAGGAGATGTTGAATTGAGTTGTTTTGTTGCTGGATGTAGAATGGTTGGTTGGTTGAGTTGTTTTGCTGCTGGATGTAGAATGGTTGGTTGGTTGGTTGAAAGGTCAAAAGGGAGAGGGTCAACACGTGGCTTTTCGTATAAGATAACGAGGGTATTTTTTCTTTGTTGGATGAGGACAACCTGAATGAAAGTTGAGTGATGAATGGGGATAACCGGAACGAAATGTAAAGTTATTTAGATGATTAACTGAAACCGGTAATGAAAAAAGTTTGTCATACAGCAAATGGTAACAGGTGTATTTGTGAGCTTATTAGATTTTTTTATGTTGCTTGGAGTCAGTTGTGAATTTTTTCTTTATACTGTTGTGCGTTTTCTGATTTTATTACTTTGTGTACCTGCCCATGCTTGAAGTCCTATAATATGGATAACAGCAATCATCGTGTGGATTCATTTGATTTTGTAAGTACTTATTTTACATATTTTTTCGCTTTTTACTTGTGTCTGATAATTATCTTATATATATATATATATATATATATTAATATATATATATATATTAAATACTTTTGCACGTGTTATGAAGATCAATTATTTTTTATTACTATCGTATTTATCTAAATACTATCTAATATATATTTAGAAAAAAAAAATCCTTTTGCATGTGTTATGATGAACAACTATTTTTTATTATTATCGTATTTATCTAAGTACTACCTAATATATATTTAGAAAAAAAATCCTTTTGCACGTGTTATGATGAACAACTATCTTTTATTATTATCGTATTTATATAAGTACTACATAATATATATTTAGAAAAAAAAAATCCTTTTGCACGTGTTATGATCTGCATCTATTTTTATTATTATTATCATAACCTATTTTTAAAAAATTGTGTTTATTATATATTTTATTTATGTATCTTAAAGGTTAATATATTTTTTAAAGCAAGAATTTTTGTGCAAACGTGTTAAAAAAATCGACAAAATATTTTTTTATTATTGTATCTTTATTTTCTTAAACACATATATTTTTTATTTTATCAAAAAGTTAATGTATTTGTGATAGAGAAAAAAAAACCTTATGCACCTGTTTTGAAAAAAATGACAAATTATTTTTTCATTCTCGTATCTTTTATTAATTATTATAAGACTTTATATATGTATTTAGAAAAAATCATTGTGAACATGTTTTGGTAAAATATGATTTATTTCATTCTCAAATTTATTATTTTATCTAAAAAAAGCTAATATATATATTTAGAAAAAATCCTTGTGCCCATGCGTTGATAAAAGATGATTTATTTATATATTTATTATTTTTTTTTTCATGTGCTATGATGAACAATAATTTTTTTTTTATATTATTATCGTAATTTTTTAATTGTGTTTATAATATACATTTTATTTATTCATCTGAAGAGCTTTTTATTATTATTATTTATGTACCTAAAAAATCAATATATATATTTTAAAGATAAAACATACTTGTGCACATTTATTTATACATCTGAGGAGCTTTTTTTTATTATTATTTATATATCTAAAAATTCAATATATATATTTTAAAGATAAAACATATTTGTGCACATGTTTTGATAAACTGCGATTTTTTTTTTTTTTTCATTCTCGTATCCTTTATTAATTTATCCAAAAAGCTAATACATATATATTTAGAAAAATCATTGTGCCCATGTTTTGGTAAACTACGATTTTTTTTTTTCATTCTCGTATCTTTTATTAATTTACCTAAAAAGCTAATACATACATATTTAGAAAAATCGTTGTGTTCATGTTTTGATAAACTACGATTTTTTTTTTTTTCATTCTTGTATCTTTTATTAACTTATCTAAAAAGCTAATACACATATCTTTAGAATAATGGTTGAGCCCATGTTTTGATAAACTACGAATTTTTTTTTTTCATTCTAGCATTTTTTAATAATTTATCTAAAAAGCAAATATGTATATATATTAGAAAACAACTTTGTGCCCATATGTTGATAAACGACGAAATTCTTTTTTATTATCCTTTATTTCTTTTTAACCGTGTTTATTAAATTTTTATTCATTTATTTAATATGTATAATAAAGAAAAAATTCGTACACACGTTTTTGATAAGGGGCTAATTACTTTTTATTATCGTATCTTATCTATGTAATGTACATATCATTGAATGTTTTTCTTTCTTTTTTTGAGGGAGTGGGTCAGTAATATTGCCTTTGTTTTTTCACTGAGTTTTATTTAATATAAATCTTTTATTGTTATATAATACCTGATGTTTTTTAGTCATAAAAAAATTAAAGATTTAGGGGGGTTGTTTACATTTAAGTGCTATTTAAGTGTAAATATTTAAGTGCTTAAGATTTGTTGAATATATTTTTGGATGTATCGCAGTTGTTTAATGAAAATCCCTTAAGGGAAGATGATATACTTCGTCTGCAAAATTTTGAAGATGATATTCTTGTAAGTGAAAAAATTCTGTCATTGTGTTTTTTTTTTTTTTTTTTTTTTTTTTTTTTTTTTTTTTTGAGAAAAAAATATTATGTAATATTTAATTATTTAAAATAGTTAAATTTTATTTATCTTTTTCTTTCTCATTTTTAAGATGGATCAATTTTTTTCTGATCATCCACTTACCAGAAATGAACTGCTGTGGGCTCAAGAAATAGAAGAAATAGAAATTGTAAGGGTTTTTTTTTTCTTTTTTGATGCATTTAACACCTCAAAGTTAATTAATCGCAATTTATACATATCTTTTACTCTCGTTTTTAGATGTATAATTTCGGAAATCAAATAGGAAATGTAGCTGTTGAAGTATGTATATAATTATCCTTTTGTCAAATTTTTACTTTAGAATATTTAGTAATGTGATTAACTACTCGTTATCAAAATATTTAGGTCGATTTGCTATATATATTGACGGAAAGAGGTAGACGTACTAATAGAAAGTTTGGTACAGAAGAAATATCTTTCTCAGCACGTATAAATCCCTCACAAATTCCTACTCACTATAATGATCAAAGTATTTGTGGAGCTATTGAATTTCTACAAATGCTTCTAGATGCTTTATTGGCTGAGACAACAAGAAATTTGGATGATGAAGATTACATAAGGTATGTTTATTTTTGGATAAATTTCATTGATTGCATTTATACGAAAACTGTACTTTCTAAACACATTTGTTGCTTTTTAAGAATGAAATGAAATTATAAATCAATAATATATATATATCTATATTTTAATTAGGTTCTTTCTTTTCTCTAATTACTTGGATAAACCGATTTCAACATGTTTAATCCATGTTAAAGACATGACCGTAGAACTACTGTTATCCACCATAATGAAAGTATTACAAGTACGGATTTCTTTTTCATTAGAATACATTTTTAAAATTTATATTATTTATTTTGCTTTAAAATTTTATTTTCAATGATGTATAGAAATAAATTAATATTTCTGTTTTTTAAAATTTATTTATTTATTTATTTTAGAGCAAGGATAACATACCATTAGGTGACAGTAGTTTGAGGATAGATATCCTCACTGTTAAGAATCCTCATGGTGGATCTAAAAGAAAATTAGCATCCGTAGAGTCTAATTGCCTGTTAAAGAAATCAGTGGTACAAATTCCGAAAGGTTCTGATAATCTGTGCTGTGCAAGAGCAATTATTGTTGCTTTAGGTTTTCTGGAAAAGCACGCACAGTATAAAAGTATGAAAGACGGTCGATGGGCCATGCAAGCAAGAATGGCAAAACAACTTCATTTTGATGCAGATGTGCCTGAAGGTCCTTGTGGATTTAGTGAAATACGGAAATTTGAAGATTATTTAGACATCCAAATTCATGTCGTGTCCGAGAAGGAATTCAATAAGGTATTTTTTCTTTTCTTTTCTTTCTTTCTTTTTTTTTAAGGTTAGTAATATGGTACTGATTTATCTTTTCTAAAAAATATTTTAAGTTAGGGCTTTTTTAAAAAATATTTAAAAAAAGGGCCATCCAGAGCTAAAAAGATTTTCTTATATTACCACGAAGATCATTTTGATACTATAAATAGCATGAAGGCTTTCCACGGTCGGGTTTATTACTGGGCAGCCTGTGATAAAGCTTTTGATCATGTTGAAAGGCACAAGTGCACTGTAAGGTGCAATGTATGCTTCAGAGATGACTGTGCATTAGAATCGAAGCAAACCTGTCCATTATGCAACCGTACCTGTAGATCTGATGAATGCTTCACAGTTCACAGAGAACTAACTCAACGGAAAAAAAACAAAGCTATTGTGAACAATTTTACGAATGTCCAAGTTGTTTTCAATTTTTGATTGCGAAAAACAGGCCTGCAAATTTGCACCGATGTGGCAAAATATATTGCGGCAATTGCAAGAATTTTTTTCTGGAAAAGCATTTATGTATATTAAAAAAAATACCGCCCAAAAAAGCAAATGAAAATTTACTATTTTTTTATTTTGAAACTGGTCAGAGCACCAATGAACATGTATTAAATTTTGCTATGGCAATGTATAAAAATGGTGCGGAAGTCATATTTAAAGGGTATGATGCATGTGAAAATTTCTGTAAATTTTTATTTACAGATCAACACAAAAATTATACTGCTATTGCACATAACATGCGTGGATTTGACGGACAATTTATACTGTCTTATTTGTTGAAACAAGGTTTGAAACTAAAAATAATACCCAATGGCTCTAAAATTATGAAGATCAAACTTTCATCCTACAACATCAACATTATTGATTCATTCAACTTTTTGCCCATGGATTTGGCAAAGTTCCCTAAAACATTTGGTGTGGAAGAACTAGCCAAAGGGTATTTTCCACACTTATTCAATATTGAACAGAATCAGAGGTATATTGGTGATTTACCAGACAAAAAATATTACAGCCCGGAATTTATGACAGAAGCTATTAGATTTAAATTTTCGAGCTGGTACGAAGAAAGAAAAAAAATAAAGCTTCAATTTCCAACAAGAAATAGAAAGATATTGCAGGTATGATTTATAAAAATATATATTTATCAAATGCTTTCTTTTTTCTTGATAACTGAATCTTCGTTTATTATTATTATTTTTTTTATTATTTATTTATTTAGGTCTGATGTTGATATTCTTAGACGGTGTTGCCTTATATTCAGGGAAGAATTTTTAAAAGTCACAAACATAGATCCCTTTCAATACACAACAATTGCAAGCGCATGCATGGGGATATTTCGCTCGAAATTCATTGAAAATGATACAATTGGCATGGTGCCTGTTCATGGATATGTAAAGAATATTAACACAAGCAAATCAGCTGTTCAGGGGCTTGAGTTTATTAGCCACAAAGAAGGAATACATATTCAGCATTCTGCTAATGGCTATGGCGAAAAAAGTTTTGGAGGTGTTTTTGTTGACGGTTACTGCGCAGAAACAAATACTGTATATCAATTTCAAGGTAAATGAGTTTATCAAATTTACTTTCTTTTAAAGCTGTTTCCTTTATATCTGTGCTTAAATTTTTTTTTTTTTTTGTTTATGTATGTGTTTAGGTTGCTTTTTTCACGGATGCCCTCGATGCTATCCAGATCAAGATATGATTAACGGATTGAACTGAGAAAGTATGTGGGTACTTAAAAACAGAACTATGAAAACAGAACAAAAACTTAAGTCACTTGGATTGCAATACCAGGAAATTTGGGAGCATGATTTTGAGAAACTGAAAAAGACCTGCAACGATTTGAAAGAATTTTTAGAGAATCACGAAGTTGTATCTAGACTGAACCCGGGAGATTCTTTTTTTGGAGGCCGAACCAATGCTACAAGACTGTTTTACGAAGGAAGAGCAAAATATATAGATTTCACAAGTCTATATCCATATGTGAATAAATATTGCAGGTAATTTATTTTTATTTATCGCGTAATTTTTTGAATTTGTGCTTTTTAAATTTAAAAGTATCATTATATGTTTATTATTTTTTTCTTTACAGGTATCCAATTAAACATCCAAATGTTATTACAAAAGATTTTACAAGTATTGCAAATTATTTTGGCATTATAAAATGTAAAATTCTTCCTCCTAGAAAATTGTATCTTCCGGTTCTACCATTTAGGTAATTTTAGTTTTTAAAATAATCATAAATTTTGTATACATATATTGCATTACTTTGCTTTTAACAGTGTATTTTATTTTTAATAGATCAAACGGAAAACTAACTTTTCCACTGTGTCGATTGTGTGTAGAAACCAAACAACAACAACTGTGTGAACACAAAGACGACGAACGTGCTTTATCAGGAACTTGGGTGACTGAAGAAGTTAAAAAGGCTCTTGAAAAAGATTATAAAATTATAAAGATATATGAAGTGGGTAGATCAACTTTAAAACTGAATAGCCGAAGTCTTATTTTTTATTGCTATTATTATTATTATTATTATTATTATTATTTTTTAGATTTATGATTTTCCTGAATCAAGGGTCGGACTTTTTTCTGATTATATTGATGAATTCCCAAAGATCAAACAAGAATCATCGGGATTTCCCATTGATTGCACTACAGATGAGCAAAAAGACAAATATATTTCAGACTACAACGAAAGAGAAGGGATTTTATTAGATAAAAACCTAATTATTTCAAACGCCGGTAGACGACAGGTGGCTAAATTATGTTTAAATTGGTAAATAATTATATTTGTATATATATATGAAGCAATATTTTATAATGTCTAACTTTTTTTGTTTTTTAAAGTTAAAAGAAAATAATAATGATAATTTTTATTTATTTTGTAGTTTCTGGGGAAGATGGGGGATGTGTGAAAATAAAACACAACTGAAATATGTAAATGATATAGCAGAATTCAACAAAATGCTGGCAGACCCTTCAATCACAGTAAGTTATACATATTTTATGATTGTATTCACCAGATTTTTAAAAATATATTTTAAAAAATACTATACATACATGCATAGATATTTATTTATTTTTATTTTTAATTAGGTTACTGATATGTATTTACCTACATACGATGTTGCAGCCATCCAATATTGTTGGAGAAATGAATGTTTGAAACAGACGGATAAAACAAATATATTTTTAGCTTCATTCACGACAGCTTGGGCTCGATTAAAGTTATATTCTGAACTGGAAAAATTGGGTGAAAGCGTTCTCTATTTTGACACAGATAGGTATTAAATATATTTTATTTTCCAGATAGTAATAATATAGTTTTTTTACTGTAATTTTATTCCAATTACTCTTTGTCATTCTAAAAAATCTTATTTCTTTCTTATTTAGCATTATTTATGAAAGTACAGGGGATAACGATCCAGTTTTAGGTTCATACCTGGGCGATTTCACTGATGAATTAGAAAGGAAATACATCAAAGTCTTTGTATTTGGTGAGTTATTGAAAAAAAAAAAAAAAAAAGAAAAGAAAAAGCTTTTTAAATAAATTAATTAAACGATATATTTTAATGTAAATTTTTTATTTATACTTTTTTTTTTTCTTTTTCCTAGGAGGAGCGAAAAACTATGCTTATGAGCGGAGTGATGGAGTAAAAATATGTAAAATTCGAGGGTTCACTCTGAACTACAAAAATTCCCAAGTTTTTAATTTTGATTCTATGAAGAACCTTGTTCAAGATTTGGACATGACAACAACACTCAGCTTATTAATCCAAGGAAAATTGTGACTCATGCGAAAAAACGCAAAGTTTTGAATAAGGTAAAAGAAAAAAGATATCGTCTTGTTTATGATAAGCGAGTAATCCAGCCAGACTATAATACTCTGAAATATGGTTATTAATTTTCTTTGATAAATTATACAATTGATTTAAAATTCAATCAAAAATAAAGTTTTGTAAATTTTTTAATGTAAATTAATGTTTAAAAAAATTATTCGTATTTTCTTTAAATTTTATTTTGCTCTTTTATTGTACCTTTTTAACTAATAATGTTAAAAAAAAAAAAAAAAAAACATGTCTTTCAGTTTCACAGTAACATAGGAAAAGGAAAATCCATATTCAGTATCTTTTCTAAAGATGTATCACTTACATGTAGGTACATAGATATTTTTTTTATTAAAATTAATATTTAATTCAGACATTTATAATATAAATAATAAATTATGATAAATATTTATGATTTTATTAAAATATAATTGCTGTATATATATGTATATATATATATATATATATATATATATATATATATTTTTTTTTTTTATATGTTAAAAAATACTGAAAATGTATTTTCTTTCTTTGTGAATTTACTTAGCACTAAGAAATTTAAATTACAAAATAGACAGTTACAATATAGTTAACAGAATATTTTTTATTCATAATCAAAAAAAGTATTACAATTAAAATTAATAAGTGTAAAAAAGAGAATTACATGTAATAATTTTAGATTTTATTATACATTCTGAACCATGGCATTGGTAAAATGATTTGGTAAGATGATTTTCGTCTTTTATGAAGGGGTTCAGGTCTAGCATAAATAGTTTTCTCTGCATTCTTTAAATATTTATTTCGTATAAATTATTGTGGAAAGTTGACATCATTTAAAAGTTCTTGAAACTGATCAAAAGCAGAGAACCTTCATTTTTTTCCTATGGGAAATCCCATGTTTCTCCAGCCCACGCACCGGAACTTGAAAATTGGCCATAACTCAACAACGGATGTGGTACAAACGAAAATCTCTCGGTACTTACCGGCACTAACGTAGTACTAACGACATATATAATTTGAACGAAATCGGAGAACCTTCAGTTTTTTCCAATGGGAAATCACATGTTTCTAAAGCCCGCGCGCCAGAACTTGAGAATTGGCCATAACTCCACAACGGATGTTGTACAAACTAAAATCTCTCGGTACTTACCGGTACTAACGTAGTACTAATGACACACATAATTTGAACGAAATCGGAGAACCATCATTTTTTTTCCTATAGGAAATTCCATGTTTCACCAGCCCGCGCACCGGAACTTGAGAATTGGCCATAACTTCGCAACCAATGAGGTACAAACTAAAATATCTCGGTACTTACCGGTACTAACGTAGTACTAATGACACACATAATTTGAACGAAATCGGAGAATCTTCATTTTTTTCCTATAGGAAATCCCATGTTTCTCCAGCCCGCGCACCGGAACTTAAGAATTGGCCATAACTTCGCAACGTATAGATGCGGTACAAACGAAAATGTCTCGGTACTTACCGGTACTAACAGAGTACTAACGAATGACATTGTTGAATTTCCTGAACTCCATAGGTGCGGGATGGTGAACTGCACCTTGAGAATTGTCCATAACTCCGCAACGGATGTGGTACTAACGAAAATCTCTCAGTACTTACCGGAACAAACATAGTGCTACCCTCATAGCATGCATGTTCACAGTGACGTCACAATGACGTCACTGTGAGTCACCTTGGTCACATCACATCTGTGACCAAAATGCCACCGCTCAGTGACGTCACATTGTGACTAAGATGTGACTTTCTAAAAAAAATATCACAGTTCGTCACAATGTTAATGTCAAAGTAGTCACAAATGACACACTTTTCACAAATTGGTCACATTGTGACGTCACAAAGTGGTCACATTGTGACGTCACAAAAAAGCTCTAAAACGGCCATAACGACTTCACATTTTAGTCACTGTGACTTCACATCGACGTCACGTGACGTCACATCGACAATCGCTGGTCACAAAGTCACAATGTGACTTCACAACGACGTTGCAGTGACGTCACCATGTCTTACGGGTAACGACCCACATAATTTGAAAAAAATCGGAGAACCTTCATTCAGTGTTGCCAGATGTGCTACTTTTTTAAAATTCAGATTCTTCATTGGCACCACTTTCTACAAATGATAAAATGTGCCATATTCATTCACATAACAATTCAGGCGAAAGCAAAAGGTAATTTACCGTTTCAAAAAGTGGTGCCAATCAACAAAACCAAATTTTAAAAAAGTAGCCCACTGGCAACACTGCCTTCATTTTTGTCCTATGGGAGATCCCATGTTTCTCCAGCCCGCGAACCGGAACTTCAGAATTGGCCATAACTCCGCAACGGATGTGGTACAAACGAAAATCTTTCGAAACTTACCGGTACTAACGTAGTACTAACGACACACATAATTTGAACGAAATTGGAGAACCTTCATTTTTTTCCTATAGGAAATCCCGTTTCTCCAGCCCGCGCACCGGAATTTGAGAATTGACCACAACTTCGCAACGGATGCGGTACAAACGAAAATGTCTCGGTACTTACCGGTACTAACGGAGTACTAACGAATGAGATTGTTGAATTTCCTGAACTACATATGTGTGGGATGGTGAAATGCACCTTGAGAATTGGCCATAACTCCGCAACGGATGTGGTACTAACGAAAATCTCTCAGTACTTACCGGTACTAACGTAGTACTAACGACCCACATAATTTGAACAAAATCGGAGAACCTTTATTCAGAGTTGCCAGATGGGCTACTTTTTTAAAATTCAGATTCTTGATTGGCACCACTTTCTACAAATGATAAAATGTGCCTTATTCATTGACATAACAATTAAGACGAAAGCAAAAGGTAATTTACCGTTTCAAAAAGTGGTGCCAATCAACAAATCCGAATTTTAAAAAAATAGCTAACTGGCAACACTGCCTTCATTTTTGTCCTATGGGAGAACCCATGTTTCTCCAGCCCGCGCACCGGAACTTGAGAATTGGCCGTAACTCCGCAACGGATGTGGTACAAGCTAAAATCTCTCGGTACTTACCGGTACTAATGTAGTACTAACGACACACATAATTTGAACGAAATCGGAGAACATTCATTTTTTTTCCTATGGGAAATCCCATGTTTCTCGAGCCCGCGCGCCGGAACTTGAGAATTGGCCATCACCCCGCAACGGATGTGATACTAACGAAAATCTTTCGGTACTTACCGGTACTAACGTAGTACTAATGACACACATAATTTGAACGAAATCGGAGAACCTTCATTTTTTTCATATGGGAAATCCCATGTTTCTCGAGCCCGCGCGCCGGAACTTGAGAATTGGCCATAACTCCGCAACGGATGTGATACAAGCGAAAATCTTTCGGTACTTACCGGTACTAACGTAGTACTAACGACACACATCATTTGAACGAAATCGGAGGTCCTTCATTTTTTTCCTATAGGAAATCCCTTGTTTCTCCAGCCCCCCACCGGAACTTGAGAATTGGTCATAACTTCGCAACGGATGTGGTACAAACGAAAATCTCTCGGTACTTACCGGTACTAACGACACACATAATTTGAACGAAATCGGAGAACCTTCATTTTTTTCCTATGGGAAATCCCATGTTTCTCCAGTCCGCGCGCTAGAACTGGAGAAGTGGCCATAACTTCGCAACGGATGCGGTATAAACGAAAATGTCTCGGTACTTACCGGTACTAATGAAGTACTAACGAATGACATTGTTGAATTTCCTGAACTCCATAGGTGCGGGATGGTGAAATGCACCTCTCGAAACGTCAACTTTGAAGGCTTGTTATGAAAAATCTATTGTGTTTAAAAAAAAAAAATGAGTGCAATGAGACAGTATGTAAATAACAACACCTGCTATTTTCATACATTTGCGAACAAAAATAAATGAATGCATGTGTTGCCCTTATTGATTTACGAACACCCTAGTTATCATCTGTACCATTGAAATTTCTCCTGTTTTCTATTGTCAGTAAACCGCAGATGGGGAGAGAAGAATTCATTTGGACTTCAGCAAAATACACGTGTGAAAGCTGCTTGCATCAGAGAGAGAAGTTCTGCGAAAGTTGCACCGCGTTTATCTTTCCCATCCTGCGATAAGAAGAAACTTATTTGAGGCCTTTTTTTCCAGCAGTCATGTACATGTCTATGTTTTGCTCGCAGCATATTTGACATAAGGCCAAAAAAACTTTTAATCTGATACGCATTCTTTCATAACGTTAATTGATGGATGATTACATTGATTAAACATACACCCCTGAAACATACAAGTTTTCGATGTTCATAAGTAAAAAGGTACTAAGTGTTGTGGATAAAAGTAAAAAAGTGTTCGTTAAACAGTAATGTTGTAGTATTCGAGAGTGTCCGTTGTGAATACAAGACCAGCTGACCAGCTAATAATTTTTTCCGAAGTAGGGAAAGTTTTTATCAAGTTGATGTGGCAACATAGACGCGACGCGCGGGATATGGAAGCTGAGCTGTTTGTTTATGTTTACATTCGACTCGGCCGGCGTCTCTGCGCAATGCAATTTTTATATATTTATATTAATATAATTTGAAGGTTACTCGACTTGTTTCTTTGAAAACATTCATACGACGATTTTCTGTGGTACGTATTCTATTGCATTTTGTTTTTGTTAGTCAAATTAATCAATATTCAGCCTAATTTATTTTACATAGGCACGTGATCTCCATTTTATCGTGACATCGAAGTTTTGACAATAAAGGCAGGTATTCAGATATCCCATAAGGAACACTAACTGTTTTAAGATTCTTTAAATCCCAGTGAAATCTAAAATTCGATATTCAGATGGCATCCATATTGCTTTAAAAAAAATGTTCTGTGTAAAAAACGTAGTTATGTTTGCATATTAATCTATACTCCTATCTATATTAATTTATACTCTTACTAATCTATCTGTATTGTTTGTTAATTTGTAATCTCCCGTTTTTATATTAATCAAAATGATTTTAGTAACAGTATTACAGTAAATTCTCTCAAATCTATATATCTTCAAACCAGCAGTTATGTATAGTGTAAATGTTTTGTTTACATTTTTTTAAGAGTATAATTTGAATGTAATTAAATATTAAAAAATATAATGAATGCTTGAAATGAGTAAAATATTAATTTAAGACATAATTAATAATTAAATTAAATAATAAAAAAATAGCTCTAAAATGAAGCCCTGTCAAGTTGTTTTATACTTCGAAATTTTTGGGTTATTGTCAACTAGCGTGTTTTCTTTTCCTGTCATTTTTTTATTTGAAATATTTGGAATCATCCATATTAAGGGGCTGTGCATATATAACTATTATCATTTTAGGGGGGAGGGGGAGGGGTCTGGCACTGGCAGATGATATCTCTAGGAGGAGACTGAGTTTGTTTATTGATATCAATATCATTTTTGATACAACCAACATTTTCTCTTTTTTATTTGTAACATGGTCTTTGGTTCAAAATAGTATCTTTTTGTCTATTTTTATGAAAATGCAAAACCGTTATTGAAATTACGAAATTATTATAAAGTTGATTAATTCTAAACATGGAATTCTTCAATGTTTTACATTCCTATTGTTCTTTATATGTGTATGCATTCATAATCGCTGTTCGACAATGCAAAGTTAGTACATTTGAGATGAAACTTATGTTTACTAAAAAATAAAAGAGAAAGAATGTGTTCGCTTGTTTTGTTGATAAAAATTTCTATCTACACCCCTCCTGTCCCTCCCCATTCATGAGCGGTAAGTGAAAGAAGACGCTATTACTGTTAAATAGATTATGTTACAAAAAGCTGTTATAAAATTCCTTTAAATAGTAACTATTTAAGGGATTTATATCTTATATATAAAGTTGTATTTTATTAACTTCCCTTCTTTTGAATCAATAAAACATTAAAAAAAATATTTTATATATCACTCTAAACAAATTTAGTAAATTTTAAAAGTGAAAAAAGAAAATTTAGACATTGATAACGATATTATTATGGGGAGTGCAGTCGAGAGATGATAACATTTGATATCGGGAGGGTGGAGGGAGTCCAAATTTCCCAAAAAGTTGGCAATATATATGAACAGCCTCTAAGCAGAAATTCATATGAAATCAGAAAAAAAATTAAATTATTACATATCGAAACTGAAACTAATACAAACAAGTAAAAAAAATCATGCGTTAAGCATATATTATGAAACACTTTCCAACACTTCCTGAAATGTTGAACAAAGCTTCGTTATTTAGATAAATAAGGTATTAATGTCCATAGCCAAATATGGGCTTTGATACTTTTGAACAGACCTTCATTTGTTCTGCCGGTTGATATATGTATATATAATATACTGTATAATGCGGAAGTTTAGTTTAGCAAGAAAACGCCTAACAAGTTGAGATTTCTCTTCCAGCAACTTATATTAATGTATGGAAATATACTTCAATACTTTTGTTAAGCCATGTATAGTGTTCATTCTAGGCTATTTTTGAAGGGTGCAGCACCCTGTCCTTTTTCAAATTTGCAAAATGCACTGCTGGTTTTACCCAGAGATTTTTAATATATTTATTTTATTCTGTATTATTTTTAAATTTGTGTGTCCAGAACTCTTACAATTTTTTTTCATTTCTTTAGGAAAAAGAACATCAAACTATTCAATTATGGTTTAATTTTTATGTCATAAAATCAATGAAAATTAATATTACTTGACTTATCTTCAGTGTTCTCGCTGTTGCTCGCCATTGTGCCAAATTGCTACTAAATTTTCCATTTGGCGAGTAAACAAGCGATTAGATTCGTCAAATTGCTAGTGCTCAACTTTTGCCGTTTCTTTCTTTCTTTTCTTTTTCTTTCTTTTCTTTTCTTTTTTTTTTTTTTGTGTGTGTGTGTGTGTGTGTGTGTTTGCCCTGTGTTTTGAAGAGTATAATTTTGAAACTGCATTTGAAGTATGGACTTCTAAGAAAAGCCGAAGAATTCAAGAAAAATAAAAGCTCATTTGAATATGAGATATTTTGATTTTTCAGATTCATTGCGTGTAATATCATAAAATTCTGAACTAACTTAGGAATTTTTATTTCATAACATTTTAATGAGTTAAATCGGTTTTAGAATTTTTTTTCTTGATTACGTAAGATATTTAGAACAGAGTTGTATAATATAGACGCACGCGATGCGCAGAAAATTTTAAGAAAGAAACAATTTTTATTTATTTACTTATTTATTTTTTTTTTAGTACCAAAAAATAAAAATATTCCCTCAATTTTATGAACAAATTATTTATTGTTTACGCGAATGTCTTCAAAAAAACCTCGAAAAAATCATGAATTTTAATAAAAAATCGCTTAAAAACATGCATTTCAACAAAGAATTGAGTTAAAAAAAACCTGCATCTCAACAAAGAATCGTGTAAAAAAAAAAAAAAAAAAAAAAAAAAAAAAAAAAAAAAACCAACATTTCGACAAAATACCGCGTGAAAAACGTGAATTTCGTCCAAAGACTGAGTAAAAAAATGTGAATCTTGTCCAAAGACCGCATTAAAAATGTAAATTCCATCCATGAATCGCATAAAAAAATACAAATTTTGTGCATGAATCGGATAAAAAAATGCGAATTACATGCATTAATCGCTTAAAAAACACGAACTACATCCATGAATCGCTCAAAAAATGCAGATTGCGTTCATGAATTGCATAAAAACGCTAATTATGTCCACAAATCACTTAAAACGTGAATTACGTCCATGAATCGTGTTAAAAAGGCGAGAATTACGTTCAGAAATTGTATGAAAAATGCAAATTACATCTATGAATCTTGTAGTAAAACGCAAATTACCTTCAGAAATCGTTCAAAAAACACGAATTTCATCGGCAGAAAGCTGAAACGCAAATTGCGTTCATAAATCGCATAATAAATGCGAATTGCGTTCATGAATCGCATAAAAAAAAACGTGAATTACGTTCATGAATCGCTCAAAAAATGCTAATTACGTCGATGAAACGCGTAAAAACACGAATTATGTCCATGAATCGTGCAAAAAAACCCCGCGAATAACCTTCATAAATTGCAAAAACGCGAATTACGTCCAAGAATCGTGTAAAATAAAGCAAATTACATTCATTAATCGCATAAAAATGCGAATTACGTCAGTAAATCGATCAAAAAACATGGATTTTGTCGACAGAAAGCTAAAGAAAAGCAAATTACGTCCATAAATCGCATAAAAATAGCAAATTACGTCAATAAATTGCATAAAATGTGAATTACATTCAATAATCACACAGTGTTTCCCCCAGGTTTTAAAAGGGGCAGGGCACTACTCTTTTGAAAATGGCACTTTTTACATTCTTCAGGGCACTTTTTGCATTCTTCCGGGCACTTTTATAGAGTTGAATCTAGAATCTACCGGTTCATGGAAAAACAGAAATTTCGTCAAAGAATCGAGAAAAAAAATTCAAAAATTTCGTCAAAGAATCAAGAAAAAATCCAAAAATTTCATCAAAAAATTGAGAAAAAAGGAAATTTTCTTAAAAGATCGTGAAAAAAGGCAAATATTGTTAAAAAACGAACGATTTTAAAAAATCGCAAAAAACAGCTGATTTTGTTAAAAAATCGCAAAAAATCTGAAAAAACAATAAATTTCGTGAAAAGATCACAAAGATGGGAAATTTCGTTAAAGTATCACAAAAAATGCAAATTTCGCCGTTTTTTATGTTTTTATATGGGGGGGGGGGTAATGGATGAAATACAACAAAAATGCCAGTACAAACCTCACGATATTGGGCACATTTCTTCAAAGGATTGCTGGAAAAATACAAATTTCTCCTAAGGATCGAAAGAAAAAAAAAACTAAATTTATCAAACGATTGCAGAAAAAATACTATTTTCTTCAAAGGATCATGGGAGTTAACATAATTTCTGTAAAATGATTGCGGAAAAAGACGTGATTTTTGTCAAAGGACTGCAGAAAAACGCTATTTTCATGAACAGGTTGCTGGAAAATACTCAAATTTCTCAAAAGAAATGTGAAAAATACTCTAATTTTGTAGAAGGATTGTGCAAAATAAGGAAATTTTGTTGAAAGATGAAGGGAAGTATGAGAATTTTGTCAAAAGATTGGGGGAAATTTCACAAATTTTGTAAAAAGATAGGAGAAATACGCCAATTTTGTCAAAAGATCAGGAAAATATGCGAATTGTGTCGAAAGATTGCAAATGAAAAAATAGATTTTTGACAGAAAGTGAGGAAAGAAAACATATTTTGTAAACAGATTGCAGAAAATATGCAGATTTTGTCGATAATCGGAGAAAAGTCACGATTTTGTTTAAATAACGGAAAAAAAATATAGGAATTTTGTTGAAACATCATGAACAAAATGCGAATTTTGTCCAAAGATTACGAATATTGTGCAAATTTTGTTCAAAGACCACAGATAGTAAGCGAATTTTGTCAAAAAATCACGGAAAGTATGTGAATTTTATTAAAAGATCGCAGAAAATATGCAGATTTTCTCAAAAAAGGGGTGAGAAACAAAACGAATTTTGTTAAAGGATCATGGATAAATGCAAATTTCATTGAAAAGATTGTCGAAAAAAGTGCGATTATCGTCAGATGGTCACAAAAAATGCAAATTTTGTCAAAACGCTGCAAAAATGCACATTTTGTTACTAGTCCATGAGGCCATGAAAGTTCAGCTTTTTCTTTGCTGAGCCTGTAGCATGTCTGCAGCAAAGAAAAAAAAGGCGAATTTCATCAAAGGATCTCAGAAAAGTGCAAATTTTATGAAAGAATCGCAGTAAAATGCAAATTTCATCAAAGAATTGTTAATAAAATACAAATTTTATCACAGAATTGTGAAAAGACGCAAATTTTATCAAAGGATCATGAAAAATTGTGAATTTCATCAATATATTTTGAAAAAAAAATGCATATTATTTCAAATAATTATAGAAAAAATGTCAATTTTTCACTAAAGATCGAGAAAGTGCTGATTTCATCAAATGTTTGTGAAAAGCATGAATTTTTGCTATAGGATTGCAGAAAACATGCAAAATCAAAGACGATTGCAAAAATTCATGATCTTTTGGTGCCTGATCAGCAAAATTCATGATTTTTACCCACTTAAGGACAAAATTTGCGATTTTTTTCGTGCTCAATCAACACAATTCCCTTTTTTTCCCGTGCGATAAACCAAGAAAACATTTGATTTTTCTGCAGCTGGTGAATTTGAAATTTTTTTCATGCATCATCAACAAAACTGACAATTTTTTCTTGCCCAGTCAATGAAATGTGTAGCTTTTCTCGCTTCCATCCAATCAACAAAATTTGCAACTTTTTAGAAGTCGATCAGTAAAAATTAATGATTTTTCAGTGGCCAATCGACAAAATTTACCTCCTTTCTGCTTTTAATTGACGAAATACATGTTTTTCTGTGCCCAATCAACAAAATTTGTGATTTTTAACTAACTCTGACAAAATATATATTTTTTTACACAACAAAATGAAATTTGCGACTTTTTTCTCTTGATAAACTGACAGAACTCATGATTATTTTGCTGCCGATCAATGATATTTTAAATTTTTTTCGAGCATCATGAATAAATTTGCAATTTTTCCATATGTTATCAACAGAATTTGCGATTTTTTTTTCCTTGATTACAAAATTTGTTATTTTTTTCATGTAAGATCAATTAAATTTGCATTTTTTTTTTTTCATGTGATAAACCAAGAAAACGTGATTTTTCCACAAGCAATGAATTTATTTGCATTTTTTTCATTTATCATCAACAAAACTGCTGATTTTTTCTTGCCTGATCAGTAGAATATGCAATTTTTTGCGTATAACCGACAAATTCGTGTCTAATCGACAAATGAACAATTTCGCTATTTTCCGCACTTAATTAATGAAGTTCACAATTTTTCTGTGCTCGATCGATGACATTTGCAATTCTTAAGTGACTGACAAAATTTCATATTTCCCCACGATACATTGACAAAATTTATGATTTTTTTCTACAATCTATGCATAAAAATTGCAATTTTTTCCAATTGTAAATTGGCGAAATTCACAGGCCACAGGTTTTGCATCCCTAGTTTTAGATATATTTTACATCTAATGCAGTGCAATAATGAAGTTTAGTTAAATTGTGGCTTAATTAGTGACTTTTGACTTTTTAGTACCATATATTTTTCACTGAATAAATGTTTTTCAACCTGGTTTCCTACACAGATGTTGCTAATTCCTGCCACTCTTAAGCATTGTCATACCTTTTTTTAAACACTCTGTATATGTCAGATTTTTTTAAAGAAAAATGTATGTATCCTTTCTGATTTTTTTTTTTTTTTAAGCTATTGCATAGCTTTTATCACGGGCTTTGAGCGCGGCGACCGAATCGAAAAATTCCGTAACGCGAAAAATCCTAACACATCGGTAACGAAAAAAACCTAACACTCGGCTAACATCGTTTCAGCTCGGCAGACTTCGGCATGGTATCCTTCGGTAGACTTCGGTAGACATTGACGCGGTATTTTTCAGATATTTAGAGGATATGATATCTCAAACTTATGTTTCTTATTTCAGTTACCATAAATCGATAGTTTCAATGATAAAAATTCCTGATAGAATGTGTATAGAAAAAAATCGTCCTAAGATATAACAAGGTAGGATAATGTAGCTTTTGGTGATTGGAGACCCGCCCAGCGGTAAGGATCGAAAAATTTAAAATGCTTATAACTCGCGATCTAATTTTCGTAGCGCGGCCAAATTTTCTTTGGTAATTTATTATGAGACAGTGTTAATTTTTGGTGACAAGAGACACCCCACGGTGAGGGTCGAAAAATTTAAAATGTTTAAAACCGCGATCTAATTTTTGTAGCTCGGCCATATTTTATTTGGTAATTTATTATGAGACAGTTTTAATTTTTGGTGACAGGAGACCCCCCTCCCCCTCACGGGGAGGAGGGTCGAAAATTTTTAAATGCTTATAACTCGCAATCTAATTTTCGTATCACGGCCAAATTTTCTTTGGTAATTTATTATAAGAGAGTGTTAATTTTTGGTGACAGGAGACCTCCCACGGTGAGGGTCGAAAAATTTAAAATGCTTATAACTCGCGATCAATTTTCGTAGCGCGGCAAAATTTTGTTTGGTAATTTATTAAGAGACACTGTTACTTTTGGTGACAGGTGACCTCCCACCTTGGGGATCGAAAAATTTAAAATGTTTATAACTCGCGATCAATTTTTTTAGCGCGGCCAAATTTTGCTTGGTAATTTATTATGGGACAGTGTTAATTTTTGGTGACAGGAGATCCCCCATGGTGAGGGTCGAAAAATTTAAAATGCTTATAACTCGCGATCTAATTTTCGTAGCGCGGCCATATTTTGTTTGGATGAGAGAGTGTTAATTTTTGGTGACAGGAGACCCCCACGGTGAGGGTCGAAAAATTTAAAATGCTCATAACTCGCGATCAATTTTCGTAGCGCTGCCAAATTTTGTTTAATGATTTATTATGAAACAGTGTTAAATTTTGGTGACAGGAGACCCCCCCCCCCCACGGTGAGGGTCAAAAAGTTAAAAAGCATATAACTCGTGATCTAACTTTCGTAGCGCGGCCATATTTTATTCGGTAATTTATTATGAGAAAGTGTTAATTTTTGGTGACAGGAGACAGTCCACGGTTCATGTCGAAAAATTTAAAATGTTTATAACTCGCGATCAATTTTTTTAGCGCGGCCAAATTTTGCTTGGTAATTTATTATGGGACAGTGTTAATTTTTGGTGACAGGAGATCCCCCATGGTGAGGGTCGAAAAATTTAAAATGCTTATAACTCGCGATCTAATTTTCGTAGCGCAGCCAAATTTTGTTTGGTAAATTATTATGAGACAGTGTTACTTTTGGTGACAGGAGACCCCCACGGTGAGGGTAGAAAAATTTAAAATGCTTATAACTCGCGATCTAATTTTCGTATCGCGGCCAAATTTTGTTTGGTAATTTATTATGAGAGAGTGTTAACTTTTGGTGACAGGAGACCCCCTACGGTGAGGATCGAAAAATTTAAAATGCTTATAACTCGCGATCAATTTTTGCAGCGCGGCCAAATTTTGTTTAATGATTTATTATGAAACAGTGTCAAATTTTGGCGACAGGAGACTCCCCACGGTGAGGGTCGAAAAAGATAAAATGCTTATAACTCGTGATCTAATTTTCGTAGCGCGGCCAAATTTTCTTTGGTAATTTATTATAAGAGAGTGTTAATTTTTGGTGACAGGAGACCTCCCACGGTGAGGGTCGAAAAATTTAAAATGCTTATAACTCGCGATCAATTTTCGTAGCGCGGCAAAATTTTGTTTGGTAATTTATTAAGAGACACTGTTACTTTTGGTGACAGGTGACCTCCCACCTTGGGGATCGAAAAATTTAAAATGCTTATAACTCGCGATCTAATTTTCGTAGCGCGGCCATATTTTGTTTGGATGAGAGAGTGTTAATTTTTGGTGACAGGAGACCCCCACGGTGAGGGTCGAAAAATTTAAAATGCTCATAACTCGCGATCAATTTTCGTAGCGCTGCCAAATTTTGTTTAATGATTTATTATGAAACAGTGTTAAATTTTGGTGACAGGAGACCCCCCCCCCCCCCACGGTGAGGGTCAAAAAGTTAAAAAGCATATAACTCGTGATCTAACTTTCGTAGCGCGGCCATATTTTATTCGGTAATTTATTATGAGAAAGTGTTAATTTTTGGTGACAGGAGACAGTCCACGGTTCATGTCGAAAAATTTAAAATGTTTATAACTCGCGATCAATTTTTTTAGCGCGGCCAAATTTTGTTTGGTAATTTATTATGAGAGAGTGTTAACTTTTGGTGACAGGAGACCCCCTACGGTGAGGGTCGAAAAATTTAAAATGCTTATAACTCGCGATCAATTTTTGCAGCGCGGCCAAATTTTATTTAATGATTTATTATGAAACAGTGTTAAATTTTGGTAACAGGAGAACCCCCACGGTGAGGGTCGAAAAAGTTAAAATGCTTATAACTCGTGATCTAAGTTTCGTAGCGCGGCCATATTTTGTTCGGTAGTTAATTATGAGAGAGTGTTAATTTTTCGTGACAGGAGACCCCCCACGGTGAGGGTCGAAAAATTTAAAATGTTTATAACTCGCGATCAATTTTTTTAGCGCGGCCAAATTTTGCTTGGTAATTTATTATGGGACAGTGTTAATTTTTGGTGACAGGAGATCCCCCATGGTGAGGGTCGAAAAATTTAAAATGCTTATAACTCGCGATCTAATTTTCGTAGCGCAGCCAAATTTTGTTTGGTAAATTATTATGAGACAGTGTTACTTTTGGTGACAGGAGACCCCCACGGTGAGGGTAGAAAAATTTAAAATGCTTATAACTCGCGATCTAATTTTCGTATCGCGGCCAAATTTTGTTTGGTAATTTATTATGAGAGAGTGTTAACTTTTGGTGACAGGAGACCCCCTACGGTGAGGATCGAAAAATTTAAAATGCTTATAACTCGCGATCAATTTTTGCAGCGCGGCCAAATTTTGTTTAATGATTTATTATGAAACAGTGTCAAATTTTGGCGACAGGAGACTCCCCACGGTGAGGGTCGAAAAAGATAAAATGCTTATAACTCGTGATCTAATTTTCGTAGCGCGGCCAAATTTTCTTTGGTAATTTATTATAAGAGAGTGTTAATTTTTGGTGACAGGAGACCTCCCACGGTGAGGGTCGAAAAATTTAAAATGCTTATAACTCGCGATCAATTTTCGTAGCGCGGCAAAATTTTGTTTGGTAATTTATTAAGAGACACTGTTACTTTTGGTGACAGGTGACCTCCCACCTTGGGGATCGAAAAATTTAAAATGCTTATAACTCGCGATCTAATTTTCGTAGCGCGGCCATATTTTGTTTGGATGAGAGAGTGTTAATTTTTGGTGACAGGAGACCCCCACGGTGAGGGTCGAAAAATTTAAAATGCTCATAACTCGCGATCAATTTTCGTAGCGCTGCCAAATTTTGTTTAATGATTTATTATGAAACAGTGTTAAATTTTGGTGACACTAGACCCCCCCCCCCCACGGTGAGGGTCAAAAAGTTAAAAAGCATATAACTCGTGATCTAACTTTCGTAGCGCGGCCATATTTTATTCGGTAATTTATTATGAGAAAGTGTTAATTTTTGGTGACAGGAGACAGTCCACGGTTCATGTCGAAAAATTTAAAATGTTTATAACTCGCGATCAATTTTTGTAGCGCGGCCAAATTTTGTTTGGTAATATATTATGAGACAGTGTTAATTTTTGGTGACAGGAGATCCCCCATGGTGAGGGTCGAAAAATTTAAAATGCTTATTACTCGCGATCTAATTTTCGTATTGCGGCCAAATTTTGTTTTGTAAATTTCTATGCAAGAGTGTTAATTTTGGGTGACAGGAGACCCCCCCCCCACGGTGAGGGTCGGAAAATTTAAAATGCTTATAACTCGCGATCAATTTTTTTAGCGCGGCCAAATTTTGCTTGGTAATTTATTATGGGACAGTGTTAATTTTTGGTGACAGGAGATCCCCCATGGTGAGGGTCGAAAAATTTAAAATGCTTATAACTCGCGATCTAATTTTCGTAGCGCGGCCATATTTTGTTCGGTAGTTTATTATGAGAGAGTGTTAATTTTTCGTGACAGGAGACCCCCCACGGTGAGGGTCGAAAAATTTAAAATGTTTATAACTCGCGATCAATTTTTTTAGCGCGGCCAAATTTTGCTTGGTAATTTATTATGGGACAGTGTTAATTTTTGGTGACAGGAGATCCCCCATGGTGAGGGTCGAAAAATTTAAAATGCTTATAACTCGCGATCTAATTTTCGTATCGCGGCCAAATTTTGTTTGGTAATTTATTATGAGAGAGTGTTAACTTTTGGTGACAGGAGACCCCTACGGTGAGGATCGAAAAATTTAAAATGCTTATAACTCGCGATCAATTTTTGCAGCGCGGCCAAATTTTGTTTAATGATTTATTATGAAACAGTGTCAAATTTTGGCGGCAGGAGACTCCCCACGGTGAGGGTCGAAAAAGATAAAATGCTTATAACTCGTGATCTAATTTTCGTAGCGCGGCCAAATTTTCTTTGGTAATTTATTATGAGACAGTGTTACTTTTGGTGACAGGAGACACCCCCCCCCACGGTGAGGGTCGAAAAATTTAAAATGCTTATAACACGCGATCTAATTTTCGTTTGTCGGCCAAATTTTGTTTGGTAATTTATTATGAGACAGTGTTACTTTTGGTGACAGGAGAATTCCCTCCCCCCCCACGGTGAGGGTCGAAAAAATTAAAATGCTTATAACTCGCGATCTAATTTTCGTATCGCGGCCAAATTTTGTTTGGTAATTTATAATGAGACAATGTTAATTTTAGTGACAGGAGATCCCCCACGGTGAGGGTCGAAAAATTTAAAATGCTTATAACTCGCGATCAATTTTCGTAGCGAGGCCAATTTTTGTTTAATGATTTATTATGAAACAGTGTTAAATTTTGGTGACAGGAGACCCCCCCCCCCACGGTGAGGGTCAAAAAGTTAAAAAGCATATAACTCGTGATCTAACTTTCGTAGCGCGGCCATATTTTATTCGGTAATTTATTATGAGAAAGTGTTACTTTTTGGTGACAGGAGACAGTCCACGGTTCATGTCGAAAATTTTAAAATGTTTATAACTCGCGATCTAATTTTCGTAGCGCGGCCATATTTTGTTTGGATGAGAGAGTGTTAATTTTTGGTGACAGGAGACCCCCACGGTGAGGGTCGAAAAATTTAAAATGCTCATAACTCGCGATCAATTTTCGTAGCGCTGCCAAATTTTGTTTAATGATTTATTATGAAACAGTGTTAAATTTTGGTGACACTAGACCCCCCCCTTCCCACGGTGAGGGTCAAAAAGTTAAAAAGCATATAACTCGTGATCTAACTTTCGTAGCGCGGCCATATTTTATTCGGTAATTTATTATGAGAAAGTGTTAATTTTTGGTGACAGGAGACAGTCCACGGTTCATGTCGAAAAATTTAAAATGTTTATAACTCGCGATCAATTTTTGTAGCGCGGCCAAATTTTGTTTGGTAATATATTATGAGACAGTGTTAATTTTTGGTGACAGGAGATCCCCCATGGTGAGGGTCGAAAAATTTAAAATGCTTATTACTCGCGATCTAATTTTCGTATTGCGGCCAAATTTTGTTTTGTAAATTTCTATGCAAGAGTGTTAATTTTGGGTGACAGGAGACCCCCCCCCCCCACGGTGAGGGTCGGAAAATTTAAAATGCTTATAACTCGCGATCAATTTTTTTAGCGCGGCCAAATTTTGCTTGGTAATTTATTATGGGACAGTGTTAATTTTTGGTGACAGGAGATCCCCCATGGTGAGGGTCGAAAAATTTAAAATGCTTATAACTCGCGATCTAATTTTCGTAGCGCGGCCATATTTTGTTCGGTAGTTTATTATGAGAGAGTGTTAATTTTTCGTGACAGGAGACCCCCCACGGTGAGGGTCGAAAAATTTAAAATGTTTATAACTCGCGATCAATTTTTTTAGCGCGGCCAAATTTTGCTTGGTAATTTATTATGGGACAGTGTTAATTTTTGGTGACAGGAGATCCCCCATGGTGAGGGTCGAAAAATTTAAAATGCTTATAACTCGCGATCTAATTTTCGTAGCGCAGCCAAATTTTGTTTGGTAAATTATTATGAGACAGTGTTACTTTTGGTGACAGGAGACCCCCACGGTGAGGGTAGAAAAATTTAAAATGCTTATAACTCGCGATCTAATTTTCGTATCGCGGCCAAATTTTGTTTGGTAATTTATTATGAGAGAGTGTTAACTTTTGGTGACAGGAGACCCCTACGGTGAGGATCGAAAAATTTAAAATGCTTATAACTCGCGATCAATTTTTGCAGCGCGGCCAAATTTTGTTTAATGATTTATTATGAAACAGTGTCAAATTTTGGCGGCAGGAGACTCCCCACGGTGAGGGTCGAAAAAGATAAAATGCTTATAACTCGTGATCTAATTTTCGTAGCGCGGCCAAATTTTCTTTGGTAATTTATTATGAGACAGTGTTACTTTTGGTGACAGGAGACACCCCCCCCCCCACGGTGAGGGTCGAAAAATTTAAAATGCTTATAACACGCGATCTAATTTTCGTTTGTCGGCCAAATTTTGTTTGGTAATTTATTATGAGACAGTGTTACTTTTGGTGACAGGAGAATTCCCTCCCCCCCCACGGTGAGGGTCGAAAAAATTAAAATGCTTATAACTCGCGATCTAATTTTCGTATCGCGGCCAAATTTTGTTTGGTAATTTATAATGAGACAATGTTAATTTTAGTGACAGGAGATCCCCCACGGTGAGGGTCGAAAAATTTAAAATGCTTATAACTCGCGATCAATTTTCGTAGCGAGGCCAATTTTTGTTTAATGATTTATTATGAAACAGTGTTAAATTTTGGTGACAGGAGACCCCCCCCCCACGGTGAGGGTCAAAAAGTTAAAAAGCATATAACTCGTGATCTAACTTTCGTAGCGCGGCCATATTTTATTCGGTAATTTATTATGAGAAAGTGTTACTTTTTGGTGACAGGAGACAGTCCACGGTTCATGTCGAAAAATTTAAAATGTTTATAACTCGCGATCAATTTTTGTAGCGCGGCCAAATTTTGTTTGGTAATACATTATGAGACAGTGTTAATTTTTGGTGACAGGAGATCCCCCATGGTGAGGGTCGAAAAATTTAAAATGCTTATAACTCGCGATCTAATTTTCGTATCGCGGCCAAATTTTGTTTGGTAAATTTCTATGCGAGAGTGTTAATTTTTGGTGACAGGAGACCCCCCCCCCACGGTGAGGGTCGGAAAATTTAAAATACTTATAACTCGCGATCAATTTTCGTAGCGCGGCCAAATTTTGTTTAATGATTTATTATGAAACAGTGTTAAATTTTGGTAACAGGAGAACCCCCACGGTGAGGGTCGAAAAAGTTAAAATGCTTATAACTCGTGATCTAAGTTTCGTAGCGCGGCCATATTTTGTTCGGTAGTTTATTATGAGAGAGTGTTAATTTTTCGTGACAGGAGACCCCCCACGGTGAGGGTTGAAAAATTTAAAATGTTTATAACTCGCGATCAATTTTTTTAGCGCGGCCAAATTTTGCTTGGTAATTTATTATGACACAGTGTTACTTTTGGTGACGGGAAACCCCCCACGGTGAGGGTAGAAAAATTTAAAATGCTTATAACTCGCGATCTAATTTTCGTAGCGCAGCCAAATTTTGTTTGGTAAATTATTATGAGACAGTGTTACTTTTGGTGACGGGAAACCCCCCACGGTGAGGGTCGAAAAATTTAAAATGCTTATAACTCGCGATCAATTTTCGTAGCGCGGCAAAATTTTGTTTGGTAATTTATTAAGAGACACTGTTACTTTTGGTGACAGGTGACCTCCCACCTTGGGGATCGAAAAATTTAAAATGTTTATAACTCGCGATCAATTTTTTTAGCGCGGCCAAATTTTGCTTGGTAATTTATTATGGGACAGTGTTAATTTTTGGTGACAGGAGATCCCCCATGGTGAGGGTCGAAAAATTTAAAATGCTTATAACTCGCGATCTAATTTTCGTAGCGCGGCCATATTTTGTTTGGATGAGAGAGTGTTAATTTTTGGTGACAGGAGACCCCCACGGTGAGGGTCGAAAAATTTAAAATGCTCATAACTCGCGATCAATTTTCGTAGCGCTGCCAAATTTTGTTTAATGATTTATTATGAAACAGTGTTAAATTTTGGTGACAGGAGACCCCCCCCCCCACGGTGAGGGTCAAAAAGTTAAAAAGCATATAACTCGTGATCTAACTTTCGTAGCGCGGCCATATTTTATTCGGTAATTTATTATGAGAAAGTGTTAATTTTTGGTGACAGGAGACAGTCCACGGTTCATGTCGAAAAATTTAAAATGTTTATAACTCGCGATCAATTTTTTTAGCGCGGCCAAATTTTGCTTGGTAATTTATTATGGGACAGTGTTAATTTTTGGTGACAGGAGATCCCCCATGGTGAGGGTCGAAAAATTTAAAATGCTTATAACTCGCGATCTAATTTTCGTAGCGCAGCCAAATTTTGTTTGGTAAATTATTATGAGACAGTGTTACTTTTGGTGACAGGAGACCCCCACGGTGAGGGTAGAAAAATTTAAAATGCTTATAACTCGCGATCTAATTTTCGTATCGCGGCCAAATTTTGTTTGGTAATTTATTATGAGAGAGTGTTAACTTTTGGTGACAGGAGACCCCCTACGGTGAGGATCGAAAAATTTAAAATGCTTATAACTCGCGATCAATTTTTGCAGCGCGGCAAAATTTTGTTTAATGATTTATTATGAAACAGTGTCAAATTTTGGCGACAGGAGACTCCCCACGGTGAGGGTCGAAAAAGATAAAATGCTTATAACTCGTGATCTAATTTTCGTAGCGCGGCCAAATTTTCTTTGGTAATTTATTATAAGAGAGTGTTAATTTTTGGTGACAGGAGACCTACCACGGTGAGGGTCGAAAAATTTAAAATGCTTATAACTCGCGATCAATTTTCGTAGCGCGGCAAAATTTTGTTTGGTAATTTATTAAGAGACACTGTTACTTTTGGTGACAGGTGACCTCCCACCTTGGGGATCGAAAAATTTAAAATGCTTATAACTCGCGATCTAATTTTCGTAGCGCGGCCATATTTTGTTTGGATGAGAGAGTGTTAATTTTTGGTGACAGGAGACCCCCACGGTGAGGGTCGAAAAATTTAAAATGCTCATAACTCGCGATCAATTTTCGTAGCGCTGCCAAATTTTGTTTAATGATTTATTATGAAACAGTGTTAAATTTTGGTGACAGGAGACCCCCCCCCCCCACGGTGAGGGTCAAAAAGTTAAAAAGCATATAACTCGTGATCTAACTTTCGTAGCGCGGCCATATTTTATTCGGTAATTTATTATGAGAAAGTGTTAATTTTTGGTGACAGGAGACAGTCCACGGTTCATGTCGAAAAATTTAAAATGTTTATAACTCGCGATCAATTTTTTTAGCGCGGCCAAATTTTGTTTGTTAATTTATTATGAGAGAGTGTTAACTTTTGGTGACAGGAGACCCCCTACGGTGAGGGTCGAAAAATTTAAAATGCTTATAACTCGCGATCAATTTTTGCAGCGCGGCCAAATTTTATTTAATGATTTATTATGAAACAGTGTTAAATTTTGGTAACAGGAGAACCCCCACGGTGAGGGTCGAAAAAGTTAAAATGCTTATAACTCGTGATCTAAGTTTCGTAGCGCGGCCATATTTTGTTCGGTAGTTAATTATGAGAGAGTGTTAATTTTTCGTGACAGGAGACCCCCCACGGTGAGGGTCGAAAAATTTAAAATGTTTATAACTCGCGATCAATTTTTTTAGCGCGGCCAAATTTTGCTTGGTAATTTATTATGGGACAGTGTTAATTTTTGGTGACAGGAGATCCCCCATGGTGAGGGTCGAAAAAATTTAAAATGCTTATAACTCGCGATCTAATTTTCGTAGCGCAGCCAAATTTTGTTTGGTAAATTATTATGAGACAGTGTTACTTTTGGTGACAGGAGACCCCCACGGTGAGGGTAGAAAAATTTAAAATGCTTATAACTCGCGATCTAATTTTCGTATCGCGGCCAAATTTTGTTTGGTAATTTATTATGAGAGAGTGTTAACTTTTGGTGACAGGAGACCCCCTACGGTGAGGATCGAAAAATTTAAAATGCTTATAACTCGCGATCAATTTTTGCAGCGCGGCCAAATTTTGTTTAATGATTTATTATGAAACAGTGTCAAATTTTGGCGACAGGAGACTCCCCACGGTGAGGGTCGAAAAAGATAAAATGCTTATAACTCGTGATCTAATTTTCGTAGCGCGGCCAAATTTTCTTTGGTAATTTATTATAAGAGAGTGTTAATTTTTGGTGACAGGAGACCTCCCACGGTGAGGGTCGAAAAATTTAAAATGCTTATAACTCGCGATCAATTTTCGTAGCGCGGCAAAATTTTGTTTGGTAATTTATTAAGAGACACTGTTACTTTTGGTGACAGGTGACCTCCCACCTTGGGGATCGAAAAATTTAAAATGCTTATAACTCGCGATCTAATTTTCGTAGCGCGGCCATATTTTGTTTGGATGAGAGAGTGTTAATTTTTGGTGACAGGAGACCCCCACGGTGAGGGTCGAAAAATTTAAAATGCTCATAACTCGCGATCAATTTTCGTAGCGCTGCCAAATTTTGTTTAATGATTTATTATGAAACAGTGTTAAATTTTGGTGACACTAGACCCCCCCCCCACGGTGAGGGTCAAAAAGTTAAAAAGCATATAACTCGTGATCTAACTTTCGTAGCGCGGCCATATTTTATTCGGTAATTTATTATGAGAAAGTGTTAATTTTTGGTGACAGGAGACAGTCCACGGTTCATGTCGAAAAATTTAAAATGTTTATAACTCGCGATCAATTTTTGTAGCGCGGCCAAATTTTGTTTGGTAATATATTATGAGACAGTGTTAATTTTTGGTGACAGGAGATCCCCCATGGTGAGGGTCGAAAAATTTAAAATGCTTATTACTCGCGATCTAATTTTCGTATTGCGGCCAAATTTTGTTTTGTAAATTTCTATGCAAGAGTGTTAATTTTGGGTGACAGGAGACCCCCCCCCCCACGGTGAGGGTCGGAAAATTTAAAATGCTTATAACTCGCGATCAATTTTTTTAGCGCGGCCAAATTTTGCTTGGTAATTTATTATGGGACAGTGTTAATTTTTGGTGACAGGAGATCCCCCATGGTGAGGGTCGAAAAATTTAAAATGCTTATAACTCGCGATCTAATTTTCGTAGCGCGGCCATATTTTGTTCGGTAGTTTATTATGAGAGAGTGTTAATTTTTCGTGACAGGAGACCCCCCACGGTGAGGGTCGAAAAATTTAAAATGTTTATAACTCGCGATCAATTTTTTTAGCGCGGCCAAATTTTGCTTGGTAATTTATTATGGGACAGTGTTAATTTTTGGTGACAGGAGATCCCCCATGGTGAGGGTCGAAAAATTTAAAATGCTTATAACTCGCGATCTAATTTTCGTAGCGCAGCCAAATTTTGTTTGGTAAATTATTATGAGACAGTGTTACTTTTGGTGACAGGAGACCCCCACGGTGAGGGTAGAAAAATTTAAAATGCTTATAACTCGCGATCTAATTTTCGTATCGCGGCCAAATTTTGTTTGGTAATTTATTATGAGAGAGTGTTAACTTTTGGTGACAGGAGACCCCTACGGTGAGGATCGAAAAATTTAAAATGCTTATAACTCGCGATCAATTTTTGCAGCGCGGCCAAATTTTGTTTAATGATTTATTATGAAACAGTGTCAAATTTTGGCGGCAGGAGACTCCCCACGGTGAGGGTCGAAAAAGATAAAATGCTTATAACTCGTGATCTAATTTTCGTAGCGCGGCCAAATTTTCTTTGGTAATTTATTATGAGACAGTGTTACTTTTGGTGACAGGAGACACCCCCCCCCCACGGTGAGGGTCGAAAAATTTAAAATGCTTATAACACGCGATCTAATTTTCGTTTGTCGGCCAAATTTTGTTTGGTAATTTATTATGAGACAGTGTTACTTTTGGTGACAGGAGAATTCCCTCCCCCCCACGGTGAGGGTCGAAAAAATTAAAATGCTTATAACTCGCGATCTAATTTTCGTATCGCGGCCAAATTTTGTTTGGTAATTTATAATGAGACAATGTTAATTTTAGTGACAGGAGATCCCCCACGGTGAGGGTCGAAAAATTTAAAATGCTTATAACTCGCGATCAATTTTCGTAGCGAGGCCAATTTTTGTTTAATGATTTATTATGAAACAGTGTTAAATTTTGGTGACAGGAGACCCCCCCCCCCCACGGTGAGGGTCAAAAAGTTAAAAAGCATATAACTCGTGATCTAACTTTCGTAGCGCGGCCATATTTTATTCGGTAATTTATTATGAGAAAGTGTTACTTTTTGGTGACAGGAGACAGTCCACGGTTCATGTCGAAAAATTTAAAATGTTTATAACTCGCGATCTAATTTTCGTAGCGCGGCCATATTTTGTTTGGATGAGAGAGTGTTAATTTTTGGTGACAGGAGACCCCCACGGTGAGGGTCGAAAAATTTAAAATGCTCATAACTCGCGATCAATTTTCGTAGCGCTGCCAAATTTTGTTTAATGATTTATTATGAAACAGTGTTAAATTTTGGTGACACTAGACCCCCCCCCCCACGGTGAGGGTCAAAAAGTTAAAAAGCATATAACTCGTGATCTAACTTTCGTAGCGCGGCCATATTTTATTCGGTAATTTATTATGAGAAAGTGTTAATTTTTGGTGACAGGAGACAGTCCACGGTTCATGTCGAAAAATTTAAAATGTTTATAACTCGCGATCAATTTTTGTAGCGCGGCCAAATTTTGTTTGGTAATATATTATGAGACAGTGTTAATTTTTGGTGACAGGAGATCCCCCATGGTGAGGGTCGAAAAATTTAAAATGCTTATTACTCGCGATCTAATTTTCGTATTGCGGCCAAATTTTGTTTTGTAAATTTCTATGCAAGAGTGTTAATTTTGGGTGACAGGAGACCCCCCCCCCCCACGGTGAGGGTCGGAAAATTTAAAATGCTTATAACTCGCGATCAATTTTTTTAGCGCGGCCAAATTTTGCTTGGTAATTTATTATGGGACAGTGTTAATTTTTGGTGACAGGAGATCCCCCATGGTGAGGGTCGAAAAATTTAAAATGCTTATAACTCGCGATCTAATTTTCGTAGCGCGGCCATATTTTGTTCGGTAGTTTATTATGAGAGAGTGTTAATTTTTCGTGACAGGAGACCCCCCACGGTGAGGGTCGAAAAATTTAAAATGTTTATAACTCGCGATCAATTTTTTTAGCGCGGCCAAATTTTGCTTGGTAATTTATTATGGGACAGTGTTAATTTTTGGTGACAGGAGATCCCCCATGGTGAGGGTCGAAAAATTTAAAATGCTTATAACTCGCGATCTAATTTTCGTAGCGCAGCCAAATTTTGTTTGGTAAATTATTATGAGACAGTGTTACTTTTGGTGACAGGAGACCCCCACGGTGAGGGTAGAAAAATTTAAAATGCTTATAACTCGCGATCTAATTTTCGTATCGCGGCCAAATTTTGTTTGGTAATTTATTATGAGAGAGTGTTAACTTTTGGTGACAGGAGACCCCTACGGTGAGGATCGAAAAATTTAAAATGCTTATAACTCGCGATCAATTTTTGCAGCGCGGCCAAATTTTGTTTAATGATTTATTATGAAACAGTGTCAAATTTTGGCGGCAGGAGACTCCCCACGGTGAGGGTCGAAAAAGATAAAATGCTTATAACTCGTGATCTAATTTTCGTAGCGCGGCCAAATTTTCTTTGGTAATTTATTATGAGACAGTGTTACTTTTGGTGACAGGAGACACCCCCCCCCCACGGTGAGGGTCGAAAAATTTAAAATGCTTATAACACGCGATCTAATTTTCGTTTGTCGGCCAAATTTTGTTTGGTAATTTATTATGAGACAGTGTTACTTTTGGTGACAGGAGAATTCCCTCCCCCCCCACGGTGAGGGTCGAAAAAATTAAAATGCTTATAACTCGCGATCTAATTTTCGTATCGCGGCCAAATTTTGTTTGGTAATTTATAATGAGACAATGTTAATTTTAGTGACAGGAGATCCCCCACGGTGAGGGTCGAAAAATTTAAAATGCTTATAACTCGCGATCAATTTTCGTAGCGAGGCCAATTTTTGTTTAATGATTTATTATGAAACAGTGTTAAATTTTGGTGACAGGAGACCCCCCCCCCCACGGTGAGGGTCAAAAAGTTAAAAAGCATATAACTCGTGATCTAACTTTCGTAGCGCGGCCATATTTTATTCGGTAATTTATTATGAGAAAGTGTTACTTTTTGGTGATAGGAGACAGTCCACGGTTCATGTCGAAAAATTTAAAATGTTTATAACTCGCGATCAATTTTTGTAGCGCGGCCAAATTTTGTTTGGTAATACATTATGAGACAGTGTTAATTTTTGGTGACAGGAGATCCCCCATGGTGAGGGTCGAAAAATTTAAAATGCTTATAACTCGCGATCTAATTTTCGTATCGCGGCCAAATTTTGTTTGGTAAATTTCTATGCGAGAGTGTTAATTTTTGGTGACAGGAGACCCCCCCCCCCACGGTGAGGGTCGGAAAATTTAAAATACTTATAACTCGCGATCAATTTTCGTAGCGCGGCCAAATTTTGTTTAATGATTTATTATGAAACAGTGTTAAATTTTGGTAACAGGAGAACCCCCACGGTGAGGGTCGAAAAAGTTAAAATGCTTATAACTCGTGATCTAAGTTTCGTAGCGCGGCCATATTTTGTTCGGTAGTTTATTATGAGAGAGTGTTAATTTTTCGTGACAGGAGACCCCCCACGGTGAGGGTTGAAAAATTTAAAATGTTTATAACTCGCGATCAATTTTTTTAGCGCGGCCAAATTTTGCTTGGTAATTTATTATGACACAGTGTTACTTTTGGTGACGGGAAACCCCCCACGGTGAGGGTAGAAAAATTTAAAATGCTTATAACTCGCGATCTAATTTTCGTAGCGCAGCCAAATTTTGTTTGGTAAATTATTATGAGACAGTGTTACTTTTGGTGACGGGAAACCCCCCACGGTGAGGGTCGAAAAATTTAAAATGCTTATAACTCGCGATCAATTTTCGTAGCGCGGCAAAATTTTGTTTGGTAATTTATTAAGAGACACTGTTACTTTTGGTGACAGGTGACCTCCCACCTTGGGGATCGAAAAATTTAAAATGCTTATAACTCGCGATCTAATTTTCGTAGCGCGGCCATATTTTGTTTGGATGAGAGAGTGTTAATTTTTGGTGACAGGAGACCCCCACGGTGAGGGTCGAAAAATTTAAAATGCTCATAACTCGCGATCAATTTTCGTAGCGCTGCCAAATTTTGTTTAATGATTTATTATGAAACAGTGTTAAATTTTGGTGACACTAGACCCCCCCCCCCCCACGGTGAGGGTCAAAAAGTTAAAAAGCATATAACTCGTGATCTAACTTTCGTAGCGCGGCCATATTTTATTCGGTAATTTATTATAAGAAAGTGTTAATTTTTGGTGACAGGAGACAGTCCACGGTTCATGTCGAAAAATTTAAAATGTTTATAACTCGCGATCAATTTTTGTAGCGCGGCCAAATTTTGTTTGGTAATATATTATGAGACAGTGTTAACTTTTGGTGACAGGAGATCCCCCATGGTGAGGGTCGAAAAATTTAAAATGCTTATTACTCGCGATCTAATTTTCGTATTGCGGCCAAATTTTGTTTTGTAAATTTCTATGCAAGAGTGTTAATTTTGGGTGACAGGAGACCCCCCTCCCCCCCCACGGTGAGGGTCGGAAAATTTAAAATGCTTATAACTCGCGATCAATTTTTTTAGCGCGGCCAAATTTTGCTTGGTAATTTATTATGGGACAGTGTTAATTTTTGGTGACAGGAGATCCCCCATGGTGAGGGTCGAAAAATTTAAAATGCTTATAACTCGCGATCTAATTTTCGTAGCGCGGCCAAATTTTGTTCGGTAATTTATTATGAGAGAGTGTTAACTTTTGGTGACAGGAGACCCCCTACGGTGAGGGTCGAAAAATTTAAAATGCTTATAACTCGCGATCAATTTTTGCAGCGCGGCCAAATTTTATTTAATGATTTATTATGAAACAGTGTTAAATTTTGGTAACAGGAGAACCCCCACGGTGAGGGTCGAAAAAGTTAAAATGCTTATAACTCGTGATCTAAGTTTCGTAGCGCGGCCATATTTTGTTCGGTAGTTTATTATGAGAGAGTGTTAATTTTTCGTGACAGGAGACCCCCCACGGTGAGGGTCGAAAAATTTAAAATGTTTATAACTCGCGATCAATTTTTTTAGCGCGGCCAAATTTTGCTTGGTAATTTATTATGGGACAGTGTTAATTTTTGGTGACAGGAGATCCCCCATGGTGAGGGTCGAAAAATTTAAAATGCTTATAACTCGCGATCTAATTTTCGTAGCGCAGCCAAATTTTGTTTGGTAAATTATTATGAGACAGTGTTACTTTTGGTGACAGGAGACCCCCACGGTGAGGGTAGAAAAATTTAAAATGCTTATAACTCGCGATCTAATTTTCGTATCGCGGCCAAATTTTGTTTAATGATTTATTATGAAACAGTGTCAAATTTTGGCGACAGGAGACTCCCCACGGTGAGGGTCGAAAAAGATAAAATGCTTATAACTCATGATCTAATTTTCGTAGCGCGGCCAAATTTTCTTTCGTAATTTATTATGAGACAGTGTTACTTTTGGTGACAGGAGACACCCCCCCCCCCACGGTGAGGGTCGAAAAATTTAAAATGCTTATAACTCGCGATCTAATTTTCGTATCGCTGCCAAATTTTGTTTGGTAATTTATAATGAGACAATGTTAATTTTAGTGACAGGAGATCCCCCACGGTGAGGGTCGAAAAATTTAAAATGCTTATAACTCGCGATCAATTTTCGTAGCGAGGACAATTTTTGTTTAATGATTTATTATGAAACAGTGTTAAATTTTGTTGACAGGAGACCCCCCCCCCCCACGGTGAGGGTCAAAAAGTTAAAAAGCATATAACTCGTGATCTAACTTTCGTAGCGCGGCCATATTTTATTCGGTAATTTATTATGAGAAAGTGTTACTTTTTGGTGACAGGAGACAGTCCACGGTTCATGTCGAAAAATTTAAAATGTTTATAACTCGCGATCAATTTTTGTAGCGCGGCCAAATTTTGTTTGGTAATATATTATGAGACAGTGTTAATTTTTGGTGACAGGAGATCCCCCATGGTGAGGGTCGAAAAATTTAAAATGCTTATAACTCGCGATCTAATTTTCGTAGCGCGGCCATATTTTGTTCGGTAGTTTATTATGAGAGAGTGTTAATTTTTCGTGACAGGAGACCCCCCACGGTGAGGGTCGAAAAATTTAAAATGTTTATAACTCGCGATCAATTTTTTTAGCGCGGCCAAATTTTGTTTGGTAATTTATTATGAGAGAGTGTTAACTTTTGGTGACAGGAGACCCCCTACGGTGAGGGTCGAAAAATTTAAAATGCTTATATCTCGCGATCAATTTTTGCAGCGCGGCCAAATTTTGTTTAATGATTTATTATGAAACAGTGTCAAATTTTGGCGGCAGGAGACTCCCCACGGTGAGGGTCGAAAAAGATAAAATGCTTATAACTCGTGATCTAATTTTCGTAGCGCGGCCAAATTTTCTTTGGTAATTTATTATGAGACAGTGTTACTTTTGGTGACAGGAGACACCCCCCCCCACGGTGAGGGTCGAAAAATTTAAAATGCTTATAACACGCGATCTAATTTTCGTTTGTCGGCCAAATTTTGTTTGGTAATTTATTATGAGACAGTGTTACTTTTGGTGACAGGAGAATTCCCTCCCCCCCCACGGTGAGGGTCGAAAAAATTAAAATGCTTATAACTCGCGATCTAATTTTCGTATCGCGGACAAATTTTGTTTGGTAATTTATAATGAGACAATGTTAATTTTAGTGACAGGAGATCCCCCACGGTGAGGGTCGAAAAATTTAAAATGCTTATAACTCGCGATCAATTTTCGTAGCGAGGCCAATTTTTGTTTAATGATTTATTATGAAACAGTGTTAAATTTTGGTGACAGGAGACCCCCCCCCCACGGTGAGGGTCAAAAAGTTAAAAAGCATATAACTCGTGATCTAACTTTCGTAGCGCGGCCATATTTTATTCGGTAATTTATTATGAGAAAGTGTTACTTTTTGGTGACAGGAGACAGTCCACGGTTCATGTCGAAAAATTTAAAATGTTTATAACTCGCGATCAATTTTTGTAGCGCGGCCAAATTTTGTTTGGTAATACATTATGAGACAGTGTTAATTTTTGGTGACAGGAGATCCCCCATGGTGAGGGTCGAAAAATTTAAAATGCTTATAACTCGCGATCTAATTTTCGTATCGCGGCCAAATTTTGTTTGGTAAATTTCTATGCGAGAGTGTTAATTTTTGGTGACAGGAGACCCCCCCCCCCCCACGGTGAGGGTCGGAAAATTTAAAATACTTATAACTCGCGATCAATTTTCGTAGCGCGGCCAAATTTTGTTTAATGATTTATTATGAAACAGTGTTAAATTTTGGTAACAGGAGAACCCCCACGGTGAGGGTCGAAAAAGTTAAAATGCTTATAACTCGTGATCTAAGTTTCGTAGCGCGGCCATATTTTGTTCGGTAGTTTATTATGAGAGAGTGTTAATTTTTCGTGACAGGAGACCCCCCACGGTGAGGGTCGAAAAATTTAAAATGTTTATAACTCGCGATCAATTTTTTTAGCGCGGCCAAATTTTGCTTGGTAATTTATTATGACACAGTGTTACTTTTGGTGACGGGAAACCCCCCACGGTGAGGGTAGAAAAATTTAAAATGCTTATAACTCGCGATCTAATTTTCGTAGCGCAGCCAAATTTTGTTTGGTAAATTATTATGAGACAGTGTTACTTTTGGTGACGGGAAACCCCCCACGGTGAGGGTCGAAAAATTTAAAATGCTTATAACTCGCGATCTAATTTTCGTAGCGCAGCCAAATTTTGTTTGGTAAATTATTATGAGACAGTGTTCCTTTTGGTGACAGGAGACCCCCACGGTGAGGGTAGAAAAATTTAAAATGCTTATAACTCGCGATCTAATTTTCGTATCGCGGCCAAATTTTGTTTGGTAATTTATTATGAGAGAGTGTTAACTTTTGGTGACAGGAGACCCCCTACGGTGAGGGTCGAAAAATTTAAAATGCTTATAACTCGTGATCTAATTTTCGTAGCGCGGCCAAATTTTCTTTGGTAATTTATTATGAGACAGTGTTACTTTTGGTGACAGGAGACCCCCCCCCCCACGGTGAGGGTCGAAAAATTTAAAATGCTTATAACACGCGATCTAATTTTCGTATGGCGGCCAAATTTTGTTTGGTAATTTATTATCAGACGGTGTTACTTTTGGTGACAGGAGAACTCCCTCCCCCGCACGGTGAGGGTCGAAAAATTTAAAATGCTTATAACTCGCGATCTAATTTTCGTATCGCGGCCAAATTTTGTTTGGTAATTTATAATGAGACAATGTTAATTTTAGTGACAGGAGATCCCCATGGTGAGGGTCGAAAAATCTAAAATGCTTATAACTCGCGATCTAATTTTCGTAGCGCGGCCAAATTTTGTTTGATAATTTATTATGAGACAGTGTTACTTTTGGTGACACGAGAAAACCCCACCCACGGTGAAGGTCGCAAAATTTAAAATGCTTATAACTCGCGATCTAATTTTCGTAGCGCTGCCAAATTTCGTTTGGTAATTTTTAGTGAGACAATGTTAATTTTTGGTGACAGGAAACCCCCACGGTGAGGATCGGAAAATTTATAATGCTTATAACACGCGATCTAATTTTCGTAGTGTGGCCAAATTTTGTTTGGTAATTTATTAAGGTATTGCATATCTTTTATCGCGGGCTTTGAGCGCGGCGAAAGAATCTAGAAATTCCGTAACGAGAAAAGACCTAACACTCCGGCTATCGTCGCTTGAGTTTGGCAGACTTCGGCACGGTATCCTTCGGTAGACTTCGGCAGACATTAAAGCGGTATTTTTCAGATATTTTGAGAATATCAAGTCTCAAACTTATGTTTTTTATTTCAGCTACCGTAAACGTATAGTTTCAATGATAAAAATTCCTGATTAACCTACATGTATTGTAAGATAATAAAAATATTTTAAACGATATTAATTTCTCATTTCTTTTATTCAATAAAAGAAAAAAAAAATGTTTAGTTATCTGTCATCACGCTCAAAAAGTATAACTTGAATTAATATCAAAGACAAAAAAAAAAACTGCATAAATAAAAAGTAAATAAGTAATTATGATTGCATAAGTTGATAAAAATGCTATGCAATAGCTTTACCGCGGCAGTCCCCGAGTGCCACACGTCTTTTTTTTTTTTAAATGATTTTAGGATTTTCTGTTACCAATGGTAGATATATGTGGTGCCTACCCCAAACCGAAGAAAAACTGGTGAAAAAACAAGATAGCATCATTTACGATTAAGGTATAGCTAATTTATTGTTTATTAATTTAAGTTGATGCATACATAAACTTGTGCTTAAATGTATTTTAAGAAAATGCTGCACATTTATTGTCTGTTATGAAAATCCTGCTCATAGGCATGTATTTAAAAGTGTATGCAGTTCCAATTACCTTTTTTTACGGGGAACAAGTGGCAGTAATTCCCTGATGGTAAGATTTCCTGAGGAAAATTTCAAGTTATGTTACCAATAAATTGCAATATTTATATTTATGTATATCTCCACTCTGGAAAAAACGATTCAAAATAAACATTTATTACAAATTAACCAAAAAAAACCCAAATGGTTTACTAAGTTTAAACCAAATGGTTTTTTTTCTCAAAAAAAAAAAACAATTGTTTTTTTTAGAAGAAATGTAATGAAATTTTTTCTTTTTTCTTTATAATTTACATTTCTAATTATTGGATATAAATAATTTCTTCTTTTAACACTTTATTTCAGCAATAAGAATAATATTATAGTGGGTTTAGGTCATGTTTTTATGTATAGGATAAAAATTAGTATGTGCTGGTGAACATACCTATCCCTCTAAATAAAAAGCTTCAAACATGTGAATTGATCAAAGATAAAATAAATTAAAAATATTCAATATTTAATATAAAATATTTTTTATTATTATTATTTTTTTTAAATACAGGTTATTTAACACTGTTAATAACATAACACGATGATCTTTTAAAGTTTTACTCAAGTTGTAAAAGAAATTTTTCTTGATTGAAGAGGTTATCTTTAAGAATTAAAATCAAAATATGAAGTTGAATAACAATATTCAAAAACTAAGTGCAAGTTATAGCATTTTAATAAAAACAATCTTTTTCTTTTTCCCCCCTCCTGTTACCTGCTGAAGCTAACAATTAAAAATGTTGCCTTCAAATTCTCACTCACAATAAAATCCCTAAAATATGTCAAATTTATTATTAGAATAACTGATTAATAAAAGATTATATTTATTAATCTACATCTAAATGTTAATAAACTACTAATGTTACTAATAAAATTATTAGTAATCTAAAGATTTTTATAGTATCAATGTTTCACTGTGTAGAGCAGGTTTCTTCTCTGAACATAAGACTGTTTGCTAATACTGTTTACATTAAAATATGATTTTTTTTTTCAATTTTCTACATAAATTCACTGTAATTATTTGATTTAAATTATTTTAAATGAAGTTACACTACTTATAATCCAACAGTGTCTATTTTTATCAATAAATATGCATGTATATGTAAAAAGAAAGAATGTTAAAAAAAAAGGGGGAGGGTTTAAACCAAAAAAAACCTGGTTTAAACCAAAAAAACTGGGGGGTTTTTTTGGGTGGGGGGGGGGGGTTCGAAAAAAACCAGATTTTTTGCGAACCTTGATCGCAATCAAAAAAGGCTTTTTATATGTTAGTATCTTTATAATACCTTTTATTATTATTATGTTTTCAAAGATTTTTACACACATAACTTGGTTTTAGATTGATTTATGCTCTTAAATTGAGAGCAAGAATACAAAACAGAGAGTTTGAGATTGAGAAGTCTAGAAAGTGTGAATATTTTATTTTTCTGTTAAATTTAATGGCCTATAATTGTTTTGAACTTGGAACAAAAGCAAAAACGCAATTAAAAAAGGAAAAACTTAAACCATCTGTGCCGCATGAAATGACCACTCTTTTAGCCTAAAATGTCTCGAAATGTAATTGCTGCTCTTTTTCAAAACAAATGACCAGTTTTCATTTAACTAATGCATACAATAGGTATCTCACAATTTTAAATGCAATATTCACCCTTTAACTGAATCACTTTCTAGAGCAGAATTTTATTCAACAAAATTATGGATTCTAAGTAAGCCAAAAATCAAAGTGAGTCATAATTATCGAAACAATATGCTATCCTCTTAGATATTGTCCCTTTGTACAATACTTCCAAATTTACAAAGTTTCATTTAAAAAAATGTGAAATTTTTCATAAGATAAGTTGCAATTCCATGGAGGGTCTATTTGAAAAAATACAAAGATTAAATTTTTATATGGCCTCCGCCTAGGATAAAAATTCCAATTAGGAAAACTTCCCTTGTTCAGTCCCGAATTATACACAAAAAATTGCATCTTCATATCTGCAAAACTCATAGAGTTATACCCATTTAAATAATTCATCAGGTTTTAAGGGACACAAATTGAAATACGCACAATTCAAGAAACGATGTTACTTTAACAGTTCTAGGAATTTTTCAAAGAAGCAACACTATTCTATATGAAGGGTACATTTATTTTCAAACAGGGTACACTTCTAAAAAAAGGGCACACTTGTATCTTGTTCCACCAAAATATTTTGAACTGCTTTGTTTAGAGCCCCCTAAAATTTGTGATACTTTCCCAGAATCAATTAAATTGCTACAAGGCACACAGGAAAAGTTTAAAAGGGTCATTAGGCACACCGGAGATGTTTAAAAGAACTATCAGACCCATTAACAAAATTAAAAGGGCCACCAGGTGCTGCGCTCTGATAAAATGGCTTCAAATAATAATGTGATCTGCTGTGAGATTATCAGAGCTCAATATTGTTGGACACAGGATGTTGTTAGACATGGTTAAGTTTTGGAATAATATTACAGTTTATATTTTTCAAACACTTACATTTTTTAGCGATCCACATTAAATATTATATTTGGACTTATCTTTTTTTGGTTATATCACTGCAGCTGATGATTAATATATCTTACACCTCTTTCTTTAATGCTTTAGAAAACATGAACTTTGATGCTTCGTTGCATCAAAGTTCATGCAACGAAGTTACCACAAAGTTACCACAAATTAAACAGCTATTTAAATTTTACAATTTATGAATACAGTAAACTCAAAGGCAACTTGAATTCAGTTAACTCAATGTTCTGCTTATATTGAATTCTCCAAGTCCCGAAGCTTTTTCAAGTTAATGACTGTGAACATTTTTATTGTTTTTGTGGTAGGGGGGGGGCATAATTTTTTTCCTCCGTTGCATGAACTTTGATCTACAAGTTTACTGCGTATCATACATTTTTCAATAATTTTTTTATTACTGTAATATTTGTAATCTAAGTTTTCTCTTTTAAAAGAATAAACCTTGATCTTGATATATAAGCTTGCATTATTCAGCTATGTGTTAGCGACATATATCTACTATGTTTTAGAGTTGACACCAGCTAAGCTAGAAGTTGCAACAGGATATGCAAATCTTTTGGGTGTACATTTGTTCCTTAAAAAAATATGGCTTTGTTAAATCCGCATTATTTGCAATTATCTATCATCTGCACTTTATTTTCAGATTTAAACAAATGAAAATTGCTCTATGAAGTTTGTAAGAAAAAAATAATAAATTATCGAATCCATATTTAGTGAATTTTCAAAGAAATGTTTAGTTATTTAAGAATTCTAATTCAATTCATCTATTTAAAAGAACAGATTTTATATTGAAGCTCATGATCACAAACCAATAAATAGATTGTACTAAATGGCATAGCAGATTAAACAATCAATAAAATTATTCCGTGTAAACATTTTTTTACTATATTTTTTACATTATTAATTCTCTATAAATTATTAATTTCGACAATAGATATTGTTAATTTTAATGTTTTATTTGTATGCTATATTTTCCTGCGGTATTTTTAACTTTTATTAACAGGGGTGGGGAAATACATCATATTATGGCATTATTATATTGCACATTATTATAAGGCACAATTATATTGTGTATAAATTTGCCGTAAATTTTTAAATTGTTTTCACATTGCAGTATAATAATAATCAGATTCAAACAAAAAAATTGTAAACAAAACTGTGATCTAAAATCCACCAATTTTCCAGCCTCAATGTTGGCCGATTTGACAGAGACAATACAATATATATTTATTCTTTTTAACTGCGTACTGACATCAGACTTTTCCTGTTTAATATCAAATTAGTTGTCTGAGCATTTAAAATATTTTATTATATTGGAGAATAACAGAATGCATACAACATTTTGTCCTTTTAAAAGAGGTGCCTACCTCAATAAACAAATTGTCTGAAATGGTTAATGTGAAAATATTTTTGGTCATAAAAAAAACTTCATTGAAAATATATGTGCACCTGCAGAAACTATGTATAAAAAATGTGTAAAAGAAATTTTTTTTAAAATATATTCTGAAAAGTGTGCTAGAATATGTACTAGAAAAAGATCAGTATTCGACAAGCATTCTAAAAAGTGTTCCATAAGCATTGTAAAAACTGTTCCATATGTGTTCTAAAAAGTGTTCCAGAAAGTGCGCTGAAAAGTGTTCCAAAAAAGGAGACAAAATGTGTTCCGAAAAGTGTTCTCAAATGTGTTCTAGAAAGTGCGCTGGAAAGAAATGAGCGTTCCATATGTGTTCTAAAATGTGTTCCAAAAAGTGCGCTGAAAAGTGTTCTAAAAAAGAAGGCAAATATGTGTTCCGAAAAGTATTCTCAAATGTGTTCTTTAAGTGTTCTGAGAAGTATTCTAAAAATTGTTCCAAAAAGTGCGCTTAAAAAGTGTTCTAAAAAAGGAGACAAAATAAGTGTTCTAAAAATTGTTCTGAAAAATGCTTTAAGATTTGCAGTGTATAGAAGCGCTTGAAACAGGCAGGTATTTTTATTCATAAGCTCTGTAATCGAATTGATTCCATGTTTTGATAAAAACAGAAAATACTTTCAAAGTAAAAGTTTTCAACCGAATTTTTTTACTTTACAATGCTAGAAAAACGTTGTCATTTAATTTGTATTAAATTATATAACCTTTTATTCGCAAATAAATTTTAACAATTAAATTAAAAATATGTACATATATACCTTTTAATTATTATAAAGTAAAAATGCAATAATAAATAACATTAACTTGATGAAAATAATTGCTTAAATCTGATAAGTAATTTACTTATTAAAAAATATATAACGTTACTTGAATCAAAATCACTTCAATAGTATTCCAGTATTCCAGTTTTATACATTATTTAGAAAAACAGTCAGAGAACGTATCAAAAATTTTGAGTACCATATATAGAAAACAAATCACAAAATTAATAAAATCTTTGCATGCATAATTGTTAAAATAGTAAAAATGGAATAAAGATGACATGAAATTTAATTGATGGTGAAATCTTAATGATTTTTTCAGATAACATGTTGAGTGCCATATCACTCACCGGTGACTGACAGTCTAAAACAAGATATAAAACCGAAAAAATTACATTGCTTTAAGTAATTTACTGAAAATTTATTTAAATTTTATTTATTACAAGATAATACTTTCTTAATAATTACTTAAAACAAAATAATTTTTTTAAAGATTTATATCATATTTTACACTGTCAGTCATCGGTGACTGATACGGCCTAAACGGAAGTTTCAGAGTCAATCACAGTGCCACCTAACATGTTAAATGCTTGCAATGAGCAATGCATTTTATTGGATATTATGAATTTTTTCTTACAAGATTTCTAATGTGTGGCTCACGTAAAGGTACATTTCTGCTATCTCTTGGATCTACCAATTCTGGTAAAACACATTCCATGAAAAAAGCTTTTAATAGGGTGTGTTCGAAGGTGTATTCGAAAAAACGCTTTTCCACCTTCAACAGCTCGAAATTTCGACGATACAATTTCAGACACATTTTTAAAAGTAGAAATATGAAACTTGCTGAGGGGATTTTTGAAGAGACGTATAAGGTGCCGTGTGGTATCATTTTGTACTCAATTCATCAGAATTTGATTTATAAACAATTGTCTTCCGAGTATGACCTTTTTTTTCGTTCCCAGATCTGCCGCTCCGGAAAAATCTGTTCAAAATGCCGTTTTTGATTGCTTTTTCGGCAATATTTCTGTATTTATCAAAGAATCGACAATCACGGCACCTTGAGTACTTTCCAAAGAAAGTAAGTATTGTCATAGTTTGTCATAAGTCATTGTTTTTTCGAATGAAAATGAAGAGTCTTGCATCTCAAAAATTTTGTTCATGTGTCGATAAAAGCTTTTTGGTTACTAGGAAAGCAAATAGCTGGTTGTTGGGATAAATAAATAATTGATTTCGAAAAAAGTTGGGTGGTTGGTTGTTGAAAACTTATCAATGAGATGTAAATGAAGGGGGAGATGAAATAACTTAACAATTAAAACGGAAAACCTAACTCACATAATAGTTGATTTTGAAAACAGTTGAATGGTTGGTTGGTTGATTAAAACATATCAATGAGATGTACTTGAAGGGGGAATCTGATAACTTAACAGTTAAAACAGAAAACCTAAGTAACATAAATGATTATCGACATTAAAATTTGACGATTACTAAATATTAGTGAAACATTTTTAAATAATTTGAAAAGTTTTGTAAAATTATCAAAGCTTTGTTCAAGCAATTGTTCAAAGCTTTAATAGTGACTTGTATTTTTTTAATTAATTATTAACATTTGATTTTTTAAAATTTTTTTAATAACATTAAAATTATTAACAAGTAATCGCACTATCACTGATAAACTTAAATATAATACATTTCATATAAGCAAGTGTTTGAAAATTTAAGCATAAGTAGTGATTCATAAAAAGTGGATATGTCTATTTAACTGATGAAGTGACTCATAAAATATCAAAGTAATCCAAAACATATGTGATTTTTGTCCTTTCTTTGTGATTTTTAACTGATAAGTCACAATAAAAATTATTTTTGCATGTGTGAAGTAATCACTTTCGATGATCTTTCTTACTTTTTAGTTACTAAATTACGGGCCTTAATGGCCCAATGGTTAGCGTCGCGTGTTAAAAATGAGAGATGTTTGTGGTTTCGAAACCTGAGAGTTAATTCTAATGACATAGACAAAAATTGAAATGAATCTAAAAAGACCAACTGTATAGGACTTGTTGGTTTTCTCAACTTAATGCTAATAAACTTTTACAGGGTGGATGCAATCACGTCAATTTCATGGTCTTTGAATTTTCCTAATTTGCACATGATGTGATGTGCATCATAATTACGTATCATAATTAAGCGCCTTGCGACAAATGCAACATTCCATCACCTCCTGAAATTCTTTTTTTCATATTTATGAAAGCTTTTAAGACTCTATATTTAATAACTTTTGTCCTAATGTATCCTTCTCTCACAACATTTGACTTAAAAAGCGTTCAACACAATCTTTACATCAATAAACTAAGTAATGATTGTTCAGAATAAACAGCTATTTGATAAACACTAGTATATAAAACATTGAAAATGAGAAGTTTTAATTGTATTGTGATTGTTTCATTTAATGAAATCGCGTGGTATGCATTATATATTTCTCGATGAAGTTATGAACAGAAAGCTAAATATTCAACTGTGATAGTCTTTCATTGTAAAAAATTTAAGAAGACATGTTTAAAATCATTAAATTTGGTTACTAAGTGCATTGTAAGATGTGAGTGTAAAAAGTGTATGTCCATTATTTGATATTTAATAGCTAATTTTGCTTGTTAATTTGGAAATGTTTATAATATTTTTGAAAACTTTAGATTTATATTATTACTAACATGCATGGATTTGATCAAGGGAAGAATTTTTATGAATGAATAAGCATTCCTTTTTATTCTGTGATTCTTATATTTTTATTTATTCATATCTTAATTACAAGTTTGTTGTTGTTGTTGTTTAATATATTTAATTGGTGGTTTTAAATTTTTGCTTAGTATAAATTTTATTTTCTTCAGTAATTTTAATAAAATTATACATATTATGAATAAATGTTAGTACATTATATAAATAAGTTTAAAAATGTGAAAGTTAAATCGCTTTGCGTTTGAATATATTTCCGTCAAGTAGTAAAGTTAACTTGTATAAAATGAGTAAATTGCATTGAGTCATATTCTTAAGAGTTAGTTTAATTCCTGAAATATCAAATTTAAAAACTAACAGAATTAATACAACACATACGTATAGGTGTCAAATGTTAGTATAAAACTGATAATCAAAAACGATATAAATTATATTTACGTGATTAAGTAATGGGAGCAATGATTAGTGTGGTGTTTTAAAAAAATGAGAAGTTTGGTAATTAATTAAGATAATTCCGAAATTGTAAACAACCCACAGAAAGTATGACTCTTCAAATCACTAGTTTTAAGTCTTTGCAAAGCAGTTAGATCTTCAACACTTTTTGAAGTCTAAATGGGATAAAAATGAAAGGTTTTAATGCTTTTCCAATACAATGTCTAATTTAAAAAAAATCATCCAACGATGTTTTTTATGGTTTTGTATTTTCGAATAAGAACGTGAACATAACATAACCCAATTTTTTTTTTTTTTTTAAAGATTAAAATCTCATATATATTATAAAATATATTATTCATCAAATATATTATTCATTAAATAAGAAGTGTGTTAATGAATATTAAGATATATGTTTGGTAAATAAAAAGATAACAGAATAAATTTTTCTTCGAATATTAATCAATTTTAAGATGAGAATAATTCAACAGTTCTTCGTCACTTCTTAATATCTAAATAATAATAATAATAATAAAAGCTTAAAGTTTAAATGATTTTCTAATATAATGTCTAACAATAATAATAATAAAATCATTCAAAGATGTTTTTTATGATTTTCTATTTACAAATAGGAATGTACATGTTTGATATAGTATAAGCAATTAAAAAATCAAAATCTTATAAATAAAGGTAATTTCACTAAAACATTAATTAAAATTGTCAAATTTAAAAAATAATTATTAAATAACAAAATCTGAAGTTAATTGCAATTGAAATATTTCTCATTCAGAATAGGATTTGATAAGAATGTCTTCACCTCTTTGGGGGAAACCTAACGATTAGTCATATCATACCTATCTTAACTTGCTAGTGATTCACAACAACATGCGGTGTTCAGATAAGATTTTATCAAGCATCACTCTTCAAGAAAGTGGGGAATGCAGACGGTCCCATATATTGGTAAGTATAATTTGAATATAAAATGTATAAAATGACTAAACTTTTAAATATTAATATGTTTAAGAACACAGTTTCAAAGCAATTTATTGCGCGGTAATATTTCAAAATGATTCATAAATTAACTGACTCTCACTTTTTCACTCACGTAAAATATTTCTCTTAAGAAAAAAAATATTCAATTTTCATACAAAAACTTTTTGAATTGCATGAAAGTTGGTTTAATAAAAATATTTTGAAAAGGGTTTTAATACTTTTAAATTCATTTATGCCAAGAAAAATATTTTGAAATGGTTAGTTTCTCAATCTTTTTTTTTTTTTTTTTTTTTTTTTTTTTTTTTAATCCAAAAAATTCTAAAGTTATTAATTTATCGAACTACCCATTCGAATAAAAATTATTTTAAAACTACTAACATTGACTTATATTTTTTGCATCACAGATAATATGTTCTAAGATTCAACAAGCAAATGGTGAATCATTGCACTTTGAACTATCTTTACACGAGTTAATTATTAGAAAAATTAATCTTTGATAATTATACTTTGAAAAAATGTTTACTTTAAATTTTTAATGATATGTCAAATCTTAAGGGGTTTTATTTGAATTTTGAATGAAAACTTTAATCTCAACTAGAATTTTTGAATAGGTCTTTCAGAATATTTCTTGTGAGATAAGAATAATCTTTTAATTTGGCGATTTTTTTAATGTTTTTATTCTAATTGCATGAGATTTCATTTTGTATTGGCGACTTTAATCTTTCGTTTTTTATTGTGTGAAATATTTAATGTTAAATTGTCGATTTTAAACATTTATTTTCTCATTGTTTGAAGTATTTTGTTCTTATATGGTAAATTTAATCTTTCGTTTTTTTATTGAATGAAATATTTTATGTTAAATTGGCGATTTTAAACATTTATTTTCTCATTGCTTGAAGTATTTTGTTCTTACTTGGTGATTTTAATCAATCATTTTCTTACTATTTGAAATATTTTGCATTAATTTGATGATTTTATGTTGATACTCCAAACAGTTAGGCCAACGCGCGCGAACACATCTCATTACAAATATTATTTTAAAAGAGTAGCCAAAGTGGGGGATGTTTCTGAAATATCCTAACCACATTAACGCAAGGTTTCCCAAGGTCAAAGGAAAATGACAGACTTCAAACAGTAAAAACCGACAAGCACGATTAAATGTTAGTACGTAAAATTCCATTTTGAAACATTTTTTCACTTAAATTTTAAAGTTTTTTTTTAATTATTCTAAAATTTCAACTGCATACTATGGTTCACTAAAACGAACACTCGAAATTATGTATGTGAATGTGTGCATTATGGGAATCATGTGATCTGCCTCTCCGTGGCGATTCCTGGGTGAAAGTTTTGACCCTAGGTCACTTTCAGCTAAAGATCACACCTTTCGGCAAAAAAAATTACATACACATACATACAACATACACATACATACATACACACACACACATACATACAACACACACATACATACACACACATACATACATACATACATACACATACACATACATACAACACACGCACATACATACAACACACGCACATAGATACAACACATACATATATACATACACCCACGCACATACATACATAAACACACATGCATGCATACAACACACAAACATACATACACACACACATACAGATAACACACACATGCATGCATACAACACACAAACATACATATATACACACATACATACAACACACACCAAATAATAATAATAATCAATTAAATTAAATTTTCCACAGCATGAAGAAAACCACATATTCCGAACAGTTAGGCCAACGAGCGCGAATTAAATAGTTTATTAAGTACGAAAAAATTCAATTTTAAAACATATTTTTTCATTCAAATTTTAAAGTTATTTTTTAATTATTTTTAAATATCAAGTGTATAACATAGATAACTAAAAATAGTACTCGAAATTTTTTTTAATTTCCTTCATTAAATTAATATTTAAAGTTATTATTCTCAAATTCCCATTAGAAGCATGTGTTATTTATGACGGTGGATAGAGATAAAGGTGGTGGAAGTCTTTCTAAGATATTCCAAGTCAATATCCACACATGATTATAAGAAAATTACAAACTCCGAACGATTAGGTCGACGAGCACGCGTTAATCTCATTGCAAAAAAATTAAAGTCCCCCTATTAAGCATTTATATCCGCTTAAAACTCCAAAAAATGAAAAAATAATTCAATCTTAACAAAATTACTCCTAAAAAAATAATCCATTAATTCACCATGAATGCACCCTTCTTAATTAGTTCTTCATTAAAATATCAACCCCCGAAAAAAATAAATATCCTTCGTGTATGATTAGTCTGAAATAATAATTTTCCCATAAATATCCGCTTAACTCATCTTGTAAGAGCACAGTGAAAAAAAAAAAAAAAAAAAAAAAAAAAAAAATCAATCTCCCCAAACTTTCTGCTTAAAATCTAAAAATAAATCCTTAAACTAAAGTTCACTGAAAATTTTTAAATCGCCACATTAAAATTAAAAACCACTCGTACAATAGTACAGAAAAAAACATTCTGTGTCCCCAAATACCCGCTTAACCCCTCATCAAAGAACACGGTGAAAATAATAATAATAATAATAATCTACCCAAAATTTCTGCTTAAAATCAAAAAATAAATCCTTGAACTAAAGTTTACCGAAAAATTTTAAAGTCCCCACATTAAAATTAAAAACCACTCGTACAATAATACAGAAAAAAACGTTCTGTGTTCCCAAATACCCGCTTAACCCCTCATCAAAGAACACGGTGAAAAAAAAAAGTCGCTTCATTCTTTATTTTTAATTACTTTTCATTTATCTTTTTAAATGAACAACAGCAAAATTCATTCGAAAAAAATTACCACATTAAAATAACCTATCATACTACAGCACGCCGAAATAATTAAAGTGTCTTCATTATTTTTCACTCATTATTTTTAATTATTATTTGAAATTAACTTTAATGATTCATTTGTTAAATTGGATTAACTTTTACACTTGACTCAATATAAATTTAAACTGTTGAAAATTTTAAAGTTTAAATTATTAAAATTTCTTAATAAATCACCACTCGAAAAATAATCCCTCATACTAGAGTATATTGAAAAAATTTCACTCATAATTTTTAATTACCTTTTTATATGAACAACAATAAAATTCAATTGAAAAAATTATCACATTAAAATAACCTATCATACTACAGCACGCCGAAATAATTAAAGTGCCTTCATTATTTTTCACTCATTATTTTTAATTATTATTTGAAATTAATTTTAATGATTCATTTGTTAAATTGGATTAACTTTTACACTTGACTCAAAATAAATTTAAACTGTTGAAAATTTTAAAGTTTAAATTATTAAAATTTCTTAATAAATCACCACTCGAAAAATAATCTCTAATACTAGAGTATGTTGAAAATATTTCACTCATAATTTTTAATTACCTTTTTAAATGAACAACAGCAAAATTCAATAGAAAAACGTACCCCACGTACTGTAACACGCCGAAAATTTTAAAGTCCCCGCATTAAAATTAAAAAACACCCTCATACTATAGTATGGTTAAAAAATTCTAACCCCCTGAAATTCCGACTTAAAATTAAGAAAAAATCCTTTTAACCCCTTCTCTTACAAGACGATGTCAGGAGGAGGATTGAAGAGGAGGATCGAAAAGCTGTGGAGGAGGAGTGAGGAGGAGGAGCCCACCACCACCAACGATCCTCAATCCTCCTCCTGGGGTCGGATCCCCACTTTTCCCCTACTCATGTGTCTAATTGAATTGTTAAAGACAGTTATTATAAAACTAATTGGAAGAAGAAAAAAATGAAGTAAAGCTTTTTTAATTATTTAATTAATAATAATATAAATGTTCTAAAAATGTACGTAAACAACCAAAAAAATATTTATGGCAATTTATATTATATATAAAATACTAATACTAATAATAAATAATAAACTTAAAATAATCATTCTGTTAAATAATAATAATAATAAAAGAAAAAGAGAATGTCCCCTAAAACTACATCACTTTGTTTAATAAAATAAAATTTTCAGCTTGCTGTGATCTCATTATGTCGAGTTATAAAAATTTTAATTTATCGGACTGTTATATTAATCTTTTTATAAAATTTGGGGAAAAAGACGCGGAGAATAAAAAAAAAGCCCGAATAATGTTGAAGTGCAGTATTTGGCAGGCAGCAATTACAATCCGAGTTATAAGGTTGCGGGCAAAGAAATAGCAAGGGACCGAAATGGCCAAGACCGAAATGTCTCGGAACCGAAATGACCAGGGATCGAAATGTCTTGGGACCGAAACGGCGGGACCGAAATGTCGTGTACCCGAAACTGGGGGCAAGAGTAATCATAGGGTCTGGCCCAGGGCCCCTTAATCTTTTTATTCGCCAAACATTTTTCCCTCCCTAAATTTCTCACTTTTTCAGTGCAAAATTTTAAAGTTAAATCTTGGACTCTTCTTTCAGGACCAACACTCTGATATTTTTATTCGGGTTCTGAGGCCCTTAAACATTTACCCAATCAATTGGTGCATTAAAAAGAGTATATTATTCCAACGAATAATTCATACTCTATGCTTAATTTTGATTAATTAAAGATCTAAAGCGTTATGTACTAAAACATTTTGACATGTTTTCATGTTAGGGCTCTGGTTTTAACTGTCAGTTGCCCCCTACGGGGCCTCCATATTATGTCTCCCTTAAAAACGGTCCGATTTACTAGCTTTTTTATAGGTGCGTTCGTAATTATGTAAATTCGTAGCACCTATAATTTACTTTAATTTTATAATAGTTACTAGATAATCTTTAGTAATCAATCGCTTCGCAAAATATTACAAAAAGTTTTCTAGTAAAACTGCTCATCAAACAGCTGTAACTTAACTGACGCGGAGTGTTGAATCAACCAGTCAACACACCAACCTCTAATTAGATCTTTGGCTAGCCCGCCCAGCGAAACCGCTGAACTGTCGCAGGTGACTTCGTGATCCAGTGGGATTTTGATTTGTGAAATGATTTTCATCATTTTAAGGTAAGTTATATTTTATTTAATCTAGAAACATTTACAAATATTCAGTTTATTTTTATTAAAAGTTAATTTCACCACTAATCTCTTATTTCTTCTAGGCCTAACTTAAACCTTTCTTGTCAATTGTCGCGAGTATTACTAATATTCTGTGCGTAGTTTATGCAGTTTAAAACCTGTTTATTTTTCTTTTTCGTTTCTTTCTCTCTCTTTGATTATAAAATTTTAAAAATGAAATGTTAATTAATCTACTGGTAATCTTTGATTTTGTAAGTTGAGATTTAACAGTCTGGGATAAATACTGTATCGTTCAAGTTTTTGTCATGTTTTGGGACCATAAAAATCTTTTATTAAACTAATCTATATATTTCATTTTATCTGAAATCTCAATGTTCTCATGCACGCTATTTATAAAATAACAAATATATCGCAAACTATACGTGTTTGCAGCCTTTTGTACAATTACCCCTAATAGCTCAGTCAAAATATAATTTAAAATTAATAAAAACAACTTTTTAATCACAATTATCGCCGTTTTATTTTATTGTATGTCATTAAAAGTATTAATAATGTAAATTAGACTTAAAGTTCGACTTGCCCCCATCTGTTTGTTTACGTTTTAAATGCTTGAATAATGCAATATTGTCAGCAAGCAAAATTTTTGTTTGAATCTAATTCGTTAAACATGGATTGAAACTGCTGTTCATGTTTATTGTATTGACATCAGGGTTGGCATGATTTAAATTGACAGATTTAAATCAGCGGATTTTAATCAATTTTTCTTTTTTAAATGTTAGAAATTAGTTAGCAGGGAAATAAGAAGTTGGTGTAAATAAGTAGCAGGTCTTTTTCTGGTATTGCCAGGATTGCTATCAGAAAGAATGTGGCAGGTGCAGGTTAAGTCCAGGTGTCCCCCTCCTAATTTTTTAATTCTTTGTTATTTTGTTAAAAAATTTAGACGATGAGGCAAAACACGGAAGCGTTTATTAATAAATCATATTTTGTTTGCCAATATTTACAACTAAATGATTTTAATCTTTTTTTGTTTCACAAGTTAATAATTAAACAAATTCATCACCAAAAAATCAGATACTACATGTAAGGAACAAGTTTTAAAACTTGCCATATTACACTGTCAAATTTCAATTAAAGCTTATTAATTTTTAAAAAGCATTCGAAAACCAAAATAACTAGTTTGTATATTGTAGTCACAAATCGTAGACGAATGATGTGTGCATAGTAATACATTGTTGTTTTAAAACTTAAAATCTTAATTCTTACTTTTTATATAATGTTTTACAAATTAATTTTAAATTTGATCTAATTATTAATAATATGCTACAATTTTTTAAAAATAAGACATTAGGTAAAGATAGAATTACAAAATTTAAAGCAAGATATGAACATACTGTGAAGCCTCTAGTAGATTTTGGTAGCGAAAAGCGGTGAGGCTACTTCCGAGGCTTATGATCATGAACTACTCTGCTTTAGTAATCAAATTGTAATTTATTTACATTTCAAGTACATCTGTAAACAGATTATTCAATCATAGTATTTTAATCACAACATAAAGTTCATTAGTCCAGTTTGGGAATTAATCAAGAGGTGGCAGCCAGCTTAACCTGATGCATACAGTCTGAGCATTCTCCGCAGACTTTTCAAAGTCTCGCATCTTCCGAGCACCACTCAACCCTGTGCTCTACGCTCTTCTCTCCAAGGCAACAAAACAAGTCCCTCTCTGTCACTCTTCTCCCTCTTTTATCCTCCTCTTGAGAGCACCTGTGCATTCCACCCTCTTTTGCGCACTGCACCCCTCTTTCTCCGTTCGTGGGAAGATCTTACCTCTTTCGGTACTTGAAAGCTGTGCCCCGGGTGGTCGACCTATAGTTACATTTGACACTCCGTTATCCCAAAGGGATGCGCTAATTGATACATCTATTTCGATGGGTGGTCGAGCTATCATCATATTTGACACGCCGTTGTATCAAAGGGATGCGCTAATTGCTATATATTTCGATTGCCACTTAGTAGTGACAGTGCCACCTTCGGTGTTGCTTTCAGCTCTCTGTGTGTGAGGCGGGAAGTCTTACAATACTTTTAATGGCTGTCATATTGCTAAAGTTTTATTAAATTCCTCTGTTTTAATTCAAAATGAAATTTCACTTACAAGGGCACCACCAAACATGGTGCTCACAGATTTTAATGATTTCTAAGTATGTTGTAGGGGTTATACCACTAATTATTCAGCTGAAAGGATTCTTTCAAATGGGCCTTGGTTTTTGAGAAATGGGGGGGGGGTCAAAGTTTAGTATTTATTTCAAATACCTGTTAGTATTGCCTTTGGTCAGCAGCCCCGTGGCTCCGAGGTAAAGTGCTGGACTCCAGACTCGGAGGTGACGGGTTCAACTCCAAGTTGGACCACCTTTTTTTTTTTTTAATCTTTACATACTTTTTACATGTTATATATTTTAAGCTCAATTTGGAATTCTACAGCTTTGAACTTATTAACATTTTCTTATGTGGATTGTTTATTTTTTTTACTTTTATTTTTCTTACTTAAAAAAATATGGTTCAAATGATAAATTAATTGCACTTCAAAATTTATAAAATAAATAAAAAATGCTTATATAATTAGAATTTTCAAAAAGCATAAAAAATTTTGAATATTTTAAAATCCCTTTTACTTTAAATATTAATAATTTTGCTCAATTACTTTTTTCAGATTTTCAAATGAATATTGCACAATTACATATTATTTTTATCTTTACATACTTTTTACACGTTACATATTTTAAGCAGTATTGGAAATTCTACAGCTTTGAACTTTTTGATATTTTTTTAATAAAGTAAATTTATATTTCCGAATTTATTTCATGGAAATTTATTTTTATCTGCAATTTTTAAACTAATATTTTTATTGACAAAACGGCATAACTAATTTATGCCTTGAATCTTTTTTTTTTTTTTTTTGGTTAATTATTATGTAATTTCTTTTTCTATTAAGCACAATTCTGAAATAATAATTTTTCTCTTTCCTATCGCCTTTTTTGTGGAATTTTTTAATTGAAAATTTATCCTTTTTTGTATAAATTATACAAAATACTTTTCAGGTGCAATTTCTCAGACATTTATATGATTAGTTAATTCAAATAATGCATACCTTCGAAAGTCTAATAAAATATTATTGCAGTAGTGTTAAAATATTTTCCAAATTTTTACTGATCTTTAAATACATTTATTTCTAAAGTTCATCCTCAATATCATTTATCGTTTGCACAAATAAGAAATGACGGATTATATTTAAAATAATACATATATTTTTTATTTTAACAAATTAAAGCACTATTCATAAAAAATCAACTAAATTGGGAAAATCGTTTGCTAATGAAATAATATTTACGATAGATAAAAAAAATATATGTATTTATTTTATTCGTCTGCTTTTATTTTCTCGGTAAAATCACGCAAAAATAGAAAATCTTTTCGCTGTTGTCATTTAATTTCTTTTGCAAAACTAGTTAAGGAATATAGGTTATGTAAATTTATACGAGTTTTAAAAAGATGAGATTTCAGTCACGAATTAGTTCAAATTTGCGTTTAGATTAATAAGTTTTGAAAAAACTGTTAATTAAAAAAAATCATAAACGTTAAGTTTTTAAGGAAAAGGTTTATATAAAAGTTGATCAAAAAATAAATATTTGCTCTTAAATATCAAGTAAGATTCTGTTAAATTGTGAATAATTTAATTACTTATTTTTATTCACACGACAAATATATCACGCGATACTGTAAATTTTGTTAATACATTCAGCGCAATTCCCTACGCAAATGATGATTCTAAACGTTTTTTTTTTCTGTGTGCATAATTTCTTCACTTTCATGTTTTAAAAGTGATAAGGTCTTTTTTTGTATTTGATATGGTGATTTATTTTTTTTTATATTGGTTCTGTATTATACATGCGATAAATATACTCATGTAATCAGTTTTCAGGTTATAATTATAATTTTTTCCAAATAAAAGTGTGTATAAAGATGCGTTATGTGTTAAATTTAATCTTTTTACACTGCATATATCAGTAACATAAATATATATGTAAGTATATTAAATGCAATAATAGATTGTCTAAGAATCCATGCACAATTATTGTGTAATATTCATTTGAAAATCTGAAAAAAGTAATTGAGCAAAATTATTAATATTTAAAGTAAAAGGGATTTTAAAATATTCAAAATTTTTTATGCTTTTTGAAAATTCTAATTATATAAGCATTTTTTATTTATTTTATAAATTTTGAAGTGCAATTAGTTTATCATTTGAACCATATTTTTTTAAGTAAGAAAAATAAAAGTAAAAAAAAATATACAACCCACATAAGAAAATGTTAATAAGTTCAAAGCTGTAGAATTCCAAATTCAGCTTAAAATACAGGGTGATTCAGCTCGTCGGTGACAAACTTTAAGGATCGATAGAGCACACCTAGACGAACATTTTTGAATAGGGAATGTAGGGTCCCTGACGCGATGGTAAGGCGCTAGGCGCTTTCGAAAATTTGGGTGCCGAAATTCGAAACGTCATAAAAACTAGGGAAATGGTTAGATTTTCTTGCTTGTTGCGTCGAAATGATTCTGTTTGTTTAGACTTTCTTCAGTACCAATTTGATAAGCGTATCTCTTAAAACATGGATAGGGGGCGCTGCAGACTTTGGAGAGCTAGACAACAACTTTAAGCCCGTTATTTTGATAATTTAACACATGCTCGCCAAAGTTTATACTCTAACTTAAAGTTTGAACCCAAAAGTAGAGCCCTGCAAAAAGCGTAAGAGCCGGAATAAAATGTCAAAGTACAGGGTGGTCGAAACTCGAAGGCTCCTAAGAGATAAACAAACAGATTTCTTGACTTATGGCATGCATTTTCATGATTCTGTTTGCTGGGGCTCTCTGAAACTCAGTTGAACGGTACAAAAAGAAAAATCGATAGGGGGCGCTTTGGGCAAAAAACATAATTCGTTGACATTTCGGACGCTAACTGGAAACGGGGCGCTACGATCAGTTAGGAACAAAACAAGAGAGTAATTTACTTATCATAAGAAGCTATTAAAACTGCAGTTTGTTTTTTTTTTTTTTTAACAAACATAGCTGGTTTCAATCATGCACAATGCGCGCAATAAAATTTACATAAGGTGCTTTTTGCTGATTTATGCAAAAGATATCGTACCATATCGATATGCAAAAGATACGTAATGCGTAGACGACAACGCGAGATGACGTAGTTGTATGCGCAGACACGTCTTTTGAACGTGCGGTACCTACTTAAGCTTCGGGTTACTTGTCTGCAGATCGGTAGTAGGATGGAACGGTACACAAACTCTGAATTGGCTGACATGCATTTGGCGTATGGCGCTGCTGGTTGTAATGGACGAGCCGCTCAGCGGTTGTACGCCGAGCGTTACCCCAACAGGCAAATCCCCTGCCATGCCTTCTTCGCTCGAGTACACCAGAGGTTGTCCACAACGGGATCTTTCGACGGAGGCAGGCCTGAACGGGAGCGATCAGTGAGCACCCCCGACAACGAAGAGGCTGTGCTTAACCTGGTTGAGGACAACCCAGGTCTTAGCACGAGAGATATCGCCAGACATGTTGGCATTTCGCAAGCAACTGCGTGGCGCATCTTACGTTCCCGGAATCTGCACCCCTACCACATCCAGCGGGTGCAGTTGCTCAGAGAGCAGGATTTTGGCCCTCGAGTGGAATTCTCAAGATGGTACTTGGCGATGAGATCCAGGGATCCCCGTTTTGTAAACAGCATTTTGTTTACGGACGAGTCCACCTTCAGCCGGGAGGGAATGTGGAACGCCCACAACAGTCATGTGTGGTGTGATGAAAATCCACATGAAACCAGAAGCCGAGCAGCCCAGGAGCGTTTCTCAGTAAATGTGTGGGCCGGCATTCTGGGGGATTGCCTCATTGGCCCTTATTTGTTACCTGAACGGCTGACAGGTGGAAATTACCTGATTTTCCTGGATCAAGTGCTGCCGCAGCTTCTGGAGGAGGCGCACGTACCCGAAGGTTCGCGTCGCCAGATGTGGTTCCAGCACGATGGAGCTCCGGCCCATTACACGAACGACGTGCGTCTCCATCTAAACGCAAGGTATGGCCAGCGGTGGATCGGGCGTGGGGGTCCAGTTCACTGGCCTGCCCGATCACCAGACCTCACCTGCTTGGATTTCTTCCTTTGGGGTTACCTGAAGGCCGTGGTATACCATACACCTGTCAGCAGTGCTGAAGAACTTGTGGCGCGCATTGTGGCAGCTGCAGGGCAGATCAGAGATACTCCTGGCATTGTTGGAAACACACACTCCTCAATGCGACGGAAGTGCGAAGCCTGCATCATGGCCCAAGGTCGAAATTTCGAGCATCTTCTGTAGTGTTATTTTTTGTAAATAAATTTCCAGTATCATTGATGTTTTTGGTCTAAATTTATTCAGAAGTGTTGAGCAGAGGTAGAAAATGTGTTTTCATTATTACTAACTGATCGTAGCGCCCCGTTTCCAGTTAGCGTCCGAAATGTCAACGAATTATGTTTTTTGCCCAAAGCGCCCCCTATCGATGTTTCTTTTTGTACCGTTCAACTGAGTTTCAGAGAGCCCCAGCAAACAGAATCATGAAAATGCATGCCATAAGTCAAGAAATCTGTTTGTTTATCTCTTAGGAGCCTTCGAGTTTCGACCACCCTGTACTTTGACATTTTATTCCGGCTCTTACGCTTTTTGCAGGGCTCTACTTTTGGGTTCAAACTTTAAGTTAGAGTATAAACTTTGGCGAGCATGTGTTAAATTATCAAAATAACGGGCTTAAAGTTGTTGTCTAGCTCTCCAAAGTCTGCAGCGCCCCCTATCCATGTTTTAAGAGATACGCTTATCAAATTGGTACTGAAGAAAGTCTAAACAAACAGAATCATTTCGACGCAACAAGCAAGAAAATCTAACCATTTCCCTAGTTTTTATGACGTTTCGAATTTCGGCACCCAAATTTTCGAAAGCGCCTAGCGCCTTACCATCGCGTCAGGGACCCTACATTCCCTATTCAAAAATGTTCGTCTAGGTGTGCTCTATCGATCCTTAAAGTTTGTCACCGACGAGCTGAATCACCCTGTATATAACATGTAAAAAGTATGTAAAGATTAAAAAAAAAAAAAAAGTGGTCCAACTTGAAGTTGAACCCGCCACCTCCGAGTCTGGAGTCCAACACTTTACCTCGGAGCCACGGGGCTGCTGACCAAAGGTAATACTAACAGGTATTTGAAATAAACGCTAAACTTTGACCCCCCAATTTCTCAAAAACCAAGGCCCATTTGAAAGAATCCTTTCAGCTGAATAATTAGTGGTATAACCCCTACAACATACTTAGAAATCATTAAAATCTGTGAGCACCATGTTTGGTGGTGCCCTTGTTAGTGTAGAGGAAAATAATGAAGGTTTGGCATTCATTAAAGAAAATTATCCAAATCTTCTCACCACTGTAGCACAATTTTTTGAAATTTGGTCAGGGAATTCGCCAGTCATGTTTTGCTGGGAACCCTGCTTTCAACAAAATTTCCAATCCTCATCGACAAAATTTGTTCTTTTTTTATGCTCTATCAATGAAATTCATGCTTTTTTTTCACAGCAAATTGGTGAAATTTACAATTTTTTTCTGTGCCCTACTGATAAAAATTGTAATTTAAGCTATATCATTTAGAAAAAAAAAATTTTTTATAAAGAATTTTGTAAAAATGTGCCATAACTACATGGATGAAAGTTTTCAGTCTTAAAAATTTCCAAGGACGGGAGCAGATCGCAGGAAAGATGTGCTTCTCAAAAAAGATGGAATGAAGATTCGAATGATCGAAAAAAAAAGAGATTTCTGTAAAGCAGGAAAAAAAAAAAAAAAAAGATGCATTTTTTGTCAAAATTTTGCAAAAAAAAAGAGGGGGGGGGTTGTTGAAGGATTGCGAAAAACATGCTAATTTTGTTAAAGGATCCATAACCATTTCCATTGCAAAATTATGAAAAGCATACTGTTTCCGTCAAAGGATCACGAAAAAGACACCATCTCAGTCAAAGAATGCAAAATAGACATGGTCTCTGTCAAAGAATAAAAAAAAAGCATCTTCTGTCAAAAACTTGCAGAAAAAAACAAGATTCCTGTCCTAGGGACGCGAGAAAGACTCTAATTCTGACAAAAGATAATGAAAAAGATGCACTCTCGGTCAAAGAATGCAAAATAGATGCAGTCGCTGTCAAAAGATCTCAAAAAAGACATATCTGCCAAATGAATTTAAAAAAATTAAGATTTTTATCATATGATTATAGAGGAAACTCAAATTATGTCAAAAGACACAAGTTTTGCAAAAGGACCATGAAAAAAATGTGATTTCCATCAAATGATTGCAAAAAAATACTATTTTCATCAAATGATTGCAGAGAAAAGTGACTTTTATGAAAGGATCATGAAAAAGACACAAATTTTGTCAAAGGGTCTTGGAAAAGACTATTTTTGTCAAAAGGTCGGGAAACAGACATGATTTCTGTCGAAGAATCACGAAAGACAATTTCTATCAAAAAGATTATGCAAAAGATGTGACTTTTGTGAAAGGATCGTGGAGAAGACGTGAATTTTGTCAAAGGATTGCAAAAAAGATGTGATTTCCATCAAACGATTACAAAAAAAAGATTTTCATCAAACGATTGGGGAGAAGACGCAATTTCTATCAGAATGATCGCAAAGGTGCAAATTTAGTCAAAGAATCTTGGAAAAGACGCGAATTTTGCCAAACGATCACAAAAAAGACAATTTCCGTCAAATGTTTATAAAAAAAAACAATTTTCATCAAATGATTTCAGAAAAAGCACGATTTCTGGAGTCAAAGGATCATGAAAAAAGGCATGGTTTCTGACCTAAGATGGTGAAAAAGGCATGATTTTTGTCAAATGATCGCAGAAAAAGTGCTAATTTTGTTAGAAGATTGTAGATTGTTAAAAAAGTGGATGACCGCGAATGTCTCCTTTAAAGGCACTAAATATGATAAAGATGTTTAAAACATCATTAAATGCTTTTTATTTGTATTTTTATGAATATTCTACTAATTATTTGTTTTTTTCGTTATTTAAAATAAAAAATGTGTCAATATATATAATTTTGCTATTAGTTTGGTGATTTGTATAATTTGGCAAAATTGGTCACCTGGATAACCAAGTAGTGCCCAATTTTTTAAATATTTTTGTAAAATTTTCTCCCAAACTCAATCTCTTCCCTTAACTAAAGAATTATTTCTAACTGGTTTTAACTTTATAAATACTTCAGGATTATATTTAGGTATACAGCTAAAAAAGAAAAAAAAAATCATTATTAAAACATATAGAATTTTTCATCTTCATTGTTTTGAATAGATTTTGTCTGTATTTTCTTTTTAAAATGTGCCAACTGAAGAGTAGTTAAAAATAAGAGCTGTACCAGACATCAAAAAATGATTAGATTATTAAAAGTAAGGGTTAATTAAATATGCATAATAAAGATAGGTGCATTTTCCTTTAATTAATGAACTTTTATTTTTAAACATACCCTATTAAATCGCATCAAATTCATAAAGTAAGAAAGTTTTATTTCAGGTTTAACCAGCGTTAATTAAAGCTAGATTAATGCACAATTAAAATCTTTTTACCAAATATTTATCAATAAATTTATCAATAAAAGCAAAATCTTTGTTTTTTAAAAAAGTAAAAAAAATAAATAAATAAATAAATAAAATAAAAAAAACCTTGAAAAATTATGAGTTTTGTCATATTGATAATATTTAGAATTACATATTAAAATACAAACAGAATGTTATAAAAGTAAAGTATTCTGAAATTTGTCATGACATCTAAATTGAAAGTTTCATTATTTACATCTGTAATGTGCAGATTTCAGGAATTTGTGGATTTGAGGGAGTCTACTATATATTCTTTAAGGTTTCTGTCAAATTGTAAAATTTTCTGGATTGAGGGAATATTATCTTCAAAGAATTTAATTATGAGTGTCAAATCAACATTTTTTTACCATTAGGTTTAGCATGTAACAGAAAAGATTAAGATTCAACTTCATATCTTATTACTCTTAAATTCTTTAAAGATAATCTTCCCTATTCCAGAAAATCTTTCAATTTAGATGTCGAGAAACAAAATAACCAGAAGTTTTTGTATATTAAAAATAATCTCAGAATAATATATATTCATTGAATTGTATCAAATATGTATTATTAAATTTAGTCAAAAGTTTTTTAATAAGATTTTCAAGGTATCAATGTTACACTGTGTAGGGCAAATTTTGCTTTGAACATAAGATATAGCTGTTACCAATAATATTTGAATAATAAATGATTTCAATTCTCAACATAGTTGACTGCAACTATTTGAGTATTTTAAAACGTAGTATTTTAAAATATTATTATATTACTTATATAATCATGGGTGCAAGATTTTCCGTCCTGAGACTAAATTTTCTTAAAAATTCCCGAGAACGGAAACAAGACAGAAAAATCTCAGAAAACGGAAGCGCATAGTGAAAAACACGCACTTTTCATCAAAGGATCACGGAAAAAAACATGATTTTCATGAAATGATCGCGAAAAAAAGTGCTATTTCTGTCAAAGGACTGCAAAAAAAAGACACATTTGCCGTCAAAAGCTTGCGGGAAAAAATGCGATTCTTGTCAAAGATCGCGAAAAACTCTATTCCTGTCGAAAGATCGCAAAAAACTATTGAAGAATTGCGAAAAAAGGCATGATTTTTATCAAAAGCTTGTGAAGTAAAGTCAATTCTTGTTAAAAGATTGCGGAAAAGACGTCATCTCGGTCAGGGAATGCGAAATAGACGCGATCTCTGTCAAATGATCGCAAAAAAAGCTGAGTTTTCTGTCAAAAAGTTGCAAAAAAAAAAAAAAAAAAAAAAAAAACGCAATTCCTGTTGAAGAATTACAAAAAAGATGCTATTTCCAATCAAAGAATACTAAATAGATGCAATTTTTGTCAAATAATCGCAAAAAAGTGCAAAATCGCGTGAATTTTGTCAAAGGATTGAGAAAAAGAGATTTCCATCAAATGATCGCAAAAAATTCCACAATTTTTGTCAAAGGATCGTGAAAACGATGTGAATTTTGCGAAAGCATCGTGAAAAAGACACTATTTCCAACGAGTAATCTAAAAAAAGATGCTATTTCCGGTCAAAAAATACAAAATAAGTACATTTTTTGTCACAGGATCGCAATAAAGATGTAAATTTAATGAAAGGATCGTGGCAAATTTTGCCAAAAGATCAAGGAAAAAACGCGCTTTCTGTGAAATGATCGCAAAAAATCCACGATTTTCATCAAATGATAGCAGAGAAAACGCAATTTTTGTCGAAAGGATCGCAAAAAAGATGCAATTTCTGTACAACGATCACGAAAAAGACGTGAATTTCGTCAAAAGATTGTATAAAATACTTGGATTTCATCGAAAAATCGCAGATTTCTGCTGAAAACTGTAGAAAAATCGCAAATTTTGGTGGAAAATTGCAAGTTTCGGTTTAAAATCGTAGAAAAATCACAAATTACGGCAAAATATTGTAGAAAAGTTGAAATTTTATCGAAAGATCGAGGGAAGAAACTAATTTCATCATATGGTCATGGAAAAAACACGAGTTATGTGCTTATGTTCTCACTCAATGGGAGGTGGGGTGTCAAAATATTTTCAGTCTCGGCAAAATTTCAAACTTGCACCCATGTCTGTATATAATATCCAAAAACATTTATTTTATGAACAGATATGCATTATATTAAAGATGAAAATGTGAAAAACTGGCGACTAAATATGTGAAAATACCGGCCAAATGCAGGATTCTCCAAAAGGTTATTTGTGAAAAGAATCACAGAAAAAATCCTGCGAATTTCGACAAAAAAAAAATTTTAAAAACCCAAATTTTGAAAAAAGTTCGCGGAAAAACATGAATTTCGTGTAAGAATCGCGTATAAAGACATCATCTAAGGATCGTAAAAAGAATACAAATATTGTCAAAGAATCACTAATATCGTCGAAGAATCATAAATATCATTACAGAATTGCAAAAAAAAAAAAAAAAAGGAATTATCGTAAAAAAAAGGCGTATTTTGTCAAAAAAATAACGAAGATAAACGTGGTTTTTGTCAAAAACGTAAAACGAACGGAAAAACACGAATTTTATCAAAGAAACACGCAAAGAATGTCAATAGCGTCAAAAAATTGTGATAACAAATGCGAATACTGTCAAAAAATCGGGTTAACAAACGCCAATAGCGTCAAAAAAATCACGATAACGAGCACAGTTTTCATCAGAAAACGTAATAAACGAACACAAAAAACGCGAATTTTATATTTAAAAAATCCGCACTAGAAAAGCGAATACTGTCAAAATATCGTGATAATAAACGCGATTTTCGTCTAAAAATGTAATAAACGAATGAAAAAAACACGAATTTTATGGGAAAAAAGCGAATACCGTCAAAAAATCACGATAACGAACGCAATTTTAGTCAGAAAATGTAATAAACGAACGCAAAAACGTGAATTTTATGAAAACAATTGCACGAAAAAAGTGAATACCGTCAAAAAATCGCGATAACGGATGAATACCATCAAGAAATCGCGATAACAAACGAATACCGTCAAAAAATCGCAATAACGTACGTGAATACCATCAAAAAATTGCGATAACAAGCGTGATTACCGTCAAAAAATTGCGATAACAATCGCCATTACCGTCAAAAAGTCGTGATAGCAAACGCGGTTTTTGTTAAAAAGTATATTTTATCAAAAGATCGCAAAAAAAAAAAAAACTATAAAAAAAAGCAAGCATTATGTCAAAGGTTTGTGGAAAAAACGCATAATATTAGTTTCATGATATCCTCCCCCCCCCCCTTTTATTTTTTAGAAAGTTTTTTGTGATATGAATCTCAATTTTTTTTTTAATCAAACCTGCTAGTTGGTGGATAAACATTTTTTTTTTTTTTTTTTTGGGGGGGGGGGGGTACATTTTAATTCTAGAAAATAACTACAAAAAAGAGGATTGTTGTTTATTTATGTCGTTAGCTACGCAAGTACCTAAGCATAGTTGGATTTGTGTAGCTCACTACATATGCATGCAGGGGCCTCGCTAAGGGGGGGGGGGATGGGGGGGAGCCTCCCCCCCTCCAAAACATTCGTGAATGTTGTTACACTTGGCAATTTTTTTTAAAAATTTTAATAAAAGCTATAATATTTTCAATTTTTGATAGAATTGGCAAAAATTACAAAGCTAATTGGGAATATTATTAACCTTTTAAAAGATAAAGGCTATATTACATTTTCTAATTGTGGTAAGTTGGCAAAATTGTAAAATGAGTTGGCAAATATTGAAATTTGACTTGGCAATTTTAGGTTCTCTCCCCTATCAATGAAAAAGTCTTAGCAATGGCCCTGTATGCAGAAGCCGTTCGACTAAATTAGCTATTTTCTTCGCCTGATCGACGAAATTCACGATTTTAACGAAACTGATCGATGAAATAGGCAACTTTTTTTCACATAATCGGCAAAATTCGTATTTTTTTCGAGCCTGATCGACAAAACTCACAATTTTTACGAAGGCGATCGAAAAAATTCAAGATCTTTCCGCTCCCGATCAACAAAATTTGAAATTTTTACGAAGCTGATCGATGAAAATCACGATTTTTCCTTGCATGATCAACAAAATTCGTTTTTTTACAAAGCTGATTTACGAAATTCGCGATTTTTCCTAGCATGATCAATAATATTCACAATTTTTTCGAGCCTAATCAACAAAATTCATGAATGTCCCGCGCTTGACCAACGAAATTCGCAATTTTTACGCATACGATCGATGAAATTCAAAAATCATCATTTTTACAAAGCCATTTGACGAAATTAGTGATTTTTCTCGCTTGATCAACAAATTTCGTGATTATCCACAGCTGATCGAGGAAATTAGCGATTTTTCTTCTCCCAGTGGAGGAAATTTGAGATTTTATTAGAACCTAATCGACGTAATTAGCAATTTTTATGCGAGTGATTAACAAAATTCGCAATATTCCCGTCTCCGATCAACGAAATTTGCTATTTTTCGGAATCCGATCTATAACATGCACAATTTTTCGCTGTCTGATCGATGAAATGCGCACTTTTTCCACCTTTAATTCAAGAAATAGGCATTTTCGTGCCAGATCAGCGAAATTCGCGATATTTGTACTAACTGACGAAATCTGCATTTTTTTATGTGGCAAGATGAAACTCTCGATTTTTTTTCTCAGGATAAATTGATAAAATTCACAATTATTTCACAGCCTATTAATTAAATTTTCATTTTTTCCTCGCATCATCGATAGATTCGCGATTTCCCCATGCCTTATCAACGAAATTTGCAATTTTTTTGTCCGTACCTGATCAACAATATTCGCGTTTTTTTTTTTTTTTTTTTTTTTTTTTTTTTTTTTTTTTTTTTTTTCATGCGATAAACCGAGAAAACATGCAATTTTTTTTCAATCGATGAATTTAATTTGCAATTTTTTCGAGCATCATCTAGAAAATAGACTATTTTCTCTTGCCTGATCAACGAAATGTGGGATTTTTTGCGTAAGACCGACAATATTCAAGATTTTTCTATGCCTGATCGACAAAACTCGCGATTTTTCTGTGCCTGATCGGAGAAATTTGCTACTCTGATTTGCAAATATGATTTTCATTAAATGATCGCAGAGAATTTCGTCAAAAAATAGCAGAAAAATTAGATTTTCTTAAAAAATCCTTTAAAATATGCAAATTTCATCAAAAAATCATAGAAAAAAACCCCCAAATTTCAGAGAAAGATTGTGAAAAAAACTTGTCAAATTTAGTTTTAAAAAAATCCATCAAAAGATTGTGTAAAAGATGCAAATTTCGAAATCGATCACAAAAAGGACACAAATTTTAACAACTCGCAAAAAAGTGGCACATTTTGTCAAAAGATTGCAAATTTCGTTAAAAGATTATAGAAAAAAAAGCATATAGTTAGTGACGGGTAGGTATCCACCCCCTTTCCTAAACTGTAACCAGAGTTGTATAATATAGACACATGCCGTATGCAGAAAATTTTAAGAAAGAAACAATTTTTATTTTATAACTTTTTTAGTGCCAAAAAATAAAATATTCCCTATATTTTATGAACGAATTTTTTACTGTTAACAAGAATGTTGTCAAGAGACCTCGAAAAAGTCGTGAATTTCAACAAAGAATCGCGTAAAAAACATGCATTTCGACAAAGAATGGCATAAAAAAACATGCATTTCGACAGAATGGCATAAAAAAAATATGCATTTGAACTAAGAATCATGTAAAAAAGACAAATTACCGCACAAAAAACGTGAATTTCGTTCAAAAGTTGTCAAAAATCCGAATTTTGTCCAAAGACCGCACTAAAAGTGTAGATTCCATACATAAATCGCATATAAAATGCCGATTTCGTGCATAGGTTTCGTAAAAAAACACTAATTTCGTGCATGAATAGCATAAAAACACAAATTACATCCATGAATCTCTCAAACGAGAATTACATCCGTGAATTGTGTAAAAAAAACACTAATTACGTTCATAATCTGCATAAATATACGAATTAAGTTTATGAATCATTTAAAGAAACACAAATTGCATTAAAACTGTGAATTGTATAAAAAATGCGAATTACGCCCATAAATTGTTCAAAAAACAGGAATTTCATCGGCAGAAAGATCAAAAAACACAAATTACATCCATGAGGCATGAATCTCATAAAAATAGAGAATTACGCCCATAAATCGAGTAACAAACACAAATTACATCTATGAATTGCATAAAAAACGTGAATTATGTCCATAAATTTCTCAAAGAATGCAAATAACATTCATAAATCATGTAAAAAACATGAATTATGTCCATAAATCGCTAAAAAATGGGAATTACATCCATGAATCGCAGAAAAACACGAATTATATGTCCATAAATCTCTCAGAAAGCGCAAATTACGTATATGAATCATGTAAAAAAACTCAATTTATGCTTACAAATTGCATAAAAACACAAATTACATTCATGAATCGTGTAAAAAACGTGAATTACATTCATAAATCCCATAAAAAATGCAAATTACATCCATAAATTGCTCAAAACATGCAAATTTAGTTGGCAGAAAGCTCAAAAATGCAAATTGCATCTGTAAATCACATGAAAATAACAAATTATGTCCATAAATCACATAACAAATGTGAATTACGTTCATGAATTGCATAAAAAATGCGAATTATGTTCCTAAATCACTCAAAAACGCAAATTACATTCATAAATCGCATAAAAAACATGAATTACGACCATTAATCACAGAAAAAACGCGAATTACATCCAACATTAAATTAATTTGCAGAAAGTTTTTGTCTGAAAATTACGTGCACAGGAAGTTTTTGGTTTTATTCAAGTCTGATTGTAACCTTTCAGAAAATTTGCTGTGACTTTCATATGAAAAATTTCTAGTCGGAATTCCCCTTGATTTTATGTGTCATAGCTGTCAACTTTGTTTTTAGCTTTACCCTGTCTAAATTAAACTTTTCAAATACTGTTGACATGGCTATGAATGTTTCAAATGCACTTTAAAAAAAAAAAAAAATTTTTTTCAACATAATTGTATTTTACCACATATAATTTTCAACATGTTGAATTAAGTGATGCATCGAAGCAAGTGTATGTGTGTGCATTCATTGGGGGGTACGTGGGGGGGGGGGGGATTCAGAATAATTTCAGTCTTAGCCAAATTTCAAAGTTGCATCCATGCTTTGTAGTAAAAATAATTTTAATACCTAAATCCCTCCCTTCTCTACAAAATTATTTCTAGTTATACCAGAAGTTAATTTTCACAGTATAAATTTCTACTTTTTCTAAGAGTGCAAAATCAGGTTTCAAACATTTTTTTAAAATTTCTGTCAGATTTGCAGAACGCATACTAATTGAAAAATTTTACATTATTAAGCTCATAAAACCTGAAATTTATATTATGCCAAAATAAGTTTTTTTTTTTCTTTGTTCAAGCAGTAGAAATCAAGCAGTAGAAAAGGAAGTAAGACAGTTTCAATTTCATTATTTTGTTTATTATGTTTTTGCATACTTCAGTGTAATTAATTATCTTGTGTTTGCACTAGTATCAATTTTATCTCTGAAAAATTTCATTCTTTCATTATCAAAACAGGTGGAAAGATTAATCTGATGTTTGGAGCAATTCCCATTTTATTGTTACCTTCATACAAAGTATACCAAGATTGCGGATTTTGATGCATTAAATGTACTGATAAGTAAAGTGACTACTTCCTCTCCCCAAAGAACTGGCAATGTTTAGCAGCCTCCGAACACTGTCTGCAGAAAACTTTGTAAAATGTATTGTTATTGAACATTAGTCATATATACCTTTTAATATATATAATTTGTACTTTCAATAAATGAAGAGTATATTGCAAACCAACTAAATTGTGTTGATTTTTTATTGTATATGTGACTTTTTATTTCAGCTAATGATGGGCAGACATTGACAACTATTTTTTTTTTTCAGTTACCACTATTTAAAAATAATTATATATTGTTCAAAAAAAAAAATCAAGAACATAAGCAAAATTTAGAAAATTGCTTCACTGTGGCAGCCCTGTTTTTTTTAAATAAGTCTAATAGAGTAAGTATTTTAATTTGTTTTTAAAGAGTTGTGCTAGAAAATTATTTTAAAAATCTTGAAAAATCAATAATTTGAAATAGTTTTCAAATAATTTAGTGCATTGTTAGCTTTATTTTATGCAGGGATGAGATTCTTCCGACTTTAGTCTGAAATTCAGACTTTTCAATTTTTTAAGAAATAATTCATGTCACTTGTTTTATTAGTGTTCTGTATCTTGGTAAAATAGACTTTTCACTGCAGTAAGTAAATAATTTCTGCCTAATTCTACCTAAGTTTATTTTTAATTTGCTTAAAGCTAAATTGTATGTAATATATAAATTTCAATAGCAATTATAATTTTTTTTTTCCGCTGGAAATTCATAAACATTATTGCTATATGTCGTTCGTGCAGATTTCAGATTTTTTTACTTTTTTGTCAATCTCATCCCTGTTTATGGTTAGAAGAAGAAGAGAAATGAATTCTTGCCACTGCCTATATGTGTCAGCTTTGCTCTCAGTCTAGACCATTTTTGAAGAGCGCATCACCCTGCCCTTTTTCAAATGTTCAAAATGCACCACTAGTTTTACCCAAGATTTTAAATAAAATATTTCTGTATACATGTATTTCTAAATTTGTGTACCCCAATTTTTTTTTTCATTTCTTTATGAATAAGAACATGAAACTATTCAATCATGCTTTAATTTAATTGTATTTTTTATTTTTATATTATAAAATCATTTGAAATTAATGTTACTTGATTTATCATACTTCAAAATTACATATTTTCCTACCTTTTTTTTTTCCCCTCCTTCCAAAAGCAAATTCTTTTTTTTTTTTTTTTTTTTTTTTTTTTTTTTTTTTTTTTTTTTTTTTAAGTGCCTTTTTCTGCTGCAATAGTGCCTTTTTTAGTGCATAGCACCATGCCCTTTTTGTTTCTGGAGTGAACACTAACATAAAGCATTGATTTTAATTTGGGAAAAAAAAACTAATTTATTGCATAAATTTCAAAGAATTTAAGTAATTTTGCACCAAGTAAAATTATTATTTGAAGCTAATATATAAGTATATGCAGTAGTGATTTCTTAGAAATGAGGTTTTTGACAGGAATTGTAAACTTAAGTCCAAAAAAATTAGATAAAATAAAGACAATATCAAAAGGAAAATATTTGAAGTGTACATGTTATAAAAGAATGCTGTTTGAAATGAAATATGGGGCGGTGGGTAGAACTTTTTTCTGCATTGGTGTTTTTATTTCTATTTCTGTGCGAAAATCCTTTTTTAAAGAAAATACTAAAAATATAAGTATAGTTTACTAAAAAGATAATAAAACAAGATACATATTTAAATCAAAGAAAATTATTTGTGAAATATGTATTTATTACAAACATTTATATATCAACAACCATTAAAACAATTGTAAATAACTAAAAAGTGTTATGGAATTTACAAGGGCAGAGTAGTGGTAATCGATTATTTAAAAAAATAATGAATATGCAGTTACATTGCAAATGCTACTTAGAGCAGTTAAAAAGAATATGGAATATAGTAAGTGAAATATTTCTTTAATATTATATTCTACAAACCTAATTTAGTTTAAATATAATTAACATTAAAATATTTGTATGCTAAATATAGATGCACTTATTATAGATTTAATTCTTTATATTGAAAATTTAACAGGGGGAAAAAAAAATGGAAGTTAAATTAAAGGGTGCCTCTATATTTAATGAAAAAAGAAAAGTTGAAATTATTTAGCAAATTTTGTAGCATAAAATATGAAAGGCATACAGAAAATTGTTGCAGAGTATTTGGTTTAATAATTATTAGATATTTCTTATTTTTTCAAATTTCCCAAACTGGTATTAGCTTACCTCTTTAAAATTCTAGTGTAAATCATGAGAAAAGTAGCTGTAACATTACTACAGTTTCTTAGAAGCAATACATATGATTTCTTATAAATGCTGTAATATGAAAATGAATGTACAAAAGTTTTTGTAATTCTATTAAAGGTTTCATAATATATATGCTAAAAAAGACCTGTAACTGCTGCTAACAATTTCTTAGTTAAGATACAAAAGAAGTATCTATAATAGTAGTAACCATTTCTTAATAAACATCTGTAGTAGTACTAGGAAATTTCTAGGCAACTGGGATTCCATAAACTTTTCTAGTAACCTATACAGTTTCTTCTTAAGTAACACTACTGCATTAAACTTAGTAAACAGCACACAAATTTCCTTAGAGAACATACTAAGAAATCATTAATAGTATTACAGATACTTCTCTTGTACCTTCACTAAGAAATGGTTAGTAATATTACTAACCATATACTAAATAAATACCTGTAATGACTACTAAGAATTTCTTAGTAAAGATACAAGAGAAGTATCTGTAAAACTACTAGCCATTTATTGGTAAACATACTTAAAAAGGACCTGTAACGGCTACTAAGAATTTTTTAGTGAAGATACAAGAGAAATATCTGTAATACTCCTAATCATTTCTTAGTATTCCAACTAAAAAAGCACCTGTAATGTCTACTAATGATTTCTTAGTACGCTCACTAAGAAAGTATTTGTGCTGTTTACTAAGTTTAATGCAGTAGTGTTACTTGAGAAAAAGCTGTATTGGTTATTAGAAAAGTTTATGGAATCCCAGTTGCCTAGAGATTTTCTAGTAGTACTACAGATTTTTTTTTACAGTGTACATGAACGACAAAAAAATTTCTCAGACTTCAGCTACCACTAATTTTGAATATAAATCGCTTTCTTATGGCCCTTGGTACAGCTTTTTTAAAAATGGTCCAAATTGCTTTTAATTTTATTTAACATAGTTTTAGCGTCCTCCCATTATTTTAGTAACTTCAAAAAGTACTTTTATACCAAAACATATGCGAAATAAATACCTGTCCCCTTGAAGCCCGGTACAGGGCCCCTTGAAGTTTTTGTTATAGTAAATTGTTAATAAATTTCTTCCTTTCAATCCGATCTTTAGGATTCTTTATCCATTTAGATATTTTAAAGTTTTTACTTTCCATATAAGACACAATAAACAATTCCCTATAAAAACATAGGGCACAGCCCAGGGCCCCTGAACATTTTGTGAAACAAACATATTGCACTTCCTAAATTTCTCATCTTCTCAGTGCATAATTTTAAAGTTGAGTCTTGGACGCTTCTTCCCCGAACAATCCCTGATATTTTTATTCGAACCCAGGGCCCTTTTTTAAAATATTTACCCAATCATTTTTTACATTAAAATATTATTCAAGCGAGTAATCCATACCCTATGATTAATTTTGACTAATTGTACATCTAAAGTACTAAGACATTTTAATATGTTTTCCTGTTAGGGCTGCCTTTTTCTTCAGTTGGCCTCTTTAGGACCTTTATTATAAATCCCTTAAAAATGGTACATTTTTATAGGGACACTTGGGCCCTGTTCTAAGCATTTCCCTCCATTTTTTTGAGCATTTGTTTAAAAATTCATTCTAATGATTATTTCGTGTGTACTCTTAATTTTGACTAATTGAACATCTAAAGTGCTAAGAACTACAAGTATTTTCGGGTGTTCTCAACTGCTCCGCTCAACAAGCGCAAAACATATTGACACATTTAAAAATTCATTTTTAACAGAAAGATACAAAATTGGAATGCCTGACTATGAAAGCGATTTCGAATCGAACTTCTATCTTCCCATTTTAAGATAATTAATTTACCTATCCAGTTCTAAGCTATTTCGATCATGTGATCACCCGCTTTTCTCCTGCTTTTTGACCGGTTTTTCTGCTTTCGTCGGGAAATGTGCTCAAAAACATCAACTTTGAAGGCTTGTTATAAAAGATCTATTGTGTTTTTGTAAATCGCCTTTGTTAATAATTTTGTTAATCGCCTTTTTGACCAAAAACTTACGTTTACTCACTACAGCTGTAAATTAAAAATCGCGTATACACTGTAAAAATAATTGTAAATTTACCGTGAATTATCCAGTAAATTTACAGAAAATGTCACTTTTTCACATAAACTGTCAACCTCCGTAATTTTTTGTGTTTTATGGGCAAAACTCGTTAATGTAACGGCAAAGTCCGTTGCTATAGGAATAAAATCCGTTTTCTTACGGGCATTGCCTGGAATCTCTGCTGCAGTAAAATTACTGCAGCAATTTTTTACAGTTAAATTTAATTAAAAGTTTTCATTCATTTATTAAATATCGTGTTAAAGTTAAAATTAATTTGTGAAAATTACAGGTATGAGCTCATTCAACCGCTTTAATAAACTATCTTTAATTGGGTCCTAAGTGCATCATTTCAATAGGATTCCGTTCATTCATCTTAGATGACTATTGCGCTCCTTTAAAGAGTTAAAGAGATTGTCATTTTTTTATTTTTCTATTTATTAAATTAGTAAAACAAAATTAAAATCATCATTAATGCCTATTTGAATTTGAATACATTTAATGGAAAATCTTAGAACTTCAATGAAAGGGGGTGGGGGGGCTGCCGGTATGTTCATTCAGAGCGGTGTGAAACGGGGGGGGGCAAAGGGGGCGGTCGCCCCGTGCGCGGAAACTGAGGGGGCGCCAAATTTATGTTGTTATCGTCTTTTGTTTCTTCACTTTTTTTGTAAAAAAAATTATATGTATAAACATACTGGGATTTTTTGTGTGAAAAAAACATACATTTTCAAAATAGCATGTTACTTCATTCTTGAAATCCAAAAGTGGTCATACAATACTGTTAGATACATTTTTTGCACATATGTTTTCCAGATCACCTTTGCCAAAATATAAGCGCAATGTTCTTTTATAGTATTTAGTTGTAATATTAAATCTTTTAAAGTTTCAAAATAAACGAAAAACATGTATTTAATAGAATTTATTTGTGATTTTACACTTTTCAATTTTGTGACACCTGTGACAAACAGTAATGAAATTATACTGAAATTTAGAGGTGCTACAGATACATTCTGCCCCCCTCCCCCCCACCAACCCCCAAACACACTATGTGACCCATATAACGATGTTTTTAAGTATGTAAATATACTAAATTACATTGTTTAATAACTGAGTATTATGTTTAAAATGCATGGTATAATAAATTACCTCAATTAAAAGGGAGTTTAGCAGTTTTTTTTTTTGCATGAAACTAATTATTTTAATATATGGGCTATGTTAAATTTAAAATGTAATCTTTAAATTATTTTTTATTTTGCTGTAAAAATCATGTAAATATTAGAAAATTTCCTTTTCTACCATCTACTTATATAGTGTACTTTAATAAATGGTAGCAAAATCTATATTAATAAAATAACAAATCGCTCTGTCTGTGTGTGTGTGTGTGTGTGTGTGTGTCTGCGATAGTTCGCGAAAACTACGGTACGTACGAAGCTCAAAATTTTTCTGAGAGTAGCCCAATATCTCTCCTGATGCACCTGACTCTCAGAATTTCAAAATTCTATTTATTAACTGAGTAATTAATTAAATTCCAAAACTTACTCTCATAAAAAATCGCTTTTTTTTAGCTTTTTTAACTTTTATTCTCTTATGGTTGGTTGGTTGCATAAAATTTTCGCAGAAATAATTTTAAAAACTGGGACTGACCTTTAAAATTCATAGACTGGCAAACTGTCAGTTTGAATGAGGAATTTTTTTTTTATTTTTTATTTATTTTTTTTTTTTTATCACAGCTGCTGTACACCATGGAGGAAAAAGATAGGTGGTGGCGAAGTAAACCGAAAAAAAAAAAAAGGTTTGCAATATGAAACCATTTATCGCTGAAATTTTAATGTCTCAAAATAAAGCACGAGGAAGGAATTTTGTATTAATAAAACGGATTGGAAGAAATGAATTACAGCTGAAGCATATTTTACGAAGAAATAGTAATTTTTTTAAATGTTTTTTTCTATTGTATTATTTATTAAGTTATTAATTATTATTATATTATTAAAATAAATGTTTGCTTTTAAAATAATTGAAATTGGAAAATTAAAAATAATTAAATGTCAAAACAAAATTAAATAAAATATTGAAAACATATGATTTGAAGTAAAAAATTGTATTTCTAAAAGTTTTCTCTTTTTTTTTCAGAAATTTTTAATACTTTATAACGTAGATGAAAAATGTTTATGATTTAACAACATATTAATAATTCCATGTCAATATATAAAATATAGTGATGAAAAGATTCTTTTAAAATCATGCATGAGCACTTAAATAATAATATTAATCTAAAATCTAGATTTCAGAGTGCAGATGATTTTAAGACATTAACGAAAGAATGTTGATTTTTCAAGCAAAGTCTTAAATGTTGCTTCTATATTGATATTTCAAAGTCATATGATAAAAATAATCAAATAATTCTTGCCTATGATTGATCTAATTGTATCTTTCATGCATTCTGATCGTGTATTACAGGCAATAATGGCACAAAACGTTATTTTTTAAACGAAATTTTAGTCATCTATTCAATAACAGTTTAAAAGGTAAAAACAATAACAAAGAAATACTGGTTAAAACCAGTTTGAATTGATCAGAGTTTCAAAGCACATGGTTTTTTTTTTGTGCTTATTTGGACTTAATGTAGCGGATTTTAGAGTTACATTTTTTGCGTCACCCCAAGACATTATACTGCCACTCTATTAATTTTTTTTTACTATATGGCTGTACGCATATTTTTGGCATTTCGAACATTAGAATATATGAGTTATTAGCTGTGTTGCAGTAAAAAACATTACACAACACTTTTCTACGAGTTTATTTTTTTAATCATTGATTAAATTTAAATGTGTTCTATTCAATTTAAAATTGTAATATGGCTTTAATTTGTTTTTAAACCAAAAATAAAATAGCTGTTTGGCGTACAATTGTTTGTATCCGCAAACGATTCATTCACCATAATAAATTATCAAATAGCAAAGTAAATTATCTATCAGAAATAGCCATAAAAAGAATAGTAGCAAAACTGATTATAACCTTAATGTTTAGACTAATATAAACATAACCCGATGCCAACCAGAAAAAAAACAGACAACACTCCGATCCGTGATACACAAAATTTCCGTGAGTATAAACCCGACCCTGACCTAAAAATTCTGTTTGGACAAAACTATGGATTTGATAACTGACCCGAACCAAATCTGAATCCCGCAAAAATGTTCAAGTGAAGAATAACCCGATTCAAACAAGGAAAAATAATTTTCGTGGGCATGAAAACTGACCCGAACCTACTATTTTCTTTAAAAAAACCCGAAATCTGAAACCGATAAAAATATTCCAGAGAACTATAACCCGATCCCAGCAAGACAAAATACTTTCCATGGTCATAAACCCGACTCAAACTTAAAAAACTCCGTTTGAAAAATCCTGAACTTTGACCCAAACCACATCTAAATCTGACCAAAGTATTCGAAAGAACCATAACCGGATTCGAGTAAGACAAAATAATTTCCGTGGACATGAACCCGATACGAACCTAAAACTCCCATTCAAAAAATACCTAAAATTTGAATCGAACCAAATCTGAATCTAACAAAACTATTTCAAAGAAACGCAACCGGATCCAAACAGGTCAAAATATTTCCATGGACATGAACACAATCCGAACCCCAAAAATTTCTTTGAAAAAATCGCGAACTGAACGAAATCTGAACTTGGCAAAAATATTCCAGTGAAGCATGTCCTTATTCGAACAAGACAGAATTATTTCCGTGAACATGCAAGAAGACCCGAACTCAACAGTTATATTTCAAGAAAAAACCTGAAATCTGAATTGAACCAAATCTGGACCTGACAAAAATATTCCAAAGAACTATAACCCAATCCAAGCAAGACAAAATAATTTCTATGGACATAAACCCAACTCGAACCTAAAAAATTCGATTTGAAAAAAACTGAAATTTGACCCAAACCACATCTAAATTCGACCAAAATATTCGAAAGAATCATAACTGGATTCGAGTATGACAAGATAATTTCCATAGACATGAACGAGATCCGAACCTAAAAATTCTATTTGAAAAAATACCTGAAATTTGAATCGAACCAAATCAGAACCTGATAAAAAAAATATTCCAAAGAATCGTAACCGGATCTGAATAAGACAAAAAAATTTCATTCACATGAACCGAATCTGAACCTAAAAAATTTCTTTGAAAAAATCACGAAATCTGAACTGAACCAAATGTGAACTTGAAAAAAATATTCCAGTGAAGCATGTTCTTATTCGAACAAGGCAGCATAATTTCCGTGAACACGCAAGAAAACCCGAACCCAAAAATTCCATTTGAAGAAAAAGCCGAAATTTGAATTGAAACAAATCTGTTCCCGACAAAAATATTCCAAAGAACCATAACTGTATCCGAGCAAGGCAAAATAATTTCCATGGACATGAATACGACCCGAACATTAAAATTCAATATCAAAAAATACCTAAAATCTGAACCGAACGAAATCTGAATCCGACAAAAATGTTCTAATGAATCATAACCAGATCCGAACAAGACAAAATAATTTCCATGGACATGAAACCAATATATGGTTTGGTAACATTTAGGTTGCAATTACATTACGGTAAGTCTTTGATTATATTTAATTTCCCGTTAGGTTACAGTTAGATCACAGTTAAGTTAAAGTTAGGTTAAAGTTAGATTGCATTTATGTTATGGTTAGAATAAGGATATGTTACAATAAAGTGAAGGCTAGGTTAGATTTATGTTATATTTAATTTACGGTAAGGTACTGTTAAGTCAAAGTTAGGTTACAGGCAGGTTATGGTTACGGTACAAAAGTTTACGGTTAGGAATTTATCCATAGAGTGAACATTACGCATGATTTGATTAAAAATAATACTTACTTTTGTTAAATGGCTCTGAAATTATAAATACTACTTACCAACATTTTAGCTACCAGTGAGTATCGATTTCATTCATGGTATAGTCGGATTTAAGAGTGATATAATTAGTTTGAAATTCAAAATATTTCACTTGGGATTTTTATGTGAAAAAAAAATAATTAGTTACGGGACTTAACAGTGATTTTTGATAAATATCAACACTTTAACACGAAAATCACGCAGTCGTTGGATACATATTCCCTCCCGCGTTTCTCATCGCTCATTTTGAGTATTTTTAGAGCTTAACATTAGCTGTTTTTTAAACCGATTTTTCACACAATCAGTGGCCACGTATTTCAGACAATGCATTTCTGCATGTTTCGAGTTAAGGATAAAATCATACAGATTTAAAGTTCGTTTAATATTGTTAATACGGACCCGGGCAACGCCGGGCGGGTCAGCTAGTAAAAAATAATTTAAAAATTACATTTCAAATTTAATACAGCCATAATTTAAAAAAAATAGCTTCATGCAAAGATTGTGCTAAACTTCCCTTTAATTGAGACAATTTATTATAACGTACATTTTAAACATATTACTTACTTTACACCCAAAATGGTGGCAACTAAGTTGCCACTACAAAGGGTGTTTGTTTACCATTTGATAGTTGGTGGCTCATTACACCAATTTACAAGTGGAATTTCATTACACCACTTGGGGTGGCAACTTAGTTGCCACCCTTTTTGGTGTAAAGTAAGGGAGTTTTTTTTTTTACAGTGTGGATATTAATAAGGTCCAAAGAAACTAGGTTCATCTAAAAGAGTTTCAAAAGGTATAAAAACTTTCAAAGTTAAGTGTTGTTTAAGGTTATTATAATTGGCCCCGGGCGGGTCAGCTAGTATTAAATAAAAGTTAGCATAAAAAATTACATTTCAAGAATATTTTAATGTTGAAATTAAAATAAGCATGAAAAAGTGCACCTTTTTTTTGGGGGGGGGGGGGGAAGCATAATTATTAAAATATTTTTTTCTACTTATATATTCAACGAGCTTTTACAATTCATGTCAACTTCATTGTATTACAAGATGTCCACTTCAACGGTGGCCAATGGCTAATTCCTTAACCGTTAGTTATCGATATATATTTTTTCAATTACGAAAATGTTTTATATGAGGTAAAGAAAAATTTTAAAAGTGATTTGTGTGAATAAAAACACTTTTTTAAAAAATTACGAAATTTGAATTTTTATACGGTTTTCCGTTCCTATTAGTTATGTTTAGTAAAATTTTCCTGTTACGCTGACAAGTAAGACAATAAAAGTTTTTCTACGAATAAAATTCACCGAGTAATAGCTGATTAAAGTTGGAGCATATTTTTTGCTGCAAATTAGGAGTCATTCAGAAATTTTGTAGAAATATAATGTATATGTAAAAAAAAAAGTTGAAAATAAAATTAAAATTGCAATAGAAATTTTAAATATTTAATCATTCTAAAATGCAATGAAAAATATATAATTTGTAACAAACATATAAGGAAAAAACAGAATTTTTGTTAAATAAAATAATGAAAATTAATAATCTCGGTTCTTTACAGAAAAATACACATTTTAAAATAATACTACGTTATACTAGCCTGCCAAAAAGTAGATTCGATCACGTTTATTAACTTTCGATAATTGCTTATTATTATTTTGTACCACTGAATGCGAAATTGACCTTCGTTTTTTACTATTACGCAAATATTTTTTCCAAATCATAAATTTTAAAGTTAAAAAAGAATAGCCATAATCTGATATCATAAAATCGAAGTGATTGTTGTGTTTTTAATTTTTGATAACTGATTTTTATGTATTCTTAGCGCTGAACCCGTAAATAATCTTTATTTTAAGCCATCACATCAAGATATTCCAGTAGTTGTAAATTTAGAAGTTAAAAAGTTCAAAGTTAAAATTGAACTTCTTCACCCACCTCACCGGACCTCTTAGCTGTTTAGCTAAAAAAATTCCGGTATAAGCCTAAAAATAAAAAAAAATATTCAATTAAATAAAATTAAATTCAATATATAATTTGGGAAAAATCCTGACATGCACTGTAAAAAAAATCCGTCAATAAACACAATTTTTTCCGTTTTTTAAAGATTAAAATTAATCAGATTCAAATTAAGTTCCTTATTTACCATCGAGGCCGTTTCTTTATAATAAAATACAGTCGACTCTCGTTAATTCGAACTCGTCGGGACCACAAGAAATGTTCGAATTATGGAAAGTATGAAACAAGAACAACCTTAATATGGTACTATTACAAAGGAATTAATGTTGTAGTGTGTTTTTTTTTTTTTTTTTTCATTTATTATGTCTGTTATCATCAGAATATGATTTAATATTAAATTATAATGTATAAATACGTTATAATCTTTTGTATGATATGGCTTTCGTGGAAAATCGGTGTTTGGTAATAATTAAAATGTTACTTACCATTTTCCTGCAATGTTTTGAAACTGTTAGATCTAGCTTTCCGAGTGCGGGAACTTTCTTTTTCTTCCAAACTTGCTTTCTCACGTCCTTTCTCAAGTAGCGTAATGAAAAGCTAAACAATTTGTTTCCCCCATTATTTTGGAAAAAACCGCAGTAACCGCCCCCCAAGGAGGGGTTGCAGGTATATTTCGGAACATAAAGGAAGAAGTTCATGTTTTGGTTTCATCGCGCTATTGGCATTTCTTGTTCCGTTTGTTCTTCAAATTTGCTTTCATAATTCAGAAAGGATTTTATCGATCATAAGGATGAACAATAATTTGAATTTCTCATTATCAGCTATATTACTATATTCGTCTTCACAGATTTCGTCGAAAAAACTGTTAGATATGCAGGAATGTTTTTTGGTAACCTATTTATTTAAAATAAGGTTAGTAATTATATTATTTAATCATTATTTTCGAACTGATTTTGCATTATGTTATTAAAATAACGGTGTTTAACTCTTTATGCAGTAGTAGGTGCTTATAAGTACTAGTATAGAAAATTTAACACTTTCAGGTCTAGCGTACTATTAACAGTTCATGTAGTAATGTTAGCATATGTCTGTGCATTTACTGTATCAAATCAAAAATGTTCAGGATATTAGTAATAATAACAATGATAAATATTTACTTACTTCTCTTTGCTCCCTTTGTGGGTTTTTTTTTTTTTTTTTTTTTTTTTTTTTTTTTAAATTTTAAACATATATTTCACTTTTTAAATTTAAAATCATGGTTAGTTTTCAGAAAAAATCATGTGTAATAAAGCTCAAAAAGTATTAGAAAGATGTAACGCCAGTTAAATCTGTTATAATTTAATTGTTATTTAATATTGACTCTTTATAAAATATCATAATTTTTTTCTTCTTAAGGGTGTTCTTAAATCAAAAAAAGCAATTTTGTGACATATGCTTTAATTTATTTTTGTTCGGAAGTGCATGAAAATAGCAGGTGTTGTTATTCTGAAACTGTCTGATTGCACTCTTTTTTTTTTTTTTTTTAACACAATAGATCTAACACAATACATCTGTAGTGAGTAAACATAAGTTTTTGGTCAAAAAGGCGATTAACAAAATTATTAACAAAGGCGATTTACAAAAACACAATAGATCTTTTATAACAAGTTTTCAAAGTTGACTTTTTTGAGCACATTTCCCGACGAAAGGAAAAAAAAAAAGGTCAAAAAGCAAAAGAGAAGCGGGTGATCACGTGATCGAAACAGCTTAGGACTGGATAGATAATTTAATTATCATAAAATGGAAAACTAAGTTCGATTCAAAATCGCTTCCATAGTCAACATTCCAATTTTATATTTTTCTGTTAAAAAATGTATTTGTGAATGTGTCAAAATGCTTTGCGCTTGTTGAGTGGAGCAGTTGAGAACATTACCCTTAAATAAATAAATGAAACTAATAAGCTTCTTACCTGAGCATTTCTTTGATAACTTCGCGTGTTACACGGAAAGGTTTCTCAGAAAACCATCATACCTCTTTGTGGCTGGAAGAAAATATTGTGTAGATAATTTTATTGTGATGGTATGAATAATTTCTTTCTTTTTACTAGACACACTGAGCATTTATTGAAGTTGTATTATGTACACTGTCTTGATTATATACACTAAAAATATAAAAACGGCATAATTAAATTGCCTAATTATTACTTGGTTATTTAACAAACTGTGAAGCGGGGAGAATGATGCTGACAAATTTGCATCCACCTCTTTCAGGCTCCCAGAATACGTCTACATTAAAAATAGTATGCTAAAAAAAAGAGAAAATAAAGAAAAATTAATAAGTTATTGAATTCTTTACAGTTAAAAAAAGCTGAGGGTCATTTCTTTCCTTACTGAAGAAGCGTGAATAGGAATACTCGTTGAAAAGTAGCTCCATCTATGAATAGTTTTAAGAATGAAAATCGTACATAGTCTATTTCTACAGATTGCTACACCCTCACTCACAATTTTCAAATCGCAAGGAGGTTAGCACCAGTCGCGACCTCAGTTTTTCAAACTGAGGTTTGGGCAGAGGCTTTGTAAGCGCGTCTGCCACCATGTCCATAGAAGCACAATACTGCAGAATTAACGTTCGTTTTAATTTCAGGCTCTTAGGTGTTGAAATTTTATGGTGATGTGCTTCGATCTACCTTGGTGTTTACCTGAGTCCCTAAAGCGTATGCACAGTATGTTATCTTCGTAAATAGTCACATTGGATCTGGATTAAGTCCAGGCCTTTGAGTACTTCAAGGAGCCATTACAGCTCCTGTAAGCTACTGGATGCGGAGATGAACTCTGCTCAGTTGAGGATAGGGCCACCGGCCACCCAAACTTGTTTTCCAGATGTCCACGAAATTATGTTGTTACCTAACTTAAACACATGTTCACTGGTAGATTTTCTATCGCTTTTATCACTGGTCCAGTCACTGCGCAGTATCCCTTTAGCACCGGAAGTTTACTGCTATCAATCAAAATCTTGAAATCTTTTGTTGTCTTTAAGGGTGTTCTCAACTGCTCCGCTCAACAAGCTCAAAACGTTTTAACACATTTTCAAATTCTTTTTTTTTTTTTTAACAGAAATATATAAAATTGTAAGGCCTGACTATGGAAGTGATTTCGAATCGAGTTTAGTTTTTCATTCTATGATAATTAAATTATCCAGTTCTAAGCTATTTCAATCACGTGATCACCCTATTTTTTGCTGCTTTTCGGCCGGTTTTTTCTGCTTCGTCGGAAAATGTGTTCAAAAACGTCTACTTTGAAGGCTTGTTATGAAAGATTTATTGTGCTTAACAAAAAAACAGAAAATTGAGTGCAATTAGACAGTTTCTGAGTAACAACACCTGCAATTTTCATACATTTCCGAATAAAGATAAATTAAAGCACATTTCACAAAGTTGCCCTTTCTGATTTAAGAACACCCTTAAGGGTGTTTTTAACTGATCCGCTCAACAAGCGAAAAACGTTTTGACACATTTACAAATTCATTTTTTAACAGAAAGTTATAAAACTTTAATGTCTGACTATGAAAGCGATTTCGAATTGAACTTATTTTTCCATTTTATGATAATTAAATTACTTATCGAGTTATAAGCTATTTCAATGACGCAATCACCCGTTTTTCTCCTCCTTTTCGACCGGTTTTTCTGCTTCGTCGGGAAATGTGTTCGAAAATGTCAACTTTGAAGGCTTGTTATGAAAAATCTATTGTGTTTTTTAAAAAACAGAAGAATGAGTGCAATTAGACAGTTTCTAAATAACAACACCTGCTATTTTCATGCATTTCCGAACAAAAATAAATTAATGCATGTGTCACAAAGTTGCCCTTTTTGATTTAAGAACACCCTTAAGGCCCCTGTCCCTGCCCGCGAAGACACTCGCGAGCTAATGCTGTTCCTAGAGGGAGGAATTTTTCTAATAACTCTTTTGCATTTTGGCATTTTTAAATATTTCTTTTTTTGCATTGGATAGCTGAGGTCGCTCTAAAGATCGCTCCTTGATCACTTTTTCGATTTTGGTCGCAGATATTTTTTATAAAGTTACTTTCACTTTTGAAACCGGTTTTGGATTGAAAGTAACTTTATAGAAAATACCTGCGACCAAAATCGAAAAAGTAAAAAAGCTGCGATCTTGAGACAGAGGAACCTCAGCTATCCAATGTTAAAAAAAAATAAATAATAATTAGGATGAGCGAAGCGAATCCTCTACTAGGCCACTCAAATGACATTTTGTCGTACACTTTACAAAAAAAACTATACAGTATTTTGACTCGAAATTAAACACAAATATAAATTATAATCTGTAGATTTGCAGAATATTATTTTTTTTTTACAGAAATATTTTTCAAAAAATTATTATTTTAATTAATTTATTTTACATGTTTTTCCATTACGAACGCATTTTTTCAAACAAAAAGTAAAACACGTACGTTTTCAGAAGAAAAACTTAAATCATGGGGTCAGTAATTATAGCTAGAATCATCATTAAATAAATAAAATATATTTTCATTATTCTGACAAAATATCTCAAAAACTGCTTTCAGATTTTCAAACTATGCTCATTCCTTTTAATCATGTATAGTTTCATGATTTCTTTTATAAAATTTATAAAATACTTTTTTTTAGAAAAATTATAGCATATTTTTAATGAATTAAAATTTGCGAAAATTCTCTTATTCAATTATAAAAGTATTTTTCTGTGTTAGGAATTCAAATACACAATTTATTCTTATTTTATTAAATCATTTAAGCAGACGATATTTATGAATTTTAAAAGAATATTACATTATATTTTTGTGAAGTGGCAATAAAAGAATTGTAAACAAATTAAATTAATATTTTGTATAATTCTACTTCGAAAATATTTTTATTTATACCAGTCTTATATCATAAATAAACAATCTGAGGAAATTCTTAGTTATTTGGTTAAAGTTCATTTTAAAATTAAAATGCGCCGAAACATAAAATTACATTTTTACTTAAAAAAGATGCAAAAGTAATTAAAAAAAATACATTATTACTTTCAAATATTTATCTTATAGCATAATACTTCGCGAATCCAAACAAAGCATGGCTTTTGCTAGTGATAATAATAATAATAATAATAATAATAATAATAATAATTCCAGCAGTGGATCGAAAACGGTTGATGAATAATAATAATAATAATAATAATATTGTCAAAATGGGAAAGAGTTATTAGAAAAATGCCTCCCAACTTTAATAGCATTAGCTCGCGAGTGTCTTCGCGGGCAGGGACAGGGGCCTTAAGCAACAAAATTTCTAACGCAAGATCCAATTAATTTATCAGAAAATGGGAAAAAAAAGAAAAACTGTTCTATTCGAAAATCATTTTTATAATAAAGTCTGCAGATTGTTGTATTTTTATGAATACGTGTCTGAAAGTTTCGTGTTCAGTTGGGGAAAATATTCTTTCGAGAGACAATTTATTAGTTTTCTCTTCTTCGCAAGATATTGCTGGTGGCTGAATTCCGAAGAAAAAAAAAGCTACATTTGGACTGACGTAAGAGAAATGGGAGGAACTAGTTTTTGAGTATATAACTGATAAAATGGGGACGAGAACGGGAATGGATGAGGTTCCTCCAATAGAACATAAAAGAGGTTAAGGTTGGCGCAATCTCTGTTTCATTTTCGCCAAACATAGAAACAACTATTTCAGAAGTGCTGCGCCACATTTGAATACAGTAAAACCCTGATAATTCGGATTAATTGGGACCGGACCGAATCCGGATTATCGAAAATCCGCATTATCAGGAGATTTAGAAAAAAATGAAATAAAATAAAACATACTCAGAGAAAATTACCTTTATGTTAAACTTATTGAATATTCACAGACAGTAATAATGTTTACTTTGCTTTATTTTTCCGAAAAGATTTCAGAAAAAGTTTTTTTTTTTTTTTTTTTTTTTTTTTTAATTCAGAATACGACTATGAAACAAGTTAATGTAATGGAAATTAGCCAATCACTTCTCAGACTTGAAAAAAATAATGAAGAAACCGATCCGTATTAACGGGATCCGAATTATCGGGGTTCTACTGTATTTCGTTGAAAAACATTGTGTTCAGTAAAATAATTTTATTTTACAGTAAAACTCCTTTATAGAGTACTCCGATATAAGGGAAAACCAGTTTTAACGAATGAAAATAAATAAATCACAAATCCATTTTTTAAAGGAAAGATATGAAATTGGAAAACCTGACTATGGAAGCGATTTGGAATCTATTTGAATTTTTCATTTTGGGATCAATAAATTACTTATTGTGTTATAAAAGATTTCGATCACGTGATAAACGTGTTTTTCACTGTTTTCCCAGTTTCAAAGGTTATTCTAGTTTTGCTCAGAAAAAAATCGATTCAAAACGCCCATTTTGACAATGTTTTCTAAAACATCTCTTGTGTTTGAGAAAAAACGGGAGAACCAGTGCGATTAGATAGTTTCTGAAAAAGAACACTTGCTAGTTTCATGCATTTCCGAACAAAAGTAAATTAAAACTTATGTCATTTATATCAGGCTGTTCTTTTTAATGCACTGTAAAAAAGAAAGAAAGAAGAAAAAAAAAAACATTACGGGGAAAACTGCTGCTGGCAGCAATGTTGCCAGCAGGTTTTGCCGTAAAAATTGCAGTAGAATTGGATGTAAATGTTTTTATTCCATCTAATTTTGCTGCAATTTTTAGTTCTTCCCGTACATTAAACGGATTTTTTAAATAGTGTTTAAGAACGGCCTTCGTCGGAAAATGTGGTTCAAAAGGTCAACATTGATGGCTTGTTCTTAAATATCTATTGCGTTTGCAAAATAGCAGAAAAATAAATCTGTTTACATAGTTTCTGAACAGCAACACCTCCTAGTGTCGTGCATTTCTGAATAAAAATAAATTAAAAAATATGTGACAAAGTAGCCCTTTTTTCAAGAGCACCCTTAAAAAATGAATTTGCAAATGTGCCAAAATGTTTTGCGCTTCTTGAGCAAAAGCTTAAGGGTGTATTCGAAAAAAAGCTTTTCCGCCTTCAACAGCTCGAAATTTTCTCATACAATTTCAGACATATTTTTAAAAGTAGAACCATGAAACTTGCTGAGGGGATGTTTGAAAAGACATATAAGGTGCGTGTGATGTTATTTTACCCTCAATTCATTAGAATTTGATTTATAAACAATCATCTTCTCAGTATGACCCTTTTTTTCATTCACAGATCTCTTGCTTCGGAAAAATCGGTTCAAAATGCCGTTTTTGATTGCTTTTTTTTGCAATATTTTCTGCATTTATCAAAGAAGCGACAATCACGACACCTTGTGTACTTTCTAAATAAGACAATTTGCCAATTTGCAAAATAAATTGGAAAATAAGCAGTTTGAATCGAAATACACCATTAAGGAGCAATAGCCTTAAGGAGGTCTCAAATCCCTGATCAACAGCACGAAACTTTCTGGAAGATTTTAAATGTAAAGCTATGAAATTGGCAGGCCTAACAACTGAAGCGATTTGTAATCGAAATGGGTTTTCCATTTTTTGATAAATAAATTACCAGTTGCGTTATAAGCAATTGTGGTCACATAACGACCGGTTATTCTGCTTTCTCGTCGTGTCACATCCATAAATTCGGTCACTTTAGAGTACTTTCTTAAAGATCTTTTTCTTTACCAAAAAATAGAAAATATCCTTCAATTACCTACTTTTTGAATAAAAACACCTGTCATTTATTTATTTTTTTTTCAAAAAAAAAAAAAAAAAAAAAAAAAATGAATTTTATTTGTAATAGTTTATTGTCATTTTCCATCTTTGTGTTTATTTGTATTTTCTTTTTCTGATGATGATTGAGTAAATTCAATCGAAACATGTAACAAAAAATTATTAAGATCTTTTAATGTTTTTATTAATATTTAACGTCCTTTATAACAATTAAATATTTTAATGCATATTTTTGAAAAGTTTGGTTTGGTTTATTTTTGTCGCTAGGGATATAGGCCCAGTGAGGGTGCCCTTCGTGGGGGTCTTTCGAAGGGAACCTAACCCGTATTTACGCAAGGTTCGAAGAAAACCACGAAAACTCCGAACGGTTAGGCCGACAGCCGCGACTGGGTTCGAACCCAGCACCTGCTGTCTACCAGTTGAGAGGTCAGAACCTATAATTGTAAAAAAAAAGTTATTTATTTTAATCAAATTAAAAATTTTCAAATGAAATTATTTAAAAAAATCTAAAATTCCAAATTTTGTGAAAGTCCGAGACTAAATAAATAAAACGGATATAAGAATAAAATTTTAAATTTTTAAAAACGAAAAAATTTTTTTAAACGAAATTTAAGGTGTTGAATCATTAATAAATCGCAGTAATTTTAAAATAGAAAGAAAACTGAATTAAAAAATACTTATATTATGAATGTCATCAGTGATAAAAAAAAAAAGAATATAAGCCATTAAATTGGAAAATAATACAAAATTTCTTTTAATTAAATCCATCTTAGTATGAAAATTTCAAACGCCAACACCGTGGTTCGGGCTAAGAATATTTTGTTTGCCAGGAGAGGCTTTACCTCCAGGCTATGATGTCCACACCGAAATCATTGAAATTAAAATTCTCTTTTAAAATTTAAATCGCAAAAAAATGTACGGATGACATTTATAAAACTGATTTAATTAAAATAATAGACGTTTTCGAAATTTTATGATTTGTCTTGTGACACAGGGTAATCTGCTGCAAACACAAAATTTTAAGTCTCTGACTTACACAGTTTTTGGTATGGACTCTGTGACGGACAGACAGAGGACTGAGACGTGTAGGGTTTTGTCAGATGAATGAATCCTTAATTATTTTTTATACAGTGTGTGTGTCCACTCTCAACGGTTGCCAATGGCTAATTTCTAAACCGTTAGTCATAGACATGTAGTTCCAATTGCAAAAATGTATTTAAAAAGGTAAAGAAGTGTTTTTAAACGATTTAGGTCAAAAAAAATTTATTAAAAAAATGCGAAAATTAAATTTTTTACCCCCCCCCCCCTTTCCCCCCATGTGCTATAAGTGATATTTAGTAAATTTTTACCACTACTGTCACAAGTAAGACAAAAAATGTCCCATTCCTCTGCAATTAAAACTAGAATGAAGACCGGGTAACAGCTATTTGAAGTTGCAGCATATTTTTTGATGCAAAATAGGGGTCAATCATAATTTTACTGGAAATAAAAATAAGCGTCAGATATAAAATTTAACATTAAAAATTGAGACTAAAATAATTTTTATAATATTTTTTTTTAATTTATCTTGATGGTTACACATTAAAACAAAATATACAAAAAATGATTAAATTATAAAAAGTAACAGTCACAATTCGTTATAAAATTATACATATTTAAAATTCTATTAGATTACTCAACCTAATAGAATTTAGTGTAGTCCTATAAAATAAATAAATAGTCCGCACCTAAAATTATATTAATATTACATTGTCATTGGATATAAATAAGTATGCGAATTGAACCTCGATCAGATATTTGGAAGTGAGTTAAAATTTGAATAATAATTTTGAACTAAGAAAACATACATATGAACGTTATAAGTAAAATAAAAGCTTGTCAAAATATCACACCCTTTTAAAATAAAATCATGAAAACAAACAGCTTTATTTCCTTATAAAAGAAAACGTATGTAAAATACAATTGAGGATGTGAATTCCAAATCTCGCCTTATCGCTTTTTTTTTTTTTTAATCAGTCTGTACCAATTTGCTCTAATGTAACTCTACAATTTCCAAATTTATAATGAAAACCAATGGACGCATTTAAAGGTTTTTCATGATTTCCCAAAATTTGATTTTCTCGATAAAGAAAATTTGAAACTCACATCTTCAATTATTTTAACCAATCTTGAAGTTAATTAATTAAAATTAACACTGCCGTAAAACTTATAATGTGAGAGTACCTTCAGTTAAATCGCTTTTAAAATATTTCTTTACTTCATTTTTCTAATTGGAACTATATGTCTGTGGCAAATTGTTTATGAATTAGTCATTGGACAGCTTTAGAAATGGACGACCTTTACAATACTTTAAGCACTTAGGGTACGTTCCCTCAAAGCTTAGTGCAACTCAACTGTTTTCAGTTACAGAAAAGTGTTTTTAAGACATGAAATTTAAAATTTCATATATCGGTTGATTTTAATGTTATATGAACGAGATCTTTTTTGTATTGCTTACTAGAGTAATGGGAAATGTTTTCTAAATATCACTTGCCCCACCAGTGGCCGAGAGGTTCTGACCTCAAACTGGTAGACGGTAGGTGTTGGGTTCGAACCCAATCGCGACCGTCGGCATAACCGTTCGGAGTTTTAAGTGGTTTTCTTCGAACCTTGCGTAAATACGGGTTAGGTTCCCTTAGAAAGACCCCCACGGAGGGCATCCCACCCCTTAGGGCCTATATCCCATAGTGTAGATAATTGGCCGACATACATACAACAACTAAATATTACTTATAGAACCGGAAAAATGTTTAAAAATTTAATTTTCGTATTTTTTTAATCATTTTTTTAGACTTAAATCGCTTAAAAAACAATTCTTTACCTTTTTTAAAGCATTTTTTCAATTGAAAGTACATGTTTATGACAAACGGTTTAGAAATTAGCCATTGGCCACTATTGAATTGAAATTGGACACACTGTATTGTAAACTATGTATATGTATATATGTAGCTACATATCGTCACCTGAGAATAATAAGGTTCTAACTGACATTTTGAAAAAAATTGACTTTTTGGCATAGGAATGTTCCATTTGTATCAATGAATGCATTTCTGCATTAAAATTTCGATATATATAATTTACATCCGCTTGCGAAAGAGAATAATATAGACATATAGTTTTATCAGAAATTGTTGAAAGCAGTCAGAATAACAGAGTTCTATGTGCAAAGTAATCGCAGATAGTATGTAAGATAATATATTATTATTTTATTTTACAATATATAATGAAAACCGGCAACCTTTTATTTCTTGTGTGAAAGAATATCTTATTTTGATAATTAAATAGTTTCTCGGTAAAATGTAGAGGAAATTTCTATCAGTAAAAACTTTTTAAATATTTGTTTTAGCACATCGATATGCAAAACGAATTGTGTTTAATTTTATTAATGGACCTGATCCAAACAGGGATGAAGTACTAATTCTTATTCATTATATTTAGAAAATCATAAGAGAAAAATGGATGACAGTTTAGATGAAGCACCAGCTCTAGATATTCTTGATGCTAAAACACTTTAAAAAATCAGTAAAAGTAATTCCGACAAACCCAATTGATAGCAGAACTATGAGATTTTCGTAAGTGAAAAGTGCCTTTGTGTAGTTATGCATATTTTACTGGCAATACCTTGTCTCCAGCTGCGACCAAAATACCTGAAATAAATCTTCAAGCAGAATAATCTCAAATGATATCAAGAATAAAATAAAAGCTCAAATTGAAAGTTTTCCCAAAATACTACAACAGAGCAAGCACTAAAAAAAATACTTGGAATCAGGGCTTAACTTACAGAAAATGCATGACTTGTACTTTCAGAAATGCAGAGAAAGCAATGTAGAATCTGTGAAACTTTCATGTTATAGGCACATATTTAGTACGCTGTTCAACATAGAATACAATGGACCAAAGAAAGATAGGTGTGGTCACTGTGAGGAGTATAAACATTCTGAAACCCAGGGAGAAATTGATAATGACATGCAATTTAAATATGATTTGCACAAAAAAGAATTTGAATCCACCAGAACTCTCAGAAATCATGACAGAAATTCCCCTGATAGTCAGTCTTTTGCTTTATATTAGAAAAGTTATCACATGTCCCAAAAGTGATGTCAGCAACTTTTTCTGTAAAGAAAATTAATTAGTATAACATGACAGTATATGCAACCTGGAAGAAAGAAAAGAAAGCATATTGTTGCTTGTGGACGGACTACATGTCAGGCAGAGATGGGAATGACATAAGCTCAGCTCTATCAACGACTGTTCAGAAGATACTGACAGAGTTTCTACATACTGATAGTTTAATTTTATATTGTGACAGCAGTTGTTCCTCAGGATAGAAACCAAATTATATCTTATGCAATTGGTATACTTATACAATCTCATCCACATATTATGAACATTACTCTAAGATATTGTACACCTGGACGTTCATGTGTGCAAGATGTGGATAATATTCAGAGCACAAATAGAAAGAGCAATGAATGTAGCAGAATATTTTATGCCACTTTCATTTATAAGTCTGTTCTGAGAGTAAATCGCAGTAATTCATTTAGAACTCTGAGAAAGAAATCAGAACAGTTCTTAGATTTCCACTCGTGTAGCAAAAAAAAAAAAAAAAAAAAAAAAAAAAAAAAAAAAAAAAAAAAAAAAAAAGCCTATAATCTCATTCCGTAGACCAAGGTCATACAATTTTGATTCACACAACTTCTTTACAATATTGAGTTTCAGACAAGTATCTGTTGTGACCAGAATTTCACAGAGGTGAATTTGCAAAGGATCCCCTCCAAACGACGAGGAGTATCAAAATCATTTCCACAAAGGACTTTATCAAATCCTAAAGTAGCACAGAGAAAGAAAAATTGCATTAACAAAGATAAAATAAAAGATCTGAAGAGCATGCTAAAGTAGTTTCCGAGAGATGAAAGGTTCTATTTTCAAAATATGTCCAAGAGAAATTAGCCTGACTGTAATATAAAATAAAGCATGGTTTATAGAACATTCCAAAATTTCAACTAACAAAAAAGTATCAAACTTGTTTTGTTGTTTTAAAAAGAACACGAAAGTTTTTTCATTAGAGATATAAAGTGTTTTCTTTTGATCAAGAGTATACCTGACTGTAATACGAAAATTTCATCTATCAATATAATCACAATTTTTTGTATTAATTTTCATACTCCCCCACTGAAAAAACATGATAAAAAAGCCAAACTGTTGGGTTTCTATTTATTAAAATTAAATATTTATGCTATTTTTATTATAAATATTTATGCTATTTTTATGCTTATTTTTATTAAAATTAAATATTTATGCACGGAAAGAACTGTTTTGTTAAAATAACAATATTTTTTTTGTCACACATTTTTATAATATCCTTTAGTAATATTAACTAATATTTTGCTACGATAAACATTACTGTTTGGTTGATTAATCGAAATAATTTTGTCAATTTATTTTGTTAAAAAGAATCCATGTAATAGTTAAAAACAACGGAATTAACAATCTAATTTTGTTAATTGTGATTGAATCATCTATTTTGTTAGAGGAACAAAATGATTTGGTTAACTGTGATTGAATCACAGGTTGTTACGACGCCTAGTGTCAACATCAACATGGCGACTGCCGGCTTGAATCTTGAATTACGAGCACGTTTTCGTTTGAAAAAATAAAATGAACATCGAAACAGACTGCTAATTTCTTTCAAAAAGTGGCGACTTCATGGGGATTTTGTCATATCACAGAAACATTTAAAGGTAAGTTATTCACGCTTTTGAATATTTTTATGAAAATTTCAAAATTGTAAACATGTTGATATCGAAATGCGCATCGCTTGTAATTTAGTATTTGCGTTACTCAAGTACATTTTAGACTGAAAATAATTACGTTTATAACATTTAATAGTCTTATAAACTTTTAAACAATCAAGTAATAAAAAGTAAAAACTTTTGAAGAGTTGAAATAAAAAAAATCGCCGTGAATAGACTTTTGTTAAACAAATAGTGCTGTGTCACTTGATAAACATCGCTAAAAATAGACATATATATACATTTTCAATATTCAAAAACTAACTGAACCAATTTCGTTGAAATTTAAATGGGATTAATTCGAGAATATTATCATCTTTCAATTATTAAAAAATATGTATATCTCATCTGTCGTATAGAAACACACAAGTGTCGAATTTAAAACCTGTTTAAAGGAAAAAAAAAAAGTTTGTTAAAAGTAATTTATTGAAATTACCATCCCTTGAAAAAAAAAAGTATAGTGTAGAAGTGTTGTATATCAATGTTTAGAATTGAAATTGAATAATGGTGCATGCCATGGCCACATGGTTGCTGCTGCTATATTAACATATTAAGTAGATCAATTCGAAATAATTTTTTTTTTTATGTTATATAACTATTTATTATTAACTTTGATATTTATTTAAAAATAACTTTAATCTTGATTGTGTTGCTGCATAAGCATGGAGGACAAAATTTCAATATTTAAGTAACAAGAATTGTATGCTCAGTATATTTTGAATTATTAAGGAGATATCAAAATCTAAAATGGGCCCAAAAGTAGCAGACTATAAAAGGATGCAGTAACCTATTTTTACTTATGTTAATTTTTTGGAATAAATTGATATACATATATTTTTTTATAATTTCTAGCGGAAGGTATTCAACCAGGGTTGTTAAATACCCGGGTTTTTTCAGAAAACCCCCAACCCACTGGTTTTTTTTAGGGTTTTTTCGGGTTTTTTCAGGTTTTTTTTTTTTTTTTAGAGTTATGGGAGGTGGTTCAGAATGCTTGAAAAAAAAATGTACTTATTACTAAATTTAAAATAGCTAATTGATTACAAATATATATAAATCAATGACAGTAATCAAAATTATGCTTTGCTTTTAGATAAATTGATTATTAGAAATAATTTATAAAGTATTTTTTTGTTATTACTATATAATAGAATAAGCCAAGTAATTCTACATGTCTACATAGTTCAATTAGGATTCTAAGCATATATGGTATTTTGTTATGAGTTTCTATTGTATAACATAGAACACATTACACATCAAAGTATTTTTTTAATGAGAAAAAATTTGTTTGTGTTTCTTACACATGCTACAGAGATTAATAAACAATTATTTCTTTTAAAAATTGTAATGGTATAATTAGGACATTTCTTTGGGGTGGGGGGTGATGGTTATAAATTTTACGAGTTGTATACTGATATTATGAAATATATTACAATATATTATATATGTAATTTAAAGTTGAAATTTTGAAAAAACCCACTTGGGTTTTTTCCTGGGTTTTTTGGGTTGGGCAAAATCATAACAACCCTGTATTCAGCATTCCCTTGGTTAAAATCACAATGTGGAAAGTAGTAAAAATATTTTTGCTATTAGTCTTGACTCTAGAAAAAAAGGGCTGCCTTGCGGAAATAAAAGAGAACATTGTTCTTGGGGTGCACAACTTTTTCAAGAGAAGGACCACTTAGAAATATGTCTGGGTGGTCGAGAGCCAAATCAATGGTAACGGAGACAACTCGATTTCAAGGAGGTGATATGTGGCGTATAATTGGATAAAAAAATATAGTTTCAGTGGGTGGTGAGGAACTGCCCTTTTAAGTTTGCTTATCCAATGCTAGAAGGTGAGACTAAGAAATTTCTTGACAGTTTTGCATGGAATTCTGTGGATAAATTCAACAACAGTGGACAAGGCTAATTGTGAATTTATTGCTATATGTTCACAGACAGAGATGAATGAAATATTAATGACATTTTTTTGAGTTACTCAACAAGCGGGTCACTTTTGGAGGGTTATTTTTAATAAATTTGAAGGCTCCAAATGCATTTGGGGAATTTTAAAAATTTCTGTGATCATGTCTCGCAGAAATGCAAATGTTGAGCGAGGGTTCTTAGTAAACAAGGAATGTCTAATTGAGAATTTTGCTGAAGAAACATTACTGGCACAGCGAACTATATGATAATTTTCATGACTCTGATGATATTGGAAAATATGAAGTAACAGTCTGATGCAGTATTACAAAAATGCTAGAGCACAGTTAACAGAAGCAACAGAAAAAAAAAAAAGAAAAACGGGAGAAAAGTGAAAAAGAGACTGAGGAAACTAAGAAAAGAAAATTAGCAGTAGCAACAAAGCAGTTAGAAAAGAATATTTCTGAAATATAAGAAGAAACTGCAGCAAAAGAAGTAAATTTACTTACAGAAAAAATAAAGTTATTGAAAGAAGGAAATATTTAAAACATTATTTTTTGTACATAATTATATTAGACTACAGGGTTGCCACGCCACCTGGAGAACCAGGAAAACAGAGACTTTTAACCCCCTCCTCCCCCCCCCCCAAAAAAAACAGGGAATTTTGAAAAAATCTTCAAAACACAGGGAATTTTGAAAAAATCTTCAAAACACAGGGAATTTTTTTCCTACTATATCCAAACATAAATTGTTTTTTCGGCTTTCAAAATGAAAGCCGAATATTATCTTATAATACTTTTAAGATAATAAAAAAAAAACAGTGTTGCATATCAAAATTATCCTATATTTATGTGTCCTGTATTTTAATGTAAATAATTTAAATGCATAAAAGTAGCTTTTCCTCTTTTCTTTACTTTTTTATTTCTGCAGTTTTTGTGATATGTTCAAGATAATTGATTTTAAGGTAAGATTCTTTAAACTATTAGATACAAAGTTTTTAGACATTTTAACATTCATTTACAAATACTTCAACATATTTTTTAGCAGAATGTTTTAGTATTGCTTTACTGTTTTTATTATTATTAATATTAATGTAAAATGTGAGATTTAGTAATAAGTGTAACAACTTTAAAGGATTTTTTCATTTGCTCATATCATATAATGTGTTATATTTGTTCAATTAATTAGGTATTGGTAAATTATAAGATGTCTAATTAGCATACATACACGCATGTATTTTTTGTGCACTCAACATAGAATAAACGTGTTGCAGTACAGGGAAAACAGGAAATTTTTTTTCAAGATTAGAGTGGCAACCCTGGACTAAAACTTTTTGCAGATGTTTTGAAGGAAAAAAAAAAAACATAGAACAAGTATTTTAATTTTTGAATTTACTTATAACTTGAACTTTCTTCAAGAACCAAAAGTCTAGTTTTTAAAATATTATTTATAAACTTGAAACTTTCCTCAAGAAGACTATAACTCAATTTTTATATTTGAATCTTAGTTATAATTTGATTTTTTTTTTCTCATATTCCTTGACTTTCTTCAGGAGAATAAATTTCGTTTATTAAAAGTACTAAAAAATAAACATTAATGGCTGAAGCCCAAAGAAATGTGAGCTTTATGAATTATAATAGGAATGAAGGACAGAAAAGCCGATCTACAAGATTTTACCTTGCCTGATTAATGAAATTTTTGATTTTTCTGCGACCAATTAAGGAAAAAAGCAATTTTTCCATGCCTGATCGATAAAATTTTCAATATTTATGACGCCAGTGGTGAAAATTCATGATCTTCGATCTTCCCATGTCCAATCGAGAAAATTCATCATCTTTCTGCATCTAATCAATAAAATTTGATTTTTATGTATTCGAATGATGAAATTTATGATTTTTCTTCACATGATCAATAAATTCCTCAATTTTTTTTCATGTCTGATCGACAAAATTCTTGATTTTTTGGCACTTAATTGACAAAATAAGATTTTTCGGTGCCTGATTGTTAAAACTCAATTTTTTTATGACTGATCAAAATTCTTCATTAGCATTCTCGATTTTTACAATATCGGCCGACAAAATTTGCAATTTTAACGAAAGCAACTGACGTAATTCGCAATTTTCACAAAGCCAATAGATAAAATTCATGATTTTTACAATGAAATTTGATGAAATTCGTTGTGATCAATTGTGATTTTCATCAAAAAAGGACAATATAACTGCAAATTTCATCAAAAGATCTCTTCAAAAGGCAAATTTTGTCAAAGGATTGATTAAAAACATAAATTCTGTAAAATGATCCATTAAAAACACAAATTTCGTCAAAAGATCATGAAATAACTAGGGCCTGATTACCCCACAAATCAACTAGGCCATGGCCTAGGACTGGGGGCCCAAAATGAGTAAAATAATTTTGAAACACATTCATAGAAATGTTTTTTTTTTCTTTTTTCTCAAAAACTTAAAAGGAAAAACAAACTAGATAATTTGGAAATTGCATCGCTTTATCAAATAACTCCAAATAATTCCTCTAATGAAAAAAATGTCACTACTGTTTTGACTTTGAGGGGCCTTCGAAAAGATCATGGGCCTTGGACCCCAGACATCCTTAATCAGGCTCTGGAAATAAATCTTAAGTTTTGTCAAAGAAACACAAAAAAAATTCTGCAAATATCAGAGAAATCACTAGAAATGCAAATTTCATGGAAAAATCTTGAAACAACTGCAAATTTTGTCGGAAAATCACAAATCAACCACAAATTTCATTTAAAAATCCAGACTTCTACTTTTCTGCAGAAATATGGAATTCCGCTTTTGTGGCGATGAATTTTATTATCTCTGTAATCCATGCAAATATGTATTAAAATTTTGCCATTTTTGTATTTGGAGGGGGAAGGTGTAATAACAAATGAAATACAACAAAAAAGCCAGAACAAAATTTATTATATTGGGAAAATTTCTTCAAACGATCATGGGAGTTAGCGTAATTTCTATCAAAGGATTGCTGAAAAGACACGATTTCTTAAAATGATTGTGGGAATAGACTTGATTTTTTGTCAAAGCATTGCAAGAAAAACACTATTTTCATGAACAGGTTGCAGAGAAATATTTTAATTTTGTCAAATACTTGAAAATACGAAAAATACTTCGAAAATACTGTTTTGAAAAATACTTGAATTTTGTAGAAAGATTGTACAAAAAAAGAAAAAAAAATTGTTACTTTTTTCGTAAGATTGGGGAGGGGGGGGGGGAAACACAAATTTTCTCGAAAGGTCGGGGGGGGGGGACATGAATTTTTTCGAAAGATCGGGTGAAATACATGAATTCTGTCAAAATATTGAGGGAAATTTGCAAATTGTGTCGAAAGATCAAGGGAAATATGCAAATTTTATAGAAAGATCATGGAAAAGTATATGAATTTTGTCGAAAGATTGGGGGAAATACCTGAAGTTTGTTGAAAGATCAAGGAAAATATGCAAATTTTGTCAAAAGATCACAAAAAATATGAGAATTATGACAAAGAGTGAGGAAAAAAGACGTAATTAGTTGAAAGATCGTCGAAAATAGACCAAAAATAAAATATTTTGTAAAAAGATTGCAGAAAATATGAACATTTTGTTGAAAGATCGCAGAAAAATCACAAATTTTGTTTACAGACTGGGGAAAAATATGCGAGTTTTGTCAAAAAATCACGTATAGTACATGAATTTTGTCAAAAGATTGCGAATAATATGCAAATTTTATCGAACGATCACGGAAAGTACGTGAATTTTGTCAAAAGATCGCAGAAAATATGCACATTTTGTCAAAAGATCTTGGAAAATATGCAAAAGGGGCGTGAGAAACCATGAATTTCGCTAAAGGATCATGGATAAACGCAAATTTTGTCAATGCTGAAAAAAAAGAAGAAAAAAATTGCCAGAAGTCTGTGATACCATGAACATCCAGTTTTTTCTTTGCTGAGTCTGTAGCATGTCTAAAAATCAAAAATGTCACCAAAAGATAACAGAAGAACTACAAATTTCATCAAATATATTATCAAAACAGCTGCAAATTTCGTCAAAGAATTGCAAAATAACCGTGAATTTTGCCAGATGATCTCTTAAAAAGCAAATATGAAAAGATCGGTAAAAAATATAAAGTTCATGAAAAGATCGGCATGGGTGCAAGTTTTTCCGTCATGAGACAGAATTCCGTCTCTCAAAAATTCCC